>CM028756.1:21762327-22462327 GCA_016801395.1 Leptodermis oblonga | reverse complement strand
AGGATAATTTGGCTTAGGGCCGTCCTCGACACGTATATTCTAGTTTTTTTCCGCTGAACATATTGAATTTTTGTCCTTTTTTGTTTATTCTATATTGATTGTTGGGCGAGAGCCCTGTATGACGCCCCTTCGCCGGCTCTCTGCTCCTCATCAGGAATGATTTTTCGAGGCAGAGGGGGGTCATGTATGGGGCGTCATAGAGCACCCACGAAACCACTGATCGAGCATCCGCTGTAGTTACACCCACGCTGCCAGTAGGTTTCCCAATAACCCGACAGGAGAGGTGGTATGCAGATGCTGTGGGTAATTGGAACACTATGCCCAGTAATGTAATTTTGCACAAGAGGAGCCAGTGGCACAAACGAATGCTGCAGGGAATTGGAATCAACCAAACCCCAACCCTAATTGGAATAAGAACTAGCCAAGGAGAGATCCTTTCTCCAATACATACAATCTGGGGTGGAAGGACAATCCAGCATTTGGGGGAAGAATCCAATTGAAGGTGTTCAGGTCCCTTTTAAGACAGAGACAAGTCAACCAGCTCCTCCACCTGTCCACAACAATCCTCCTCGAAATTTTCAAAATTTGAATCCAGCTCTGATGTACAAGCTACCTAACCAGTGCAACTTCCCAACTTATAATTAGGGCAATCCACCCAAGGTTGGAAAGACAATGGAAGAGGTGATGGGTCAGATAATTGAACAACAAAAGGAGCACAGGACTACCATGGATGGAATAGCCAGGGTTATCTCTCAATTGTCGGCATCCATACAGGAATTACGAGGGAATCGAGGCTTTCTGCCCTCTCAGGTACAGGTCCATCGAAGGAAAATGTGAGTGATATCACATTGAGGAGCGGGAAAATTATGAAACCCAAGGTCAAACCAAGGTTGGCCATAACCGAGGTAAACCCCAGGTCGGTTACGACCGAGGTTAGCCCCAGGTCGGAGGTAGCCCCAGATAGTAAAGAAGCAGATTTGGAGGAAGCTGAAGTGCCAGTGAAAAATACAGTCTCTGAGCCTGTCTGACCAGCAAGGAAGGAGAATCTATATAGACCGGTGCCTTCATTTCCAAACAGTTTGAAGCCTAAGAGAAGAAAGATGAAGGAAGAACCAATCGATTACTTGGCAGTTTTTGAAAAAATGGATGTGAATATTCCATTTTTCAAGGCCATTAAATTCCCCTGGTTGGTAGATTTTTGAAGGATTTCATGGCTGAAAACCAAGAGGGCCAGCAAAGTAGTCCTGGGAGAGAGTGTCAGCTATAATTCAAAAGAAGCTGCCGCTGAAGTGAAAAGACCTAGTCACCCAGGTATATTCTCTTTACCTGGCACAATTGGAGATATAACTATTGAGCATGCTATGTGTGATCTTGGTGCATCAATAAATGTCATGCCTTTGTCTATTTTTAATACTATATCTAGTGTAGAATTATCGAATACTAAAGTTGTCATTCGGTTAGCAGATAGGTCTTGTGTGCATCATGAGGGTGTTTTAGAGAATGTGTTAGTGCAAGTGAAGTCATTTGTATACCCTGCTGATTTCTATACTGTAAAGATGAATGCTGACCTTACTACGGATTTTGTAGGGTTATTATTGGGTAGACCATTTTTGAAAACTGCTAAGGCAGTGATTGATGTGTATAATGGCTCCATATACTTAGATTATTGTGGTAAAAAGTATAATTTTAATATTGATAATGCAATGCAGCACCCTGAAGATGTTGAGAATGTGTATGGCATTGATGTGATCGACCCACTTGTCTAATAGCATCTTGAGACATTTTATTTGCAAGACAAGCTGGAGGAAACGATCACTCAGAGCTACACTGAGTCGGACATTCATAATATGACTGATGGGGAAGTGATAGAGGCCATTAGAAACCTCGCAGCAGCTGTAGCAGTTACAGAGGAACCCGCCCTTTTGCCCAAAGCGGCTGGTGCCGAGCGACCAATTCCATCACTAGTTCAGGCACTAAAGCTGGAATTTTAGCCCTTACCAGCTAACCTGAAGTATGCATATTTGGGGCAGGACGAAACTCTGCCAGTAATCATCAACGCAGGGTTGAACATGGTGCAAGAGGACAGATTACTTCGAGTAATTCAGAAGCACATCAAGGCAATTGGATGGACCTTAGCTAATGTACCTAGAATCAGTCCGGATATTTGTCAACATTATATCTTCTTGGAACCAGATGCAAAGCCCACTCGAGATCCCGAAGGGAAGCTCAACCCAAATATGCGAGAAGTAGTCCTGAAGGAGATTTTGAAATTATTGGCGATGGGGATCATCTACCCCATTTTCGATAGGAAGTGGGTGAGTCCAGTCCACGTGGTACCTAAGAAATGAGGGTTTGAAGTGGTTGAGAATGAGAAAAATGAGCTTGTACCTATGAGATTGCTCACGGGATGACGGATGTGTATTGACTTTCGCGAGCTTAATTATGCAACAAGCAAGGACCATTTTCCACTTCCCTTCATTGACGAGATACTCAAAAGGCTAGGCAGGAAAAACAAAATGTTTTTTTGCTTTTTGGATGGTTATAACGGCTATTTTCAAATATGGGTTAATCGAGAAGATCAGTAAAAGACCACCTTCACGTGTCCATTTGGCACGTATGCATACGGAGAATGCCCTTTGGGCTATGCAATGCACCAGGTACATTTCAAAGATGCATGATGAGTATCTTCTCCGACATGATCAAGAAAAGCATAGAGATTTTTATGGATGATTTTACAGTGCATGGGGACTCGTTCGATGATTGGTTGAACAACCTGGATGCTATTTTGGCGAGATGTGTAGCAAAGAACTTGGTGCTGAATTACGAGAAGTGTCACTTTATGGTTCGAGAAGGTATCGTGCTTAGGCATAGGGTTAGTAAGGAAGGAATTGAAGTAGATCAAGCCAAGGTGGAGCTCATTGCAAAGTTACCATATCCCACAAATGTGAGGGAGATCCAAGGGTTCTTAGGTCATGCTGGATTTTACAAGCGATTCATCAAAGATTTTGCCAAGATAGCTCAACCTATCTCGAATCTGTTAAAGGACGACGTACCATTTGACTTAACGGTAGGGTGCAAGGAGGCTTTTGATAAACTGAAAAATAGTTTGGTATATGCACCGATTATTCAACCTCCCGATTGGGAGCAACCTTTTAAGATGATGTGTGATGCAAGCGACCATGCAGTAGAAGCAGTTCTTGGCCAGAAGATCGGTAAGGAAACTCATGCAATATACTATGCATCAAAGACATTAAATCCTGCACAAGTTAACTACACCACCACCGAGAAGGATTTGCTAGCTGTGGTGTTTGGTTTCGACAAGTTCAAGCAGTATTTACTAGGTTCCAAGGTGATTGTTTACATAGACCATGCAGCATTTAGACATTTACTGAACAAGAAGGACTCCAAACCAAGATTGATCCGCTGGATATTATTATTGCAAGAGTTTGACTGGGAGCTAAAGGATAAGAAAGGAGCTGAGAACAAAGTAGCCGACCATTTGAGCATACTGTCGCTGGCCACAGAAGAGGTCCAGATTAAAGAGGAGTTTCCAGAGGAGCACTTATATTCAATGGATTTCTGGTTAAAGGGGAACAGATGTTCATTGTAGCAATTCAAGCCCAACACACTGATCCATGGTATGCAAATATTGTGAATTATTTAACTACTTCAATTATGCCTCCAGAATATTCATATTGGCAGCGGCAGAAGTTGATCAGCGATGCAAGCAATATATTTGGGATGACCCCATTTTATGGAAGTGCGGAGCAGATCAGATCATAAGGAGGTGTGATGTGAACCCCTGAACTCCACGTCGGGAAATCCAAGAACTCGATTCGGAAAGTGCTAAGGAAAGTCTGAATGCAAGACGCAGCTCTTAACTTCTAGAATCCTTACCCTTGGATTCGGCAGACTACTAACTTACAAAGTAAATTAGACACACAATTCAAAAAAAGTGGAGAACACTAGAATCGAAACAAAGGTTAGCAATAAACAGATCAATTATCTATTAGCCTATAGTTCCTATAGCTTTTAGCAATTAACAAACATGCAAATTACATAAGCCCAAAATAAGGTGAGTGATTGAAGAGGTATAAAACTATAACTTAAATCATTTAATCAACTAATTAATTTTGTTGTTGGCACCCCTATTTATAAGTATGGGGGTGTCCAAATTACAGTAGGAAAAGAATTAGAAAAAACAGCAAAAGTGGAAACCAATCAGAATTGGATTTTCCTTACAAACCAAGTCCTAAATGAACAAGGACAATGGTGGATGAGTTAAGTCTCATTAATGGAAGGGGGAGAACGAAATTCTAACCTAACTATACTAGGAAAAGAATTAAAATTGGAAACCAATCAAGAGATTGATTTCTTACAAACCCGAAACCTAAAGGAACTAGGTTTTGGTAGTTGCTGAATTCGTCTGCCACTTTGAATGGCATATGGACGAAATTAACAAATAAAATAGGTAGGAAAATAATATAAATCCTATCCAAAAAGGAAGATCAAGAAGGGATCCCTTTTTGGAAACTACCAAGCTAATCTAGTTGTAATAAACTTGTAACAACCTAACCAACTTGTAACAAACAAGGAGTAGGAATAGGAAACATGCACAAATCCTTACTCTACCCTAAAACCCTTAATTCCAAACCTTACCATTATGCAAATTGGGCTGGCCGAACTTGGAGTTGTGGACTTCAAGGGAGGTTCGCCCCATTGATGATGGTGCATGAGGTGGATGATGTAAGGAGGTTCTGGAATCTCCCGGAATCATTTCAGAACGTCAAAAATCAAGAATTTTAAGATTCTTCAAGATTTTCAAGATTCTTCAAGATTCAGTAAACCGCGAAATTCAAGATTTTCAAGAAAATCAAGAACTTCAAGAAATGTCCTTTCCTTCAGCTGGATCGATTAGTAGGCGCCATTTCCCCTGTGATGGAGAGTAAAGTGACGCTTTTAACCTTCCTTGCATTCATTTCAAGGGCGTTGGTGTCCATAACAAGCTGGGCTTCTGTAGCACTCCTTTGAACAAGGTTTTCAAGATCTAATCTAGCTTCCTTGTCCTTCTTCGTGTCATAGGCCCAACTATGTCAATGAACGAATCTCTCTAATATGGGCTTGGGTCCTGGAGCATTGACGGGCCTCTATGGAGCACACGAATCTCTGTTGCACTTTCTGAGTCCTTATTACTTGAACTGGGATTTTTTCATACTGACTTGGTGTAGGGCTGGGGATGCCCTCATCAAGGTGTGTTCCAGATTGGGAACAAGAGAGCATATTGCAACATTGCCATTCTGCGGTTAGTGGGGGACATTTTGGGCATAAGCGTACATCAAGGAAGATTATGGATAGTGAGTTCTATTAGCTCAGCTTAAACAAAGATTGCTATTTCTTCTGCAAGAATTGTGAACGATGCCAACGAATGGGCAACACCCTCACTGCTGGAGACGAGATACCACATATTCCAATTAAAGTATGTGAGATATTTGATGTTTGGGGAATGGACTTCATGGGTCTGTTTCCAAGTTCTAATGGAAGACAATATATCCTGCTTGCAGTGGACTATGTTTCAAAGTGGGTGGAAGCCACGACTACTATTAAGAATGATGAGGCAACAATAAAGACTTTCAGCAAGGTGGATATATTTCCCAAATTTGGTGTACCAAGGGTAATAATTAGCGATCAAGGCACTCATTTTTGTAATCGCACCATCGCTAAATTTTTTAGGAAGACTGGAGTGCAACCACCTTGCTACACCCTACCACCCACAATCTAATGGGCAAGCTGAAGTGTCAAATAGGGAGATCAAGATGATTTTGGAGAAGGTTGTAAATACTTCAAGGAAGTATTGGAGTCAGAAACTGCATGATGCATTATGGGCCTATCGGACTGCTTATAAAACACCTATTGGGATGTCACTATACCGATTAGTATTTGGCAAGATGTGCCATCTTCCGATGGAATTGGAGATAAATCATACTGGGTGGTGTAGAAGATGAATTTGGATGCCACGGCAGCTAGAGAAGAAAGGCAGTACCAACTCCAAGAACTTGAGGAGATCAGGTTGGAAGCCTGCGACTTGACCACTTAGTACAAGGATCAAACTAAGATGAGGCATGACAAACTCATTAGGCAGAAAGAATTCAGAGTTAGACAGCTCGTGTTGCTATTTAAATCTCGACTTCGGATGTTCAGAGTAGGAAAATTATCAAGTATGTGGCACGGACCCTTGGAAGTCGTAGCTATTTGGCCGAGTGGGGCAATGGAGGTAAAGGACCCCAGTTTAGGAGAGCAATATAAAGTGAATGGCCAGAGGTTGAAACAGTTCTACAACTCTAGCCAGGTTAAATCAGTGGATGACATGTCCCTGTTCTCTTACCCGAATCACGAGTAATCAAGTGTCGTCTAGCCCGGACGTTAAATCAAGGCGCTACTAGGCAGCAACCTAGTTTTTATTATTTCTTTATTTTGTCTTTTATTTTGGCTTGGTCCTGATTTTAATGCATTCTCACGTTCTGTTCTCAGACAGGCTCCCGTGAACGATGTCTCGGACAGGCTCCGGTGAACGACGTCTCGGACGGGTTTCAGTGGGCAACGCATTTATAAAAAAAAAATTATAATAAAAATTTTTTTTGTAATGATTTTAGTTTTCATGTTTTCCCACGCAGTTTTCTTATTTTTAGGGGGGCCAGCAGTGAAATTTATGCACGGCGGAAGCGGGCCTTAGAAGCATTGGGGAATTTTCGAAGCTAGCTGAATGTACGGGGGACCCAAGCACAATTTGGGGGTAAATAAGTTGGGTACAATTTGAATTGGCTGCAGTCGGCAATAGCTTGGCCAAATGGCTGCTCAGTTCGAGCAGTTCATGACCCTTTTCGGAAATCATTTGTGAGCCGCACGCCAGTTAGTTTTCTGTTCATTTTTTCAGTCCGTGTTTGTTTTTTGTTTTGTTTATGTGTTTGCCATATGTTTTTGTGTACAAATTTCCCCCTATTTTTATTCTTCAATTCATGCTTAAGGGCAAGCATTCTTTAAGTGTGGGGATGTTTAGGGGTTTTTTTTTTTTTTTTTTTTTTGCTGTTTTGTGTCCTAGTTATTTTTCACATTTTTCTGTTTTGTTTCGTGAATGTTGAGTCTTTGCCCGAGTTCTGGTTTGAAATAAGTACCATAGATGAGGAATTATTCCGAGTATACATGTTGAATTTTTAATGAAAGTTGTGAAGTCTTGTTTTGAGTTGGCTGAATTATGCACGTGTTTCCTTTTTTGAAGCCTACGATATACTGAGCCTTGAACAATGAATTTGTGAATTGAGAATCAATTGTTTGCCTGTTAGACTATCAAGATGGTATGGATAGTGCATAACGGGATGATGGAGGACCTTCCTTAGGATTAACCAATTTGGCTTGCTTTTTCTGAACATACCTATTTTTATCCCTAGAAGCCAAGTTGAAGCCTTGTATACAAACATTTTTCTAGTCAGTAAATAAAGCCAAGGCCAATTTTTGTGATAAATCCTTTCTACCCCCCAGTGTGTATGCTGTGATGCTGAATTGTGAATTTAATTAAGAGGTGCACTGTTTAAAGAAATAAGTGGATTATTTGGCCAATGTATTTGTATACCTGAATTTAAAAAGTCATGGAAAGCAGAATAAGAAAGAAAGAAAAAGATGTTTGAATTCTGCGTTGTTTTGAAGTATGAGATGTGATGAGCTGGGTAAAGATATTAAGTATTGAATGTGTGAGCTATAATCCATACAAAGTGTAATACTGAGAAGGATATACACGATTTGCCCAACAGAAGGGGGTGTGTGGAAAGCTGAATGAAGATACAGCAACTGTGGTACTTGTTGAAACACACTGGGTTTGATCTTTTTTGCAGGTGGCCTAGAACCCTTAGGTTCTGTCCAAAGGTTCGAACCCAAGCATTATGTTGCATCCACAATTAGAAGGTTGTTTTAATTGCTTGCACTATCCTATTTTATACTGTGGCGATGGTCAACTATCAAGCTTTTGTAATTCTGGCTAGACTAAGAATTTACATTTGTCCTGAATTTCTGAATGGTGAGATGTGTGAATTACTGTCCATAGAGTGCATATTCGGGAATTGCTGCATAATTTGTGCCAAGCCAGATAAAGACTATTTTTTGAATGTGAGAAAACTTGCATATGAATGATTGGTTCTGAATGTGTGATGTGAGTAAAATCAGAAGGAGGAATTGAGGCAGGTTCGTTGTGTCATGTTCAAGTCAGTCTTAAGTTATTTTTCTAGTTGTTTTTCGAGTTTTGTTGTTTTCCTCGAGTCTAGAGTCATAATATGTGTGGTTAATGTGAATTACTTATGGTTGGATCTTCTATCTGTTGAGCTGTGAACAAACTGTGAAATAAAGGGCATTGATCTAATTCTTCACTTCATGCTTGAGGGCAAGCATTATTCAAGTGTGGGGAAGTCTGGATAACAAGGGGGTTGAAGTTTTCTTACTATTTAGCCTCAATACAACTTTAGGTGTCCGGGTTCCTTAAAGATTACTGCCTTTCCTTGACAATCTAAGAAAGCATGATTCTTGGCTAGCCAATCCATTCTTAAGATGGCGTTGTATCCTCTTAGGTCAAGTGTCACTAAATCCGCGGGTCAATTTTGTCCTTGGATGTTCACTTCACACCCTTTATATACAGTATTGGTACATAATAGAACATCAGAAGTTGGGGTACTCACTTCCAATGTATGAGGTAACTTTTCAGGTCATCCTAAGCTTTTAGGTACAAAGTTCAAGGCAATAAATGATTAGGTAGAACCAGGGCCAATCAATACATTGGCTGACAAATTCAAAACAGAAAGGGTACCTTCTACGACGTTGTTGTCTGGCTCAACCTCTCTATGCTCAATGGCAAAAACACGTGTAAGCACTCTCTTGCCTGGGTCGGCAGCTGGTCTCGGGTTGGCATTTGCAGGCTTGGGTCTTGCAGCCTGGCAGGTCTGGATGCGATGATCGCTACTTCCCCACTTGAGGCACTTGTTGGCTTTCTTCCAACAATTTGCTTCCATGTGTCATTTCTTCTGGCAGAAGTGGCAGGTGATATCGGGTCTCTCCTTGCCCTTATCACTGCTAGTGCCACTGCGATCACCCTTCTTACCCTTGCGACCATCCTTGTGAATTCCTCTGCTACGTTTCAGCACATTCGTGTCCTTGCATCGGGAGTGAAACACAGTTAGCTTGTTCTGGATGTCCTCGGCCCACTGGGCCTTGTCAACAGCATCAGCATAAGTGGGCAAATCCACTGTGGATAAAGCGGACTGGATCTCAAGCTTAAGGCCGTTTATGAACTTCTTCTTCTAGTCATCATCGGTTTTCACTATCCTTGGGGCATACCGAGACAATCTAGAGAACGCGGCCTCATATTCCATCACACTTTTAGACCCTTCTCTTAAGGTCATAAACTCCATTTCCTTCTTATCCCGCACTACTTGTGGTGAATACTTAACTCTGAATGCCTTGGTAAAATTCTCCCAAGTTCTCGGGGTCTGATCGGTTTCCCACTTGTGATCTATCACTCGCCACCAATCAAATGCGGTAGCGTTCAACTGGTATGCGGCAAACTCAATCTTACGAGCATCACTGCACCTTATCAAGGCAAACGTTCGTTGCACACTCTCTAGCAATACTTTGGCCTTATCGATATTGGGTTCTCCATTGAAATGAGGCGGGTGAAACTTTAGGAACTTGCCTAAGGCCTGATGCTCATCATCCTGGTGTTCTGGCCTACGGTGAAGGTCCGCCACTAGCGTAGTCAACTGTCCAATAGCGGTGTGGATAAGAGCTAGTTCCTCACCTGAAGCTAACGCATTTCCTCGGGTATTGCGAGACATCTACAATGGTTCTATCTTTAGTACGACCTAGGTCTTAAGCCACCTTAGTCGTGTTTTCTAGTTCATGATTCATTCTAGCCGGAACCTAGTGTACATGCATCTAGGTTATTCCAGTTTCAAGCAAGTCATTCACGCAAGTCATGTATTAAGAGCGCCATGCTACAAAATATAAAGCAATATGGAAGTCACCATCGATGACTGACCATTTTATTCACTCCAAGCAAGCGGTTTAGAGATCTCACCTCTCAACCAAAACAAGTAACATGCAAAACAATCCACAAACACATAAAGAAAGAGGGCACATATAATTGTCTAGCTCTTAAACATAACAAGCAAAAAATAGAAATGCGCAAACAACACGCCTAGCACTCTCGTCCTAAGACTACTCGTCTTCTTCTTCCTCTTCCTCTTCTTCCTCGACCTCCATAGGTTGAGGGGGATCTAGAAACACTGTGGAGATAGCTGCTATCAATCTTCCAAAGCCACTCGCTAAAGTATGCATAATCCCCCTTAGTCGGTATAGTTCAGTACGTTCTGCCCCTTGGCCTTGGAGTTCCTGCCCCAATGCCTGAACTCGCTGAGAGAGGTTGTCTTTCTGCTTGTCTAGGTTGTCGATCACCATATTCAGCATTCCAAGTTCTTTCCTGAACTCATCTCGTTTTGCAGCTACACGTTGCACCACCCTGTTTGGGTAATGCAATATTGCTCCTATATCTCTGGCAGCTCTCTAACCAATTACTGGGGACTAGTGATGCAGGGCCCCATTTGGGCTGGCTCGGTAGCTGATTCCCTTAGCTTGGACATCATCCTCGTAAATGGTCCCGGTCTGGTTGAATGTCATTTCCTACAAGTCCATATGAAGTTAATTTATCGCAAGCTTTTACAAGTTATGCAAGTTTCATATCAGTACCAAGTTCCAAGTTTCTAGATGTAGTGTTTTAAGAATTGCGCAATTCTTTACTAAGTTTTATGAAGGCAATCCTACACATTCACATCTAAAGTTTTATGATTCCCAGATTCCATAAGTCCGAGTATTATTCAGACTCAATCTCTTGTTGTCATGAATACTTATTTTTAAGAACCATGGCTCTGATACCAACTGTGATGCCCTGCCCCGACCCCTCGTTCCCTTGGATCCATTCCCGACGAGGAAGAATGAGACTGGTCAAGTGGGCTTCATTCAGGGCTCGCGCCCAATAATCAATACAGATAATAAATAAGAATTACCGTAAAATTGTATTTATTACCCTAGCAGTTCAAGCAGTTCATAGCAGCGGAAAAGTAAAGATAAAGTTTGAGGACGGTCATAGACCAAATTATCCTCCTAAAACCATAATTGTACTTAGTTTAACTATTACAGAGTTCTTGTCTTTATTGTTTTCGTTCACTCCCATTGGCCTTACCAATATAGTCACTCAAGTCAAGCCCCTGTAAAATAATAAGATGGAAAGAGGTGAGCTTCACTAAGCTCAGTGAGAGATCTCGGGGTTTTCCTTAGGAAAATTTTCACCGTAAATCTTTTAATAATAGGCCGAGTAAGCGAGTAAAGAGTTTATGCAGATATATATATATATATATATATATATCAGGAGAATTGTAGGAATGCATGGCAAGTAGGTAAACAAGTCAATTAAATCAAGCAAGTCAAGTAGTATAGGCAAGCATATAGCAAATACTAATGTAGGCATGGTAGCATAGATACAACATTAATATGCAGCACATTTGAGCCACTAGACTCCTAGCGATCAGATAGCGTGGTCTAGCTTTCTTATAATTAAAGCTAAGTCAGTATCTATTTATGTTTCACTCGCTCGCGTTGATTGTTTGCAAAGTACATCGCCCCACGGCAGCCGTATCGGTAAAATTGGGTATGCTCGATGGCGGGGTTTTTGGATCTATGGCCTTTTTCTATTCGGGCCAAAAGGAGTTCCTCTCGTATAGAAAGAGTGTCGACTATCATCGACACGACTTTCACTGGCAAGCCCTACCTAGCGGACATGCGGCTACTATCTATTCAATTGAGAAGACTCGGAGCCCAAGTCTTTTCACGTAGGTCCTCTGACCTATTTCACGCTAAGGTGATCATGACAAACCCTAACATGCTTCATCCATTTCTAGAGGCAATCATGCAAATCCTAGATGTCATAATCCTGGGATTGGCCTAGTCCTTTCTTGGCCAATGCATAATGTTTGTATGTGTTCATGGGCATACATCTCTAGAGGCAATTATGTAATCCTAGATGACATGTGATTAACTTTGAAAAGGCACAACTCTTTATGGCTACGATATATAGGTGCATACATTCATAGATATTCAATTGATCATGGCAAGTCACGTACATTCAAGTCAAGTCAAGTCAAGTATGGCATATCATAATTAATCATGGCATCATCATGTTAAACAACACATATACACACTTACCAATAAGTTGTATTTAAAATAGGCAAGTGCTGAGGTGTTGGAGACCTCTTTAGAAAATCAAGCAATCAAGTAGGTATTGTTAGACACAATTACTAATTAGATAGTCCAATTAAGTTTTATGAAAATAGCAAGTAATCCCTCACATTTCGTAGGTGTGCGCATAACGACGATTGACTAAATGGATTCACGGTCAATGGTCAACTCCTACAAAGCGAGCGTCATAGAGTGACTTACTAAAGTTTGACTTTAACTTTAGGTCAACTAGGCTAGACTTTGACTTTATGTCAAGGTCAAAAGTCAAAGGTCAATGGTCAATGCTCAAGGTCAAAGGTCAAGTTCAAGTAATGGTCTTTCTCAATTCCTTTTGGTTAATTTAAAAAATAAGGTAACCTTTGGGTCCCTTTTGAAAATAAGTTAAACTTTTGGGCTAAAACCAATTTTTAAAAATAAGGCAAATTTTCGGTTCTGGCTTGTGTCTGAGTTGCTGTCCGACTCGAGTGGAAACTCGCACCTGGGTTTTGTTCTTTGTTTTCTTCAAGTTTTCAGGTTTAAAATTCAAGAAAAGGCTTTCTGGATCTCGTCCAAGTTGCTATCCGACTCGGATGGAAAATCGGATGGCTGGTTCAATTTTCCAGAAACTACTGGTTCGGGGTACTACTTTCGGGGTTGGTTTAAACAGGTTTCTAATATGTTTTAATCCTTTCCAAAGTCATAGATCTGTAGTCTAACATACAGGCTATAGGTAGGAACTCAAATCATGCGAAGACAAGCACTTTAACTACATTAAATTTCGTCCCGAAGTAGGCTCGGAACACTGATTTTAAAACATGCATAATTTTGGATTTTGATTTTTAGATCTAAACCACTACGACTAATAAAATGTAGAGGCATACATCCTAAGCATAATAACATGCAAGGAATTTAACCGCATCCTAAACATACTTTCTATCCATAAATTAACATGAATTTCTTAATTACTTATTATTCAAGTTTTCCTATATGTTTATGCTTTTAATCCATTTTTGATTCTAAATTCCAAATCAAACACTCACCGTGAGGTCCTACGAATATCACGAACTTAAAGACTTCAAGGAGGCGGCACGGTGACGGTTCGACGACGACGGAGGTGGCGCGGCACTTCACGGCTTCTTTCACCTTTTTTATAAGTTTTTGTAAAGGTTTAAATCTTGAAATTAAGGATGTATTTATAGGCATTCTATAGGTTAAGGGAGATCAAAATCTTCTTCAAATAAGGGAAGGTAATATTGGGTAGTTTCTTTCAACCGATTGTTTGTGATTCTGGACTCCTTAATTAAATATTTCATTTCCCATTTTCATTTTCCTCTGTCCGAGTACTCGTTCGACTCGGACGACAAATTGATGTGGACGGTTGTACACATGCGGATTAAAGTTGCCAAGGACCTTGTGATTAAGTAGCGAGCTCGTATAATACTCTATCTTACCCGAAAAATCAGAGAAACAAAAAGAACTTTAACCTAAGCTAATTTGTTTTAGATTTTCGAACCAAGTGTAAGAAAAGAGTTTGAAACATGCGAATTAATTAGGTAGAGCAAATAACCTAATTAGCTAAGTTTCATGCAATTATGTAAACTACACATGCAAATACATAAAGCAATAAAGGGATTGTACTCAAAACACTTAGTTTTATGATCTGAATACGTTGAATATTATTGATGCACGGCTGCCCTTTTATAGACTAAGGGATAGCCGAAAAAGTCATAAAAAGAATAAGGAAAAGAAGTAGAATTGGAAATCAATCAAGAGATTGATTTCCTTTACAATACCAAACCCTGAAAGAAGTGGGGAATGGTAAAAAGAAAAGGCAAATTTCGGTTTTACCATTAACTTGTGGTAGCCAAAATTGTAACTAAAACAATAAGGAAAAGAATAAAAATCCTACTCCCAAAAAAGAGATCAAGAAGGAACCCTTTTTGGAAACTAACAAAACTAAGAGTAAAAAGAACCCTAACACTTAACTTTTAACCCTAGCGACTTAAAAGAACCCTAGCCCTTAACTTGTAACCCTAGTTACTTAAAAGAACCCTAGTCCTTAATTTGTAACCCTAGCTCCTTCACTTGGCCTTGTGGGCTTCCTGGGCTTCCTTGGGCTGGCCGAATTTGTGGAGTGGACTCCATGAGTTGGGTCGGCCCAATGTTGATGTCGCATTATGGAAAAATGTAGGGAACTTCAAGAAATGTTTCTTTAAAGTCCAAGAACCTTCCGGCATCGTCAAGAACTTCAAGAAACAGCCTTCTTCATTGTGGATTGGAGAATTGCGCCTCTTCTTCGAGAATGGTTAGGAGAGTCGCAATTTGAACCTTTCCGTCTTTCTGCTCAAAGGCATTTGCTTCTACGATCAACTGAGCATCTTGATGGCAAGCTTGGACAAGGTTGTTGAGTGTCTCTCGAACCTTCTTTGCTCTGCTTCTGGTCATCGGCCCAGTGATGTCTACAAGTGGATCC
Source organism: Leptodermis oblonga (assembly GCA_016801395.1). Taxonomy (NCBI): domain Eukaryota; kingdom Viridiplantae; phylum Streptophyta; class Magnoliopsida; order Gentianales; family Rubiaceae; genus Leptodermis; species Leptodermis oblonga. Next base: position 22,447,551 of record CM028756.1, on the reverse strand, counting down.
CTTTGATATGGACTTGGATCCTGAAGCATTGTTGGACCTCGATGTAGAACTCGAACCTCCTCAGCTTCTCCAGAATCACTTGCTTCTTGACTTGTTGCTGGCTTTTGGATGCCCTCATCATCCCCTCCCGGTTGAAAAGGATTTGACCTCAAATCAGCACCCTATTCATAAGTAAAAGGAGACAAGTCAGCAACATTAAAGGAAGTACTAACACCATACTCACCTGGTAAATCAAGCTTGTACGCATTAGGTCCAATTTTGGAAACGATTTGAAAAGGTCCATCGCCCCGGGGATGGAGTTTTGTCCTTCTCGCAGCAGGGAATCGTTCCTTTCTCATGTGAACCCAAACTCAGTCGCTAGGTTCAAAGTTCACAGCCTTGCGCCGTTGGTTTGCATGTGCGGCGGCTTTGGCGTAGGTTTTCTCCAGGTTTGCCCGAACTTTGGCATGTATGCGCTGCACAGTTTGAGCTTTCTTTGCGCTGTCGAGATTAACCTGTTCCTTTAGCGGCAAAGGGATGAGATCCATCACCGTCAAAGGAGTAAAGCCGTAGGCAACTTCAAATGGACAGAACCCTGTTGAGGAGTGCTTGGTTCGGTTGTATGCAAACTCTGCAACCGGCAAGATTTCTTCCCAACGCTTTAGATTCTTCTGAATTAACGCCCTAAGGAGATTGCCAACGGTGCGGTTGGTGACTTCCGTCTGACCATCCGTCTGTGGATGACTTGTAGTCGAAAACAGTAGTTTTGTGCCGAGGCGGGACCACAAAGTCTTCCAAAAGTAACTCAGAAATTTGACGTCGCGATCTGAGACAATGGTGCGCGGTATTCCATGCAACCGAACTATGCCGTGAAAGAACAATTCTGCTACATATCTGGCATCATCTGATTTCCTGCAAGGAATAAAGTGTGCCATTTTAGAAAACCGATCAACAACGACAAATAAAGAATCATTAACTCTTTGTGTTCTCGGAAGACCTAGAATAAAATCCATTGAAATGTCAGTCCAAGGTAAAGAAGGAATAGGCAAAGGCGTGTAAAGTCCATGGGGTTTAGATGTAGACTTAGCTTTCAAACAATTAATGCAACGAGTGCAAACATGCTGTACATCTTTACGCATATGCGGACCAAAATGACCCATAAGACCCCCATTGTGAGCTTCACGAACCAGTAATTCTCTAGCAGAACTACGAGGGATGCATAACCTATTTTCCCTAAACAGAAAACCATCCTGTCTATAGTACTTATGGAATGCACCAGATTCACATGCTTTATACAAATCCGAAAAATCAATATCAGAAGCATACAAATCTTTGAGATATGCAAACCCTAGCAAAGAATGATCTAAAACAGCCAGAATTTCATACCTGCGAGATAGTGCGTCAGCAACTAAATTATCTTTACCTTTCTTATACTTAATAATGTAAGGAAAAGATTCAATAAAGTTAACCCATTTAGCATGACGTCTATTTAACTGATTCTGTCCCTTTAAATGATTAAGGGAATCGTGGTCACTATGAACAACAAATTCTTTGGCCATCAAATAATGCGACCAAGTCTCAAACGCGCGGACCACTGCATAGAGCTCCTTATCATAAGTTGGATAATTCAAGGCAGCCCCTTTTAATTTCTCACTGAAAAAGGCGATTGGCTTGCGTTCCTGCATTAAGACTGCACCAATTCCAATTCCTGATGCATCACACATTAGTTCAAACACTTTATCAAAATCAGGTAATGTAAAACAGGTGCATGAGTGAGATCATGCTTAAGGACCGTAAAGGCGTTTTCCTGAGCTTGCCCCCACACGAATGGAACATTCTTCTTGCACAAATCATTGAAAGGCGCTGCTTTTGTGGAAAAGTCCTTCACAAACCGTCGGTAAAATCCAGCCAAACCATGAAAGATCTCACCTGTGCGGCCGAGGTTGGTGTGGGCCACTCCCTAATGTCTTTCACCTTGGCATCATCAACTTTGACACCATCTTTAGAGACTACAAAACCAAGAAAAACAACTTCCGAAACACAAAAAGTACATTTTTACATCTTGGCATACAATTGATTAGCACGCAATTCAATCAAAACCAAGCGAAGATGTTCAACATGCGATTTAAATCTCTTGAATAGATCAGAATATCATCAAAATAAACCACAAACAAATTTACCTATAAACTTTCTAAGCACATGATTCATTAATCTCATAAAAGTACTAGGTGCATTTGTTCAGCCGAAGGGCATGACTAACCACTCATACAAACCAAATTTAGTTTTAAAAGCAGTTTTCCATTCATCTCCCTCCCTCATGCGAATTTGATGATAGCCCTGTGTAAGATCTATTTTTGTGTAAATTGTGGAACCATACAATCTTCTAACATGTCATCAAGCCTAGGGATAGGATGCCTATACTTGATTGTTATCTTATTGACAGCTCTACAATCAACACACATTCTCCATGTACCATCTTTCTTAGGGACTAGAATTACAGGTACATCACAAGGACTTAGAGATTCCCTTACCTGACCGTGCGCTAGCAGCTTGTCGATCTGTCTTTGCAACTCCTTTGTTTCCTCCGGATTTGCTTTGTAAGCAGGTCGATTTGGAATAGGTGCGCTAGGTATGAAGTCGATCTGATGTTCAATTCCGCGTAGAGGCGGCAGACCCTGCGGCAGCTCTTCTAGAAAAACATCGTTGAATTCCTGTAACAAAGAATCGACTTCTATAGGGATATCCCGAGGGATATCATCAGGGTTAGCACAATTATCTTTACATACTAAAACTAGTACATCAGCTTTGCTATCTAACACTTGACCTATCTCCCATTTTGTAGCGAAACAGCTACCTTTAACTTCTTCCTGTTTAGGCTTATCAGAGTTCGCCTTACTACCCTTTACAAGTTCTTTCCCCTTCCCTTTTGCTTGGCGCCTTTCAGCTTCCCAGTGGGCGATTGCTTCCTTCATGCGAACTGCTTCGGATCGCACTTCAGTATGTGGCAAAGGGAGAAACGTGTGGATCTTGCCTGCCTGGCAGACCGAGTAAGTGTTGGCGACTCCATCATGTGTTGCCTTCAGGTCAAAGAGCCATGGTCATCCGAGTAGAATGTGACAAGCCTTCATTGGCAGAACATCACAAAAAACAGTGGATTCGAACTTACCGATAGCGTATGGTACGTTTGCTTTGTGCGTCTGCTGTGTCGAGCTGAGCTGTCGAGCCATTGTAGCCAATAAGGACGTGGATGATTGATAATAGGAAGCTTCAGCTTGTCAACCATGTATTCGTTGGCAACGTTGGTGCAACTTCCTCCATCAATTATCAGAACACACAACTTTCCATTTACCTTAGTTCTGGCGTGGAAGATGTTTGTCCGTTGGGATATGTCTTAGACAGCAGCTGTAGTTAGAGTGCGAGTAACCAAGTTCTGATTGGGATCTTCCTCTATGAACTCGAATTGCTCCACTGGTGCAGACGGAGTGCTGTCAGTTAACTCCTGCAAGGGGTCAACAGTTTGATCATCTTCATCTTCTTCTGAAACGTACTCACCATCTTGCCCCAATAAGACCTTCCGGATGTTAGGACAATCACGCATGTAGTGGCCCCGCCCTGAGCATTTGTGGCATGTGACATTGCTGATGGATTGCCGAGGTGTAGATGGCGTCCTGGATTGCGATGAAGAAGAGGTGGTGACAGGGACTATAGCCTTCCTCTCTGACGTGATCGGCCTCTTTGCTGGTGGAGAGTATATCGGATTCTTTCTCCACGCCGGTGGGGCGCTTATAGGCGTCCTGACAGGTGGAATTGTCTTCAGGTAGTCCTCCATGACCCAAGCTTTGTGCAACATGTCCGTCAGAGTTGTAGCATTCTGAAGTTCAGCAGCTAAGGCTATATTCCTGTTTAGGCCATTAAGAAAACGAGCCATTGATGCGGCTTCATCTTCCTGTACATTTGCCCTAATTTTGGCCATCTCTAACTTTCTATAGTATGCGTCTACAGATACAGAACCTTGTACAAGAGTATGTAATTTCCTATACAATTCTCCAAAATAGTAATCAAGAACAAAAGTTCTACGCATAGCAGTAGTCAAATCAAACCAAGTTAGAGGAGGAGCACGGGCCCGCATTGGACGCGTATTCCTGCGATTGTCCATCTCTTGATTCCACCAGACGAGGGCATAGTCCGTGAAATGTACCACCGCGAGAGGGACCTTCTTGTGCTCTGGGATCACATGCAGCTCGAAGATGCGTTCCATCTTCATCTCCCAGTCGAGATAATCCTCCGGATTCGTACCGCCGGCGAAGGGTGGAACAGTCGTTTTGCAGTGACTGAGACCTTTGAAAGACTTGTCAGCGGCGTTGGTGCCAGGTGCGGCCATATCATCATCTGACTCTGTACGCCGTTGTTCTCTTTCAGTGCGTAGTTCAGCGACTTCCTCCGTGAGGGTAGCAAATCGCGCAGAGAGTTGCGCTATTGCAGCCTGTATTTGCTCGCTCCCCAAAGGGTTAGGAGCACCTCCACTGACATCGGTTAAAAGCGAAAATCTGTCTGCTAAGAACAAGGAAAAATGAGTAGTAACCTTACCCCCTGTCCCCCAGTGTATCCCACCTAACAGCTACACATAACCCTGTGTTTCACTCTAGGGTGGCGCCCTTTATAGTATGTTCACTCAAGCCTTTTTCCACTCTACCTCCCGGTATTGACAAATGTATAAGGCAAGCAGCAATTCACACAAAGCAATGACACTTAAGAAAAGCACAAATTTTCGCAAAAATAGACACTTGGTTCTATTTTGAGTTGAAAAATATTTTCGCAAACGATAGTTGTAATATAGTTCAGATATGAGTACACAACAGGACATTTTGGGGTGAAGCCCTCAAATTTCAGAAAAGATGAGTGTGCACGATGACAAAATCTAAACTGTAATGTAAGAGCAAATGTTCAGGTCGCACGAAAAGATATACTAGCAGTTGAAAGTAGGGCAATTCAAAATTGAATAGAATCAAAGAAAAATAAGCAGAGGTGAAACGACTTCAGGAAAGTCCTAAAACTACCCAAAGAAGAGATCACCCACCCAATAGGTAATCAAGAAACCAATCCCAGCAAATTTATTAATTCTTTCAATATGCAAACTGTACCAAAATTGCGATTTTTAAACCCCCTAAGTGGCCGAAAAATTTAGCAATATGCGATTTCAAGAAACGAAAACCCTAGGGCTAGCAAAGTTCAATTTTGACTCACTAACCACTTCCCAGGGATAATCTCAGCAGCACAAGGATACAAAATCAAGAATTCACTATATTTTCAAGAATTCAAAATAAGGTATCCCAAACTAGATAATGCAATTCACAATGCGCAGATAAGGTGAGCTGCTTAACATCAACCGTAAAAACTCACCAATTTGAACAAAAACAGCACAAGAGGGATAGAAAATAGTCGCAAAACCCAGCAATTTAGACACTAAAATAGCAACACTAAAGCGTCTCTCAAAACCCTAGTGTCGCAAGCAAGGCGACTAAAAAGACAACTGAAAATCGAAACCCTAGCTTTAGGCAAAACCTGAACCCTAGTTAATTTCTAAAGCCCGAATTTGATCATGAAATTACAGCAAGGGTATGCGATTTGAATAATAGAAAAACAGCCCCAAAACAGTACCAGCCTTTCGCAAAAAGAAGGTGATTTTAAAACCCTAAGTTGCGTTTTTCAGTACTTTAAAATTTGGTTCAATTTTCTACAGAATTTTCGAGTTTAAAGATAGGGAAACAGCACCAAAAATCGAAAATTTAAAGCTTGAAAGAAAAAAAATTTCCCCCAAGAAGATGCGTTCTAATCCAAGAATTTCAAGATAAACAAGGAAAAGAAAACACCTGATAAAGATTTGGTCGGGTTACTTCGACCTCCTCCAGCCACGAAACCACTCCTAAGCTCTGATACCAATTGATGTGGACGATTGTACACATGCGGGTTAAAGTTACCAAGGACCTTGTGATTAAGTAGCGAGCTCGTATAATACTCTATCTGACCCGAAAAATCAGAGAAACAAAAAGAACTTTAACCTAAGCTAATTTGTTTTAGATTTTCAAACCAAGTGTAAGAAAAGAGTTTGAAACATGCAAATTAATTAGGTAGAGCAAATAACCTAATTAGCTAAGTTTCATGCAATTATGTAAACTACACATGCAAATACATAAAGCAATAAAGGGATTGTACTCAAAACACTTAGTTTTATGATCTGAATACGTTGAATATTATTGATGCACGGCTGCCCTTTTATAGACTAAGGGATAGCCAAAAAAGTGATAAAAAGAATAAGGAAAAGAAGTAGAATTGGAAATCAATCAAGAGATTGATTTCCTTTACAATACCAAACCCTGAAAGAAGTGGGGAATGGTAAAAAGAAAAGGCAAATTTTGGTTTTACCATTAACTTGTGGTAGCCAAAATTGTAACTAAAACAATAAGGAAAAGAATAAAAATCCTACTCCCAAAAAGGAGATCAAGAAAGAACCCTTTTTGGAAACTAACAAAACTAAGAGTAAAAAGAACCTTGTTGAGGAGTGCTTGGTTTGGTTGTATGCAAACTCTGCAACCGGCAAGATTTCTTCCCAACGCTTGAGATTCTTTTGAATTAACGCCCTAAGGAGATTGCCAACGGTGCGGTTGGTGACTTCCGTCTGACCATCCGTCTGTGGATAACTTGTAGTCAAAAACAGTAGTTTTGTGCCGAGGCGGGACCACAAAGTCTTCCAAAAGTAACTCAGAAATTTGACGTCGCGATCAGAGACAATTGTGCGCGGGATTCCATGCAACCGAACTATTCCCTAAAAGAACAATTTTGCAACATGCCTGGCATCATCTGATTTCCTGCGAGATAGAGCGTCAGCAACCAAATTATCTTTACCTTTCTTATACTTAATAATGTAAGGAAAAGATTCAATAAAATTAACCCATTTAGCATGATGTCTATTTAATTTATTCTGTCCCTTTAAATATTTTAGGGACTCATGGTCACTGTGTACAACAAATTCTTTGGCCATTAAATAATGTGACCAAGTCTCAAACGCGCGGACCACTACATAGAGTTCCTTGTCGTAAATTGGATAATTCCAGGCAGCCCCTTTTAATTTCTCACTGAAAAAGGCGATTGGCTTGCGTTCCTGCATTAAGACTGCGCCAATTCCAATACCTGATGCATCACACATTAGTTCAAACACTTTATCAAAATCAGGTAATGCTAAAACAGGTGAATGAGTGAGATCATGCTTAAGGACCGTAAAGGCATTTTCCTGAGCTTGCCCCCACACGAATGGAACATTCTTTTTGCACAAGTCATTGAGAGGCACTGCTTTTGTGGAAAAGTCCTTCACAAACCGTCGGTAAAATCCAGCCAAACCATGGAAAGATCTCACCTGTGCGGACGAGGTTGGTGTGGGCCACTCCCTAATGGCTTTCACCTTAGCGTCGTCAACTTTGACACCATCTTTAGAGACTACAAAACTGAGAAAAACAACTTCCGAAACACAAAAAGTACATTTTTGCATCTTGGCATATAATTGATTAGCACGCAATTCAATCAAAACCAAGAGAAGATGCTCAACATGCGATTTGAAGTCCCTTGAATAGATCAGAATATCATCAAAATAAACCACAACAAATTTACCTATGAACTTTCTAAGCACATGATTCATTAATCTCATAAAAGTACTAGGTGCATTTGTTAGGCCGAAGGGCATGACTAACCACTCATACAAACCAAATTTAGTTTTAAAGTCAGTTTTCCATTCATCCCCCTCCCTCATGCAAATTTGATGATAGCCCTGTGTAAGATCTATTTTTGTGTAAATTGTTAAACCATACAAATCTTCTAACATGTCATCAAGCCTAGGGATAGGATGCCTATACTTGATTGTTATCTTATTGACAGCTCTACAATCAACACACATTCTCCATGTACCATCTTTCTTAGGGACTAGAATGACAGGTACAGCACAAGGACTTAGAGATTCCCTTACCTGACCGTGCGCTAGCAGCTTGTCGATCTGTCTTTGCAACTCCTTTGTTTCCTCCGGATTTGCTTTGTAAGCAGGTCGATTTGGAATAGGTGCACCAGGTATGAAGTCGATCTGATGTTCAATTCCGCGTAAAGGCGGCAGACCCTGCGGCAGCTCTTCTGGAAAAACATCGTTGAATTCCTGCAACAAAGAATCGACTTCTATAGGGATATCCCGAGGGATATCGTCAGGGTTAGCGCAATTATCTTTACATACTAAAACTAGTACATCAGTTTTGCTATCTAACACTCTACCTATCTCCCCTACTGTAGCGAAACAGCTACCTTTAACTTCTTCCTGTGTAGGCTTATCAGAGTTCGCCTGACTACCCATTACAAGTTCTTTCCCCTTCCCTTTTTCTTGGCGCTTTTCAGCTTCCTAGTGGGCGATTGCTTCCTTCATGCGAACTGCTTCGGATCGCACTTCAGTAGGTGGCATAGGGAGGAACGTGTGGATCTTGCCTGCCTGGCAGACCGAGTAAGTGTTGGCGACTCCATCATGTGTTGCCTTCAGTTCAAAGAGCCATGGTCGTCCGAGTAGAATGTGACAAGCCTCCATTGGCAGAACATCACATAAAACAGTGGATTCGAACTTACCGATAGCGTATGGTACGCTTACCTGCTTGGTGACTCTGTAGCCGTCTGAGCTGTCGAGCCATTGTAGCCGATAAGGACGTGGATGATTGATAATAGGAAGCTTCAGCTTGTGGAACATATATTCACTGGCAACATTGGTGCAACTTCCTCCATTAATTATCAGAACACACAACTTTCCATTTACCTTAGTTCTGGCGTGGAAGATGTTTGTCCGTTGAGATATGTCCTGGACAGCAGCTGTAGTCAGAGTGCGAGTAACCAAGTTCTGATTGGGATCTTCCTCTATGAACTCGAATTGCTCCACTAGTGCAGACGGAGTGCTGTCAGTTAACTCCTGCAAGGGGTCAATAGTTTGATCATCTTCATCTTCTTCTGAAATGTACTCACCATCTTGCCCTAATAAGACCTTCCGAATGTTAGGACAATCACGCATGTAGTGGCCACGGCCTGAGCATTTGTGGCATGTGACATTGCTGATGGATTGCCGAGGTGTAGATGGCGTTCGAGATTGTGATGAAGACGAGGTGGTGACGGGGACTATAGCCTTCCTTTCTGACATGATTGGCCTCTTTGCTGGTGGAGAGTATACCGGATTCTTTCTCCAAGTCGGTGGGGCGCTTGTAGGCGTCCTGACAGGTGGAATTGTCTTCAGGTAGTCCTCCATAACCCGAGCTTTGTGCAACATGTCCGTCAGAGTTGTAGCATTCTGAAGTTCAACAGCTAAGGCTATATTCCTGTTTAGGCCATTAAGAAAACGAGCCATTAATGCGGCTTCATCTTCCTGTACATTTGCCCTAATTTTGGCCATCTCTAACTTTCTATAATATGCGTCTATAGATAAAGAACCTTGTACAAGAGTATGTAATTTTCTATACAATTCTCTAAAATAGTAATCAAGAACAAAAGTTCTACGCATAGCAGTAGTCAAATCAAACCAAGTTAGAGGCGGAGCACGGGCCCGCATTGAACGCGTATTCCTGCGATTGTCCATCTCTTGATTCCACCAGACCAAGGCATAGTCCGTGAAATGTACCACCGCGAGAGGGACCTTCTTGTGTTCTGGGATCGCATGCAGCTCGAAGATGGGCTCCATCTTCATCTCCCAGTCTAGATAATCCTCCGGATTGGTACCGCCGGCGAAGGGTGGAACAGTCGTTTTGCATTGACTGAGACCCTCGAAAGACTTGTCAGTGCCATGGTCATTGGTAGGGGCGTCCTCCTCTGACTCTGTACGCCGTTGTTCCCTTTCAGTTTGTAACTCAGCGACTTTCTCCGTGAGGGTAGCAAATCGCGCAAAGAGTTGCGCTATTGCAGCTAGTATTTGCTCGTTCCCCAAAGAGGCAGGAGAACCTCCACCTGACATCGGTTAAAAGTGAAAACCTGTCTGCTAAGCACAAGGAAAAATGGGTAGTAACCTTACCCCCTTGTCCCCCAAGTGTATCCCACCTAACAGCTACACACAAACCCTGTGTTTCACTCTAGGGTGGCGCCCTTTACAGTATGTTCACTCAAGTAGCAGATGATTTTGGGTTTGTAAGAAATCAATCTCTTGATTGGTTTCAATTTTAATTATTTTCCTAGTATAATTAGGTAAGAAATTGGTTCCCCTATTACCAAAAAGGTGAAAAAATTCATCCACTATTGTCCTTGTTCATTTAGGACTTGGTTTGTAAGGAAAATCCAATTCTGATTGGTTTCCACTTTTGCTGCTTTTACTAATTCTTTTTCTACTGTAATTTGGACACCCCCATACCTATAAATAGGGGGTGCCAACCACGAAATTATTTAGTTGATTAAATGATTTAAGTTATAGCTTTATACTTCTTTAATCACTCACCTTATTTTGGGCGTATGTAATTTGCATGTTTGTTAATTGCTAAAAGCTACAGAAACTATAGGCTAATAGATAATTGCTCTGTCTATTGTTAAGCTTTGTTTCGATTCTGTTATTCTCCACTTGGTTCGAATTGCGTGTTTAATTTACTTTGTAAGTTAGTAGTCTGCCGAATCCAAGGGTACGGATTCTAGAAGTTAAGAGCTGCGTCTTTCATTCAGACTTTCCTTGGCACTTTTCGCACCGAGTTCTTGGTTTCCACGGCGTTGGGGATCAGGGGTTCATATCATTATCCCATTAAAACAAAACTATTATGTAGGCCTATCTATTACCAGATAAATGCTTAGCACTGCTGCAGCACACGTCGTCCTCACAACTAGCGAGTAATAAATCATACCTGTGACACCCTGCCCCGAACCCCCGTTCCCTCTGATCCATTTTCAACCAGGAAGAGCGAGACGAGTCGAGTGGGAATCATTCAGGGTTTGCGCCCAACAATTGATACAGATAATAAATAAGAATTACCGTAAAACTGTATTTATTACCCTAGCAGTTCATGGTAGCAAAATAGTAAAGATATAGTCTGAGAAAGGTTATAGACCAAATTATCCTCCCAAAACTATAACTGTAGGTAGTCTAACTATTACAAAGTTCTTACCTTTATTGTTTTCGTTCACGCCCATCGGCCTTACCACTATCGTCACTCAAGTCAAGCCCCTGGAAAATAATAAGATGGAAAGGGGTAAGCTTCACTAAGCTCATTGAGAGATCTCGGATTTTCCTTAGGAAAATTCCCACCGTAAATCTTTAAATAACAATCCGAGTAAGCGAGTAAAGAGTATATGCATATATATATATATATTTATATATATATATATATAACAGCGAAATTGTAGGCATGCATGGCAAGCAGGTAAACAGTCAATCAATTCAAGCACGTAAATCAAGTCAAGCAAGTCATCTAGTATAGGCAAGCATATAGCAATTATTAATATAGGCATGGCAGCACAGATCCAACATTCATATGCAGCACATTTGAGGCACTAAACTCCCATCGATCAGATAACATGGTCTAGCTTTCTCATAATTAAAGCTATGTCGGCATCTCTTCACATTTCACTCACTCGCGTGATGGTTTGCAAAGCACATCGCCCCCACGGCAGCTGTATCGGTAGAACCGGGTATGCTCGATGGCAGGGGTTTTGGATCCTTGGCCTTTTTCTAAATCGGGCCAAAACGGGTGTTCCTCTCATATAAAGGAGTGTCGACTATCAGTGACACGACTTTCATCGGCAAGCCCTACCTAGCGGACAAGCGGCTACTATCTATTCAATTGGGGAGACTCGGAGCCCAAGCTTTTCACGTAGGTTCTCTGAACTATTTCACGCTAAGGTGATCATGGCAAACCCTAGCATGCTTTATACATTTCTAGAGGCAATCATGCAAATCCTAGATGTCATAATCCCGGGACGGGCCTAGTCCTTTCTTGGCCGATGCATGATGTTTGTATGTGTTCATGGGCATACATCTCTAGAGGAAAATATGCAATCCTAGATGACATGTGACTAACCCTGAGAAGGAACCACCCTTCATGGCTACTGTGTCATGCTTTCATATATAGGTGCATACAATCATAGACATTCAATTGATCATGGCAAGTCACATATACTGAAGGCAAGTCAAGTCAGCATGGCATAACATAATCGATCATGGCATCATGTTAAGCAAACACGTATACACACTTAGTAATAAGTTGTATTTAAAATATTCAAGTGCTGAGGTGTGGGAGACCTCTTTAGAAAATCAAGCAATCAAGTGGGTATTGTTACACACATTTCGTAGGTTGACTAGATCGATTCGCGATCAACGGTCAACTCCTGCAAAGCGAGCGTTCTAGCGTGAGCTAGTAAAGTTTGACTTTAACTTTAGGTCAACTAGGTTTGATTTTTACTTTTAGGTCAGCTAGATTTGACTTTGACTTTTAGGTCAAGGTCAAAGGTCAATTGTCAAAGGTTAATGGTCAATGGTCAATGGTCAATGCTCAAGGTCAAAGGTTAAGTTTATGTAATGGTTTTTCTTGAATCATGCAAAAACAAATACTTTAACTACATTAAATTTCATCCCGAACTAGGCTCAGAACACTGATTTTAACTCATGCATAATTTCGGATTTTGATTTTTGGATCTAAACCATTACGACTAAGAAAATCTAGAGGCACATATCTTAAGCATAATAACATATATGGAATTCAACCAACATCCTAAACATGCTTTTTATCTATCAATTAAAATGAATTTCTTAATTACTCACCGTGAGGTCCTACGAATACCACGAACTTAAAGGCTTCAAGGAGGCGGCACGGCGGCGGTTCGTCGACGGTGGTTCGACAAGCTTCATGGCTTATTTAATTTTCTTGCTTAAGTGTTTGTTAAGTTTGATTCTTGGAAGTTAAGAATGTATTTATAAGCATCCTCTAGGTTAAGGGAGATCAGAATCGTTTTCAAATAAGGTAAGGTAATTTCGGGTAGTTTCCTTCTATCAATTGATTGTGATTCCGGACTCCTTAATTAAAGATTTTGTTTCCCGTTTTTGTTTTCCTCTGTCCTAGTACTCGTCCGACACAGACGGTAAATCACGTAGGCTAATTCTGCGAATTCCTTCCTTTTCGAATTCTTCTGCTATTCGGGTTTCTGTCCAACTCGGATGGAAACTCGGACGACACAATTTTTTTCCAGATTCATTCCTTTTATGCTTCTCTTATTTCCTTGTTTCACTTTAGCTAATTATCACTTCTATGTTAACTACCAATGAAGCATTAATTCTAGCAATCAATCTAGAAATCAATCAAGCAATCAATTTAAGCAATCAATCACGCACTCAATTAAACAATCACTCAGGCAATCAATCAAGCACTTAATTATTTGGGTTTCCGTAATTTAACAGCAAGCAAAATGTCCATTTCACCCTTAATACGTTACTGTTCTTAGCTCAAAATTTTTGGGTCCTCACATTCACCCCCACTTAACGGAATTACGTCCTAGAATTCCCTAACTCATTCCTCTAATAGTTCTGGGTACTTCTCACGCATATCAGCTTGGGTTTCCTAAGTGGCTTCTTCTAACCCATGGCATTTCCACTGTACCTTCACTAAGGAAACTTCCTTTGTTCTTAGCTTCACTGTACCTTCACTAAGGAAACTTCCTTTCTCCTCATACTATTGTCTCTCTTGCACTTCTAAGTCATCTAGCTGTACCACATGCTTTGGATAGGCCAAATACTTCCGTAGCTTGGATACGTGAAACACTAGAGGCATATTTCCCATGGATGCAGTTAATTCGATTTTGTCGCCAACTTCGCCCTTGCGCTTTAGAATTTTGAAAGGTCTCACGAATCTGGGACTCAACTTTCCTCTTCTTCCATTCTTAATAGTATGGGTGTACGGGGTCACTTTCAGGAAGACTTTCTCTCCTTCCTCAAAAATCAACTCTTTACGATGTCTATCAACATAACTCTTCTGCCTACTCTGAGCAGTCACTAGTCACTAACGTATCGTCTTCACATCATTATACGCTTTATCGACCAATAGTGCTAAGTTGGCCGGCATAACCTTTCTCTCTCCTACTTCATCACAATACAATGGGGACCTACACTTCCTTCTGTACAATGCTTTATAGGGTGCCATCCCTATCAATGCTTGGTAACAGTTGTTATAGGTAAACTCGATCAATGGTAGATGCGTATCCCTAGCTCCTCCAAAATCCATAGAGCAAGCTCAGAGCATGTCTTCGAGAATATGGATAGTTTGCTCAGACTGTCCATAAACCTGGGTGAGCGGCGGTACTGAAGTTCAGCTGTGTACCTAACGCTGTGATAATGGCATCCCCAGCTCTACGACAAGTCAAGACGCAGAGGATTACAGTTCAAGTAATGCAGACTCAGGAAGTGCACCAGAGGTTCGTGTGCTCCATAGAGTCCCGCCAATGCTCCAGGACCCAAGTCCCTATCAAAGAGATCCGTTCATTAACATAGTTGGGCCTATGACTCGAAAGAGGGCAAGGAAGCTCAGAGAAGATCTTGAAAACCTTGTCCGAAGGTGTACTTCAGAAGCCCAGCTTGTTACAGACACAAGTGCCCTTGAAGAGAATAGAAGGAAGGTTAAAAGTGTCACTTTACTCTCCAGTACAGAGGAAATGGCGCCTACTGATCAATCCAGCTGAAGGAAAGGGCATTTCTTATTGTTCTTGATTTTCTTGAAGATCTTGAATTTCGCGGTTTACTGAATCTTGAAAATCTTTAAGAATCTTGAAATTCTTGATTTTTGATGTTCCGAAATGATTGCAGGAGATTCCAGAACCTCCCTACATCATCCACCTCATGCGCCACTCAAAATGGGCCGAAACCCACCTTGGAGTCCACTCCATTAATTTGGCCAGGCCCAGCCTAAAGGAAGCAGCCCACACGCTACTTAGGGTTAGGGTTTGAGTAAGGGATACGGATTTGTGCATGTTTCCTATTCCTACTCCTTGTTTGTTACAAGTTGGTTAGGTTGTTACAAGTTTGTTATAACTAGATTAACTTGGTAGTTTCAAAAAAGGGATACCTTTTTGATCTCTCTTTTTGGATAGGATTTATATTTATTTCTTAATGATATTTTGTTTGTGAATTTCGTTCATAGGCAAATCCAAGTGGCAGACAAATTCAACAACTACCATAACCTACTTCCTTTAGGTTTCGGGTTTGTAAGAAATCAATCTTTTGATTGGTTTCCAATTTTAATTCTTTTCCTAGTATAATTAGGTTAGAATTTCGTTCTCCCCCTTCCATAAAGGAGACTTGATTCATCCATCATTGTCCTTGTTCATTTAGGACTTGGTTTGTAAGGAAAATCCAATTCTCATTGGATTCCACTTTTGCTGCTTTTACTAGTTCTTTTCCTACTGTAATTTGGCCACCCTATACCTGTAAATAGGGGTGCCATCCACAAAATTATGCAGTTGATTAAATGATTTAAGTTATAGTTTTATACTTCTTTAATCACTCACTTTATTTTGAGCTTATGTAATTTGCATGTTTGTTAATTGCTAAAAGCTACAGAAACTATAGGCTAATAGATAATTGCTCTGTCTATTGCGAAGCTTTGTTTTGATTCTATTATTCTCCACTTGGTTCAAATTGTTTGTTTAATTTACTTTGTAATTTAGTAGTCTGACGATTCCAAGGGTAAGAATTCTAGAAGTTAAAAGCTGCGTCTTGAATTTAGACTTTCCTTTGCACTTTCCGCACCGAGTTTAGTTTCCACGGCATTGGGGATCAGGGGTTAACATTAATTGGTACTAGAGCCAAGGCTGTTTGTTTTACAGGAGGAGATTGAAGTAACACAATCAACTCATCAGGTGTTTTCTGTTCCCTTAATCTACTTTAATTACTGATTTTGTGGAAAAGAACGCTCCTTTTTGAGAAAATTTTTTCTTTTTCTTAAATAAATTTTTGATTTTGCTCCTATTGATTTGCTATTAAAATTGAAATTGGGGGGTTGAAAAAGAAAGAGAAATTTCGAAAAGAAAGGGTTAAAATTGGGTTTTCTTAAACAAGTGGAAAATCGGTTTTTAGGGTTTTTAAAGCTAGGGCTCTTTTGCTCACTTTTGGTACTATTTTCGCAGTTGCCTTTGTGATCTAATTAGTGCTGTTTTTGGTAACAATTAAAGGATAACTGACACTTTTTTTTGCTGAAATTGCTCTTTAATTTGGACTGTTTCACTCGCCTCTCCCTATTTGCAATTTGTATTGAATTTTGTGAGCTTTGGCGGTTGATGTTAAGCCACTCACCTTGTTTTTTGCAATTTATGATATATATATGCACGTATCTTGATGCTTTGTTTTGAATTCTTGAAAATATATTGAATTCTTGAAATTGTATCGTTGTGCTGCCCAATTTTAAAAAATCGCATATTAAAGTGTTGGGAGGTGATAAAATTGCAATTTTTGGTATCTTTGTGGAAATTGCTTCAAGAATTGATTTCTCCACGGTTTAGAGTGTGCATGTAAAGTTGATAGTGTTCATTCATCGACACTACTCCCCACAGTAGTACGCTCCAAAGCCAAAGAGGTTTCTTTTCTTCATTGGAAATCTTCTTCTCTGTCATTGTATTTGCAAAATTGATAGTGTTCATTTTTGACACTACTCCCCACAGCACTACAGTGATATATGAGGAATTTTTCCACCACAGGGGTTAAAATTTTTTTTTTAAAAAACTTGGATAATTGGTTGGAATTGGTTTCTTGATTACCCGACGGGTAGGGTGATCACTTCTTAGGTTAGTTAGGTCTTTCCTAATTTGTTTCAAACCGGCTACTTATTCTTGTTTCATCAATTGAATTACCCTGCTTCTTAAGCTTGCTATCTTTTTGTGCTACCTGAACAATTACTCTAAATTATAGCTTGAATTTTGTCTTCGTGCATTGTCATTATCTCTGAACTTTGAGAGCTTCTCCCCGAAAGTTCCTTATCGATGTACTTCTTATTTGAGCTATATTATCAAAATTTCTTTTTTGAAAAAGTATTTTTAAATTGAAAATCGAACCAAGTTCTTTTTTTCAAATTTTTCCCCCACTTTCCTATATAGTTTTGTTCTTTGTGTGATTGACTGTTTGCTTGTTACCTTTGCCCAGGATTTTGTGACCTTAATTGAGTATATGGGACTGAGGTAAAAGGCTGAGTGATATAGCATACAAGGGTTGCCATCCCTAAGAGCCATACACAGGGTTGTGTGTAGTTGTTAGGAGGGCCGTTACTAGGGGGGCAAGGGAGTAAGGTTACTCTACTCACTTTTACTTGTTCTTAGTAGGAAATTTTCTATTACTTTGAGAATTAGGCAACCTTGAGCAAATTGATCCCACCAGGGAGATTTGGTGCCTTGGTTGCACGTGATTCTTTACTTGGGTTACGTTCTACGAGACCCTTGTAAACGGCATTATAAGGGTATAACTTTGTGCAAATTGACCCCTATAGGGAGATTTGGTGCCATTGTTGTTCCTTCTTACTTGGCTTGAGAATCGAAGTGTAAGTCATAGTATCAGGTATCTTTAGAATATGCTTCACAAAGGTACACTTTTACTTTTACATTGATTCTCCTTCTATTGGTTATCATCATGTTAGGGATTTTATAACATCTTGAGTATTGTGAATCTTAAACATGTGTATAGCCTCATGGGATACATATTTTGGTTTAAAGACTGCATGTTTTTGTAGTTCACTATTTCCCTAAGATGTCTTTCTCATAAATTGTCTCTGTAATTATTAATTGGTAGTCACATCAGTTATACATGCAATTTCTGCTGGTTATAATAATTATGCAATTATGATAGTCTTACAGCTCACGTGCATAGTTCTTTTAAGCTAAGTGTTGAGTATATAGTTCGGTTGATCTAACTATATCTGCCTGCAACTACTATTTGAGATTTCTTATTGATATGTAATTATTCTTGAGGAGTATGGATAAGTTCATGAGGTTTTAGATGCTTCCTGATAATTTCTTGCAAGCATCTAAAAGGTTCTTAAGAGGTTCTCGAAGAATTAAGAGTGATTCTCACTGTCCTTGAAATCGATTCCAAAAGTGTATGGGGATACGATTTCCCCACATCAACACTCACAGTGGTTGCGCAATTGAGGGGCATAGCATACACGCCTATTTTCCTAGTAAGTATGATCTACGTTCTTGTTTTAATATTCCTGACTTGCTTTATTTGTCAATACAGCAAATTCGATTCGAGGACGAATCCTTTCTAACTGAAAGGGAATCATGAGGATATCCAAAGCTAAAAATAACACAAATTATGAGTCAGAATCCACAAAGGCAACCGAAAGGCAAAGCCTTTGAGAAGAAGAACGCCAAGTATGCTTCAGATGCAAATCGAAGGCGCAAGGCTGTGAACTTTGATCCCGGCGACTGGGTTTGGGTTCATATAAGAAAGGAAAGGTTTCCAGCAGCTCGGCGGACAAAACTCCACCCCATAGGCGATGGGCCTTTTCAAGTGATTGTAAAGGTGGGGGACAATACTTATAAACTTGATCTGCCAGGTGAATATAGTGTTAGTTCATCTTTCAATGTTGCTGACTCATCTCCCTTTGAATTTGACTAGGATCTTGATTCGAGGTTGAATCCTTTCCAGCTGGGAAGGAATGATAAGGGCATCCCCAGCTCTACGACAAGTCAGGACGCAGAGGATCACAGTTCGAGTGATGCAGACTCAGGAAGTGCACCAGAGGTTCGTATGCTCCATAGAGGCCTGCCAATGCTCCAGCACCCAAGTCCCTATCAAAGAGATCCGTTCGTTAACATAGATGAGCCTATGACCTGAAGAAGGCAAGGAAGCTTAGAGAAAGTCTTGAAAACCTTATCCGAAGGTGTACTTCAGAAGCCCAGCTCGTTACGGACACAAACGCCCTTGAAGAGAATAGAAGGAAGGTTAAAAGTATCCCTTTACTCTCCAGTATAGAGGAAATTGCGCCTACTAATTAATCCAGCTGAAGGAAAGGGCATTTCTTGAAGTTCTTGATTTTCTTGAAAATCTTGAATTTTGCGGTTTACTAAATATTGAAATTCTTAATTTTTGACTTTCTGAAATGATTCTGGGAGATTCCAGAACCTCCCTATACCATCCACCTCATGCGCCACTCAAAATGGGCCCAAACCCACCTTGGAGTCCATTCCATTAATTCGGCCAGGCCCAGCCCCAAGGAAGCAGCCCACACGCTACTTAGGGTTAGCGTTTGAGTAAGAGATAATGATTTGTGCATGTTTCCTATTCCTACTCCTTGTTTGTTACAAGTTGGTTACGTTGTTACAAGTTTGTTACAACTAGATTAACTTGGTAGTTTCCAAAAAGGGATCCCTTCTTGATCTCTCTTTTTTGATAGGATTTATATTTATTTCTTAATGATATTTAGTTGTGAATTTCGTTCATAGGCCAATCCAAGTGGCAGACGAATTTAGCAACTACCAAAACCTAGTTCCTTTAGGTTTCTGGTTTGTAAGAAATCAATCTCTTGATTGGTTTTCAATTTTAATTCTTTTCCTAGTATAATTAGGTTATAATTTCGTTCTCCCCCTTCCATAAAGGAGACTTGATTCATCCATCATTGTCCTTGTTCATTTAGGACATGGTTTGTAAGGAAAATCCAACTCTGATTGGATTCCACTTTTGCTACTTTTACTAGTTCTTTTCCTACTATAATTTCGCCACCCCACACCTATAAATAGGGGTGCCATCCACGAAATTATGCAGTTGATTAAATGATTTAAGTTATAGTTTTATACTTCTTTAATCACTCACTCTATTTTGGGCTTATGTAATTTGCATGTTTGTTAATTGCTAAAAGCTATAGAAACTATAGGCTAATAGATAATTGCTCTGTCTATTGCTAAGCTTTGTTTCAATTCTATTATTCTTCACTTGGTTCAAATTGCGTGTTTAATTTACTTTGTAAGTTAGTAGTATGCCGAATCCAAGGGTAAGGATTCTATAAGTTAAGAGTTGCGTCTTGCATTCAGATTTTCCTTGGCACTTTCTGCATCATGTTCTTGGTTTGCATGGCGTTGGGGATTAGGGGTTCACATCACGCTGGCTGCAACTGTTGCCACAATCTGGAAGTAAATTAGGGATCACGATCTAAAGTCATGCTAGCGGGCACTCTATGTAGCCTCACTAACTCTCGGATGTAGAGTTGTGTTACTTCTTGATGTGGACGGTTGTACACATGCGGATTAAAGTTGCCATGGACCTTGTGATTAAGTAGCGAGCTCGTATAGTACTCTAACTCACTCGAAAATTCAGAGAACTAAATTAACTAACCTAAGCTAACTTAATTGAGAATTTCGGACCAAGCGTGAGAAAAGAGTTTGAAACATGCGAATTAATTAGGTAGACCAATTAACCTAATTAGCTAAGTTTCATGCAATATGTAAACTACACACATGCAAATACATAAAGCAATAAAGGGATGGTACTCAATACTAATTGTTTTATGATCTGAATACTCTGTCTTTATTTTTGAGTTCGGCCGCCTATTTATAGGCTAAGGACAGCCGAAAATATCACCTAAAATAATAAGGAAAAGAAGTAGAATTGGAAATCAATCAAGAGATTGATTTCCTTTACAATACCAAACCCTGAAAGAAGTGGGTAATGGTAAGAAAAGGAAAGGAAATTTTTGGTCACCTTCTTTCTTTAGGGTAGCCGAAATTACACTTAAAATCAATAAGGAAAATAATAAAAATCCTACTCCCAAAAAGGAGATCAAGAAGGAACCCTTTTTGGAAACTAACTAAACTAAGAGTAAAAAGAACCCTAGCTCTTAACTTGTAACCCTAGCGACTTAAAAGAACCCTAGCCCTTAACTTGTAACCCTAGCTACTTTAACTTGTAACCCTAACTAATTAAGTTGGCCGTGTGGGCTTTTCTTGTGGGCTGGCCGACTTGTGGAATGGATTCCATGAGTTGGGTTGGCCCAATGTTGATGTCGCATTATGGAAAAATGTAGGGAACTTCAAGAAATGTTTCTTTAAAGTCCAAGAACCTTCCGACATCTTTAAGAACTTCAAGAAACAGCCTTCTTCTTCACTGTGGATTGGGGAATTGCGCCTCTTCTTCAAGAATGGTAAGGAGAGTCGCAATTTGAACCTTTCTGCCTTTCTGCTCCAAGGTGTTTGCTTCTACTATCACTTGGGCGTCCTTTTGGCAAGCTTGGACAAGGTTGTTGAGTGTCTCTCGAACCTTCTTTGCTCTGCTTCTGGTCATTGGCCCGGTGATGTCTACAAGTGGATCCCTTTGATATGGACTTGGATCTTGAAGCATTGTTGGACCTCGATGTAGAACTCGAACCTCCTCAGCTTCTCTGGAATCACTTGCTTCTTGACTTGTTGCTGGCGTTGGGATGCCCTCATCACTTCTCCAACGAGTATCTGACATTAACGGTAATAAAGTGAGCAGTCTTGGTGAGTCGATCCACGATAACCCACACTACGTCGTGATTACAAGGTCACTTCGGAAGTCCTGATACGAAATCCATGGTAATGTGCTCCCATTTCCATTATGGGATTTCGAGCGGTCTCAACAATCCTGACGGTCATTGATACTCAGCTGTCACTTGCTGGCAAGTTAAATAGGTGGATACTAATTGGGCAACTTCTCTCTTCATGTTGTCCCAATAGTACCGGGTTTCTTAAGTCCTTATACATCTTAGTGCTTCCTGGGTGCACCGTGTATCTCGACTTGTGGGCTTCTGCCATTATCTCTTGCTTCAGTGCATCGTCCTTCAGCACATACAGTAGGCCGCGATACCTTAGGCTTCCATTAGGTCCTATATGGTAATCGTGATATGTGCCTGTCCCGCTAGTTCTACTCGGTGACTCAAGGTAAGGTCCTCTTCCTGAGCCTTCTTTATTCTCTCGGACAAGTCAGGTTTAACGGTTACGTTAGCGCAGATTGCTAATCGTTCTAACTGAGCTTTTCAGCTCAAGGCATCTGCTACTACGTTTGCCTTACTTGGGTGATACTGGATTGTACAATCGTAATCTCGTAGAAACTCCATCCATCCTCGCTATATAAGGTTCAAATCCTTCTGCGAAAACAGATACTTCAAGTTCTTGTGGTCGAAAAAGACTTCAAACGTCACTCCATACGGTAATGTATCCACTTTGCCAAAGCAAAAATTACAGCGGCTAACTCCACATCGTGGGTTGGGTAATTCCGCTCATGCGCCTTTAACTTTCTGGAAGCATAAGCAACTACCTTTCCCTTTTGCAAAGACCCAACTGAGTCCCTTTTTGGACATGTCGGTGAATACCACAAAGTTTTCCTTTCCCTCGGGTAGCGTCAACACAGGCGCAAATGTGAGTCTTTTCTTCAACTCACAAAACGCGGCTTCTGCTTTCTCATTCCATGCGAACTTGACATCCTTCTGAGTCAACTTGGTCATCGGTCTTGCAATCTTCGAGAAGTCGGGGATAAACCTTTGATAATATCCCGCTAATTCTAAGAAAATACGTACTTCTGTCGGGTTCTCGGGTGTTTTCCAATCCCTCACTCTCTACTTTAGTCGGATATATCGAAATTCCCTTCTTGGAAATTATGTGACCAAGGAACGAAACTTGGTCCAACCAAAACTTGCACTTACTAAACTTGGCGTACATCCTATTTCCCTTAACTTCTGCAACACTTTCCTTAAGTGTTCCTCATGCTCCTCCAGGGTTCAGGAATACACTAAGATTTCGTCGATGAAGATCACTACAAATTGGTCTAAATAAGGCTAGAACACTTGGTGCATTAAGTCCATGAATGTGGATGGTGAATTGGTCAATCCAAAAGGCATCACTACGAACTCATAGTGTCCGTAGCGGGTGTTGAATGTGGTACTGGTAATATCCTTAGCGAAGGTCAAGTTTGGAAAAGACCGTTGCTCTCTACAAGTGGTTAAATAACTCATCTATCAATGGCAAATGTTGTTCTTGATGGTAAGGTTGTTCAAACCTTGGTAGTCTATACACATACTCACGGTTCCATCTTTCTTCTTCATGAAGAGTACCGGGGCTCCTCATGGAGAGGTACTGGCTCAGATGTAACCTTGGGTCAAAAGTTCTTCGAGCTGCTTCTTCAGCTCACTTAGTTCTGTCGGTGCCATTTGGTACGGGGTTTGAGAATGAGGTTCGGCTCTGGGAACTAGATCAATGGTAAACTCAGTTTCCCTAACTGGTGGTAAAGCTGTTAACTCCTTTGAAAATACGTCATTGTATTCCCTAACAATGCCGATACTCTCAATCTTGGCTTTCTTTCTGGGTTTGTTAATCATTACGGCTAGGAATCCTTGCGCTCCTTTCCATAACAATTTGCGGGTTCTAAGTCCAGATATCAACGGGGTTGAAGTTTTCTCACTATTCAGCCTCAATACTACTTCCGGTTGTCCCAATTCCTTAAAGATCACTGCCTTTCCTTGACAATCTAAGAAATCAGGATTCTTGGCTAACCAATCCATTTCTAAGATGGCATCGTATCCTCTCAGGTCAAACGTCACTAAATTCGCTGGTCGGTTTTGTCCTTGGATGTTCACTTCACATCCTCCGTATACGGTAGTGGTACATAATAGAACATCAAAAATTGGGGTACTCACTTCCAACGTATAAGGTAACTGTTCAGATTGTCCTAAACTTTTAGCCACAAAGTTCAAGGCAATAAAAGATTGGGTCTAATCGGTATCCCACTTTTGGGTTATCACTCACCACCAATCCAATGCGGCAGTGTCCAACTAGTACGCGGTGAACTCGATCTTACGAGCATCATTGCATCTTATTAGTGTGAACGTCCATTGCACGCTCTCTATCCATACTTTGGCCTTATCAGTATCGGGTTCTCCATTAAAACGAGGCAGGTGACACTTTAGGAACTGGCCTAAGGCTCGATGCTCATCATCCTGGCGTTCTGGCCTACAGTGAAGGTTCACCACTAGCGTAGTCAAGTGTCCAATAGCAGTGTGGATAGGGGCTAGTCCCTCACCTGATCCTGACGAGTTTCCTCGAGTATTGCTAGACATCTACAATGGTCAAGCACGTTTTCTGTCTTTAGTACGACCTAGGTTTTAAGCCACCTTAGTCGTGTTTTCTAGTTCATGATTCATTTTAGCCAGAACCTAGTGTACATGCATTTAGGTTATTCAAGTTTCAAGCAAGTCATTCACGTAAGTCAAATATTAAGAGCGTCATGCTACAAAATATAAAGCAATCTGGAAGTCACAATCGATGACTGACCATTTTATTCAATCCAAGTAAGCAGTTTAGAGATCCCACCTCTCAACCAAAACACTTAACACGCAAAAACAATCCACAAAACACATAATGAAAGAGAGCACACATAATTGTCTAGCCCTTAAACATAACAAGCAAGAAATAGAAATGCGCAAACAATGCGCCTAGCACTCTCGTCCTATCACTACTCGTCTTCCTCTTCTTCTTTGAGAGCTTGATTCTACTTGAGCAATAGGTGATAAGCAGTTTGTAGCTCTTGTAGTTCTCATAACAATTGGTCTCATCCTCGAGCTACGAGGTTGACGACCATCGAAGGGTAAGCAGGTGGAGAATCCTTAGTCGTCCCTTGCCCCTCCCTAAGCGGGGTCCAAAAGCATTGGGAGCCATCCTTACTATCCTTGTAAGGAAGTGTCGTAAGCTTCTCCTCTTCGAGAAACTGCTTCGTTGTCATTTCCTAAAAGTCCATAAGAAGTCAGTTCATCGCAGGCTTTTACAAGTTATGCATGTCATATCGATACCTAGTTCCAAGTTTCTAGATATAGTGTTTTAAAAATTGTTCAGTTCTTTATTAAGTTTTATGAAGGTTATCATAAACAAGTAAAGTTTTATGATTCCCAAATCCCATAAGTCCAGGAATTATTAAGATTCAATCTTTTAAAGTTTAGGACCTCTGCTCTTTTAAGAACGGTGTCTCTGATACCAACTGTGATGCCCCGCCCTGACCCCCCGTTCCCTCGGATCCATTCCCGACGAGGAAGAGCGAGACTAGTCGAGTGGGCGTCATTCAGGGCTCGCGCCCAACAATCGATACAAATAATAAATAAGAATTACTGTAAAACTGTATTTATTACTCTAGTAGTTCAAGCAGTTCATGGCAGCGGAATACTAAAGATAAAGTCTGAGGACGGTCATAGACCAAATTATCCTCCCAAAACCATAATTGTACTTAGTCTAACTATTACAGAGTTCTTATCTTTATTGTTTTTATTCACGCCCATCGGCCTTACCACTATCGTCACTCAAGTGAAGCCCCTGTAAAATAATAAGATGGAAAGGGGTGAGCTTCACTAAGCTCAGTGAGAGATCTCGGGTTTTACTTGGGAAAATTCCAACCGTAAATCTTTAAATAACAGGCCAAGTAAGCGAGTAAAGTGTTTATGAATATATATATGTATATAATAGTAGAATTGTAGGCATGCATTGCAAGTTTCTAGATATAGGGTTTTAAGAATTGTTCAGTTCTTTATGAAGTTTTATGAAGGTCATCATATGTAGGTAAATTTTTATGATTCCCAAATCCCATAAGTCCAGGAATTATTAAGATTCAATCTTTTAAAGTTTAGGACATCCACTCTTTTAAGAACGGTGTCTCTGATACCAACTGTGACACCCCGCCCCGACCCTTGTTCCTTCTGATCCATTCCCGACGAGTAAGAGCTAGACGAGTCGAGTGGGCTTCATTCAGGGCTCGCGCCCAACAATCGATACAAATAATAAATAAGAATTACTGTAAAACTGTATTTATTACCCTAGCAGTTCAAGCAGTTCATGGCAGCGGAAAAATAAAGATATAGTCTGAGGATGGTAATAGACCAAATTATCCTCCCAAAACCATAATTGTACTTAGTATAACTATCACAGAGTTCTTGTCTTTATTGTTTTCGTTCATGCCTATCAGTCTTACCACTATCGTTACTCAAGTCAAACCCCTATAAAATAATAAGATGGAAATGGGTGAGCTTCACTAAGCTCAGTGAGAGATCTAGGGTTTTGCTTAGAAAAATTCCCACCGTAAATCTTTAAATAACCATCCGAGTAAGCGAGTAAAGAGTTTATGCATATATATATATATATAATATCAGAATTGTAGGCATGCATGGCAAGCAGGTAAATATTTAATCAATTCAAGCACGTAAATTAAGTCAAGCAAGTTATCTAGTATAGGCAAGCATGTAGCAAATATTAATATATGCATGGCAGCACAGATACAACATTCATATGCAGTACATTTGAGCCACTAGACTCCTAGCAATCAGATAGCATGTCTAGCTTTCTCATAATTAAAGCTATGTCGGTATTTATTTAGATTTCACTCACTCACATTGATGGTTTGCAAAGCACATTGCCCCCACGGCATCCATATCGGTAGAACCGGGTATGCTCAACGGCAGGTGTTTTGGATCCTTGGCCTTTTTCCAAATTGGGCCAAAACAGGAGTTCCTCTCATATAGAATGAGTGTCAACTATCAGCAATATGACTTTTGTATAGAAGCCCTACCTAATGGGCAAGCGGCTACTATCTTTTAAATCGGGAAGACTCGGAGCCCAAGTCTTTTCACGTAGGTCCTTTGACCTATTTCATGCTAAGGTGATCATGGCAAACCCTAGCATGCTTCATACATTTCTAGATACAATCATGCAAATCCTAGATGGCATAATCCTGGGATGGGCCTAGTCCTTTTTTTGCCGATGCATGATGTTTGTATATGTTCATGGGCATACATCTCTAGAGGCAAATATGCAATCCTAGATGACATGTGATTAACCCTGAGAATGCACCACCCTTCATGGCTACTATGTCATGCTTTTATATATAGGTGCATACATTCATAGACATTCAATTGATCATGGCAAGTCACGTATGCTCAAGGCAAGTCAAGTCAAGCATGGCATAACATAATCGATCATGGCATCATGTTAAGCAAACACGTATACACACTTAGCAATAAGTTATATTTAAAATAGGCAAGTGCTGAGGTGTGGGAGACCTCTTTAGAAAATCAAGCAATCAAGTAGGTATTGTTACACACAATTACTAATTAGATAGTCCAATTAAGTTTTATGAAAATAGCGAGTAATCCTCACCTTTTGTAGGTGTACGCGTAATGACGATTGACTAGATCGATTTGTGATTAATGGTCAACTCCTGTAAAGCTAGAGTTTTAGCGTGAGCTACTAATGTTTGACTTTAACTTTAGGTCAACTAAGTTTTGACTTTGACTTTTAGGTCACTAGGTTTGACTTTGACTTTTAGGTCAAGGTCAAAGTTCAATGGTCAATAGTTAAAGGTCAATGATTAATGCTCGCTCAAGGTCAAAGGTCAAGTTCAAGTAATGGTCTTTCTTAATTCCTTTTGGTTAATTTCAAAAATAAGGTATGCTTTTGGCCCCTTTTGAAAATAAGGTAAACTTTTGGGCTAAAACCAATTTCAGAAAAGTAAGGCAAATTTTTGGTTCTAGCCTATGTCCGAGTTGCTATCGACTCGAGTGGAAACTCGCACCTGCGTTTTGTGTTCTTCGTGTTCTTTAAGTTTTCAGTTTAAAAGTTCAAGAAAAGGTTTTTTGGGTCTTGTCCGAGTTTCTGTCTGACTAGGATGGAAAATCGGATGGCTGGTTCTGTTTTCCAGAAACTACTGGTTCGGGGTACCACTTTCAGGGTTGGTTTAAACATGTTTCTAATCCATTTTAATCCGTTCCAAAGATGTAGATCTATAGTCTAACGTATAAGCTATCCGTAGGAACTTGAATCACGCAAAAACAGGTACTTTAACTGCATTAAATTTCGTTCCGAACTAAGCTCAGAACACTAATTTTAACTCATGCATAATTCTGGATTTCGATTTTTAGATCTAAACCATTACGGCTAATAAAATCTAGAGGCATGCATCCTAAGCATAATAATATGTAAGGAATTCAACCAACATCCTAAATATGCTTTCTATCCCTCAATTAACATGAATTTCTTAATTACTTGTTATTCAAGTTTTCCTATGTGTTCATGCTTTTAATCTATTTTTCATTCTAAATCCCAAATCAAACACTCACCGTGAAGTCCTACAAATGCCAAGAACTTAAAGGCTTCAAGGAGGCAGCACGGCGGCGGTTCGTCGACGGCGGTTCGACAAGCTTCACGGCTTATTTAATTTTCTTGCTTAAGTGTTTGTAAAGTTTGATTCTTGGAAGTTAAGGATATATTTATAAGCATCCTCTAGGTTAAGGGAGATCATAATCTTCTTCAAATAAGGTAAGGTAATTTCGGGTAGTTTCCTTTTACCGATTGATTGTGATTCCGGATTCCTTAATTAAAGATTTCGTTTTCCTCTGTACGAGTACTCGTCTGACTCGGACGGAAAATTGCATAGGCTAATTTCGCAAATTCCCTGCTTTTTGAATTCTTCTACTATTCGAGTTTCTGTCCGACTCAGATGGAAACTCGTACGACGTGATTTTTTTTCCATATTCGTTCCTTTTATGCTTCTCTCCTTTCCTTATTTCACTCTAGGTAATTATCACTTCTATATTCACTACCAATCAACATTAATTCTAGCAATCAATTAGGCAATCAATTTAGAAATCAATCAAGTAATCAATTTAAGCAATCAATCACGCATTCAATTAAACAATCACTCAGGCAATCAACCAAGCACTTAATTATTTGGGTTTTCGTAATTTAAGAGCAAGCAAAATGTCTATTTTACCCTTAATACGTTACGGTTCCTAGCTCAAAATTTATGGGTTCTCACAATACCTACTTAAGCACCTACAAAAATAGGTTAATGAAAGGGGGTTTCACAAGCTCAGTAAGAGACCTTGGTTTTTTTCAAAAATTACTCACCGTCGTACTCTAAAAAACAGTATCAATATTAAAGCAATTAGATAGACATGGCATTGCAGTTTATGCATCAATATTCATACTGTTCATGACATGTACAATTTATACATAAATGCGAAAGCGGTCAATCAATCAGACATCTCTATAATCACATAGCAGAGATATACATGGCAACATGGAATCCTATTAACCATATGCAATATTCAATCTGGCACATAGCCCTTAGGTTTTTGATCAATTTGATTTCTATATAGCTTTCTCATCTAAAGCTAATGCGACAATCAATTCTAGACAATCTAGACAATATAACGATTTTAGGTACTTTCCAAACATCTTAATACCCAAGCGGCAATAGTACCAGCCAAGGTTGTTAAACTCGTAAATTGACTTAAACTTGTTTTAGGTCTAGAATTGGAATCGTAGAATCGACTTTAGAATCAAAAAATAGGATTAAATTGTATAATTAATTCTAAT
Source organism: Leptodermis oblonga (assembly GCA_016801395.1). Taxonomy (NCBI): domain Eukaryota; kingdom Viridiplantae; phylum Streptophyta; class Magnoliopsida; order Gentianales; family Rubiaceae; genus Leptodermis; species Leptodermis oblonga. The sequence goes on along the minus strand of CM028756.1, from coordinate 22,418,208 downwards.
AATTTTCTCAATCACAATACATACACAAATTTAACTATACTTGTAGCATAAAACTTAAATAGAATTAAAAAAAACCACATTAAAGTGTCAAATTAGCAATTGTGAACAAAATAATATCCTCAACAAGCAGTAACCTCCAATCTCAATACATCATGATCAAATTAAAGTCATTAATTAAACAAACCATAGCAAAATAACAATAACATGTTCATTTATAATCACACCAATAATGAAACATTTTTCTTAAATTCATAACCCTCAAAAGCTTCATTCATTGCCTTCTTCATTTTGCCCAACATCTTGGAAATGCACATCTGTTGTCATTTGAACATCCTCTTCATCTTCATCTATTAAGCCATATATTCACAAAAAATGGGAAATTAGAAATTTTAGTTGGTTTGGGCTGAAAATGGCCCAATTAATTTGGAAAAGAAACCATTCCAGTAGCCCAATCCTTCAAATTATACAGCCTAATAATTTTTTTTTCTGGACTCGTAGACTCGTACGAGTTTAACGAGTCTAGCACGAGTTCAGAATTTCCACTAATTTCTAACGAGTCTGACTCGTTTCCAGTTCCTAGACTCGTCGAGTCTACGAGTCCAGGAACGAGTTTGACAACCATGGTACCAGCAATAGCCGGAGTGCTCGGCGGCAATGGGTTTTAAATCCCGGTTGTATACATGCAACCCTTAGTTTCCTCTTTAGGGATGCTTCGACTGATTGCGACACGACTTCACCTCCGAGCATCAACGTGCAAGTGGTGACTAACAAACGATCAATTAAGATTAGACACGCACAGTCTTTTATCTAGTTTAAAGGTGTCATACCTTATCTTTTATAATGCAAACAAGGTATCTCTATCATGCTTTCATAAGTCCTAAACATGCAATTCCATAACCTACTCATGGTATGGTTATTAATTATTTCCTATTACACCTAGAAGTATATCATGCTTCTCTATAGTGTACCATCAATCGTGCTTTCAATCGATAACAATTCATATCAATCATCAATCAATAGGGCATACATGCTTGTAGTTATATTAAACAAGTAAGCAATTCAAGGGATACATCGTAGGTGTAGATCCAATCAAGCAATCAATTATGGCATACATTTCATATGTAGCTAGTCAATTCCATTTACATGCAAGTGAGGCATAGGCAACCTATTACTTTAATCGAGCAATCAAGGTTATAGTTACACTCCAACTATATATGTAGTTTGATTAAAACTTTACGAAAATATTCAGTAAATCCCTCACTTTTCTTACCGAGTGCGTACGTCAGCAGTTAACTAGTCACTTCTCAGGCAATGGTCAACTCCTACAATACGAACATTGTAATGCAAGTCAACTATGTTTGACTTTGAAGGTTGACTTTTGTTTTACTTTTGGGTTTGACTTTGTGGTCAACTATGTTTATAACTTTTCAATCAACTAGGGTCAACTTTGACTCTAGGTCAACTGAGTTTAACTTTGACTTTAGGTCAACTGGGTTTGACTTTAACTATAGGTCAACTAGGTTTGGTCAAAGGTCAATAGTCAAAGGTCAAGGTCAATTGGTCACTTTTGAAAAATAAGGTCAAGTTCAGAAATAAGGTCAATTCTAGGAATAAGGTCAATCTTCATGAATTAACTTTGCTAAAAACTTTTGGGTCAATCTTGAAATAAGGTAAAGTTTTGGATAAAAAACCATTTTCTGAAAATAAGGCAACCTTTGGTTCTGGGCAGTGTCTGAGTTTCTATATGATTCGTATGGTTACTTGTACATGGGTTCTTCGTGTTCTTGGGGTTTCAAGTTTTAAAGTTTAGAAAATTCGATTTTAGGGTTCTAGGCGAGAATTCGTGTGACTCGCATGGTAACTCGCACGACAGGATAATTTTTCCAAAAACTTCTTAGTCAAGCTACTACTTTCGGGGCTATTTTTAATACCGTTCCAAATCGTTTTGGACCAATCGAAAGACATGGATCTATAGCTTAGCATACATATAAGATTTATAATCATTAATTTCATATAAACGATTACTTCAACTCCATTAAATCTCGCTCCCAACTAGGCTCGAAACATTGTTTCTAAACATGCATACTTTCCAGATTTTGATTTTTGATTTAACCACTATGGTCCGTTTACACACTACAGGCAACAATCTTAACTTGTATAACATTCAAGAAAGATAATAACATGCTTTCTATTGATTTACGAAAATGTTATTTGCATTAACATTTTTTACTATTCACAGGAACATTTTCCTGTGAAAAGTCTAGAATACACTTTAGGCTTAAAAAAAATTAAAAAACAAAAAACTTTATAAATACTTCTACAAAGAAAAGGGAAGCAGAAAGAATTCCCTCAAAGTTCTCTACTCTGTGGAGAAAAAAAGAAGCCCAAAATCGGCCAAATCGGATAAAAGTCCAGACGAATCGGATCGTCAAAGGTGAGTGCCTAAAATTCATATTTGTTTCGTTCATGTTTTGTTCGTTGTTTTGATTAATTTGTTTATAATTTGTCCGGGTGTTTAATATTTTGCCCGGATTTGTTATTTTTTTGCCAGGATCTGCTATTATCCGGCTGTTTTTGGCCGGATCTGTAAAATTTCGGCCAAGGAAATTAGCCTCCTCGCATGGAATTTCAAGGAAATCCCACTGATGACCGGCGGGATTTCCGACAAAAATTCCTCCGGAGACCAGCGGGATTTAATATGGAAAATCCCGCCATGGCTGTATTCTGCAGGGAAATATCGTCGTTCAATCGCGGTATTTTTCGGTATTTCCCTCCGGAATACCGCCGTTCACCGACGGTGTTATGTGCCAAAATACCGCCCGGAGAGAGGCGGTATTTTGGGTGAAAAATATCGCCCAGGCGGTATTTTTGCCCGAAAATACCGCTGGTCTCCGGCAGTATTTGTGAGAGGCAGTATTTTTCCCTAAAAATACCGCCGGAGGCCGGCAATATTTTCCAGCCGCCGGCGGTATATTTTCCGCCCGAAATGGCCGAGATTTGCACAATATTTTAAATTTTTTAAGCTTTAATTGTGTTCTTGTTCCTTATATATTATCAATTATTTTCGTATTGATAATTGCATCTTTATATTATTGCAGATGGCAGAAACATTTAAAAAATTGAAATTAAAATTATCTAGAACTAAAAAGGATGGTAATTTGCAAATTGTTGAAGACAATGAGGCAATAAATTCCTCCTCTGAGGAAATAGTTTGCTGAATCAAGGTAGTCAGTATCGGGATACCACACAGGATCGTTTTGGAGAGTAGGATCGGGATCCCATGCAGGATCGATAGGATCGTATCGTAGGATCGTAAGACCCACCAAAAAGGGGTAAAATTGATCACACAAGCTCATATTGCTTGTATACATCATAATTGCAATATTAGAATACCTATACATTGGATCTATATGCAAAAAAGCAATAATAAATTATAACGTATTACTTTGAGACTATAGTTGTACAATCTAGTAGGTTCTAAACTCTAGTTCAATAAACTAAGGGTTACTTAACCAACCACTAGGCTACGAACAAAGACAAGAAATGATTGTGTAAAAAAAAATGTATTGAACCTTAGATTTATAATGGATATTTAAAAAAAGAGTATCGTCATAGGATCGTAGGATCCTTTGTAGGATCCTAAAGATCCCATGGGATACTACGTATAAAAGGATCCTATGGGATACTGTATCGATTACCCATTCCCGGATCGTAGTATCGTAGGATACTACGATACATATCGGGATACTGACTACCATGGGCTGAATACCTCCCACTGCATCTGACCGCCAGAGAAGGGTGTTAGGAAGGCGCAAGGTTCTTCTCGGTTTTCAAATGTGGTGGCGGCAAGTAGCATTGATTACGGTGATACTGAATTTGCACCACAATACATTGGAGATGCGGAGGATGAGGAAGCTAGGGAAAATGCTTAACGAGTTAAGAGGGAAATGTCTCAGCCACAGGGTTACATGGAATGTAATTCGGGGCAGATGGAGGATGAGAACGAATGGGCAAATGCACCCAACTAACCAAGGAGAAGTGGAAATTGCTTAATGGTCCCCTCACGTAAGTCAGTGTCAGGGTCCGGGCCCAGGTCCGGGAGGGATGCCGGGTGGAAAGCATACCGGCCTCTAGATGGTCCAATTGACGGTGGGCCTTCAGATCCAGAGTTGTTACGGAGTTTTAAGGGTCATGTTGCCTACTACATATGGCATCACATGTATCTTATTATGCATTATTTCTTATTGTGAAATACTTTTTATTTATTGTGTTGATTTATACTTAATAACTTGGTACCTAAAATGTGTTAATTTATTTATTAAATTACGTAGGAACGTGATATATTGAGGTGCCATAATGGGCACGAGCGGCTACAAAGGTGGGTATTAGCTGAGGGGGAAATAAAAAGTATAGTGGAATAGTCTGGGGTGGCACATTTGGAATGGTGCATGCATCCAGAGTTAGACTTTGCACTTCTCAGTGCCTTTGTTGAGAGATGGCATCCAGAGACAAATTCATTCCACGTCCCTTTTGGAGAGATGAGTATAACTCTCCACGATGTGGCCTACATATTGGGAATTCCGATTGTCGGATATCCCAATTGTTAGAAAATTAAGCCGGCAAAAATGAAGGAACTGATTTTAGAAAATGCTGGGGATAGAGCCAAACCAGTTCGGGGAGCGAGATTTTGCAAGTGTGAAAATGTCCCTCCTTCGAGACCATTGTGTCAGTGGACAGGTGGACCCTGCCAATTTTGCAGCAGGGTATTTGTTATGGTTAGTTGGAAACACCATGTTCGTAGATAAGAAAAAAAACCCACGTTATTGGGCATTTCCTGCCTTTCCTCCGCGATGTAAATAGTGTAAGCAGACTTGCTTGGGGGGCAGCTTGCTTGGCGAACATTTATCGCAATCTTGGTAGGGCCTCTCGGGCGGACGGTTCCCAGTTAGGTGGGTGTCTGACATTATTGCAGGTGTGTAGGAATCATTTATAAACTATTTTCAATACTTCATACTGGTTCATTAAAATCACTAAATTTGTTTTTCTTGTGCTTAATAGACCTGGATATACGAGTTCTTTCCTAAGTTTAGTCCTCCAAAGATGAGATCCTGGGATGTCAACTCGCCTGCTGCAACGAAGTGGCACATTGGAACCGGAAGGAAGCATGAGCCTAAACGGGATTTGGTGGCATACCGACGCGCACTGGATGGCTTGAAATCTGATAAGGTAATATTTCTATATCTTTTAAATTTCCTAAGGTTTATTAGTGTAATATCCGAATTGGTCGATTAACCACTGACTTTCTATCGAAGAACTAGGTGAATTGGCTTCTTTTTGGGGCTAAATCCTGCAAGGGTGCACCCAATAACATTGTACAAGGGTCTATTTATTGCCCTACGATCATAGAGCCCTATATGCCTGATCGGTTCTTGCGACAATTTGGATACGCGCAATCGATCCCTCATAGAGTTTTAGAGCAAAGAACTGTTACAGATGCCCTGAAATTCTGAAGTATTTGTGCGTGTACGATCCAGATTATATGGCATGGCAAATGTACAAGAGTAAGTAGTTAAAGGGTCTACAGAGAGCTCAGTGGGCCTATCAGTCATGCCCTGAGTACCTTGAATACTTACAGACGCGATCGCACGTTCATGTTAGTCCCGACAACATGGAAGTGGAAGAGACACGGAACCCCAGATAGCTATCAGCGGTTGCGGTAAGTACATGTGATTGACTCTTATTTCTGTCCATTAGTTATATTTTTTATGTCAATGTTTATTTACTATACTTTGATTTTTCTTCCAAATGCAGCGTTTGCAATATATAGCAAGTAAAATATATCTAATTCATCCCCGGATAAGGCATTCCATCCCCAGTGACGCGAGGGAGAGGGCCATAGATGAGGTGGCTATTCATTTGGAGGATTTGATGCTGGCACTAGAATAAGTTGCGGCAAGGTCACCTGGGCTATATTATTGACTCTTTTTTTGAATAATATTATGAAAAATTACTGAATAACCATTTGTAAATTATTGAGATGTAGTATATTCGCTTTTTGATGCAGTGTATAAAGTAATATATCAATCGGGATGCTATCTATGTACTGTATGTGCGTTCAGTAATGTTAAAAATAATTACATATGAAACTTAAAAATAAGCTACTTATATTGGGAACGTAAAATCAAAAGTAAATTGCATTCAACATGAAACCAATGGATAAGAAAAACATCTAATACTAACACTCAACAGTATATTTATTCTTGAAAGTATCAAATCGGGGTTGCAAATGAGATTTCCAACTCTGCATTTGTTTTGAGGCCCTGTGTCTCCATGTCAGATAGACTAGGGGTAGCATGACCTCCCCTGTCGTTAAGAAAGTAATGAAATGATTTTGTCTTACAAGCACCATATTGATGAAACTACTCAGATCATTAGAGACGCCGGCCTCCTGCCACGGAAGCGGACGGAAAGTATTACTCTGCTGGGCATATAATGTAACAACTCTCTAGTATTTTGTGGCAACAAGTAATCCAAAAGGATGAGAATCAAACCAAAATTCATCCATGGTCGGAACTACATAACAGTCTACCACTCTGCATGCTGATTCGTAATCGACTGACCTAAGAACATTGCGCCAAAAAGTAGCTTCATCGCGCAGTTCTTGGTGTTGTTCTTTGCACACTTGGGACCAATACTCCTCATCTGCAATGTGAACGAAATAGGAAATTACTCTAAAACCACAATGTCCATCGCCCACTACATTAACGTGATTAGTAATGTAGTCAAACATGAACTGCTTCATAAATATGGGAAGGTCGAAAGGCCATTCAGAACCGTGGGGCCTCACAACCCTTCTTCTCCTCTGTCAGCCTGTGGATCTCCGACCTGCGATTGTAAATCCTATTAAATTTAGTATATCGATATGTAATTAATCATAATGATCTGTGCATGAAAAGTAATATTTGTACCTCGTTGTATTGCATTCCTTTTGGCATGCTCGTACCCTGATAGATCTCGTTGGGTCGGATTGTGTGTCGGCCGCCCCCTGTGTAGCCTACTTACCGGCTCAGCTAGATCAATAGTTTCCGGATAAAGCGTCTCATGCACAGCACCCATCACCCTGTATATCTCAGTGCTTGGACACGTAATTACATCAACAAACATTTCATGCAGTCGCCCTTCAACGCTTTGCCTCGCCTCCTCAATTTCCGGAATAACATTATCTCCCAAATGCAGCTTCTTCCAGAAGGCGTCCACATCGACAGGATCAATTGGACGGTATGCTCACACCAACTGTTGCATCTCACATGCACATGGCAGCCCGTAACTAGTTCGAAGTTCGCAACCACACACCGCACCATCTTTCCCAATAAGGCTAATTCTTTTTGTATATTCTTCTTCTACCATTGTAATACCAGCGAAAGACAGTATACCGTTCAACCCACTATACAGTAAGTAGTCGCTCTTCCGGTATGTTTTGCTACGAGAAAACTCCATTGTAGTCCGAATTTTATGAAAGTGCTCCTCCATCGTAATATTAATTCCTTGAAAAATACCTGGAAATGTTTTTAAAGTATCATGTAATTATACAGTATACAAACTATAAATTAAAGCTATAAGTAACTTACATGTTAGTCGTGAGCCCTCCATAATGCTTTATATTTTTTGTCCAACACGACACAAACTTGTCTGAGTGCAGATCCAACCATGTTTTTTTCAAGTATGGAATCACATTTTTGAATTTAGATTTATTTCCATATTTAGTGTCAATAAAATCCACAGCTTCTGTGAACTATAAATATGTCAATGCTTTCACTACTTGCTCCCAACGATATAGAAACACATCCGTTGTAGTTTTGTCATTGCCAGCCTCTACTACCTGTTTCTTTACATCCATTTCAATGTGTCTCCTGCATAGTAGTTGGCTAGCACGTGGGAATACTATTTGCACAGCGTTCATTAAAGTAGTCCTCGATCAGTCATGATAACATGTGGGTATTTATTGCCATTGAACAAATTCCTCAATTGAGTCATGGCCCAGAAATAGCTCGAGAAAGTCTCATCCATCATGAAAATGAAAGCAATATGAATATACTGAGATGTGGGTACATGAGCCACTATCTGGAGTAGAGGCATATCATACATGTTTGTCTTATACGTCGTATCCATAAACAAAACATACTGAAACAAACCAAGTAGACAAGGCGCCTTCTTGTGTGCAAAGAAGACGTGCCAAACTGCATTACTCTCCTCTTCAACTGCGTGCGCATATAAGTATTCGTGATCATGCAAAAGTTTGAAGGAATACTGCATGTTGGTCAAATATTCCCTTGCCACCCTTCTACTGATTCATTGTACACCTAACTTATGTGGCTGACATTTTGTGGACCATCCGCTCTCAGCTGGGTCAATTTTTGCTTTGACCTGATGTTAACAGTTGACATTTCTGTAATCTTCTTCTTCTCCGATTCTGTTAACCGTGAGTACACTAAATGCCAATTTTGAACTTCTTGTAATTCATGATTGTGCTTACCATTTATGACCTCTAAATTCCAATTTCCCCCAGCAATTTCTCATCCCACAAGTTGAAATGGACATTTTGTCAACTTTCTGCTTATATTGTTCCTCCTGCTTATCCCTTCAGGTAGGGGTGGCTTGTCTTTAACTTGTCCTGATCTATCGCACCCTATCTCAACTCGCCCTTTTCTCCCTCTTGTAAGGAAAAGACCCAATATTTTGGAAGAGGAAGTAATTCTTGTAGTCATATTGTTTTCAGCTGCTCTATCTTTAACCCATACAAGCAAATCTTCCCTACTTCTGAACTCTTCGTCCGTCTGAAATACATCCTTGTGATCAGCAAATATGTCATCTCTCTCAATCCGGATATCCTATTAATACAAAAAGATGGGTCAGCGTATTGAAACCCTAAGCTCTAAACCCTAAAATTTAGCTGGAACAATTAAATTTTGGAATATTCTCGTCTCTGAGATGTGAGATTGTGACAACTTTTCACTATGTATAGGGGGGAGGGAGATTTCGAAAATCTTGCCCATTTTGGGTGGGAAATCGGGAAACAAACCGCCTTCCGCCGGAAAAAACCGGCGTTCGGTGGTTTTTCCTTGTAGCCACCGGCGGTATTTCTGCAGAAAATACCGCTGGACACCAGAGGCAGTATTTCGGTCAAAACACTGCCAAAGGCCAGTCATGCGGTATTTTCCTCTAGAACACCACCCTCCCCCGGCGGTGTTCTCCATATCCAGCCACAGGACGGAAATCCCGCCGGTCACTGGCGGGATTTCATTCAAATGCTGGCCGAGGAGACCGTCTCCTCGGCCGAAATCGGCCGGATAATCGCAGATCTGGGTCAAAAATCCCGCCCACAGGCGGCAGACAGGGATTTTTTTTAAAACAAACAAATTACACGGTAAAAAAAGTATTGAGTGTTTACTTACCGTGCAGACTGGGATTTTTTTTTTTAAACAAACAAATTACACGTTAAAAAAAGTATTGAGTGTTTACTTACCGTGTAATATGGATCGTCCTCGTGTCTACCGGCCATTTTTGAATACACGTGTGAGTGAAAAATGAATGACTGTAAATAGGAAAAGTGTAAATGGAAAAGATGAAGCAGGAATGCTGAGAAGTTGAAAATAAACTCTCCTGCAACCTTTATAGTGTGAAAATGAAGGATTTCTTTTTTACCTAAAGGGCAAATTAGACTATTCACAGGAAAAGGCTCCTGTGAATAGTAATAATGTTCGTGCAAATAGTATGCCCCGATATTTGTTACATGCAAGGTTGATTACTTGTTCATGCTTTTGTCATTCCTTTTAATTCAACTCTATAAATCATCACTCACCGTGAGGTCCTAAGATTACCACGAATTTAAAGGACTTCTTTGTGTGAATGTAAGGCGGCGGCGGCAGTTCGACGTCGGCAGCGCTTAGAGTGAATTGCTCAGTTCATCTCGAACATTTGACCATGTTACCTGAATGGACACGGTCCTTTAAAAGTTGGTTTTTTGATCAAAAACCTTAACGTTACAAAAATGACATTCTGTCTACCCCCTCCATTGACCCACTAACGATAGCTATTTTTTGAGGGTAAAATTGTCTAATTCTCTATTCTTTTGTCTTACCTTTCCCTTATTTTACATTTATTACCAAAAAACCCCCAAAACTTTTATTTTTTACATATTCGTCCAAAATAAATTTTACTATATAATAAATTTATTAAATAGTAATTATTATTAATATTTATAATATTAATTTTTTAATTTTAATTTTAATATTTCATTTTACATTTTTTTTAAAGAATAATTTTAATTATGATTCTATTAGATTTTAATTTAAGTATATTTTAAAAAATGTTACTACAATATTTTCTTATTGTAATCATTATTTCTTTCCTTTCTTCTTCTTTTTTGGCATTCATTACAACTTTTCTCAATTTCCTTTTTCTCTATATAATTAATAACCATTACAATTTTTTATTCCTTTAAAAAAAAAACATAAAGGACTTTCCTTCCACACCAACTAAAAAAGTACCAAGTCTCGTTCCTTTTCGAGTCTTACCCACTTTCAATTTTTCAGGGAACCTGATCAGGTAGCTTTTACAAAAACTTCATAATACCAAAAAACTATTTCTCAACATTGATAAAGCTTCCAACCAAGATGCAACAGGCAAAACCCAGTAACTACCGAGAATTCCATTTTAATTACAAAAATAGTTATTTTATTTCAATAATTTTATTCTTCACTACTACACCCACCTGCATCGCCACTACCACGCCCTACCACCACCGCACCAACACCATCGCTACCCCCGCCCCACCTAACCTAAGCACTAACACCAACACCCCTACCCATGACCACCACCAGGACCGGTCCTTAAAATTCGGGGGCCCAGAACAATACAATAAAAGAGGCCCCCATTTTTAAATTAAATTTTTTCCAAGAGTGACATTTTAAATTAGATTAAAATTATTTATAATATAATATTATTTTATTTCAAAATTTCTTATTCAATAGATAATTGTCAAATTTTTCAACATTTATTGCAACACAAACAATTTCAAGTACGTTTTTAACAAATGTAATGTATTGGAAACTACGGTGATGGAAATGAACCACTATTTATCCCCATTCTAACTATAATTAACATTACAAAATAAACCATTAAATGTAAAAATTTAAAATTTCACTTTGAACATGGTAATAATTTAATGATTTTTACTATTTGTGCGTGCAGGTTGTGGACCCACAATACACACTTCAAAAGTCTCTTTCATTTGGATCAAAATGTAATTAATTGGAGTTTCAATGCAAGGAAAAAAAACACGATCGATGAATGTGTAAGGTTCAATAAGTAAAAAAAATGATTGTAATCACATTACTTAATAAATCAGTAAACTTTTTGTGTGGTGTCATAAAATATGTGGGTGTTGATAAATGTATAGAGGTAGTACTATAATATTTAGTACGTCAAACGAATTAATAAAATCTTTTGTAGTATTTCATTAAAAATGTGACTTTTACTAAATACATTTAGTAAATATTACATTATTTGACCTGTAAAATGAATTAAAAAATTGTGTATAGTATTTGTTTAAATATATGAAATTAGTGTTATAATATTTAGGCCCCTAAAATAAACTATTATATTTTATAGGGGTGAGACAACAGTCCTTCAAAGAAACCATTGAACCATTAAATCTGGTCTTATATAAATTAGCTATACAATTGCATACTCAATCTCATATGCCAAATACAATGGTTGAATTGTCCATTGAAGGGACTATAATTTTTTACCTATTTTTTATAAATATTTAAATAATTAGATGAATTTTAATATATATATATATATTGAAAATATCAAGGCCCCTAAATGTTTTGGGCCCTGAGCGGTCGCGCATGTGGCGCGCCCTTAGGGCCGGGCCTGACCACCACGAACTCAACAACAATAAGAACAACCAAAAATAATGATACCAACACCAGGAATCTTAAAAAATTCAGAAAGAAAGTTTGAATCTTCAAATAGAAATTCAGTCATTTCAATCCAAAAGAAACCCACAAAGGCTTAAGTATAGATTTTGGTGATTCAGAAGGCGGCAATGTTGTAGTCGCAACTGGTCTGGAAGAAGCGTGTCACTTTTTACTAAGCAAGTGTAATAGACGGAGGGCGGCGGTCGAACTGATCTGGAGTTTGATTGTAGCTCTATTGTCAGTGGTTCACGATGATGCTACTACTGGTCATGAGTGGTTTAGGATCTGGGTGAGGGTGGCGATGTCGGAGCTTCTCGAATCTCATATGAAAAAGATGGAGGTGGGAAAAATTGGCAAGGAGGAAAGTAGTTGGAGACAAGGTAATTAGACGAATTTTTTTTTGGTGTGTTAATGGAAGTGAGAGATTAGTTGGTGTGTTGTTGGTGAAAGTAGGAAAATGTAATATAAAGGAAAGATTGGGAGTTTACTTTGTAAAATGAGTAATATAAGAGAAATGCAATACAAAAGAATTGTGAATCAGACTATTTTGCCCTAAACAATTTCTTTCCGTTAGTGGGTTAATAGATGGGGTGGACAGAATGTCAAGTTTTGTAACATTTTTGAAAGGTTTGTGATGAAAAAAACTCATTATTAAAGGATCGTGTCTATTCAGGTAACATTCGCAAATGTTCGTGATGAATTGAGCAATTCACTCATATTTTAATTATTAAATTGCAATTTACAAGTAACTTCAGGGACAAAATAGTCTTTTTACCTCCCTTTAAGTTAATTCGACTTAGAAAAAGTGTATTTCAATTGGTTTTCATGGAATTGAACCAACATAAAGATAAACTTGCAGTTTAGAAAGAATAAAGTGCAAGAAACTGATACTTTAAGTACTAAACTGTTACAATAAACTATAGGGACATAATAGTCTTTTTATTTTGATTTAAGTTAATCGAACTTAGTCATAGTGCATTTCAACTTATTTTGATGAAATTACACCAAAATAAAGATAAAATTTTGGTTTATAAAGACTAAAGTGAAAAAGAATTGATAATTTAAGTACTCTAGTGCATTTTATGAAACTTTAGGGGTATAATAGTCTTTTTATATCTTTTTAAGTTAATTCAACTTAATTAGAAACTGTGCATCTCAACTGATAAACATTTAATTTATAAATATTAAATTGAAAGAAATATATACTTTATGCAAATTAGAAAAATATTAACACTAAATTATACTCAGAGTAAATTATGCAAATTACATTTTTGCAAGTGTTGACCATCATTTTTAGTAGTAACATATATAATGGATTGGAATAATTAATTATATGAATTAATACTAGATAATTAATAATATAGGTACATTAAATACGACTAATAAAATTGAAAAAATTATATATTTATTTGATGTAGAAAAGCACTTATGAAACAAATGGAATTTTGAAAGTAATACTTATTGTGGAATAGATGGAGTATTAGAGTGTTGTACTATAATTAATTTAAATTAAGAGCAGTAATATGAATAAAATTATATTGAATTGGCTCAATAAGCCCAAAATGGTGCATCTAACATTATTAAAATTTATGAACTAAAGGAAAAATATTAGCATGCCTAGTGATATTATTGAAAATATAGAAGCTAACAGAGTCATTGTTAATCATTTATATATAATAAAAGTAGTAAATGTATTATTATCAATAGCTAGCTTAATTGGTTATGTGAATGTTTAATAGAGCGAAGGTGAGGGTTCAAATCTTTGATCTTAACATATTCATAATTTCTTTTGCTTCAAATTTATACTATTTAAATATAAATATTACAAACCCATGAATAAAATCTAAATGGGAGTAGTGGATTTATGGGAAACCTTAAATATGGGTATTCTAAGAGGTCTTGTGTTCAATTCCATGCAAGAGCAAATAAGTCTTGTGACTTATATATATATATATATATATATATATATATATATACCTCTTTTATTCTTATTACTCCATTGTCCTATTCAAAATACTAATACAAAGTAAATTTGTCGCAAGGGCATATCTTAATTACTTGTTTCTATTAATGTATTTGAACTTATGTTGAGTCTTATTTTTTAAAAGTTACTTAATGAAATCTAAAATTTTTAGATATTTATTTTGGATTGTTTATAAGGATTGAAAGAGTGTTTATAATTTAGTTGGACCAATTAATAAAGCTCAAAAAGTTTAATATTTATTTCATTCACATTAATGTTTTTTTAGACTTCTAATTGCGTTTTAACTCTTTTTTCTTTGTTTTTTTTTGATTAGAACCCATCAGTGACCATTGTTTTAGTGACTGCTACTCTTCTTCACATAGAGGCAAACAACACACTTTTATTGACAACAAAATGTCGTCACCACTGGCTAAACTTTTACTAACGAAAACTTATCGTCGCAAAATGTTAAAGTAGGCTTCAGCGACGAAAAAAATGTTTTCGTCACAAAATGTCGTCAAACTAGTGACGAAACTCATTTTCGTTAGTAAAAGTTATGAAATTGGCGGGAATGGTTGGCACTTACCATTTACTGACTAATTTTTAAATCTCGTTACTAAAACTCTTATAGCTTACCATATTGTAGTTACAGCATCAGTTCTCGTCACTAAATGGGGTCTTTACTGACAACTTCTTGGGACATCAAAAAACTTTTCGTCACTAAAGCCCTTTCCTTCTAGTGAGAGACGCAGAGGAGACGGTATGTCGTCCGTGGATTGTATCAATCACTTAATTTAATGAGAATGAGTTTTCTTTTAAAAAAAGAAAAAATCAATATGATCAAATGTAAAAGAGTCAACTTCATGATCTAATCAATAATACTTTCCCAGTATGTTTTCTTAACATTTTAGTTAACCAATGATTTAGACTTTACTCACACTTACGAGGATCGGTGCCAAAATAAAAAAGGGGCCTCAATATACTTGTAAAATCCTCTATAAATGACTTGTTAGAGCTTTTTTAGATGCAAAACCCCCCAACACCCGTAACACCACCTTCTTCACCGTACCAACACCAAACTCCTTGATTAAATAAAATAAAAGAAACCTTTAATGTTTTTTGATTCCAAACAAAACAAATAAAATTGATAAATGGTGTGGATTCAACCGTCACGTACATATTTAACAATAGGTAACAGTGACGGGACGACGACCAAGCTCACAAAGATAAAAATCTTCATAAGAGTGGTAGCCCTCTAGCTCGGAGTTATCCTTTAGAATGGAATGGTAAGTTGTTCCCCCTAATCCCACTAATAGTAGTGAAGGTGTTTTGACTTTGCTGTCTTGTGCTAGAGGATAGGTCCCCCCTCTATTCCTACGTTCTTTTAGCACCTCGATTCTCAAATATGCCACCAGCTGAGGGGCAGCTAAGCAGGCTGTAATCCAGAGAAGGAAGTGGGCGAAGCATTAACTGAAGGATGCGCTTGCCCATGGCCTCATCTTCCCATTTTTTGAGTCTTTAGTCACCGAGAAGACTACTTCTGTAGCTTAAAAAGTACCTTAGGACACCACTTTTTCTAAAGTCGGGTGCGAGTCTTGCTGAGTCAACTCTCAACTCATAATTTCTTAAGCTTTCTTCTTAAGAAATTGGCAAGAAGTAGGATAGGAGGAGCATTAGTAGCGAATCCCTGAGATTGGAATTAAATCTCGAGAAAGTCATGAAACTTTAATTTAAATTGAATAGATCCGTAAAGCAGAATAATTATTTTCATCTGAAGTAGCCATTCCCCTTTCAGTAGTTGAAGTACTTTCATCTGTCTAAATGCTTTCCGTAGCTCCTTTGATCGAATTTAGAGTAGCTCGTGGATGAACAGATTCTCGAATCAATAAAAAGGTTCCGCTAACCAACCGATACCGTAGTAGAAGATTCGGCTAGTGATCCACCTCTCTATTTCCCAATAGAAAGAGTTATTCTATGAATAAAAATCTCGTTTTTTTCTTCTTCACATATACAAGCTAAAACTACAGCCAACAGGGTGGAAGTTGTGTCTTTACAGTAACTCTCCTCTAATAGCGTAGGCCGTCCTCCTCTATGTGTCTACAACTTAGGATTCTGTTGGAGCCGTGCTTGCACAGCATGATGATGATAAGAAGAAGAGAGCTTTGGACTAAGCTAAGTTGTTCAATGATAATAATGCATAAAAGAAATTCACAGCTATGGAGAAAACCTGTGCAGCAGCCATAGCAGCGCTTTCAGGTTCAGTTATGAAAGTCAAGTTTCTTTTCGGGGAAGCCGACCAAGCGAGCAAATCTGTTCTACGATCGGGTATTGTGCCTATTGGATTAGCTGCTAGTGGGAATCTATTCTGTATTATAGCTTTCTCTTCCTTTCAGTCCCTCGTCCATGAATGTGACTCCCTTGCTGGAAGGTCTCCCACGTATAGAACTATAAAGAAATGCCTGTAAGGTCAATATACTCTTCTTGCTTACTCGCTCAGCTCTATATAATAGACTCGCTATATTAGTTAGTTTGTTCGCTCAGCTACCTGCTCGAACTCTTACTCTAGGTCCAGATCTAGAGTTTTCATAACTCAAAGAATAATTTAATCCATGAATTTCACTGCTTTAATACAATTCCAACAATATAGTCTATAAATTGTGTCTAAATTTAGAGTTGAAACATATGGTTCAACTGACAAATTCTTAAAAAAACATAAACAAAAGCCGTAAATTTCCCAGAAGAAAACTCAAAATCCAAACTTCGGCGGCAGTGAGCTCAGCAAGCAAAGGTTACGAAAAAAGCTAGGGCAATGGAGCGGAGGTGTAGCTGTAGTGGTTAATGAGGGTTTTGTTTTACAGGAGGGAATAGAGGTTCTAATAACTTTACTATGCTGAGTCATTTCTCCACCCCCTCTCTCTCCTGTTCCTCACATTTTCTCAGTTGGAGTTTGATGAGGGCATCCCTAGTCCATCGACAAGTCCATAGACAAGTGCATCCAAAGAAGCTGAGGAGGACCAAGTTCTACACCGAGGCCCAAAAATGCTTCCAGATCCAAGTCTATATCAAAGGGACCCACTAGTAGATAACTTTGGGCCAATGACGGGGAGCAGAGCAAGAAGAGTCCAAGAAGATCTCAACAATCTTGTACAAGCCTGCGCATAGGATGCTCAATTGATAGTAGAAGCCAACGCCTTGGAGAATAAAGCTGGGAAGGTTCAAATTGCCACTCTCCTTACAATTCTTGAAGAAGAGGCGCAATCCACCATTCCACAATAAAGAGAAGGCTGTTTCTTAAAGGTTCTTGGACTTTAAAGAGACATTTCTTGAAGTTCTTGATTTTCTTGAAAATCTTGAACTTCATATTTTGCAGAATCTTGAAGAATCTTAAAAATCTTAATTCCGAAATGATTCCGGGAGATTTCAAAAGGTTTCGAAAGCTCCCTACATCAAAGTCATCATGCGCCATTCCAATTGGGCCGACACAATCCATGGAGTCCATTCCACTTGAAGAATTCGGCCAGCCCATCAAGAAGCCCACATGCAAGGCCTACACCATTAGGGTTTGCGAAATAAAGGGTTAGGGTTTGGGGGAAATAAGGGTTTGTGCATGTTCCTTATTTTGTCCTTAGTTTGTTACAAGTCGGTTTAGTTTGTTACAACTAGATTAGCTTGGTAATTTCCAAAAAGGATTCTTTCTTGATCTCCTTCAGCTGCCCTTTTCCATTCAGGTGACCGAATTTAGTTTCCTTTTCTTTTACCATTACCGACTTCTTTTGGGTTTTGGTATTGCAAAGGAAATTAATCTCTTTATTGGTTTCCAATTATAATTCTTTCCTACTTCTTTTAGGTTAGAATTTCGGCTACCTTGCCTTGTAAATAGGGCACTCAAATTCCATAATTAGACAGTATTCACATCTTTAAACTATTAGTTTGAGTACTCTCCTTTTATTGCCTTATGTATTTTGCATGCTTGTGATTTATATATTGCATGAAACTTAGCTTAATTAGGTTATTTGCTCTACCTAATTAAATTCGCATGTTTCAATCCTATTCTTTACTTGGTTCAAAATTGCATGTTAAATTAGCTTAGGTTAGTTTACTTTGTTTCTTCAATTTCGAGTACTTAATCAGACTTTCCTTGGCAATCAATCTAGCTCCTTCAGGACTTAAATCCCCATGGAACTAGCGGTCCGAATAACGGATTTACAAATTGACTCTAATGGAACTAGCAGTCCTTGCATTGAAATCCTTTCAGAAGGGTATCAGATTTTGCCTGTACCTTGGTCCACATTGAAATCCTTTCATCCGCATGTGTACCTTGGTCCACATCAAAGTTCAACCCAGAATTCCACTTTAATTCACCATTAATCCAATTTATCATTTCTGATTTCACTAAAAAATACAACAAACAAAAAGGGCACAATCAATCAATCTTGCTCCTTCAGGACTTAAATCCCCATGGAACTAGCGGTCCGAATAACGGATTTACAAATTGACTCTAATGGAACTAGCAGTCCTTGCATTGAAATCCTTTCAGAAGGCTATCAGATTTTGCCTGTACTGTCCGATACGCTCCACTGGCTAGGACGGTTAATCCGATTGTTGCCGCAACACCAGTTGATGAATTAAGATCTCCTTCAAAGATTCCACTGTTGCTGTAGTGCTCCGACGCGATGGTTTGTTTGTGTGTCGTCATACCTATCAGCTTTAATTGCTCTCAAGAGCCAATCAATGAATTAACCTTTTCTGGATGAATATCCGTGAACATCTGAACTCGATTGCTGGATAAAATCTCTAGGGTTTATATTCTTCTTAGATTGAGCCAGTGTTGACTATACGGGACGTAAGGTAGAGTTGTATAATTATAGCCTTTGTATTTTCTTGTGATGATGACCAGAACATGAAAGGGATGGGCGATGGTGTGCGGCGACGGAAGAAAAATTTAGAGGAAAAAGAAAAAAAAGGGTAAAGATTGGGTTGAAGCTGAATCAAATTATGAGAGGGAGGGAAGTGGGCAATCTGAGAGAGTGGGAAAGAGAGTGAGATGGAGGCCGACTTGAATGAGGAAAGAGAATGAGATGGAGGTTAAGGGGGGCCCACTAAAAAGGAGGAAAGAGAGAGAGTGATTTGAAATGAATATACCCTTAAAAGAATTCAGCCGTTAGTGATTTAATAGAGCTTTTTAATGGAGTGACAAAAAAAAAAATACATAAACGAAAGTAAGTGACTAAAAAAAATTAAAAAAGTAAGATGACTAAAACGTTAACTTTTATAATGTAAGGTGACTAAATCATAAATTCATCCTTAAGTAAATGATAAAAACATATGCTAAAAATTTTGAATAGCTGCAGACCTGGCAGACGATCCATTCATTCGTTTTTTAATTATTGTAATTTTTACATATGCTGAATTTTTTCCTGATTCAATAAAGGCACTACCGGGTTTATTTAAAAAATAAACTTAAAAAAGCCCAAAATGTGGGCCTTTGAAGGTAAAGGTTTTTTTTCTTTTCCATTGTTAGCCCACATCATACTTATAATATATATGGGCTCAAAATCAGTAATATTCGTAAAACTTACACTATTATAAGGGTTTTTATAAAGTATTGGGCCCCCCAAACATTTGGGCACTGGGTTGTTGCCTAGGCTCGCCCTGCTTCATGGCCAGATCTCACTTTGAGAGTAATAAATACTTGAGTAATAAATTGGTTAATTTATGCTTTCCAAATTAATAAAAAATTTTCCGTTTAAATCACTACTTGACATTTCACAGTTTGTAACTAACGGAAGCCTATTTTGTTGGTGTCAAATTGTCTTAGCAAGATGAAAGTTAATTTCACGTCCCAATCCTTTAGGGTTTACCCTTTGATAGAAAAAATATCCGCTAATCACCAGCAACTCTGCCGAAGTCACGCCACCCTTTCCTCTTCCTTTTGACTTCTCCTACAGCCACAACCACCTTTGCCGCAACTTCTTTAACTTCTATTCTCACTTATGTCCTTCCTTTCTTTTCCAAGTTCAATTGTTGTCACACTTATTTCTCTGCCGTAGTCGTAGACAGAGTTACCACCAATCTTATTTCCACGGTCTAGGTTACTTCAAGTAGCTGTCAGCGCCTCTGGTGTCACAAAAACAAGAATTTAATATTGATTTAAAGTTTAGATAATAGGTGTTTCCACTTTTCCTATTTAAAGAACTTCAAAAAAAATTACTAATAATATTTTTCATTGTTTAAGGGCTAATATTTCAATAGAACAAAACCTATATGAACTATGATTGTACCCCAACTATTGAAAAGATATCCCTTAAACAAAACACCGTCAAAGTCCACCATTTGTAACTAACGGAAACCTATTTTCTTAGTGTAAAAATGTCATAGTAGGATGAAAAAATATTCACGGCTCAATGTTTTAGGTTTACCTTTGTGAAAGAAAAAAAAATTCTGGCTATCACTAACAACTGGGACGAAGTTACACCGCGATTTCCTCTTCCTTTCAACTTCTCTGACCACCGCACCCACCATTAAACCCCCACATTTTTCGTAGCGTCATTCTTTTTGATTCTCACTGATGTCCTTCCTTTCCTTTCTAAATCACTTGTCCTTTCTAAATCACTGCAAAAGGATTCGAAAGCTACAAATTGAATTTTTCTTTATGGGTTCTCTTTCAATTTTTTTATTCTAGGCACTATTTTTCTGTTTGGTTAATGTTGTTCCCTTCCATTATTTTAACATGCTTCTTTGCTTAATTTTGAAATTTTGAGCTTTTTGTTGGCATTTTTGTGGCTAATTTTGTGTCATTTTTTTTTTCCTTTTTTTTTGGTGGGATTTTGGTCATATTTGGAATGCTATAAATTCGACACAGGGTCAAGATTAGTATCTGATCAAGCGGTGAGTTCCCTATCTCGTTACAAAGTTGGAAAAATAGATATATCTAATTGATGATCAGGCTGGAACTTTATTACTATTTTTCCTTTTGAGAATGAATTGGAGGAAAGGGACGAAAAAGAGGAGGGTGAGAGGGGAAACGAATATTCTGAGAAGTTACAGATAGAGGAAGACGAGGAGGAAGAGGTCGACAATGAAAGGCCCAAACTCGTGGAAGGTTATAACGAGATTGAGGCTGTACGCCCCAAAGGATTCGAAAGGTAAAAATTGATTTTTTCCTTATGGTTTTCTTTCTATTTTTTTGTTCTCGGCTCTATTTCTTCTGTTTGGGTAATGTTTGTCCCTTCCATGGTTTTAACGTTGTTCTTTGCTAAATTTTGAAATTTTGAACTGTTTTGTTGCCATTCATTTGTCTAATTTTGTGTCTTTTTCTTTTTTGTTTCCCTCCTTTTGGTGGAATTTTTGTCATTTTTAGAATCCTGCAAAATTGACACATGGTCAAGCTCAGTATCTAATTAAGTGGTGAGTTCTCTATCTCGTTACAAACGCACAAAACAAAGCACATTGAGGGCCTCACACTATTTGTTAAAAGTAATGGGTAGGGTGATTCATAGGATGCATTCATTTAACTCTGGTGGAAATATTTTAGCTTTTTCTGGGTTTGTTATAATGTTGTACTCAAATCATTGAAATACCCCAACTTAGCTTTGAAAATAAGGCCATCTTGTTTGGTGCAATTAGGGGTTAGCTGAAAGAATGATTTTGTTGGGTGATAAGCGAGCATGGTCTAATGTATCTTCCATTGCCGATATGGACTTAATTTAGGATTTTTTATAATATTTGAAAAAGTTACTCATCTTCGGAAACTATTTGTTCCTTGTTTTTACATACCGATGTGTTTCACATGAATTATGTGTACATTCTTTTTAGCTCTTGGTATTTAGAAAAAGCTATACTTGAAATACTGCTCTCAATAGTTTGTGCATAGACTGTACATGCATTGTGCATGAACTGTGCATGCACAATGTATGCATAATGTATGCACATTAGTTTTTGGATTCATTCCCTTACATTTATATATTTTAGGTCAAATATGATTATATTAGTACAATTGTTTTAACGAAACAAAATGCAAGGTGGGTTAAAATTTTGTTTATATCTAGTGAAATGTGAGTATGGCGGTTGTGCATTACGTGTATATATGAGACCTGGTTTTTTTTTTTTTTTTTTTTGTGGGTAAGTACCATAAACTCCTATGTGATTTGGAAACCATAATTACCAAATGCCATCGACATTGAGATTTTGCAGCATAACATGTTTTTTGTGATCCAATAAATCCCAAAGCTCTTTCGAAAAAGTTCAAGGATGAGCAATCTATTAATGTCCAGAAGGTTTCTACTTTGCTAGGAAAAATCTTTTGTTCATTCAAAATAAAGTATTCAAGAATCTAAAGTTCCAAGAGAATAATGCTAGTATGGAATAAATGTCTTTATTGAAAAACAATGCTACTGATAGTTTACTATAAGTTCACTCATTAAATCACAATTATTTTTGTTTCCTTAAAACAAATTATCCTAGTAAAATAATTAAGTGTTTTAGTCACACTATACACTCGATCATCGCAATGGACCTGCACAATAACTGAAATAATATATTTGAGTGAGATATATCTAGTAAATTATTGGATGAGGTGCATAAAATTGCCATTGATTAATTTTTGGAAACCTATTAGATTTTTCGTCCAAATTAGAGAAAAAGGAGTCTGTAAGGAGCAATGGCTGGAGCAAAAGATGAAAAAATGGTTGGGAAAGGAAAACAAAAGGATGTGAGGGGGAAGAGAAAGCTTAAAATATTAGAAGGAGGTTTCTACCAATGGAAATCATTAGTTCCTTTGTTTTATGATTGGATAATCAACCATGCCTTAAAATAGCCATCACTGGTGTGCCGGTCTGCAGATATCTTATCACTTTTTTTTTCCTTTACATTTGATTCTTGCCTATGTTAGCTATGTTGCATTTACTCCTTGCAAGTGTTCTAATTCTTTTACAGTCTTTACATATTAATACCGTTAGTAGTTAATAATTTCTTTATTATATTGAATGGTTTTACACTGTTGGAGCAGGAAACATGTAAGAATTACCAACGCCTGTACCTTTTTGAGCATACGGTATAGCTTTTAAGAAGATCATTATTATTATTATTATTATTATATCTTTTCTGTGCATATACTGTGTATGCGCTGGCATGCCCAATGATTAAATATAGTGGTACTGGTTGGTTGGAATCTATGAAATACCTAAGAAAAGCATGAAATAAAGTACATTGATATATGGATTAGTGATGCAAGCTAGTTCACAATAAAAGAAATGGAAAAAAACTTATTAATAAGAAATAACTTATAGATGGGGAGCAAGAGGAAAAAATATGGCTGGGAAAGAAAAACAAAAAGGATGTGAGGGGGAAAAGAAAGCTTAAAATGGTAGAAGGAGGTTTCTACCAATAAAAATCATTAGTTCCTCTGCTTTATGATTGGATAATCAACCATGCTTTAAAATGACCATCGCTAGCATGCCAGTGTACAAATATATTATCACATTTTTTTTTTGTTTACATTTGATTCTTACCTGTGTTGGCTATGTTGCATTTACTCCTTGCAAGTGCTCTAATTCTTTTGCAATCGTTACATGTTAATACTTTTAGAACTTAATAATTTATGTTGGAAAATTTTCAATAATCTTAGTAGAAAAAGGAGTGAGAACCAGCATTGAGACCTATTGTGCAAAACCTGTGCGAATTTGCATGTTGGGTCGTACATGTTCAAGTCAGGCTCTAATGTACTCCTTTATTCTTAAAGTTTGTAACTCTTCATAAAAGGTGAGATTACGAGATTAATTCTTATCCGAATTGACTCCAATTATTCCCTGTGAGTACAGATAGGGGCTTACTAGACATTGGGTGAAACATTAGGGGCTTATTTGAACATTTTCCCTAGGAATAGTCTATACCCTCTTGTTAGTTTGAACAAAATATGGTAGTGTAATCATATTTTAATATATTGAAAATTTTCAAAACATATATTTGTAGCACACTTAGACTGCCAGAATGCTACTTAATTTCTTCAAAATCAGGGGTTCCTGTTAAGTTCCTTAGAAGAGAAAATGATAGTGGGTAAGTGACTTCTTTCTTCTCTGGTTAGTTACATAGTATGTTAATTTTTAGATTGTTGATTATTCAATATTTTTTAAGTTTATCACACAATACGATTGTCTTTTTTTTCATATAATGCTTTAGTAAATTTATTTTGGTCTGCTTGAAATTGGTCTATGTATTATTTCCCATTTTTTATCATATCAGACTGCTAACCTTGTCCTATTTTGAACTAGAAGCTTTGTGGTTCTATGGTTTTGAATTATAGGGGAGCTGCAAGACGTATGTAACAAACTAGTTTGTACAATAGTTTGATGAGACAATATTTTTAATTTTTGTGGTGGTGGTAGAGAGAGATGAGCGTGATGGTTGAATAAAATGTCCATAAGAAGTAAACTTTGTCTTAATTGGGACTTTGGTTTGTCTTCTCTTTCTCCTTCTAACAAAAATACCCTAAAAGAAACTCCTTCCTTTAGCTCCTAACAGAGGTGTTTGAGACCTAATCAACAACTTTTTGAAAGTTAGATGATCAAATTTAGGGTTTTAAGGTTTTGTAACTTAAAACTGAACTTTGCAATACTTTAGTGACCACGTTTGTAATTCACTCTATAAGCAATAAAGGCATTGAATGGTATATTTCTACTATATTTATTGTTGTACTCATACCTTATGATCATTTGAGTTTTTTTATGCCTTTTGATGACTTCTGGTCTATCTTTCATCTAACCGGTAAGGATCTAATATGTTATGCTTCCATTGCATTGTTTATGTACTATAATGCTATTATAAATTACATTCTTTTAATGCTCCATTTGCAAGATAAATATTATGATGTGAACTGATCATATGAAAGATTCTGCTATTGGTTTTTGGAGATTGGGGGCTTCATCGGGTGTGTCCAAATATATTCTCAATTTCTTGTGCAAATACATTTTGAAAGTTCAATACTTATTATTCTCTTCTATCATTTACTGTTCTGCTTTTATTGTTTGGGTGCTTTAATTGAGTATGAATTAATTTATCAAATATTATGTCTTTTTTTTTAATAAATATAGATCAACATCATTACTTGACCATACATGAAACATTTAGCACATTAACAAAAAATCGTATTTTTGGTCCCTTTTCTTTACCCTCATTACACTTAGGTCCATCTTCTATCACATTTTGGCATTCTTGGTGGTCCCTCTTACCGGTTGACCAATGAAGTTAACAATAATTTGGACCGTTTTAAAAAATTTATACATTTTTTGGGCAAAATAATAATTATTCAAACCTCTAAAGGGTTTAGTTTTTTGCAATTTACAAAGAAGGGTCCAAATTCCCCCAAGAAGAGCCGATGTTTCCGTATGAAAAGCAAGCGTTGGTAACTATTTTCAGACTTCTAAAGGGTTTAGTTTTTTGCAATTTACTAAACAAGGATAGCAATTTTTAAAAACATTTGTTCTGACCCCAAATGACAGGTCAACTAGTTGGTTGCCGCTAAAAGGGACAAAAAATGCCAAATGTGAAATTAGATGGACCAAAAGTGCAAACTTGCATAGAAGAGAGACCAAAAGTGTAACGAGGGTAAAGAAGAAGGACCAAAAGTGTGATTTTCCCGCACATTAACATGGATAGAAATGCTTAACAACAAAAGTATGTACAAATGCCTCCAGAAAAGAAAAATGCAGGGCTAGCTACAAGGAGATCATGTCAACTGGAAAAAAGAGAAAAAAAAAAATGACAAGTACTAATCCTAGTGCATCACTAGAAAGGTATGAAAGTATTGTTGAACAAGGAAAAAGTAGTGATGCATATGTATCACTTATTTGGTCAAAGAGGTTATAATATTTTTGGTTTTTGGAAACAATCAGTTCAGGTTTATTGTTGTTAGTGATTCTTGTGAATGTACAAATCTATTATTTCTTATTCATTAAGAGAAAGAATAAACGTTGTAAACCACAAAATTACAAAAATAGATCAGGTGCAAATATGTTGCATGAAATCACCTTTGGTATCTAATTATTTTCTTATTGTTATGCAAAAAGGTTTTATTTAGATCCTAGATAATGGTGACATATATTATCTTCATCTCTTTCTTTGTAATATTAGGGGACCTAGTTGATTTGATAATTTTATGGTGTTATACTCGATTGTTCCTCTATACTTTCACTATGGATACACAATGCATGCACACAAATTTTTGCATTTATACTTTCACACTTATATATGATAATTTATAAGTTAAATATAATTATATTAGTAAAATTTTTAATAATGAAACCAAATTTAGGGTGGGTGATATAGGGTTGGATGGATAGGAAGCTCAAGGTTAGGTAAACCATTGATCTCTGTTTGGTATAATATGTGATTCGTATGCTCTTGTCTAAATGTTCAATGTATAATCGCTTTAGTGATTCTACTTTATGTTTAATGTTCTTCATTTGACTTCTTCTTTGCTTATTTTTGAAAGTTTGCGCTCTTTTGTTGGCATCCCCACAGCTAATTTTGTGTATGTTTTTTCTGTTGGTGGGATTTTGGATGAAGGTGGGGAGGAAGAGAGCGATGATGAAAGGATTCAAATGGTACAAATTTATTTTTTCTTTATGGGTTTTCTTTCTTTTTCTTTTTCTTTTTTTTTTTTTCTGTTCTTGGCACTATTTTTTCTGTTTGGTAATGCTGTTTCCTTCCATGGTTTTAACATGCTTCTTTGCTTAATTTTGAAATTTTGAGCTTTTTGTTGGCATTCCTATGGCTAATTTTGTGTCTTTTTTCTCTTTTCTGGTGGGATTTTGGTCATCTGTGGAATGCTGCAAATTCAACATGGGGTTAAGCTCATTATCTAATCAAGTGGTCGGCTCCCTATCTCGTTATGAAATTGGGAAAAAGGATATATCTAATTGATGATCGTGCTGGGACTTTATTATTATTGTTCCTTTTGAGAATAAAGAGGAGGAAAGGGATCAAGAAAAGGAGGGAGAGAGGGGAAACGAACATTCTGAGAAGTTGTAGATGGAGGAAGGTGAGGAGGAAGAGGGTGATGATGAATGGCCCAAACTCGCGGAAGGTTAGTACGAGATTGAGGTTGTTCACCCCAAAATGATTCGAAAGGTAAACATTGATTTTTTCTTTATGGGGTTCTTTCTATTTTTTTTGTTCTCAACACTATTTTTTCTGTTTGGGTAATGTTGGTGATGAGGACATCCAGGGCTAAAACAACACACATTATGAGTCAGAAAGATGGACGGCCAAATAGAAGTACACGCCTTGGAGCAAAATGAAGGAAATGTGCAACTTGCAACTCTTCTAACCATCTTTGAAGAAGAGGCGCAAATCACCAAATCCTAATGAAGAAGAAGGCTGTTTCTTGAAGTCTTGAAGATGCCGGAAGGTTCTTGGGCTTTAAAGAAACAATTCATGAAGTTCCCTACAATTTGGGCTGTTAGACCCGGTTGGTCTTAATCTTTATTTTGATTGATGAGTTAACAAATATGAGAATTAATTTAACGGTTTTATTTCTAAGTGAGAAAATGTAGAAAAATTCAAAAGAAGACCAACGCAAAAAACGGCGAAGAAAACGGAGCTCAAACGAAGAAATGGCAAACAAATGAAGAAACAAGAAAACACAACCCGAGAGGAATAGCGGTTTTCACCGATCACAAATCGGTTATAACCGATATTGTGTCAGAAAAGACTTTTTCTGAAACTAGCCGTTAGAGAGCCGTTGGAGAGCCGTTGTAAGCCATTTTGCCACTTCTATGAATACCCCAAGCTGCGAAAATGATGAAGAATCATCCCCAACAAGTCTCCTACACTCAAACACACTTCAAGAGCTTTATTTCATACATTTAATTGTCAAATTAGCTTGTGAGTTAGGATTAGAAAGAGGCATTTGTGCCCATTTGTCATAGGTTGTTGTAAACTCCATTTGTGGAGATTGTCATCATTGTAAATACTTTGAGGAAGTCCTAAACACTTGAGTAAGTGTTGTAGGCACATTGTATGTGAGGCAAAGTCCTAATCTCTTGAGCAAAGAGTTAGGTAAGAAGAAAGGGGGAGATTGAAGAGAAGGAGAAAGAAGTGTAAAAGTCCTATTAGCTAGGCAATGAAGTCTTGAGTAAGACCCTAAGTCCTTGAGGAAGGAGCGGGGGCAAAAGATTCATTGTTAGCCATTAGGCAAAGGAGTCTTAGTCTAGAGCTAGATTAAGCAAAGAAGTCCTAAGTCTAGAGTTAGATTAGGCATGTGTGTGAAGTCCTAAATTCTAGAGGTAGAATTTTGGCATTTGTAAAGGTTTGAATTACACCTTTAAGTGATTCATTTGAGAGGGTTAGAAAATCCCAAGTTGTAGAACCACTCTAAATCGGTTGTGTTTTGTCTTCCTTTACTTTGCTTTCATGATTTTCAAATCATTAATCACACACCTCACTTTGTAAAATTGTTTTTACACTTGTCTTTGAAAATAGTTTTTCAAAGTTCTTCTTTGTAGAAGAAATATTTTTAAAAGTGTCAAGAACCTAATTCACCCCCTCCCCCTCTTAGGTTCTTCTTAGGTTGCTATTGATAATTGGGTTTTCAATTGGTATCAGAGCTAGTGCTCAAATTTGTAGGTTTAAAAACCTTGAGTTTAAATATCATATTTGCAACCTTTTTGATTTTTAGAGTCTTATTTGCTTGTTTGATTATTTGTGCTTTATTTTCCGCAATTTGCACAAAATGGCTAAAGGTAAGAAAGCCATCAAGAAGGTGACCAAGCTAGCAAGGACTTGGGATGATTCCTCAAGTGAGGAAGAGAAGGAAACCACAAGAAGATGTTTAGTTGGAAGTGATCTTCAAGAGGTAACCAAATCTTCCAAATCTTCTTTAAGTGGTAGTTTGCATGATAGTGATAATCTTGATTTTGATATGTATGAATATGTCACTAAATTGCATGACAAATGTATAGATGCCTTGAAAAAGAATGTTATGCATGAAAAAAAAATTAAATCTTTAGAAATTCATGTTGCATCTTTAAAAGAAGAAAACTCTACTTTGAAACATGAAAATGATGAGTTGAAAAACAAAGTAGATGAGATGAGTACTTTGCTAGATAATGAAGATGCAAAGTACATAGATTTGAAAATGTATTACGAAAATACCTTAGATGAAAATGAGAAATTGCATGAAAAGGCTAGTTCATATGATTTGTTGAAAAATGAGTATGAATGCATGAAAAGAAAATTGAAGACTTGAGTGCAAGTCTTGAAAAATTGACATTAGGAAAAAACAACTTAGAAAAGTTGTTAGGTAAACAAAAGGTAGGAAATGATAAACATGGCTTAGGTTATGAAAATAACCAAAATTGTGATATGCCTTCCACTTCTACTACCTTTGTCAATGCTTCTAAAAACAGTACTAAACTAGTCTATCCTCCATTAGAAGCTAAAAAGAAGACAAATCATGCATGGTTGTATGAAAAGAAAAGAAAGTCTTCTAATTGTAAGAATGATGTAAATTCATGTCACTCATCTTTTGATATGCCTAGAAAAATGCATGTTTCCCATATGCATAATGATTGTTGTCATTTTCATAAGTTTGCTTTATGTACCCCAAAGAGGGATACTTATTTGTTAAATGCCCATGCATCTCATTATGCTCCTAGATACAAAAATGTGCATAGTTCATTTGAAAATGAACATAGGAGACATTGTCATAAGAAAAATGATTCTAGGAACTATAATGCATTGTATGCTAGTAAGAATCATTTTGTTCATATGCCATTGAATAGGCATAATGTAGTAAATTACAATAGTGTGCCATATGCTTATAGAAGAAATGTTAGGAAAGTTCCTTCATTAAATGCATCTATTGTATGTAATTATTGTGGTAGACAAGGTCATATTTCTTCCAATTCTTTGATAAGAAAAATGTGAAGAAAGGAAGAAAGGTATGGAAAGTAAAGGAACAAGCTAATCCTTTAGGACCCAATAAGTATTGGGTACCAAAATCTTGTGCTTGATTTCCTTGTAGGTCCTTAATGCTACGTTATGAACTAAATCTCAATGAAGAGATACTTGAAAAGTAGCAAGGATGGTTGATTGGAGCCAAATGGTGAAAAATGCAAAAAATGCGAAAATGGCTTCAAGATTGGTAATGAGCTCATGAATGCTCATTTGAGGAAACATGTATCATCTCTAACTCACTTTGAGTGCTCCATAATTGATTTGATGATTATATGTCAATTGAGTGGAATATGATGTACATGTGTGACTTGTGTTCAAAATGATGGATATGTGATATGAAATGTATGTTATGCTTAAATAAAACTTGTATGTTAAATTCATATCCTTGAATCATTTTGATTGAAAGCATGTGTTAATGAAAGTCTTTATGACTTTATGAGTTTTATTTGAAAATAGCTAGAAGTTTGATTTTATGTTGACTTTTAGACTTTTGCATGCTTAGAAGATGAAAATTGATCTAATGAACTTAGAATGATATTTGAAATGTGCTAAGATCAATTTTGAAGTTAAAAGATTCAAAAAATAAATTCGGCAAAATAGAGAAAATTTGAAATTTGCTTTTGATTAATAAATTTTTGAGTAATAGAATCCTAAAATGCCATGCTTTAGATTAAAATGATGCATTAGGATCTATGTCATCTTTGGTATCTTAAAATTCTTGCATGTTAAAAAGGTTGAAAACCTTAATTTGAAGATAGCAAGAATTAAGCATATGTATTACATGAAAACGGTTGACCAAGTGGTTGACTTTTGAATTATACATGCTGTAGCTTATTTGATATTTTAAGCATGATATTATTGATGATTTGAAGTTGCTTGCATGAGAAATTTGAGGTTTAATGCTGAAAATTGCAACTTTCAAAGAATGTATGCTTTGTTTGCTTAAAATTGAATAAGTTTGACCAAGTAGTTGACTTTGCTTATATGCATGCTTTCAATGGTTTGAAACCTTGTGCATAAACTACTTGAGTATTCAAAATTGCATGAATGATAAAATGATTTACAAAAACTTGAAAATTGCAACTTTCAAAATTACTAGCTTAATGTGTTTAAGCTTGAAAAGTGTTGACCGGTAGGTTGACTCCACACATATGCATGATCTAAAATGTTTCACTGCTTTTATATGTTGCATATGTTGACTAAAACTTGCTCATGTGCTTAGTTTGGATTTACATGATGAAATGGACAAGTTTTAAGAAAATAGGCATTATTTTAGAAAAAGTTTGACTTTTTGTTAATTTTCAAGAGTATGTGAAAAGTGAATACATGAATTCTTGAAATACTTTATATGCCTAATGGAATTTTCTTGCACGAAGAAATGAAGTTTTTAAACTTAAGAAAAGCAAAGTTCATGAAAAGTTGAAAATTTTGCATGCTTGACCAATACGTTGACTTTGACATGATGCATCCTAATGTGTGTTAGATGCATGCATGTTTATCATTAGGGTCATTTGAAGTTGCTTGCATATTTTCAACTTGTTTTGAACATGAGTTGATGCCATATTTCAAAATTCTTAAAAACTCATGTGTTTAAGAGTGGTCATTCTTTAGTGAGAATGAATCCTTTAATTGTCATAACTTAACTTGCTCCTTAAATTGAATGAAGCTTGTATGTTTCTTAATTGATTAGTTAAGCTCTTTGAAATGTATATGCTAGAATTTAGGGGGAGAAAAATTTTGAACTAGCATTGAAATTAGATCTTAAAATTGGTTGACTGTCAAAAGATCAATTGATTTTGCTTAAAATGTCAAAGGCAAAATTTTCATATTTGAGAGCAAATTCAATGTTCAACTCATGACCTAATTGATTTTATCTATTTTTGAGTTGTACATTTCTTTATTTGTATGCATCTTTCACATTTTATTATGCATGCTAAGTCCTTTTTGTGATGTCAAAAGGGGGAGAAAATATTATGGAATTGAGGGGGAGATTATAAATTGAGGGGGAGTTACTCAATTTTATAAAGTGTTGATTTATTGTCATGAATTCCATATTTGTTTTGTCATCATCAAAAAGGGGGAGATTGTTAGACCCGGTTGGTCTTAATCTTATTTTGATTGATGAGTTAACAAATATGAGAATTAATTTAACGGTTTTTTTCTAAGTGAGAAAATTTAGAAAAATTCAAAAGAAGACCAACGCAAAAAACGGCGAAGAAAACGGAGTTCAAACGAAGAAATGGCAAACAAATGAAGAAAGAAGAAAAACAACCCGAGAGGAATAGCGGTTTTAACCGATCACAAATCGGTTATAACCGCTATTGTGTCAGAAAAGACTTTTTTTGAAACTAGCCGTTAGAGAGCCGTTGGAGAGCCGTTGTAAGCCATTTTGCCACTTCTATAAATACCCCAAGCTGCGAAAATGATGAAGAATCATCCCCAACAAGTCTCCTACACTCAAACACACTTCAAGAGCTTTATTTCATACATTTAATTGTCAAATTAGCTTGTGAGTTAGGATTAGAAAGAGGCATTTGTGCCCATTTGTCATAGGTTGTTGTAAACTCCATTTGTGGAGATTGTCATCATTGTAAATACTTTGAGGAAGTCCTAAACACTTGAGTAAGTGTTGTAGGCACATTGTATGTGAGGCAAAGTCCTAATCTCTTGAGCAAAGAGTTAGGTAAGAAGAAAGGGGGAGATTGAAGAGAAGGAGAAAGAAGTGTAAAAGTCCTATTAGCTAGGCAATGAAGTCTTGAGTAAGACCCTAAGTCCTTGAGGAAGGAGCGGGGGCAAAAGATTCATTGTTAGCCATTAGGCAAAGGAGTCTTAGTCTAGAGCTAGATTAAGCAAAGAAGTCCTAAGTCTAGAGTTAGATTAGGCATGTGTTGAAGTCCTAAATTCTAGAGGTAGAATTTTGGCATTTGTAAAGGTTTGAATTACACCTTTAAGTGATTCATTTGAGAGGGTTAGAAAATCCCAAGTTGTAGAACTTGGGTAGTGGATTAGGATTCAAGGGGAATCCGAACCACTCTAAATCGGTTGTGTTTTGTCTTCCTTTACTTTGCTTTCATGATTTTCAAATCATTAATCACACACCTCACTTTGTAAAATTGTTTTTACACTTGTCTTTGAAAATAGTTTTTCAAAGTTCTTCTTTGTAGAAGAAATATTTTTAAAAGTGTCAAGAACGTAATTCACCCCCTCCCCCTCTTAGGTTCTTCTTAGGTTGCTATTGATAATTGGGTTTTCATGGGCCAACCCAAAACTCATGGACCAGCCCACAAGTTTTCGGCCAGCCCAAAGAAGCAAGGAAGCGCACGACTAGCCCAAGGAGAAAGCCCACACGGCCAGCCCAAGGAGAAAGCCCACACAGCTCCTTAAAAATAATTAGGGAATTTCTTTTAATTAATTAAGTTGTTTCTTTTATTCTTTTAGTTAGTTTCCAAAAAGGGTTCTTTCTTGTTCTCCTTTTTGGAGTAGGAATTTTATTCTTTTCCTTCTTGTTTTAAGATTGTATTTTCGGCTTCCTAAAAGAATTAGGGTGACCGAATTCTTTTCTTTCTTTTCTTACCATTCCAACTTCTTTCCGGGTTTGGTAAAGGAAATTAACCTCTTGGTTAATTTCCAATTTTAATTCTTTCCTTTTTCTACCTTCTTGTATTCGGCTACCTCACCTATAAATAGGTAGCCGCCCCCTTCAATAAAACACAAGTATTCAGATCATAAAAACTTAGTGTTTTGAATACCCTCCTTTTATTGCTTTATGTATTTGCATGTTGTAGTTTACATAATTGCATGAAACTTAGCTAATTAGGTTCTTGCTCTACCTAATTATTCGCATGTTTCAAATCTCTTGCTTGCACTTGGTTCGACTATAAAACAAACTAGCTAGGTTAGCTTTTATTTGTTTCTCTTAGCCGAACGTGAGTTTGAGAATTCTAAGAGCTCGCCGCTTAATCACAAGGTCCTTGGCAACATTATCCGCATGTGTACAACCGTACACATCAATTGGTATCAGAGCTAAGGAGTGGTTTCGTGGCTGGAGGAGGTCAACGCGACCGAATCTTTTATCCAGGTGTTTTCTTTTCCTTTATTCTTGAAATTTTTGGATTAGAATTCATCTTCTTGGGGAACAATTTTTTTTCTTTCAAGCTTTCAATTTTCAGTTTTGCTGCTGTTTCTTCATCCTTCAAACCGAAAATTTTTAAATACCTAGACTGCCCTTGCTGTAAAATTCAGAAATTAAATCGGGTTTTAGAAAATAAAATCGGGTTTTTAGAATTTTTTTTTGGGGTTCGGTTTTGTGCTTCAATTGGTTTCGGTTTTTGGCTTCTTTTAGGGTTTCGGTTTTTCTCTCCTAAACCCTAAACCCTAATCCTAAACCCTAAACCCTAAACCCTAAACCCTTATCCCTAACCCTAAACCCTAAACCCTAAACCTAGGGTTTTGAATTTTTGGGTTCGGTTTTCTGTTTTGGTTTTTCTATTCGGGTTTTCAGTTTCGGGTTCCATTCTCGGGTTGCCTAAAAATCTAGGGTTTTCGGTTCTTGCTTGGGTTTATATATTGCTGGGCTTATTGCGAATTAATTCTACCCCTCTTGTGCTGTTTTAATGAGAAATAGTGAGTTTTTGCGGTTGATGTTAAGCAGCTCACTTTGTTTGCGTATTATAACTTGCATGCTCTAGTTTGGGATACCTTGTTTTGAATTCTTCAAAATATAGTGAATTCTTGGTTTTGGTATCCTTGTGCTGCTAAGATTATTCCTAGGAATTGGTTAGTGAGTCAAAATTGAACTTGCTAGCCCTAGGGTTGTCAATTCTTGAAATTAGGGCTAATGTACAGGAAGATGAGCCCGCATCTATGGCTCGTTTTCTTAATGGTTTAAATAGGGGTATTGCTTTAGCTGTTGAATTGCAGAATGCTACAACTCTGACAGATATGCTGCACAAGGCTTGGGTCATGGAGGAGTACCTGAAGTCTGTTCCACCAATCCGGACGCCTACCAGCGCACCACCGGCTTGGAGAAAGAATCCGGTATATTCTCCACCAGTAAAGAGGCCGATCCAGTCAGAGAGAAAAGCGCTAGTCCCTGTTGCCGCCACTTCTTCTTCATCTCAGGCTAAGACGCCATCAACTCCCAGACAGTCCATCAGCAACATAACTTGCCACAAGTGCTCAGGCCGTGGCCACTACATGCGGGATTGTCCAAATATCCGGAAGGTCTTGTTGGGACAAGATGGTGAGTACATTTCAGAGGAAGACGAAGAAGATCAAACCGTTAACCCTTCACAGGAGTTAACTGACAGCACTCTGTCTGCACCAGTTGAGCAATTCGAGTTCCTTGAAGAAGATCCATCTCAGAACTTGGTGACACGCACTCTAACTACAGCTGCTGTCCCAGACACCACTCAGCGGACAAACATCTTCCACGCCAGAACAAAGGTAAATGGAAAGTTGTGTGTTCTGATTATTGATGGAGGGAGCTGCACAAACGTTGCTAGTGAATACATGGTTGACAAGTTGAAGTTTCCTGTTATCAATCATCCACATCCTTATCGGCTGCAATGGCTCGACAGTTCAGACGGCTACAGAGTTACGAAGCAGGTAAGCGTACCATACGCTATCGGTAAGTTCGAATCCACTGTTTTATGTGATGTTCTGCCAATGGAGGCTTGTCACATTCTACTCGGACGACCATAGCTCTTTGACCTGAACGCAACACATGATGGGGTCGCCAACACTTACTCGGTCTGCCAGGAGGGCAAGATCCACACGTTCCTACCAATGCCGCCGACTGAAGTGCGATCCGAAGCAGTTCGCATGAAGGAGTCCATCACAAACTGGGAAGCTGAAAGGCGCCAAGCGAAGGGTAAAGGGAAAGAACTTGTTGTTACAAGTTCTTTCCCTTTACCCTTCGCTTGGCGCCTTTCAGCTTCCCAGTTTGTGATGGACTCCTTCATACGAACTATGATAAGCCTGATCAGGACAAAGTTAGAAATAGTTGTTTTGCAACAAAAGGAGAGATAGGTCAAGTGTTAGACAGCAATGATGATGTACTGGTTTTAGTCTGTAAAGATAATTGTGCTAACCCTGACGATATCCCTCGGGATATCCCTACAGAAGTCGTTTCTTTGTTGCAGGATTTCAACAATGTTTTTCCAGAAGAGCTACCGCAGGATCTGCCGCCTCTACAAGGAATTCAACATCAGATCGACTTCATACCCACTCCCGATTAGCTAGCCTACAAAGCCAAGTCGGAGGACACAAAGGAGTTGCAACAGGAGTTGCCACAGGAGTTACATGTTGTCTACACTGCCAAAGAGATGTCAAAGGAGATTAACGCCCGTGATGGCGATAGCCCTTTTTAGATCATGTTGACAATTGGCATCATGCTTACAAGCTTGATTTCACAGGTAAGTATGATCTATGTTTTGTATTAATCTTCCTGACTTGTTTCTGTTTGTTTCCAGCGCCTTGGATTCGAGGACGAATCCTTTCCAATTGGGAGGGAATGATGAGGACATCCAGGGCTAAAACAACACACATTATGAGTCAGAAAGATGGACGGCCAAATAGAAGTACACGCCTTGGAGCAAAATGAAGGAAATGTGCAACTTACAACTCTTCTAACCATCTTTGAAGAAGAGGCACAAATCACCAAATCCTAATGAAGAAGAAGGCTATTTCTTGAAGTCTTGAAGATGCCGGAAGGTTCTTGGGCTTTAAAGAAACAATTCATGAAGTTCCCTACAATTTGGGCCAACCCAAAACTCATGGACCAGCCCACAAGTTTTCGGCCAGCCCAAAGAAGTAAGGAAGCGCACGGCTAGCCCAAGGAGAAAGCCCACACGGCCAGCCCAAGGAGAAAGCCCACACGGCTCCTTAAAAATAATTAGGGAATTTCTTTTAATTAATTAAGTTGTTTCTTTTATTCTTTTAGTTAGTTTCCAAAAAGGGTTCTTTCTTGTTCTCCTTTTTGGAGTAGGAATTTTATTCTTTTCCTTTTTATTTTAAGATTGTATTTTCGGCTTCCTAAAAGAATTAGGGTGACCGAATTCTTTTCTTTCTTTTCTTACCATTCCTACTTCTTTCCGGGTTTGGTAAAGGAAATTAACCTCTTGGTTAATTTCCAATTTTAATTCTTTCCTTTTTCTACCTTCTTGTATTCGGCTACCTCACCTATAAATAGGTAGCCGCCCCCTTCAATAAAACACAAGTATTCAAATCATAAAAACTTAGTGTTTTGAATACCCTCCTTTTATTTCTTTATGTATTTGCATGTTGTAGTTTACATAATTGCATGAAACTTAGCTAATTAGGTTCTTGCTCTACCTAATTATTCGCATGTTTCAAATCTCTTGCTTGCACTTGGTTCGACTATAAAACAAACTAGCTAGGTTAGCTTTCATTTGTTTCTCTTAGCCGAACGTGAGTTTGAGAATTCTAAGAGCTCGCGGCTTAATCACAAGGTCCTTGGCAACATTATCCGCATGTGTACAACCGTCCACATCAGTTGGTCCCTTCCATGGTTTTAACGTGCTTCTTTGCTTGATTTTGAGCTTTTTTTTTGCCATTCCTGTATCTAATTTTGTGTCTTTTTTTCTCCTTTTGGTGGGATTTTGGTCATCTTTGGAATCCTGTAAAATTGACATAGGGTCAAGCTTTGTATCTAATCAAGTGGCGAGTTTCCTATCTCATTATAGACGCACAAATAAAGCATATTGAGGGCCTCGCACTCTTTGTTAAAAGTAATGGGGTTGTGTGAATCATGGGATGCATTCATTTAACTTTGGTGGAAATATTTTGATGTGAGTTGACTTGAAATGCCCCTTGTTGCAGAAGTCTTGCCAAGGAAAGTCGAGATCCTGAACGTCACATACTCACTCTCTAAAATACTTGAAACCCTCTACTGAGCCTAGGTGAGACTAGCTCTTTTATTCATAACTAGAGAGAAGAATTAAAAGGTGGACGAACAGAAATCTAGGCGGAGCAAGTAACCTAGACCCTTCTAAGTTCAGTAACTTGTAGAATTATCAATACATTGAATAACACACAGGCTCAAAACAATAAAGTGGAGAACCCAAAGTTAAATCTCCCAATTATACTTTGAATTCAGAGTTTCTAGGTTTTGGTCACCCCCTATTTATAGGAGTTGGGAATTTGAAAACTTGCATAAAAAGAAATAAGAAAAGGAAACAAATTAAAAGTGACCAACGAGAGTTGGAAACCAATTACAAACCAAATTCGAAAGGCACTCGAATAAGGTAGGTGTGAAATTCGGTTATCTCCTTTAAAGAGGAAATTCGAAACTCACAAAGAAATAAAATACGAAAAGGAAAGCTTGAATTTGGTATCTTGAAGATAAAATCCAAATTCAAGTTGTAAAAGAAATATACTTACTAATCTGAAAAGGAAACTAATAATTAAGTTAAGTTGTAACCAGTTTATGGCAACTTAATTTAATTAAAATTAAAAGTAGAAAAGGAAAAGGAAACCATGCACTTTCCAAATCCTTCCAGGATTCTAGAAGGCAACTTACGAAATTTGCAAGAAGCCTGTGAGCTTGTGCGCTGATCCGTGGAGAGGAGGTCTGCGATGGGCCGCGGCACAAGCTTGCGATTTGCGGGCTTGCGTTGCAGGTTTCTTTGCAGCTTGCTTCTGATTTCTGCTGGGCCAACTTGAGAAGCTTTGATGCTGTATGGATTGGCCCAAAATAAGATGGGCCAAGTTGTGGATGATAGGTTTCACAGAGTCAACAGACTCTACGAAACAGGCCGCCATTCTTGTCACAGGACTAGGGGCAGCATCTCTTCGTGGATTGAAAAGACGTTGACCACCTTGCCTTTCTTAGCTCAGGGATCTAGCATAAGGCCTTCTTCTATTTTGTGGGCTTGAACTAAGATGGAGATGATAAGGTTCTGAAGGCCTTCATCTACAGCTTTCTGTCGCTTTCTGGTCATTGGGCCCACAATGTCAATCATAGTATAGCTTTGGTAAGGACTTGGGTCCTTCAGAAATGTTGGGCCATGATGGAGAACTCGTGGCTCCCTGATCTCAGATTGATCCTGCTAGCTTGTTGCTACAGGGCCACTCGGGATGTCCTCATTAATCCCTTCCAGTTGGGATGGATTTGTCCTCGAATCCATTGCACTGTCAAATTCAAAACAAGACAAGTAGTACTCACGCTATACTCACCTAGAAGGTTAATTTTATAGGTGTTCTCGCTGTTTTGGGAGATCACTTGGAAATGTCCAATCCTGCGCGGGTCTAGCTTTGTGTTGTGGGCTTGCGAAAATTGTTCCTTTCTCATATGAACCCAGACCCATTCGTTGGGTTCGAAGGTCAGGTTTACTCGATATCGATTGGCTTGGCGAGCATTATGCTCATTTTTTCTTTCGATATTTTCTCGGACCTGCTCATGCAACTTCTTAACAACCTCAGCTCACTTTGCAGCATCCAAATTAGCTTATTCTACAAAAGGAAAAGGAATTAAATCAAGAGGTTTTAAGGGGTTGAAACCGTATGCTACCTCAAAAGGGGAATATCCGGTTTTCAAATGTCGAGTTTGGTTGTAGGCTAACTCTATGACAAGAACTATATCTTCCTAGCTTTTTAGATTTTTCTTGATTAAGGCTCGGAGATGAGCACCCACGGTGCGATTGTGACTTCTATTTGACCATTCGTTTGGGGGTGTGCTGTGGTGGAAAACAACAGCGGTGTCCCCAAACGACTCCAAAGGGTCTTCCAGAAGTAACTTAAAAATCTAATGTCGCAATCTGAGACAATGGTGCATGGGATGCCATGAAGGTAGACGACTCTATTGAAGAAGAGGTCGGCGACATGCTTGGCATCGTTAGTCTTCCTGCTAGGCAAAAAGTGTGCCATTTTAGAAAAACGATCAACAACGACGAATATAGAATCATTACCTCTTTGAGTTCGTGGCAAAGCAAGAATAAAATCCATTGAGATATCAGTCTTCGAGCCAAAAGGTACAGGTATAGGTGTATACAAGCCGTGAGGTTTTGTCGTAGATTTAGCCTTTTTACAGTCAATGCATCGGCTACAAATAGACTCCACAAATTGTCGCATTCCAGGCCAAAAGAAATGTTCAGATAAAATATCCAAAGTTTTCATGACTCTGAAATGCCCCATCATTCCCCCATTATGCGCCTCTCTTACTAGTAATTCTCTACAAGAACTACGAGGAATGCACAATCTATTTTCCTTAAACAGATATCTATCTTGCCTAAAGAATTTATGATGTGCCCATGATGAGCATGCTTTATAGATATCAGCGAAATCAAGATCAAAAGCATACAAATCTTTTAGGTAAGCAAATCCTAGTGTAGTATGATCTAGCATAGCCTGCGTGACAATGCCTCGACAACCACGTTGTTCTTAACCTTTTTGTATTTCAACACATAAGGGAAAGATTCGAGGAAGTTTACCCATTTTTCATGTTTTTTGTTCAACTTACCTTGTCCCCTGATATATTTTAGGGACTCGTGATCCGTATGAATTATAAACTCCTTGGCCATAAAATAGTGGTGCCAAGTCTCTAAGGCACAAATCACGGTGTAAAGCTCCTTGTCATAAGTCAGGTAGTTCAATGTAGCTCTTTTCAGCTTCTCGCTGAAGTAGGCAACGGACCTACCTTCCTGCATTAGTACTGCTCCAATCGCTATACCTGAAGCATCACATTCAAGTTCAAAAATTTTAACAAAGTTAGGTAGAGAGAGGACAGGCGCATGTGTTAGGTCACGCTTAAG
Source organism: Leptodermis oblonga (assembly GCA_016801395.1). NCBI lineage: Eukaryota > Viridiplantae > Streptophyta > Magnoliopsida > Gentianales > Rubiaceae > Leptodermis > Leptodermis oblonga. Next base: position 22,377,535 of record CM028756.1, on the reverse strand, counting down.
TTGTGCAAAGGCCTCTTCTTGGGCAGCGCCCCAGACGAATGGTACATTTTTCTTGGCCAAATTATTTATGGGAGCGGTTTTTGTCGAAAAGTCCCTTACAAAGCGTCGATAAAAATTAGCTAAGCCATGGAAAGATCTCACCTCGGACAGTGATTTAGGTGTTGGCCAATCATGGATTGCCTACACTTTGGAGTCATCTACTTCGACCCCACTTTTAGACACAACAAAACCCAGAAATATAACTTGTTAAAAATTAGCATACAACTTACGTTCACGTAGAGCAAGTAGTAGCATTTTAATATGCATAGCGTGTGTCTTCTCATCAGGGCTGTAAATTAGTATATCATCAAAATACACAACCACAAAGTGACCTGTGAACTTGCTCTAGACATGATTCCTAAGCCGCATGAAAGTGCTAGAAGCATTGGAGATGCCAAAATGACTAACCACTCATGTAAACCAAATTTAGTTTTAAAAGCAGTCTTCCATTCACCCCCTCCCTCAAGCGAATTTAATGACACCCTTGTTTTAAGTCAATTTTCGAAAATATGCATGCACCACACAAATCTTTTAACATGTCATCAAGTCTAGGTATGTGATGCCTATACCTAATTGTCATTGTATTTACAACCCTACAGTCGATACACATTCTCCATTTATTATCCTTTTTAGGTACAAGAATAATAGGGACAACACAAGGACTTAAAGATTTCCTTACCCTACCATCGGCTAACAATTGATCTACCTGTCTTTGTAGCTCCTTTGTTTCCTCGGGGTTGGCTTTGTAGGCAGGTCGATTGGGTATGACTGCACAGAGAATAAAGTCGATATGGTGTTTAATTCCTTGAATTGGTAGAACTCCTGGCGGGAGTTCGTTGGGGAACAGATCTCAAAATTTGGCTATTACCTGTTAAACAGCTTCGGGAATTTCTCGTACTTTGTCAAGTTGAGGTTCGGAGGAGTCGATGTTTACTAGGATGAGCAATAACCCACCATTCCCTAGAACCTTACTGATATTATGAGCACTAGCATACAAACTTAAGTGCTTACTGAGCCAATCAGGGTTCATCAAGCTTTCACTGACAACACTTGGACCTTCCTTCGGACAGCTACCCTATTGCGCAAAAGCCTCTTTAATGCGGGCTTGTTCAAAAATTACCTTGGTCGGGGCATTGACTTGAGAAGAATAGTTCTGATATGTTTCCAGGCAGACAATGAGGCATGTTAATTTAAAACATCTTCATGTCAAAGATAAACTCAGAATTCGAATCACAAGGTTTCACTTATGCAACCAATTCAGAATTTACTGAAAACCATTCGAGCCTTTACCCAAATGGAAGTTATTCACAATTTTAGAAATTGGTATTTCTTAGTCATGCTCATAACCAAAAGTAATGGAATCAAATGGAGAAATAACTTAAAGGCAGACCTCGTCGAAGGATACCTCATACTTATTTTACCTTGATCCCTGGACGTAAGAAAGTTCCTTGATTAAAATAGTGGAACTATAATCTCTATGCTTAGTCATCCTTTGTAACTTCACCTAAGACTCTGGAGTGTTCCTGCAAACAACCAAAGAATGCTGCCCAGAGATTCCGGCCGATGGGTTAGTAGGTGGAAGAAGTCTTCACACATTGGAAAAGTAGCCGTGATAATGAAACACATTACTAGAAAATGTGCCTGATAGAACACTTTTTTGAAGACATTAAGCATTATTATAAGACACTAAAGGTAAATGACTTAGAAAGTAATATTTTATGACACTAAACTACTAAATATCTAATATGACACTCCCGTCAAGACTTTTATAAGACAGTATTATAATAAATGTCTTAATATTATATATAATAAAACACTACGAAAATGAGTGTCTAATTAGATATTAATAAGCCTAAACAATAATAAAATACAAAAACATAAGTGTCTTAACAGACTCCAAAATTAGACATTGCATCAGATTTATATATGTTAGACATGACCTTAAAAAGAAGAAGTAAAATTATAGATTATTTATAGGATTTATCGAATAACTTAATTAGAATAAAGGCAAAAATCCATATACTAAAATTTTTGTAATGAAGTCAAATAGACAACGTATATTAAAATAACTCCTAATAATAATATTATTATTTACTGTATTTTTGTATATATAAAAAAAAGGCTACCGTACTTTACTATAAACGGGGTCGTTTATTTTCAAAAGGAAAAAAACAAATGTATATAGGAAAGGATGTCTGTGGCTGGTTTTTTTTTTTTTTTTTTTTTGTAGAACATGAACTGTCAATTTACATAAAAAGAAACAGAAAAAAAATTGTCTACCTTCATTATTGAGAAAAAGGAGGAAACAGGGATCTCACAGCTGAACTCGAATCAACCTGCTTTCAGGAAAAAAAAAAAAAAAAGAAACAAATTTAGGAAAGGTCTTCTCCTTCTTTTTATGTAGAAACCGAATGGTCATCTGTTTAACTTTAAAAAAAAAAAATTCTGGCTCCATTGACGGGAAAAGGGAAGAAGCGGAGGAGCTTATTCCTTACAGCTGCACTCGAATCAATCACAATCTCTGCAACAAGAAGAGGTACCGGTGGGCTTGGAGAAGAGTTTCAGGTGACCAATTTGTTGCATTACTTTGGTTTCTTGAATACCTTAATTTTTATTTTAAATTTTTTTAAGGGTTCCGAATGAGTGATCCTAAGTTCTTTCTGATTGTGATGTTTGACTTTGTTCAGTGAATTCTGATTGATTCCATTTTGTGAGGCTCATGTAAATTCATATTTTATGTTGTTATGTTTCAAGTGTTTGATCTTTTGTCTGAATGGAACTATTCAATGGTAGTGCTATTTCCCTTCTCATGCTGCTTAGCAAATCCTAATAACTCTTTCAAGTAGCAGCAATTGAACAAAGCTATCATATTTTCATTTTTATTTTTGTAAGCATAACATTCAACTTTGTTTGACACCTGAGATTAAATGCATGATACTAATCATCTTACACTCTTAACATATGACTTCAACTTGAAGATAAGTAAATCAGAAATTAGCTCGATTTGGAGAATTAAAAATGATTCTGTGTGTGGCAGCTATATCCTTTTGTTTTTTTATCTTTTCCAACTTTCTTTGTTGATGGATAGTATTAGTGATTAAGTATGTACTGTTTTTATGCACCGAGACATCATTCACAACCAGCTTAGAGGAAAACTCATATTACAAACTTAGAGCAACTTGTAAAATATTCCAAGACAAACGATCATTCAGTTTATTCATATCTAATTTAATTGTGGGCATACCCTATCTTCCATATTTTCTTCTTATATGTTCTATGATCTCATGAGCCATAAGAACATTCTCTCTAATGAATCTACCATGTAGGAAACTAGTTTGTTCCTCACCAATTAATGAATTAATGATATCCAAACCTTTAGTGTTGAAAATATAACCTTAAACTCGATTCTGAAACAAAACTCAAAACTTAGAATCTTCCTTCACATAGCAAATGATGTTATGAATCTGAATGGTGCTAACTTGTGCAGAAACTTTAGCTATTGCTTATTACCATTTAATAGTATAAAAGGGTTGAGTACGAAAAAAACATGTTTGTTATACCTTTCACATTATCCTTTATATGTTCATGATTTATGATGAAGTTTGTCCATATTTTAAGACATAAAACTCCGTCTCCCATAGTATGTTTAGTTCACTTATTGTCGCACTAATTTGTTAGACTCCGCTAACTATCTCAATGCACCCTAATTCATGTTTATTATCTTTTAGACCCATCAACTGGAAATACCTCCTTTTAACAAAATGGATAGAAGTTGGATGACAAAGTTGAAAGTAAGCGAAGAGTACCTAAATGGTGTAAAATATTTTGTGGAATATGCTTTTTCATGTGCAAGTATAATTGAAATGATATTATGTCCATGCAAGGATTGCAAGAATAGTGTGTTTGTGGGTTGAGAAGATGCCTATGAGCACTTGATAGTTAGGGGATTTATTTCAGGATATAGCGAATGGATAGGTCATGGTGAGCTTCATAGGAGCCGCTCATCTGGATATAAGCCTGAGTATCAGTTTTCTAAGGAATCAAGGCAGAATGATGACATGCAAGGATTAGTTCATGATGCTTTTGGGGTTCCAAGGAAGGATGTTACTAGTCATGACACAACTGATTCTTCTGGGGATGCAGAAAGGGAAAACAGCCAAGTTGGAAAATTCTATAAATTGATTGATGCATCCACAAAGAAGTTACATGACGGGGAAACAACTTTAACTAAACTATCATTCATAATTCGCTTGTTGCACCTAAAGTGTGCAGGGAGAATGAGTAATAAGATTTTTGACATGCTTATGGACTTATTGTGGGAAGCATTTCCAGATGCTATAGATGACTTACCTAAATCGTACTATGAAGCTGAAAAATTGATGAAAGATTTGGGCCTTCGTTATGAAAAATTTGATGCTTGTCGAAATGATTGTACACTATATTGGGGGTGAATGAAGGAAGAATTTAATGCGAGACTTGTAATGAACTTCGGTGGAGTACCTCTGATAAGGATCCTACAGAAGAGATAAGAAAGATTGCACGAAAGTTGCTGTGGTATTTTCCAGTAAAACCAAGAATACAAAGATTGTTTATGTCTTCCAAAACTGCTTCCCATATGCGATGGCACTCCGAATGTCGTACAAAAAATGGCTATATGAGGCATCCTGCTGATTCACCAGCACGGGAAACATTTGATAGTTTACACCCAGAGTTTGCGAAAGATGCTCACAATGTTCGGTTGGGATTAGCTTCAGATGGGTTTAATCCATTTGGTAACATGAATATGTCACACACCACATGGCCTGTGATATTAATGCCCTATAATCTTCCTTCGTGGATGTGCATGAAACAACCATACTTCATGTTGTCTTTGTTGATTCCTGGCCCATCTATACCTGGAAACGATATGGATGTTTACTTGCAACCTCTCATTGCTGATTTAAAGGAGCTATGGGAAGTAGGAGTTGAAACATATGATACATCAAGTAGTGAGAATTTTCAATTGCGTGCAACATTGTTATGTATCAGCAATTTTCCAGGGTATGCAAGTTTGTCAGGATGGAGCACTAAAGGTAAACTTGCATGCCCTGTATATCACAAAGAAACACATTCTGCTTGGTTATCAAACGGGACAAAGTATTGCTACATGGGTCATAGGAGATTTTAGACAAGAAACATGTGTACCGAAAGAATGGTCGACAATTTGATGGAACTAGAGAACATAGACGGCCTTCACCACGATTAACTGGTGATATGGTGATGGATGTACTAAAAGATGTTATGTTTAAATTTGGGAAGCAGGTTGATAGTAATCCAGAGTTACCTCTCAACTGGAGGAAAAATAGTATCTTTTTTGAATTACCATACTGGAAAGATAATGTTGTTCATCACAATCTCGACTTTATGCATATAGAGAAAAATGTTTGTCAGAGTATTTGTGGAAGATTTTTGGGTACAAAAAAAATAACTTCAAATCACGGCTTCATTTGAAAAAGATAGGCATTAGACCAGAGTTGCATCCCATTCCTAAGGAATCCGGAAAGGTTTATTTGCCTTCGGTCTTTTTTACGATGAATAGAAAGGAGAAAAAAATGTTATGTGATATCTTAAAAAGGATTAAGGTTCCTGATGGTTATGCAGGAAATATTTCTAGAGGTGTGAATATTAAACCACCTAAGCTTATTGGATTGAAAAGTCATGACTATCATATTTTAATGCAATAATTGCTTCCATAGCACTGAGAAAAATACTCTCAAAACAGTACGCACTCCTTTGCTCAGATTGAGTAGGTACTTTAGAGAATTTTGTTCCAAAGTCATTTCTCCAGCTGAGGTTATTCGATTGGAAAAGGATATTGCTATCATTCTTTGTCAGCTAGAGAGGATATTTCCACCATCATTTTTTGATGTTATGGTTCATCTAACTGTACATTTGGCTACGAAAGTAAAGCTAGCTGGGCATGTTTATTACCGATGGATGTATCCAATTGAAAGGTAATTATAAATTTTTTAAACTTATTTTTGAATTTCAAATTTCTATTGTTCTTTTATCATGTTACTCTCTTACCTTACTCATCAACTATGGAAAAAAATTCATGATTGTAATATATGTGTTTTTGTTTATTTGTTTAATATGAAGGTATTTAGGCACATTGAAGTCATATGTTTGTAATAGGAGGACGCCTAAAGGATCCATTGCTAAGGGGTATTTAGCTGAAGAATCCTTGTCATTTTGCTCTTTATACCTAGCAGATATTGTTGAATCAAAGTTTAACCAACCATCTAGAAATGAGGATCGAGTAAGTGATACATTTGGATTAATAGATGTATTTACAATGGGAGGCAATCCTATTGGAAAAGGAACGGCTACCAATTTTGACTCTGAAACTCTGAAGAAGGCACATCAATACGTGCTGTTTAATTGTGAGGCTTCAAAACCATTCATTGAGTAAGTGAGAATGTGTATATACTCTTTTTAGTTGATTTATTTAATTGTCATGGTATGAATTGGGAAATTTGATGATGTGAACCTTGCAGGCAACATCTTATTATGGTCAAACAAACGCATCCACATTCTTCACCCCATCAAATTGAACGCATTCATAGTGAAACTTTTGCTGATTGGTTTGCCCAATATGTAAGTTGCATGTTATTATTGCAAGAAGACACATTTACTTCTTGTTAGTTTATATTAATTATAATTAGTTTTATCGTTTTAAAAGGTTAAAGGAATGCAACCATGTCAAGAAAATTTAATGTCGAGGGATTTGAAATTACTTGCTAATTGCCCAACTTTATAGGAAGAAATATGAACAATTTCTTGTGAATGGTTTTAGATTTCATACAAAATACTTACAGAGTCAAAGGACAACACAAAATAGTGGGGTAACTTGAAGGCTACAACATCAAGTTTATCAAGTACCAGGGATCAAAATTCCATCTTGGGTGAATTAGATTACTTTGGAATTTTAACGGATTTCATTAAGTTAGATTATGGTGTAGGGTGTTGGGTTGTGTTATTTGAATGTGATTGGCTGTCAAAGGGAAATAAGTTAAGACAAGATGCAGATGGGTTCACACTAGCCAACTTCACGAATGTGAAAAGTCACAATGAGCCATTTATTCTAGCATCCCAAGCCAACCAGGTGTTTTAGGTGGAAGATCCAACAGAGCTAGGATGGCATGTAGCTGTGGCTACTTTTGCGCGTGCACATTATGACATGGAGCCAATGGCTGATGTTGAGACATTCTTGCAAAGCAACATTTGCAATCCTATAATCAACATTGAGAGTGAAGAATTCATTTTGGTCCGAGAAGATACAGAAGGAACTGAAATTGATGTTCCGAGAAGACGCAGAAAGAACTGAAATTGATGTTTCTTAAGCCTTTTTGAGATTGAGCATACTCCATACTATTATTTCAAATTAGGTATGTGCTAGTTAATGGAAAATTTATCTTCATTTGGTCTGTGTTTATATTCATGTGTTTCAAATAGTTGGTGAAACTAAATGGTTCAATTGGCCAATTCTCTTTTCATAAAGTGTAAATTTGAAAATTTTGGTTATTTGAAAAGGTACCCCTGCAATTTTCCAGCCCAGTCAACTTCCATTTTTTTACACATAGATTAGAAAATCTTAAAATTTGAATGTTCTGGTTATTTGATATTTGTGTTCAATTTGAGTTAATAAGTTTCTTCCTAATCTGTATTCTTTTCAGGTGGCTGTCTTATAAGAAGGTGACAGAGACACTATTTCTATGGAACAGGTTTTGAAACTTTTACCGGAAATATGATATTTCCACTGCCAATTTCCAATAAGTTTTATAGATTATATGGAAAAGAAGATGCTAATGGTAAGTTTCTTTGGATGAACCCTAAAATCAAAAATTTGATTACTTTTGAGGAACAACTATAGTTTTGTGGCCCACCTACCTCCTCCCTTGGTTGATACTACCAAACTAAAATGCTAAATACTCTTTCATATGGTTAAACTTTCTATCTCGACAAAAAGATGCAAGTTCTTTGCTTTTATTTTTCAAGTGGCCGATTATATAATGAGAATGATGAGCTACTTATCATTGATGATTTAATTGTGTTGTACTACAAAATTGTTGAACATCTTTGATTATTGGAGGTGATTGTGATGATTATGATTGGAATTTGGGGTTTGGGCTGAAAAAAGCAAACCTGTAAGTACAGTTCTCCTGGTTTATCTCTTTTGCATATATTTTGGGTTCTAAAATTTCACCAGTGGGTTTCCACGCTCTTTATCTCCATTTTCTTTCTCTAGACTGGTGGTATAAAGGACCTTTGGAATGGACATTCTTGTTCTAATTAATTTGGCATTATTAATGTGTTCGAATTAGGATGATTTTATCTGTTGCCCCCAGCATTTTCCAGTACCATAGTGATGCTAATTCTTATGGCTTTTTATACTGTTGCTAAATGTGAGAGAAGAAACTCTATTCATGGCGTCTTTCCTATTTTATCTTAGAAAAAGAAAATATAAAATCTTATTCATCAAGTTTGGTTTAATTGTTTTATCATATAGATCAATGTCAAATGGAAAACTATTTGGCTTGTGAATCATTTTTCTTGTAAAATATTGATGTATTATATTAAGCATTGTTTAGGAAACAGCTTCTGAGCCAATTCATGTGAGCTCCTAGGAGCCTTGACTATATTAATATATATTATATATATACACACACATAAAGATAACATAGATACATTTGATGCTGTGTGGGCGTAGGAAATTTAGCATTTACGCAAGTAAATGAAGATTTGTAGATCAGGAGGCTTAATTATAAAGTGAAAAATGTGTAGTTTAACACGAACACAAAAGTTGCAGATGGAGCCAAAAAAAAAGGACAATGATGGACTCTAAAAAGTAAGGAAATATAAGTTTGAAGGAAAAAAATTACTAAAATTGATACATAAGTGGGGTTTGAACACAAGTATTCTAGTAAAGTGACATGATGCAATACCGCTAAGCTATTCATGCTACTACATAATAAAGTTGGAACTTAATAAATTTATACATAAGGAAATTTCCTTCAATCTAGGATCAGTAGGATTGTGTGATCTTACTAATCCGACACAATTCTATAAATATTTTAAGGGTTAAAATGGTCCCCAAGTGAGTTGGACCGATCTCATGGATTTGGATTGTAGGATTAGACGTCCTATGATTTGAATCACGATTTTAACAACTATCATCTAGACTAAAAGTTGAATTATGTATATAATTTGACTCAACCAATGTTAAATGCCTGTAAGGGATAAATACCCTCTTAATAAGATATTTGTCCTCAAAATTATACTTTTTAAATAAATGTTTATTTGAAAAGCAGCCTTTATACTTTTGAACCTAAAAATGATACTTTTGATAACTTCAAGTGTTATACTTTTCAACCTACAAGTGTTACTTTCGAGAAGTAACTTATACCTTCGAAATATATAGTTTTTGTTATACCTTTTGAATATTAAACACATATTTTTTAAATGAATTGTTTAATTTAGATGGTAATTACTTATTCTTTTGAACAAAGAAATTAAACTTTTGAATCGAATAATTTCCTTTGGAAAGTAATTAGTACTTACAATTTGAATCGAATAGTATATTTCAGAAAGTAGCAACAATACTTTGAATCGAATAGCTTATTTTCGAAAGCAGTACTAATACTTTTAAGGGTAAATGTAATACTTATGAGCATTAATGATGTGAACCCCTGATACCCAATGCCGTGGAAACCAAGAACTCGATGCGGAAAGTGCCAAGGAAAGTCTGAATGCAAGATGCAGCTCTTAACTTCTAGAATCCTTACCCTTGGATGCTGCAGACTACTAACTTACAATCTAAATTAAACACGCAATTCAAACCAAGTGGAGAAAACTAGAATCGAAACAAAGCTTAGCAATTGATAGAAAAATTATCTATTAGACTATAGTTTCTATAGCTTTTAGCAATTAACAAATATGCAAAATTACATAAGCCCAAAATAAAGTGAGTGATTAAAGAAGTATAAAACTATAACTTAAATCATTTAATCAACTAAAGAATTTCGTGGTTGGCACCCCTATTTATAGGTATGGGGGTGTCCAAATTACAATAGGAAAAGAATAACTGAAAGCAGCAAAAGTGGAAACCAATCAGAATTTGGTTTTCCTTATAAACCAAGTCCTAAATCAACAAGGACAATGGTGGATGAATTAAGTCAATTTTAATGAAAGGGGTGAACGAAATTCTAACCTAACTAGACTAGGAAAACAATTTGAATTGGAAACCAATCAAGAGATTGATTTCTTACAAACCCAAAACCTAAAGGAACTAGGTTTTGGTAGTTGCTGAATTCGTCTGCCACTTGGATTTATGAACGAAATTCACAACTAAATATTATTAATAAACAAATATAAATCCTATCAAAAAAGGGAGATCAAGAAGGGCTCCCTTTTTGAAAACTACCAAGTTAATATAGTTGTAACAAACTTGTAACAACCTAACCAACCTGTAACAAACAAGGAGTAGGAATAGAAAACATGCACAAATCCTTATCCCTTACTCAAACCCTAACCGTAAATGGTGTGTGGGCTGCTTCCTTTGGGCTGGGCTAATGGAATGGACTCCAAGGTGGGTTTCGGCCCATTTTGAGTGGAGCATGAGGTGGATGATGTAAGGAGGTTCTAGAATCTCCCAGAATCATTTCGGAACGTCAAAAATCAAGAATTTCAAGATTCTTCAAGATTCAGTAAACCACGAAATTCAAGATTTTTGAGAAAATCAAGAACTTCAAGAAATGCCCTTTCCTTCAGCTGGATTGATTAGTAGGCATCATTTCCTCTGTAATGGAAAGTAAAGTAACGCTTTTAACCTTCCTTCTATTATCTTCTAGGGAGTTTGTGTTCGTAACGAGTTGGGCTTCTGAAGTACACCTTCGGACAAGGTTTTCAAGATCTGCTCTGAGCTTCCTTGCCCTCCTTCTGGTCATAGGCCCATCTATGTTAACGAACGGTTCTCTTTGATAGGGACTTAGGTCCTAGAGCATTGGCGGGTATCTATGGAGCACACAAACCTCTTCTGTACTTCTGAGTCTGCATCACTCAAACTGTGATCCTCTATGTCCTGACTTGTTGTAGAGCTGGGGATGCTCTTATAATTCCGTCTCAGTTGGAAACGATTCAACCTCGAATCAAGATCTTGGTGAAATTCAAACGGAGACAAGTCAGCAACATTGAAAGATGTACTAACACTATACTCAACTGGCAGATCAAGTTTATAGGCATTATCCCCCATCTTTGCAATCACTTGAAAAGGCCTATCGTCTCTGGGGTGGAGTTTCGTCCTCCAAGCTGCTGGAAATCTTTCCTTTCTCATGTGAACCCAAACCCAGTCACCGGGTTCAAAGTTCACAGCCTTGTGCCTTCGATTTGCATTTGAAGCATACTTGGCATTCTTTTTCTCAAAGGGTTTGCCTTCCGGTTGGCTTTGTGGATTCTGACTCATAATTTGTGTTGTTTTTAGCCTTGGATATCCTCATCAATTAAACTCACACTTTTGAAACGAAGAGCTATTTTAGAAAGTAGTGGTATTAATACTTTTTAATAGTAAGATAATACTTTTGAGAATTAAAGTTATATATACCTCCGTAATGAATAGTATATTCATCGAGTTGGGTACATAGCATGAAACAAATCCACCATAATTAGTAGTCCAAGAAGTTTATTTCAATTTTCTTATAACTGTAAAATTACAATGAGTATGGTATAATATAATAAAGCTAAGCCATATATGGTGAATTTCAAAGTAATTACCATTAGAAATAATGTTTTACTTTGTTGAAACTAATTTTTTAAAAAAAGGCGGACATTGATTGAAAAATTCAAGCCAGCTAGTTATAAAAATTTGGAGAAACTCGCTTGGAAAAAAAGGCGGAAACAAAGAAAACTCCTTCCTTTTTGAACTTCCCTCTTTCTTGCATCGTATGCTTATCAAATTGAAGGCACTTCTCCACAACCCCTTCAAATCCTACCAATCAACTTGATGCCACTTCGTCACTATCTCTATAAATATTTCTCTACTACTCATAAGTGTATACTGTTAGTCTACAATCGATTACTTGTCCGGTTATTCCCATTGTAATTGCTCATCTTCGGTGCATTCGATTTAGTAAGCCACAGAATCAAATCCACTCCCAGGTACAATCGTGAAGTTTTGATTTAGTTCGGTGCAGGTTGTTCAATGAGCACACAAAGTGTTTGTTCAAATTACTTAGAGAATTCATCCCACCATATTTACTTATAGAATAGAAGGATAGAGGTTTCTGCATACTTTATTTAGTTTCTTTTACTAAATTAAGAGTATTTCTATTGAGATTCCTGGACTGACATGTATATTCGTTAATTATTTTTTGGCATTAGCATACGGCATACATTATTTTGCTACAGTGTACAATAATGAAGTTTTGATTTAGTTCCATGCAGGTTGTTCAATGAGCACACAGTGTTTGTTGAAATTACTTAAAGAACTTATGGTGCCTTATTTACTTGTGCACAAGAAGGATATACGTTTGTGCATACTTGATTTAGTTTCTTCTGCTAATTTAAGACCAATTTTATTGATATTTCTGGGCTGATGTATATTTGTCAATTTTATTATAATTTTTTTGGCATCAACATCCTGTCTCCTTTCTATAAGTCATTTAGGCTCCCAAATAAGACATATTGATATCACTTAGTAGACCCCTATACATTTCTCAAAATGATAATAGCATAGGTCCCCATGCATTGCCTTCTTTGGTCAATTTTGAGAAGTATATATGCACACTCACTCCTTCTGTGAATGCAAACTACATAACAAGGAGTTTAAGGATGTTTTAAAGGTGCTACAGAAATTTCAAACTTTCAATTATACTGGTGAAATTGATACTTCAAAATTATCATGCTCTAATGTAACATAACAACCAAACTTTTGTTTTTAATTAGATCCATCTCACAGTGACAATCATGTGGAAAGCAACCACTAAGGGTAATCTTCACCAAAGAAATATGAATGAATATGAGAGAAGTAAAATGCTAAGGATTCAAGAGAATCAAGCTTGATTGCAAGAACTTGGAGTTAAGAATCTTGCTGACTCTATACTAATAAGCTTGGCTATAAGCCAAAAGGGTAAGAAGAACAAAGAGCTAAAGGTAGGTACCAATGACAAAGCTCAAGAGTATATGCATCAGTTGGAGAATTGTGGCAAAAGACAGGAGGATGAAGGTAGTTCTGCTTATAATCATGTACCTACAAGGTAACCCTAACTCACGTTCATTGGTGCTTCCAAGCCACTCAAAAACTGTATCCAGAAGTTTGCCTATTAAGGTAGAAGTACTTGCTTCGTTTTCTAAGCGTTATCAACTTTGACATTACGTTATGGTACTTTTAACATACTTGGAATCATAATTTTTTTTTTTTGGTTGTATTGTACTCTATAATATTTGTTTCTTCATAATTAAGGAAAGAGTATATGTTTTGGTAAAAAGCCTACTTAATCCCAAAATGATAGTGGCTAAAGGACAAGTTCATAGCACCAACCCAAGTACAGAAGTTGGGGGACAAGAACTGGGACCCGACTGGTGTGAAATTAATGTCAAAGTTATCCTTCAACCTAAAGAGTGATTGATTAGACCTTATGATGATATGCGAAAGATAGCTGATACACTAGTCAAATGATTGCTTGGCCTTGTCATTTGGTATATTTTATTTAATTTTTGTCTTCAAAAATTGTATCACTTAATGAAATTAGCTAAATAAGGCATTATTTTCCTTATTAGACATATACATGATATGTGCAGGTGGAAGCTATTGAAAACTGATATTGCCTATGGTGGTGTTTGGGATTTTCAGCTAGCTATTGGATTCAGAACCTGCTATTTCAAATTCTAATATAATTAGAACTCTTAGTATCTGGATTTTTTGAATGCGTTTCATATAATTCTTACAAGTCTTAGCATGATAGGTTTCAACTACCCCTTCGTTTAGTAATATTTTGGATATGTAAAATTGCAAACTGTTGGTGCAACACTAAGTATTTTCCCTAATTGTGTGTAGTAAAGTTCTTGATGAGGGCATCCAAAGTCAACAACATGCAACAAGTCAAACTACAAGTGATTCCGGAGAAGCTGAGGAGGAGGTTCGAGTTCTACATCGAGGCCCAACAATGCTTCAGGATCCAAGCCCATATCAGAGGGATCCACTTGTAGACATCACTGGGCCCATGACCAGAAGCAGAGCGAAGAAGGTGTGAGAAGCTCTCAATAACCTTGTTCAAGCTTGCCATCAAGATGCCCAGCTGATTGTAGAAGCCCACGCCTTGGAGCAAAATGGAGGAAATGTGCAATTTGCAACTCTTCTAACTATCTTGGAAGGAGAGGCGCAAATCATCACATTTTAATCAAGAAGAAGGCTGTTTCTTGAAGTCTTGAAGAAGCCGGGAGGTTCTTGGACTTAAAGAAACCAAATAATAAAATTCCCTACAATTTGGGCCGACCCAAAAACTCATGGACCAGCCCACAAGTTTTCGGCCAGCCCAAGTTGAAGCATGAAGCCGCACGGCCCAATCCAAGGAGAGAAGCCCACACGGCCAATCAAGGAAAAAGCCCACACGGTTTTAGGGAATTATTTTTCAGATTTTAATTAAGTTATTTTATTTTTAGTTAATTTCCAAAAAGGGTTTCCTTATTCTTTTTGGGAGTAGGATTATCATTCTTTTCCTACTTGTTTTCTAATTAGCTTTCCTTCTTGATTTAGGAGTTGTAATTTTCGAAATTACCTTTTCTTTTTCTTACCATTCTCCTACTTCTTTCAGGAGTTGGTATTGTAAAGGAAATTAACCTCTTGGTTAATTTCCAATTCTAATTCTTTTCCTTTTCTTTTTCTACTGATTTTCGTCCATCCTTACTCCTATTTAAAGGGGACGAAATTTCAATAAAATTTAGAGTATTTCAGATCAAAAACTTAGTGTTTGAGATACCTCATTTTATTGCTTTATGTATTTGCATGTCGTAGTTTACATAATTGCATGAACTTAGCTAATTAGGTTATTTGCTCTACCTAATTATTCCCATGTTCAAAACTCTTTTCTTGCACTTGGTTCGAATCTAAAACAAAAACAACTAGATTAGGTCTTTTTGTTTATTCTGATTTCGAAGGTAAGATAGAGTCTTATACGAGCTCGCCGCTTAATCACAAGGTCCTTGGCAACTTAATCCGCATGTGTACAACCGTCCACATCAATTGGTATCAGAGCTAAGGAGTGGTTTCGTGGCTGGAGGAGATCAACCGATCAAATCCTTTCCAGGTGTTTTCTTTTCCTTGTTAGTCTTGATTATTCTTGAAATTCTTGGAATTGAACTCACCTTCTTGGGGAAAATTATTTTCTTTCAAGTTTTCAATTTTCGATTTTGGTGCTGTTTCCCTATCTTTAAAAATCGAAAATTTCTTAGAAGAATTGAACCAAATTTTAAAGCACTGAAAAACGCAACTTAGGGTTTTTAAAACCACCTTCTTTTGGCGAAAGGCTAGTGCTGTTTTGGGACTGTTTTTCTATTAGCAAAATCGTTTACCCTTGCTGCGAATTCAGAATTTAAATTCGGGCCTTAAATTTCAAACTAGTACTCGGATTTTTGGCTAGGGTTTCGGTTTTTCAGTTGTAATTGCTGGGCTTTTGCGATTTATTCTACCTCTTTTGGTGC
Organism: Leptodermis oblonga; assembly: GCA_016801395.1. NCBI lineage: Eukaryota > Viridiplantae > Streptophyta > Magnoliopsida > Gentianales > Rubiaceae > Leptodermis > Leptodermis oblonga. The sequence goes on along the minus strand of CM028756.1, from coordinate 22,361,764 downwards.
TGATTTTGTTGAAAATTGTGAGTTTTTGCGGTTGATGTTAAGCAGCTCACTTTGTTTGCGCATTGAAAAATTATATGCTCTAGTTTGGGATACCTTGTTTTGAATTCTTGAAAATATATTGAATTCTTGGTTTTGTATCCTTGTGCTGCTCAGATAATTCCTAGGAATAGGTTAGTGAGTCAAAAATTGAACTTGCTAGCCCTAGGGTTGTCAATTCTTGAAATCGCATCTTGCTGCAATTTTGTGCTGTTTTCGGTTAATAGAGGGATTAGAAATCGCAAGTTGGGTACTGTTTTGCCTATTAGGAGCATTGATAATTTGTGGGGATTGGTTTCTTGATTACCTATTGGGTGGGTGATCTCTTCTTTGGGTAGTTTTAGGACTTTCCTAAAGTTGTTTCAATTCTGCTTATATTTCTTTGCTTCTATTCAATTTTGAATTGCCCTGCTTTCATATTGCCTAGTTATCTTTTCGTGCTACCTGAACATTAGCTCTTTAATTATAGTTTGGATTTTGTCATCGTGCACACTCATCTTTTCTGAAATTTGAGGGCTTATCCCCGAAATTTCCTGTTGTGTACTTCATATCTGAACTATATTACAAATATCGTTTTGCGAAAAGATTTTTCAAAATTAGAACCAAGTGTTGGTTTTAGCGAAAATTTTTGCTTCTTTCTTAAGTGTTTGCTTTTGTGTGATTTGCTGCTTGCCTGATACATTTATCAATACCGGGAGGTTTGAGTGGTAAAAGGCTTGAGTGTACATCTTATACAGGGCGCCACCCTAGAGCGATACACGGGGTTTGTGTGTAGCTATTAGGTGGGAGACACTTGGGGGAATAAGGGGGTAAGGTTCTTTCTCACTTTTCCTTATTCTTAGCAGACAGATTTTCGCTTTCTTTTACCAATGTCAGGTGGTAGTGCTCCTAACCCTCTCGGGAACGAGCAAATTCTGGCTGCGATTGCGCAACTCTCCGCGCGATTCGCTACTTTAACGGAGGAAGTCGCCGACCTCAGGACTGAACGGGAACAGAGGCGCACAGACTCAGACGACGAACCGGCCGGTCCAGGCCCCAACGCCGCAGACCAGCCATTCGCAGGCCTCAGTCAGTGCAAAACTACCGTTCCACCCTTTGCCGGAGGCACGAATCTAGAGGAGTACTTAGACTGGGAGATGAAGATGGAGCGCATCTTTGAGCTTCATGCGATCCCAGAGCACAAGAAGGTCCAGCTCGCAGTTGTACATTTCACAGACTATGCCCTAATCTGGTGGAATCAGCAGCAGGATCAGCGCCGAAATACACGCCCAATGCGTGCCCGCGCACCGCCTCTCTCTTGGTTTGATTTGACTACTTCTATGCGTAGGACTTTTGTACCGGACTACTATTTTAGAGAATTGTATAGGAAATTACATACTCTTGTACAAGGTTCTATGTCCGTAGATGAGTACTATAGAAAGTTAGAGATGGCAAAAATTAGGGCTAATGTACAGGAAGATGAGCCCGCATCTATGGCTCGTTTTCTTAGTGGTTTAAACAGGGGGATTGCTTTAGCTGTTGAATTGCAGAATGCTACAACTCTGACAGACATGCTGCACAAAGCTCGAGTTATGGAGGAGTATCTGAAGTCCGTTCCACCAGTCCGGACACCTACCAGCGCCCCACCAGCCTGGCGCAAGAATCCTGCCTACTCTCCACCGGCACGGAGGCCAAGCATGTCTGACCGCAAGGCCATTGTCCCTGTTGCCGCCGCCACCTCTACTTCATCCCTGCAGAAAACGCCATCAACTCCCAGGCAGTCTATCAGCAACGTTACTTGCCACAAATGCTCAGGCCGTGGCCACTACATGCGTGACTGTCCCAACATCCGGAAGGTATTATTGGGCCAAGATGGTGAGTACATATCAGAATCCGATGAAGAGGAACCAACCGTTGACCCTATAAAGGAGTTGACTGACAGCACTCCGTCAGAACCTGTGGAGCAGTTCGAATTTCTTGAAGAAGATCCTTCTCAGAACTTGGTTACTCGCACTCTGACTACAGCTGCTGTCCCGGACACGTCCCAGAGGACAAACATCTTCCATGCCCCGCACAAAGGTACATGGAAAGTTATGTGTTCTGATTATTGATGGAGGGAGTTGTACTAATGTTGCTAGTGAGTACATGGTGGAGAAACTGCGCCTCCCTGTCATCAATCATCCACGTCCTTATCGGCTTCAATGGCTCGACAGCTCAGACGGCTACCGAGTCACAAAGCAGGTAAGCGTACCATACGCTATCGGTAAGTTCGAATCCACGGTTTTATGTGATGTTCTGCCAATGGAGGCTTGTCACATTCTACTCGGACGACCATGGCTCTTTGACCTGAAGGCAACACATGATGGGGTCGCCAACACTTACTCGGTCTGCCAGGAGGGCAAGATCCACACATTCCTACCCATGCCACCGGCTGAAGTGCGATCAGAAGCTGTTCGTATGAAGGAGTCACTCGCTAAATGGGAAGCTGAAAGGCGCCAAGCGAAGGGTAAGGGGAAAGAAATTGTTGTAAAGGGTAGTAAGGCGAACTCTGATAAGCCTGATCAGGACAAAGTTAGGAGTAGTTGTTTTGCAACGAGAGGAGAGATAGGTCAAGTGTTAGACAGTAATGATGATGTATTTGTTTTAGTCTGTAAGGATAACTGTGCTAACCCTGACGATATCCCTCGGGATATCCCTACCGAAGTCAATTCTTTGTTGCAGGAATTTGCTGATGTCTTTCCAGACGAGTTGCCGCAGGGTCTGCCGCCACTTCGAGGTATTGAACATCAGATTGACTTCATCCCTGGCGCGCCTATACCAAATCGCCCTGCATACAAGGCAAATCCGGAGGAAACAAAGGAGTTGCAGGCGCAAATTGAGAAGCTATTGGCGTATGGTCAGGTAAGGGAATCTCTAAGTCCTTGTGCTGTACCTGTTATTCTAGTCCCTAAGAAAGAAGGTACATGGAGAATGTGTATGGATTGTAGAGCAGTAAATAAGATAACAATCAAGTATAGGCACCCTATCCCTAGGCTTGATGACATGTTAGAAGATTTGCATGGTTCTACTGTTTATACAAAAATAGATCTTACACAGGGCTATCATCAAATTCGCATGAGGGAGGGGGATGAGTGGAAAACTGCTTTTAAAACTAAATTTGGTTTATATGAGTGGTTAGTCATGCCCTTTGGTCTCACAAATGCACCTAGTACTTTCATGAGATTAATGAATCATGTGCTTAGAAAGTTTATAGGTAAATTTGTTGTTGTGTATTTTGATGATATCTTGATCTATTCCAGAGATTATGATTCGCATGTTGAGCATCTTCATTTGGTTTTAATTGAATTACGTGCTAATCAGTTATATGCCAAGATGCAAAAGTGTACCTTTTGTGTTTCGGAGGTTGTTTTTCTTGGTTTTGTAGTCTCTACAGATGGTGTCAAAGTTGATGATGCCAAGGTGAAGGCCATTAGGGAGTGGCCGCAGCCAACATCGGCCGCCCAAGTTCGGTCCTTCCATGGACTAGCTGGATTCTACAGGCGGTTTGTAAAAGAATTCTCCACTAAAGCCGCGCCCCTCAATGATCTCTGCAAGAAAAATGCACCATTTGTGTGGGGACCAGCTCAGGAAAAAGCTTTTACTACTTTAAAGCATGATCTCACTCATGCACCTGTTTTAGCATTACCTGATTTTGATAAAGTGTTTGAACTAATGTGTGATGCATCAGGTGTTGGAATTGGCGCAGTCTAATGCAGGAGAAGAAGCCTATCGCCTTTTTCAGTGAGAAACTCAAAGGGGCTGCCTTAAATTATCCTACATATGATAAGGAGCTATATGCTGTTGTCCGTGCTTTTGAAACGTGGTCACATTATTTGATGTCTAAGGAATTTGTTGTTCATAGTGATCATGAGTCTCTTAAGCATTTAAAAGGGCAAAATAAGTTAAATAGACGTCATGCAAAGTGGGTTAATTTCATTGAGTCTTTTCCTTATATTATCAAGTATAAGAAAGGTAAGGATAATTTAGTTGCTGACGCTCTATCTCGCAGGTATGAAATGCTGACAATTCTTGATCATACATTGTTAGGTTTCGCATACCTCAAGGATTTGTATGCTTTTGATGTTGATTTTGCTGATGTGTATAAAGCATGTGAATCTGGTGCATTCCAAAAGTACTTTAGACAGGATGGTTTTCTGTTTAGAGAAAATAGGTTATGCATCCCTCGTAGTTCCACTAGGGAATTACTGGTTCGTGAAGCTCATAGTGGGGGGCTTATGGGTCATTTTGGTGTGCATAAAACTCTTGAACTGTTGCATGAACACTTTTATTGGCCACATATGCGCAAAGATGTACAGAATGTTTGCTCTCGATGCATTAATTGTTTGCAAGCTAAATCTACTTCTAAGCCCCATGGACTTTACACGCCATTGCCTATCCCTTCTGTGCCCTGGACTGACATTTCTATGGATTTTATTTAGGGCTTCCAAGGACGCAGAAAGGTAATGATTCGTTATTTGTCGTTGTTGATCGTTTTTCTAAAATGGCGCATTTTATTCCTTGCAGGAAATCAGATGATGCCAGACATGTAGCTGAGCTGTTCTTTCAGGGCATTGTGCGGCTACATGGAATTCCGAGAACCATAGTCTCAGATCGCGACGTCAAATTCTTGAGTTATTTTTGGAAGACTTTGTGGTCCAGCCTCGGCACAAAACTGTTGTTTTCGACTACAAGTCATCCACAGACGGATGGTCAGACGGAAGTCACCAACCGAACCGTTGGCAACCTACTCAGAGCTTTGATTCAGAAGAACCTCAAGCGTTGGGAAGACATCTTGCCGGTTGCAGAGTTTGCCTACAACCGAACCAAGCATTCATTAACAGGGTTCTGTCCATTTGAAGTTGCTTACGGCTTTACTCCCTTGACGGTGATGGATCTCATTCCTTTGCCGCCCAAAGAACAGGTCAATCCAGACGGTGCGAAGAAAGCTGAAGCAGTGCAACGCATGCATGCAAAAGTTCGAGCTAATCTGGAGAAGACTTATGCCAAAGCCGCCGCCAATGCAAACCAACGGCGCAAGGCTGTGAATTTCGAACCAGGTGACTGGGTTTGGGTTCACATGAGGAAGGAACGATTCCCTGCAGCGAGAAGGACCAAACTCCATTCAAGGGGTGATGGACCTTTTCAGATCGTTTCCAAGATTGGACCTAACGCCTACAAGCTCGATTTACCAGGTGAGTATGGTGTTAGTTCTTCCTTTAATGTTGCTGACTTGTCTCCTTTTGTTGATGACCAGGTTGCTGATTTGAGGACAAATCCTTTTCAACCGGGAGGGGATGATGAGGGCATCCAAAGTCAACAACATGCAACAAGTCAAACTACAAGTGATTCCGGAGAAGCTGAGGAGGAGGTTCGAGTTCTACTTCGAGGCCCAACAATGCTTCAGGATCCAAGCCCATATCAGAGGGATCCACTTGTAGACATCACTGGGCCCATGACCAGAAGCAGAGCGAAGAAGGTGCGAGAAGCTCTCAATAACCTTGTTCAAGCTTGCCATCAAGATGCCCAGCTGATTGTAGAAGCCCACGCCTTGGAGCAAAATGGAGGAAATGTGCAATTTGCAACTCTTCTAACTATCTTGGAAGGAGAGGCGCAAATCATCACATTTTAATCAAGAAGAAGGCTGTTTCTTGAAGTCTTGAAGAAGCCGGGAGGTTCTTGGACTTAAAGAAACCAAATAATAAAATTCCCTACAATTTGGGCCGACCCAAAAACTCATGGACCAGCCCACAAGTTTTCGGCCACCCCAAGTTGAAGCATGAAGCCGCACGGCCCAATCCAAGGAGAGAAGCCCACACGGCCAATCAAGGAAAAAGCCCACACGGTTTTGGGGAATTATTTTTCAGATTTTAATTAAGTTATTTTATTTTTAGTTAATTTCCAAAAAGGGTTTCCTTATTCTTTTTGGGAGTAGGATTATCATTCTTTTCCTACTTGTTTTCTAATTAGCTTTCCTTCTTGATTTAGGAGTTGTAATTTTCGAAATTACCTTTTCTTTTTCTTACCATTCTCCTACTTCTTTCAGGAGTTGGTATTGTAAAGGAAATTAACCTCTTGGTTAATTTCCAATTCTAATTCTTTTCCTTTTCTTTTTCTGATTTTCGTCCATCCTTACTCCTATTTAAAGGGGACGAAATTTCAATAAAATTTAGAGTATTTCAGATCAAAAACTTAGTGTTTGAGATACCTCATTTTATTGCTTTATGTATTTGCATGTCGTAGTTTACATAATTGCATGAACTTAGCTAATTAGGTTATTTGCTCTACCTAATTATTCCCATGTTCAAAACTCTTTTCTTGCACTTGGTTCGAATCTAAAACAAAAACAACTAGATTAGGTCTTTTTGTTTATTCTGATTTCGAAGGTAAGATAGAGTCTTATACGAGCTCGCCGCTTAATCACAAGGTCCTTGGCAACTTAATCCGCATGTGTACAACCGTCCACATCAGTTCTTTAGCTATGAGCCCTACTTTTTCCTAATAGCTTATATTTTTTCCCACTAATATAGGGCTTAGGCAATTGGAATGAACTGGGATTTACGTCCTGTTAGTAATCGTGTCAACTGTTGGACTTTGTTTATGCAGTGGTTAGGAGTTGAGAGATAAATGGCTACATTGTGCTTCCCTAGCTTTTACAAGTGGAGTTTTGTCTGTCATTATGCCTTTTGATTCTTTAGATGTTAAAATTTACTCTTACCTAGTTTGTATCTTGACTTGGGAAAGTGTACAACATTAGTACTGCCAATTCAAAACTACGTCATTGAAATCTTTTACAACGGCTCAGAAGTAAAAGCTTGCCTTCATAAAAGGTGTAACAAGCAAGTTCAAATTTTATTTATACTCATTCTTTTGGGTATTTGAATTGCATTGACATCAAACCTCTATTTTTCTTGGTCTTACAATTGATTGGCATAGTCTTACAGTTGATTGGTTCCAAGAAGTTATTCTGCTAGGTTGGTTTGTGTGATTACCGTGTTATTGTGTAGAATAATGTTGAACTTTAAACTATGAGTAATAAATGAAGCCAAAGAAGATGATTTTTTTTTGTTGGCATTGGATTTTGCAAATGAACTACAACTATCTTCTAAATTGCAGCTTATTAAAGAGGCTTATTATGGTATCTTGTGAATTTCTTGAATGCCTAATAGCCAGTGTGATGAGGGCATCCCAACCCTATACCAAGTCAGTATGCAAAGGATCCCAGTTCAAGTAATGAGGGCTCGAAAAGTGCAACAGAGGTTCGTGTGCTCCATAGAGGCCCGCCAATGCTCCAGGACCCAAGCCCATATCAAAGAGATCCATTCGTTGACATAGTTGGGCCTATGACCCAAAGAAGGACAAGGAAGCTCAGATCAGATCTTGAAAACCTTATCCGAAGGAGTGCTATAGAAGCTCACTTGTTACGGACACCAACGCGCTTGAAATGAATGCAAGGAAGGTTAAAAGTGTCACTTTACTCTCTATCATAGGGGAAATAGTGCCTACTAATCAATCCAGCTGAAGGAAGGGGCATTTCTTGAAGTTCTTAATTTTCTTGAAAATCTTGAATTTCGCAGTTTACTGAAAGAATCTTGAAATTCTTGATTTTTGACATTCCAAAATGATTTCGGGAGATTCCAGAAGTTTCCAGAACCTCCCTACATCGTCACCACCATGCGTCACCTCAAATGGGGCGAAACCCACCTTGGAGTCCATCTCATAATTTCGGCCAGCCAAGCCCAGAAGGAGCAGCCCACATGCCACTTGGAAGCTTAGGTAGGGGAAGAATTAGGTTTTGTCCATGTTATCTAATTCTACCCAAAGTTTGTTACTAGTTTGTTAGGTTGTTACAAGTTTGTTACAACTAGGCTTACTAGGATAGTAGTTACCAAAAAGGTTTACCTTCTTGAAATCTTTTTGTGATTTGTTTCTACTTCTTTATTTCCTATTTCTTACTTGTATTTTTGGCCAGCACATTAATCTTGTAGCCAAAATTTCCGTTTTAATCAATCCCAGTTCCTTTAGGAGTTGATTCTTGTAAGAAACCAATCTCTTGATTGGTTTCCAATTTCACTTCTTTTTCCTAGTTTCTTTATGACTAAAATTCGGCCATCTCTCCCCTATTTATAGGGCTGACCGAATTCGCTTTCATTAGTTGATTAAATGATTTAAATTATAGTTTTATACTTCTTTAATCACTCACTTTATTTTGGGCTTAAGTAATTTGCATGCTTTGTTAATTACTATGAAGTACAGGAACTATAGGCTATTAGATAATTGCTCTGTCTAATGCTAAGCTTTGTTTCGATTCTATTATTCTCCACTTGGTTTGAATTGCGTGTTTAGTTTACTTAGTTAAATTAGTAGTCTGCAGAATCCAAGGGTAAGGATTCTAGAAATTAAGAGTGCCGTCTTGCAATCAGACTTTCCTTGGCACTTTCTGCATCGAGTTCTTGGATTTCCCGGCGTGGAGTTCAGGGGTTCACATCATAGTGAATTTAGTGCAACCTATTTTTTGGTTTTTTTCTAACTCTAATATGGCTTTTTGTGGTTCATGGAGTAACCTTGATCAATATTAATGCTTAAAGATAGTTCACTGTGGACTTTCATTATCTTACTTTTTCTCTTCGTATCTTGTTCAATTTTCATTTTCTCTGCACCTTTTTTCCCTCTATCAGCAAGGTGTAGAATCAGCTCAGAATTTGTGGTCATGGCTTTTGGAGTTTGTTTGTTTTGATCTTCATTTATTTTATAAATTTTGCTCCTTTAAGTAAAGTAGCATTGCTTTTGTTCTCTTTAGGGCTTTTACAGTGTTCTCATTTATCTGTTTTGTTCGACTTCTGCATGGCTTCAAAACGAATACTGCACATCATCTTCATTTGTGCAGACTTTCTTGGCATTTATGTCCTATTGGATTTAACAATTGTTCGCTCTTGTCTGCAAAGACAACTATGAATTGGAGTTGGATTTTAAGAGATGCTGGGAAGATTTCTGATCTTCAAATTATGAAAAGGTTTATGTATTTTTATGATAAAATTCTTCTGTTTTAGTTGGCATGCTTAGAAGCATTACTTTATTTCTGATTGTTGGTTCCCTTTCCAAGTAGGAGAAGGAAAAAGCCTTGAATTGGACAATTGATGTATTATGTAGATTAGTGAAGCAGCATGGAAATGTAGCTCAACTACTTACAATGTATGATGCCACTTGTCCTTATACTCTTCTACTCTTTTTTTTTTCTTCCTATATTGGACTGTATTTTAGTTTTCTGATATGTCTCATTATGGATATTAATGGGTGTTAGAGTGAAACATTGCAACATGGAGAATGTTAATGTAAATTTCCTTCTAGCATTCATACCATTGTTTCAGCTGAAACCACAGTCATTCAAAATTTCACATACTGACTCTGAATTAATGAGGCATTAGTGTGTATCCAAGTCTTTTAGTAGTTGTCTACTATGTCTTATTATAGATATCAGTGGGTGTTGGATTACATTGCAACATGGAAAAGGTCAGTACATATTTCCTTCTAGCATTCATACCATTATTTCACCTGAAACCACAGCCATTCAAAATTTTGAATCTACCTAGTTCTTTTCCTCTTATCATAGCTAGTTAAATTGCATTTCTTATTGGCTTAGACTTTGAATTAATGGTGCATTGGTGTGTATCCAAGTCTTTTATTATAACATGTTTATCTATGGGACATGGATTTTGTAGACTATGACTGGACATAACTCCATTTCCCCACATAGGATAATAAGGTTTCAAAGAAATATAAAATTTAATTGCTTATATGGTGATAACATCTGGACTTGTGGGTTATGTATGCTGGTATAGTTAAAGTTTTGTGAAAAATATTTTGATGACTGGATACTGATTAGGTTAGGAGCAGGAGTGTGTGAGGGAAAAATAAGGAACCTTGTGGCTTTTATTAGTAATGGGGCCCTGAATCCTGATGGTATGATTTTTGACATTAACTAGAATGATTGTTATTTGTTATGCTGGATGAAGTAGTAGAAGTTGACAAATTTACTTGCATTACTCTTCTTAATTTTGCTGACATGTGATTGATTAAGCACAAAATATTTGGTTCAAAGTGAACTTTCACAAATTTGGGCCGCACTTAATACTTCCAATCTTCATTTTCTTCTAATATGTAGAGTGCAAAGGAAAAGCAATTGTTATATGACATAGTCGCAAATGGTCAAACTTCAATTGACGTTGACAAGTTATTAAATTTAAGAAACTCAGCTTGCATTCATGGATGTCATATCGCAAAGATTCTTGATGCCATTAGTTAAACTATAGGTTGTTTTACTTACTAATACATTTATGAGACTTTGAATTGATTGACATGTTTGATTACATTGTTTGAGACTCCAGAACATGATTTGGGGATACAATTTTGGTTTGAAATGTATTTTTTATATTCTTCTTCATCCCTTTTAAAGTTTCAGTTGTACTTTTGCAAATAATAATGCAAAAGATAAGTTTGAAATCTTGTTGATGCTTGTCAATAATAACTTTACTCTGCAGGTTGATGGAAACAATGAGAGTTTTGGGTGATGAAATATGTTATCGAGCCAAGGATTGTAAGTATTGTTTACAGAGATTTAGTATTTCTTTGTAGGGTTTGAACTAAGTCCAATAACATTTCAAAGATGATAAATTTTCAGATCTTACCATCCACAAATTAGTTGTTGCTCGAGCTGATCTGCATAGAACGATTGATACTCTTGCAAAAGTGAAGGTATTCCTAAATTTTTTTTCAAGTGCCTGACTTTGCTCTTACAAGTTAGAGATTATGAGTTTCTGCAATGAGATGGCTTGCCATAGTGAGATAAAGGTTAATTTCTGTTGTTGTGAAATATGTAGCAAGTTGAACTGAAGATAGTGGATGCGTTAATGCAAGCAAATGATTACTTAGAGATATCATCTCACATACAAGATCCGGGTGAGTTTTGGAAGGTTTGTGATATCCCACTTCCCTTAGATATAAATCTAATTTCTGTTGTTGTTGTGAGCTGATCTGCATAGAATGGTTTCTAGCCTATATATATTTTAGCCTTATCTCTTTGGATCTGTTATTCTTATTTCTGAATGACACTGAAGTAAAATTTATGTAGTGTAATTGATCTTAATGTATTTGCAGGCTCTCTGAGGAAACATCAGATGAAGGCTCAAACTGAAATTTATGTTTGCTGTAGTGATCTAAACACTCTTCTTTCATATTGGGGCCATCAGTGTTGATTTATTGAAGTTGATAGTGGGTATTGAAGTCGTTGGAAACCTGATCATTGAAAAAAACATGGAATTCTAGGATCTCCCCTTCTTCGCCGGCCTTCCGGTACTTGCTCTTTACTGCTTCGATTACGGTCTTTACCGACGAGAAGGTGTTGGAGCCAATCGAACATCTAAGATCAGCAATAGGGAAGACCCGCAAGTTTGTTCCAGCTTCTCCAGAATGCCATCGACTAAAGGGCTCTTTGCCTGATCTACAACTTGCTCCTGCAACTTGGAATTCCTGAAGTAGCTGTTCGGGCTCTCTCCACCCACTATTACTGTACTCATTCTTGCAGCACTGTGCCTTCTTGACTTGACTTCCAAAGCTAGAGGAGGGCCTCTTACTGGAGTTGATAGTTGAAAACATCTACCCTCACATAGAAGGACTCATCAAAGTAGAGATCAAGTTCTACTTATGGTCGCAATTAATATAAACATAAATAGAGATTGATGGACAAATCTTTGTGTATTGAATTCTTATATATTCTTGTGTATTGATAAGGTTATATTTATTTATCATATTAGCTTATTATTTATTTTAATAAATATTTAACTACAGTTTTATTTTATTTCTATGTTTAATATAAGTTGTACTTATATGTTCAGTAAATCCATATGATTTTATTATAACTATTATAATATAAAAAATAGTATTGAATATTATAATATTAATAATTAATCAAAAGTCAATAATCTAAGTGTCTCCAAAAATAATTTACGTAGACATTTATATTTGTCCTAAAAAATCTCTTTTTGACATTTCAAACTATCAATGTAGGGTATCTAGTGTTACATTTTAAACTATCTTAATATATGACTTATTAAGACACTCTAACATATTGAAAAATGTCATGAGATGTATGTATAATATTAATACACGGAAGTGTCATCATACATAATTTATTACGACATTTTAAGTGTCTTAATAAGTTACTTTACTTGACAGTACACTTATCACTACACTGGCATAGCCGACCCTTCTAGAAAGTGTCTTATTAGGCTAAATGCATTATAAACTACTATATCATAACACTTTTCAATGTCCTCTCAGGCATTTTTTCTAATAGTGACATTAATCACCTAAGTTTATTCTTTTCTTTTGTGCTTACCATTGAAGAATTATCTATGCTTTTTCTTTTGCACCTTTTACCTTTGGTCTTTTATGAATTTAAGACTAAGCAATTAATGTACAAAATTAGCAGATTGCATGAAGAATAAAAATAAACTTCACACGCATGTCATACCTCAATTTATGTCCCCTTACCAAGTATAGAAATTTCTTGGGATAGTTAATGGTAAAAAGAACTTCGTCGGGCCTTGTGGTGTGAATGGGCATGATGGCCTTTTGAAAGAGTTCCTACTTTGTTTGTCGATGGTAAGAGGGCACCACATGGGAATTCTCCTAATTTGTCGCTGCTTACCATAGTTGGCATTACACTGAGTAGGAAGGACTATAATAGCCTTAATGTCCTGGTCGTCGCGAGAATGAGAGGGCATCTTTAATGCATTTTAAAGGAAAATTACCTGATTAAGACAAGTTTTCAATAGGTGATAATAACCTCACCCTCTGTCCCGCAAGTGTTTCAACTAAAACTATGCACTTCCTAGTGTTTCGCTCTAATTGGCTTTTTCGAGATTTGTTCTAAAGTCACTCTGCCTTTTACCTCTCACTCCTTTACAATGGTATAATTTCTAGCTTGAGCAAGTATGTAAACAAGCAAATTCAATCAAAAAAGCAACAAACTTAGGCAAAAACGCAAAGTAATTCTCGAGATAGAGGCTGAACCTATATTGGTTTTGAAGTGTAGAAAAAGATATTTTGTAATTGATTCAGACAAGAAGTGCACAAGGAGGAGATTCGGGGAGAAGCCCTTAATATCAAGAAATTAATGTAATGCACACGATGACAAAATCTAAAACAATTTAAGATCTAATGTTCAGGTCTCTTGAAAAGAATTTAGGCTAGATGATTTTCAGGGTAACTCTAATGAATAGAAGCCAACAACAAATAGCAGAATTGAAACAAATCAGCAAAACTACCCGAGATGTGATCACCTTCCCAATAGGTAATCAAAGAAACCAATCCCCACTATATGAAATTAACTTCACAATTAGGTGCAAAGACTTAGAGTTGAGTTCAGCCGAGATAATCAGTGCCAACTTAAACCCTGAAATCACAATTCTGCCCCGAAGGGTAAAATCATAATTTTGCTCTAGGGTGTCGGGGTCTAATTAAAACTGAAACTCTTGCAGCCAGGAGAATCTGAATTCCTTGTGGTAAATAAGGAAACTCCAAAATCAGGATTGCTACTTAGGTTTTAAAAATCGTTTTACTGTGGGCTGTAGGGGTTCAAAAAGAATCGTAGCCCTACCGACGTTGCAAAGCCTATTTAAAATTCCAATTCAACATTCTAACCTTTAAGAGCTTACTACAATTAAACCAAGGGAATCCAAAAATAGAACTAGGCCCCTATCGACAGAAGAAGAGTCGCAAGAACCTAGGGTTTTCAAAAAGCCCTAGAACCGAAAAGAGATCAACCTTTGGCGATACCAAATTCTCCAATTACTTTTTAAAACACAAAGGCGGAATCTTTTAGAACTATTCAACCAACAAATTAATCTAACAAGTTGTAACACAACAGGAGTGTTACTATCACATGAAGCACAAAAATTGCAAAAGAATCCCGGAGGAAAAATCGCAAATCGCAATTTTAATGAAAAAAAAATTGAATTTTTTGATTTTTTAAATCCTTAGCTTTTTTCGATTTCTTCTTTTCTTTAACCAAACTCTTTTTCTTAATTTTCCCAGCAAGAAAATTATGTTTAGGATTTAGCGTAAGATCAAATCAATTTAATTAGCGAAATCCGAAAAATGCAATGCTTCCCTTCTTTGATCTTAAAAAAAATATCAGCATGTAAGATGTCGTCTTTATTCTCAATTAATTTTTCAAGGAACCATGCAAGGTATCAAGATCAATATGCAAGCAATTTTCATACAAGAAAAATTAGAGAGAAAGAAAACACCTTATGAGTTCAACCATGTTATTTCGGTATTCCTCCTACCAAACAAGCTCGCCTTAGCTCTGATACCAAATTTGATGTGAGTTGTCGTGAAACACCCCACGTTGCGAAAGTCAATTGCTAAGGAAGGATTGAACTTGAAAGGTCACAGACTTACTCTCTGATTATAAACTCAACAATCCCTATTTAGACTGGGTGAGACTAGCTCTTTTTCAATCCTAACTAGATAGAAGAATGAAGAGGTGAACCAACTAAGAATCTAGGCAGAGCATATGACCTAGATACCGTAAGTTCTGGATCTTTCCTGAGTTGTCAATACATAATCAACACACAAGCTCAAAATAAAACGATGAGAACCCAAAGTAAAGGATAAACCTCACAATTATACTTTTGAGTTTTGGAAACCAACCAAAACTCAAAAGGAACATGAGAATTGGTAAGTAGAATTTTGGCAACTTCACAAGTGTGACGTGCACGAAATTCTCAAGAAAAAGGAAAAAGAATTTTTGTTGTACTCAAGGAGAGAATAACCAAAAAAGGGAGGTAGAAAAGATATAGGAAACTAGAAAAAGGAAATCCTTCTAGAATAAGTTAAGTGTAAGTTTTATGGAACTTAACTTATTCTATTTTTACTTTGAAAAGATTTAGGAAACATGAACAATTCCCTTATCTTTCCAACACCCCTTAATTAGCTTGCACAACAAGTAACTTGCTGCACAAGCAACGCCATGAATTTGCATATAGGCTTCTTCTTTGTGGGCTGCGTGAGTCACGAGGTGGGACTGCAATTGCGGGCTTCTCCCTTGCACTGGAACCCGTGTATTGGATGGCTTCCGACTTAGGCCTGTGATTGCGGGCTGTCCTTGCTCTTCCTTTTGTGTGGGCCAAACTTGAGAGCGTGAATGCTTGATGGATTTGGCCCATTCTGCTGTAGCATGCATTTCTGGAATTGCTAAAAACTTCACCAAATAGTTCGGAGCATTCCTCATCTATTGAGAAGCTTTAGGAATCATTTGAAATGTTTTATATCTAGAAAATCAAGATTTATACATTTCTCCAAGATTTTTTTTGTCGTAACCACCTGACAAATCAGGAATTTGGAAATGCTTCTGGATCGATTAAGAAATGGTTCCCAGAAATGTTTCTGGAAACTGCCAAATTTTTAGTTGAAGTCATGGATGGCCTAGAGGCTTGTTGATTGCCTCATTTGACCATTTCCTCCTTCTTGCAATTCATTTCTTTAGACGTCATCTTCGGATTGACTTGGCAAATGTTGAGTTAGCTTATCTAAGCTTATGGATGACCGCATTATCTTACATATCTTATTTCCAATGGTAGATACAAGATTCCTATTTATCCATTTAGTAATATGTTTCATTTATTCATTTGATTTTATATTGTGTGTTAAATCAAAATGACTTTTTATATTTCTATAAATTATTTTAAATACTAAAAATTTTGTTATATATATATAGATATTTCATTTATAATTATGATTTAAAAGAATTTAAATGCCTTTTTATTTTCCTTAGAAAATAATTCATTTTAGCTTTTAATTTCCAATATAATTATCAAAATTTCCAAAATTATATTTTCTGTAGGATGAGGCGGATGAGGACATCCCAAACATAGTAGAGAAGGGGCTTCAACTTTCATATCATGCCCCCGCGTTGATCAAAGGTACAAGTCCTTATAAAAGGAATCCTTTAGTTAACGTCATTGGACCAATTACTAGATGACGTCAGAAGATAGTTAACGAGTCCTTACAGGCCCTCACCAGCATCGGCCCTGCTCAAGCCCAGGAAGGCTAGACCCTTAAGCCAAGATATCTACAGGAAAAGATGGTAAACTCGTCTGCAATAGAAGAGACGCAACCCCTAGTCCTGCAATAGGAATGGCGGCCTGTTTCGTAGAGTCTGTGGACTCTGAGAAATCTCTCATCCACAACTCATGCTCCATATTACTTTGGACCAATCTATACAACTCCAAACTTTTCCAGTTGGCCCAACAAAAATTAGAAGCAAGCTGCGAAGCCTGAACCCCAACGCAGGCTAGCGCCATGGCCCATTTGATGAGGGCATCCCCAGTCCGTCAACAAGTCCAAGCAGAGAGGATCAACAAGTAGATGCAGAGGACTTGAGAAAGGAAGCAGAGCCTGTTCGTGTGCTACACCGAGGCCCAGTTATGCTACAGGACCCGAGCCCATTCCAGAGAGATCCATTTGTAGATATCGTTGGGCCAATGACACACAGAAGGACAAGCAAATTCAAGGCCAACCTTGAAAACCTAGTCCAAGAATGTTCCCGACAAGCCCAGATGGTATCCGGCGCAACCCCTGAAGATAAAGCCCAAAAGAGTCAGAAGGGTAAAATGGTCATTTTACTCACCATTTCTGAAAAGGGGTCTGAATTGCAGAATCATAAAGAAATGAAGAATTTGTAAAATTTTAGTTTCAGAAATGATTCCGGAAGCTTCTACACATTTCACAGACACGCCATTGAGTTTTGGGCTGAATTCCCTTACAGCCCATTGTATAAATTCGGCCAGCCCAGACCCAAAGGAAGGAGAGGAATCCGAAATTGGAAGCCCAATTGAGCAGCCCACATCCGAATTTGAGTTAGGGTTTTAAAGGAGTTAGTTTGAGTTTACAACTCCAATTAATTCTAGTAGTTTATTTCATTTTTACTTCTAATTATTTTCTTCAATTGCGGCTGCCATTATCTCTTCCTACAACCGAAATATTATCACTTAAACCAACCTAGTTCCTTTAGGTTTGTTTCTTTCCAAGAGATCAATCTCTTGATTGATTTCTACTTCTTAGTTTTGATTCATTTCTACTTCTTTATTTAGCTAGGAATTTTGGTTAGATACATTAGTGAGAAAACCGAATTCAGCATTTTAACTAAAACCTAGTTCTTTTAGGTTTCAGTTTGTAAGGAATCAATCTCTTGATTGAGTTCCAATTTCAGTTGATTTCTACCTACTTGTACTGAAGAATTCGGCTGCCTATAGGGGTCCTCTTCTTCATTTTTCAACACACAATTTTGATTCAAGTAATAGGATAGTATAGTTTTATACTTTTTGAATCATTCTCTTATTTTGAGCTTTCGTAGTTTGCATGCTTTGTGAATTACTATAGGTTTAGAAACTATAGCTTTTTAGGTAATTGCTCTGCCTAGAATGCATGCTTTTGTTTTGACTCTTTTGTTCTTAAACTTGGTTCGATCTGCGTGTTTAAAATTAGCTTAGCTTAAGTTTAGTAGACTGCCAAATCCGAGGTAGGGATTCTAGAGGTTAAGAGTTGCATCTCGCAATTTCCAGACTTTCCTTGGCAAGTATTCCACATCGTGAACTCCGGTCCACATCACCATCGCAACCTACCTCTCAAATCGAATCTGAACTCGCAAAGCCCACTTGCGATCCACGCAAGTTGCAAGGAAAATCTGGGAAGGATTTGGAAAGTTCATGTTTTCCTATTAATTAAGTTACCTAAACTGTTTGCAACTTGACTTAATTATTAGTTTCCTATCTGTTTTAGTTACTTTATTTCTTTTACAACTTGAATTTGGATTTCTCTTCAAAATACCAAATTCAAGCTTTCCTTTTTCTATTTTATTTCTTGGAATTTTTGGATTTCCTATAAAGGAGATAACCGAATTTCCAATTACCAATTTCGTGCTTCTTTCGAATTTGGTTTGTAAAAGGATTCCAACTCTTGTTTGGTTTCCAATTTTAATTCTTTTCTATTTTCTTTCCTTGTAAATTTCGACTAGCCCCTATATCCTATAAATATGGGTGCAGCTGAAATTACTCTTCAGAATTTCAAAGGTTTAATTGTGAGATTTATCCTTTACTTTTAGAATTCTCATTTATTTGCTTTTGAGCTTGTGCATTTTCATGCATTGATAATTCTGCAAGTTCCTGAACTTAGAAGGGTATAGGTTACTTGCTCCGCCTAGATTTCTGTTCGTTCTCCTCTTAGTCTCTTTAGTTAGTTTAAGAATAAAAGTAGTTAGTCTCACTTAAATTAACTAAAGGTTTCGAGTAATCAAGATAGTAAGTCTGTGACCTTTAAGATCTTGAGTTCCCTTGGCAAAGTCTTCAACAACGTGGGGCATTTCACAATAACTCACATCAATTTTGGTATCAGAGCCAAGGCGAGCTTGTTGGTAGGAGGAACTCCGTAATCACACGGTTCTCCATAATGTGGGGCATTTCTTGTATGAAAATTGTTTGAATATCAATTTTGTATCTTGCATGGTTCCTTGAAAAGTTAATTGAAAATCAAAAACGACATCTTGCACGCTAAATTTTTTTTTCTTTCAAAAAATTGCACGCTGATTTGCGATTTTGGCTTAATTACATGGTTTGATTTTAAACGCTGAAATCTATTAAAATTTTCTTGCTGAAAAAAATAAGGAAAAGAAATTTTGGTTGACAAAGAAAAGACAGATATCAAAAATTTTTAGGGGTGTTAGTCGAAAATCTTAGAACTATAATTTTTGTTTCTTTGTTTTTGGTTTAAGCTCTTTTTTGTGATTTCTTGCGCTGATTGTGATAGTAACACTCCTGTTGTGTTACAAACTGCTAGAATAATTTGTTGGCTATTTTTAAATCAAAAAATATTAATTTCTGCGATTGAACTGCCGCCAAATTGTTTATTTTTTGGTTCAAGGGTTTAATACCTAACCCTAGCTTACTGCGACTAAAACTTTATGTCACTAGGTAGTTAGGTCAATTCTCCGTCACCTCTTTTGGTTTAATTGTGGCTGTTTGAGTTTGTCGCTAAAAGCTTAATGTTGGTTTTGTAGCAGTTATTAGTGATACAATTTTTTGTACCCTCGATCTGCCCCCAGCAACCAATTTTTGTTTAAGTTACTTATCTGAAGCCGTAACTAGTTTCGGTTTCCACACTTGACACCCTATTTGAAATTATGAATTTTCTCTCTAGGGGAGAATTGCAATTTTTGGGATTAAATTGGCACTGGTTCAGCTGAAACTTAACTCCAATTTGTTTGCTTAAGTGAGAAATTAGTTTCTTGTAGTAGGGTTTGGTTTCTTTGATTACCTAAAAGGAAGGTGATCACATCTTGGGTAGTTTCCTGATTTGTTTCAACTCTGCTACTTGTTCTTTGCTTCTATTCATTCTAAACTGCCCTGCAAAATTTCCTAGCCATGATCTTTCCAAGCGACCTAGACATCAGATCTTTAAATTGATTAGGATTTTGTCTTTGTGTACATTACATTCATTTACTGAGATTGAGGGCATATCCCTAAATCTCATCCTTGTGCAGTTTATATCTGAATCAATTACAAAAACTTCTTTTTTCAATACTTCAAAACCCAAAATAGTCATCCCTATTTCGAGAGGATTATCTTGCTTCTTTGCCTAAGTTTTGCTGTTTGTTTGAGTGAATCTGCTTGTTATACCTTGTTCAATTGTTAAATGCTAATTGTAAAGGACTGAGTGGTAAAAGGCAGAGGGATTTCATACAAGTAAAAGCCAATTAGAGCGAAACCCTGGGAAGTGCATAGTTTTAGTTGATACACTTGGGTGATAGGGGGTGAGGTTATTATCACCTAGGAATTTAAACTTGTCTCAAGCACGTAATTTTAAAGCTCAGCCTCCATGGTTGCAACCCAACGGAGTTTTGCCTTCAATACCCAAATTAAGGTAAATAGAAAGGTAGACATCCTGATAATTGACGAGGGTAGCTGCATCAACTTGATCAGCGATTTCATAGGAGACAAAAAGTCACTTCCCTTGCTCAGTCATCCTCTATCGTATGAACTATAATGGTTTAGTAATGTGGATGGCATCTACGTAGAGCAGCAAGTTTCGGTTAACATAGAGATCGGGTGTTTTAAAGCTGAAATCATTTGCGACGTGGTACCGCTGCGAACTTGCCATATTTTGGTTGGCCACCTTTGGCTCTATGAATGAAGGGTCATCACGACTGTGTCCCCAATAGCTACACTATTCAACGGCACAACATGCCCATCCTCTTGAAGACGATGCCCCAACAGAGGTAATTTCTAAACAAGGCTGAATAAAGAAGGCCTTTGCGCAATGGAGGACGACAGAGGAGGAGGGAAAAGTGTTATAAGTACTAGCCAGGTGACCACTGATAAGCCTAGTAAGCCCCAAGTCTATATGCCCGTGCTCATGATGTTAATAAGGTTCTAGGAAGGGGAGGACTACTATTCATACTTGTTAACTTGGACTTTTCTGAACCCCAATTCGACAAAATGGAGGAAATTCCCAAAGTAGTGAAACATGTGATAGCCAAATTTGGAGATGTTTTTCCCAACGAGCTCCCTCCAAGAGTTCCACCACTTAGGGAAATAGAACTTCAGCCTGACAGATTCCAGGTAACCATTACATGTGACATAATCCCCCTGTGACAAAGCCAGATTTTGGTAGAACGACCATGGATCCGCGAAATGAAGGCCGTGTATCATGCTATCACCCACAGCTACAGAATCCCTCATCTTGATCGTGATGTCTACCTACAATTCATGTCACTATCTGAGCTCCGGATTACGCGTTTCCAACTAGCTGGGAATTTTGCCAAATGCTCCGTTGAAAGAGACATAAGCTAGAGCTCATTCGCAAGCATGCCGAAGGCCAAATCAACTCCTCTCCTAGTGCAGAAAAAACTCACCATATTCCCAAATAACCACCAGCGTGTAGCGTCCTAGGATCGAGACCTCCTCCAGATCTGAACAACCGCCGGAGTCACTCCACCACCCATTCCCATCGATTACTAAATGATTTGGATTAGAGGACGAATCTTTCCCTGACCAAGAGGGATTAATGAGGATATCCCAAACGTAGCAGAGAAGGGGCTTTAAGTTTCACATCACGCCCCCGCGTTGATCAAAGATACAAGTCCTTATCAAAGGAATACTTCAGTTAACGTGATGTGAACCCCTGATTTCCAACGCCTTTGGAAACAAAGAACTCTACACGGAATGTGCCAAGGAAAGTCTGAATGCAAGACACTACTCTTAAACCCTAGAATCCTTACCCTTGGATTCGGCAGACTACTAACTTACAAAGTAAATTAAACATGCAATTCAAACCAAGTGGAGTAAACTAGAATTCGAAACAAAGCTTTGATTAATAGAGAGAGAAATTATCTATTAGCCTATAGTTTCTTGACTTTTAGCAATTAACAAGCATGCAAATTACATAAGCCCAAAATAAAGGAGTGATTAAAGAAGTATAAATTCTAACTTAATCAATAATCAACTAATTAATTTCGTGGTTGGCACCCCTATTTATAGGTATGGGGGTGTCCAAATTACAGTAGGAAAAGAATTAGAAAAAGTAGCAAAAGTGAAAACCAATCAGAATTGGATTTTCCTTACAAACCATGTCCTAAATGATCAAGGACAATGGTGGATGAGTTAAGTCTCCTTAATGGAATGGGGAGAACAAAATTATAACCTAATTATGCTAGGAAAAGAATTAAAATTGGAAACCAATCATAAGATTGATTTCTTACAAACCCGAAACCTAAAGGAACAAGGTTTTGGTAGTTGCTGAATTCTTCGGCCGCTTGGAATGGAATATGGACGAAATTAACAAATAAAATAGGTAGGAAAATAATATAAATCCTATCCAAAAAGGGAGATCAATAAGGGATCCCTTTTTGGAAACTACCAAGCTAATCTAGTTGTAACAAACTTGTAACAACCTAACCAACTTGTAACAAACAAGGAGTAGAATTAGGTAACATGCACAAAACCTAATCCTTCTCTAACCTAAGCTTCCAAGTGGCGTGTGGGCTGCTTCTTGTGGGCTTGGCTAGCCGAAAATTAAAGGGAATGGACTCCATGGTGAGTTCGGCCCATTTTGAGATGGCGCATGGTGCTGATAGAGTAGGGAGCTTCTGGAATCTCCCGGAATCTTTTCGGAACGTCAAAAATCAAGAATTTCAAAATTCTTCACGATTTTCAAGATTTTTCAAGATTCAGCAATCCATGAAATTCAAGATTTTCAAGAAAATCAAGAACTTCAAGAAATGCCCTTTCCTTCAGCTGGATTGATTAGTAGGCGCCATTTCCTCTGTAATGGAGAGTAAAGTAACGCTTTTATCCTTCCTTCTATTCTCTTCAAGGGCGTTTGTGTCTGTAAGTAGTTGGGCTTCTGTAGCACTCCTTTGCACAAGGTTTTCAAGATCTTCTTTGAGCTTCCTTGTCCCTTCGGGTCATAGGCCCAACTATGTCAACGAACGGATCTCTTTGATATGGGCTCGGGTCCTGGAGCATTGGCAGGCCTCTATGGAGCACACGAACCTCTGCCGTACTTTTCGAGTCCTCATTACTCGAACTGGGATCCTCTGTGTATTGACTTGGCGTAGGGCTGGGAATGCCCTCATCATTCCCTCCCGGTTGGAAATGATTCGACCTCGAATAAAGATCCTGGTCAAAATTAAATGGAGACAAGTCAGCAACATTAAAAGATGCACTAACGCTATGCTCACCTGGCAGATCCAGTTTGTAGGCGCTATCCCCCATCTTTGCGATAACTTGAAAAGGCCATTGCCTCTGGGGTGGAGTTTAGTCCTCCGGGCTGCTGGAAACTTTTCCTTCCTCATGTGAACCCAAACCCAGTCACCTGGTTCAAAGCTCACAGCCTTGCGACTTCGATTTGCATCTGAAGCATACTTGGCGTTTTTCTTCTCAAGGTTCTCACGACCCTTTGATGAATTCTTCTGACGGTGTCTGCTTTCTGTTCGCCATCCAGACTTGTTTGATCCTTCAGGGGCAGTGGCCGTAAATCCATGACCGTCAACGGATTGAAGCCGTAGGCAGCTTCAAAGGGCGAAAATCCAATTGATGAATGCTTGGAGCGATTGTAGGCAAATTCTGCAATCGGCAAGACCTATTCCCAACCTGCAAGATTACTTTTAATCAGTGCCCTTAACAAATTCCCTACTGTTCAGTTGGTCACCTCAGTCTGACCATCCGTTTGTGGATGACTAGTAGTAGAAAATAACAATTTTGTGACTAGTCTAGACCACAATGTTTTCCAATAATAACTCAAAATTTTAACATCCCTATCCGAGACGATTGTACATGGGATTCCATGTAGCCGAACCACTCCACTGAATAACAGTTCAGAAACGTGTCTGGCATCATCTATTTTCCTACAAGGAATAAAGTGAGCCATTTTAGAAAATCTGTCCACCACGACAAAAATTGAGTCATTACCTCGCTGTGTCCTCGGCAACCCTAAAATAAAATCCATAGAGATGTCAGTCTAAGGAACAGTTGGAATAGGCAAAGGTGTATAAAGACCATGAGGTTTGGAAGTAGATTTTGCTTTTAAACAGTTAAAGCAACATGAGTAAATAGTTTATACATCCTTTCACATTTTAGGCCAGTAAAAGTGTTCCTTTAACATGTCAAGTGTTTTAGTTACACCAAAGTAACCCATTAGTCCCCCTCATTATGTGCTTCACACACCAGCAGTTCCCTATAAGAACTATGTGGAATGCATAACTTATTGTTCTTATATAAAAAACCATTCTGCTTAAAGAACTTCTGAAATTCACCATTTTTGCATGCTTCATATAACATAGAAAAATCAGGATCAGAAGTATACAATTCCTTTAGATATGAAAACCCTATAGATGCATGATCAAGAATAGCGAGGGATTTATACCTGCGTGACAGAGCATCAGCTACCATATTATCTGTTCCCTTTTTATACTTAATAATTTAAGGAAAAGTTACAATAAAAGCAACGCATTTAGCATGACGCCTGTTCAACTTACCCTGTCCCTTAAGGTGTTTAAGGAACTCGTGATCTGAATGGACAATAAACTCCTTGGCCAAGTAGTGCTGCCAAGTTTGTAATGCCTTTACCACGGCGTAGAGCTCCTTATCATAGGTCGGATAATTTAAGGCATCTCCCTTGAGTTTCTCACTAAAGTAGGCAATAGGCTTTCCTTCCTGCATTAAAACAACACCTATACCAATTCCTGAAGCATCACACATTAGTTCAAAAACTCTATCAAAATCAGGTAATGCTAAAACAGGAGCATGAGTGAGATCATGCTCAAGAATAGTGAAGGCATTTTCCTGTGCCTGACCCCACAAAAATGGAACATTCTTCTTACACAATTCATTGAGGGGTGCGGCCTTGGTTCAGAAGTCCTTCACGAACCTCCGGTAAAAACTAGCTAACCCATGGAACGATCTTACCTGCGAAGCCGAGGTGGGAGTAGGCCATTCACGAATGGCTTTCACCTTTGTGTCATCAACCTTGACACCATCCTTCGAAACAACAAACCCAAGAAAGACAACTTCCTCCACATAGAATGTACACTTTTTAATATTGGCATATAATTTATTATCACGTAACTCAATTAATACCAACTTAATGTGCTCTATGTGTTCTGGCACGGCTTATTCAGTTATTCTAGCAGTTCAGATAAGATTCGGACCGCCACTTCTCTGAAGGCATGGTTCTTGCCCCCCTTTGAGCTCGTCCATTCGTTGGGCGATCCCTTGCTCTCATGTTCGAGTGTTTGCTCGCCGTTTAGGCCCATGAGTGAGATTTCTGCTCATTGCAGTCACCTCCGAGGTTCTTCGCATGCTTCGACTATAGATCAGAATATCATCAAAATAAACCACAACAAATTTAGTTTTAAAAGCAATTTTCCATTCATCTCATTCTTTCATTCTTATTTGATGATAGCCTTGTGTGAGATCTATTTTCGTGTAAATAGTAGAGCCATATAAATCTTCTAGCATGTCATCAAGCCTAGGGGTATGATGCCTATACTTAATGGTGATTTTATTAACAGCTCTACAATCCATGCACATTCTCAAAGTACCATCTTTTTTTTGAACAAGAATAATAGGTATTGTACAAGGGCTTAAAGATTCCCTTACTTGACCATTACCTAAGAGTTTGTCAACCTGACATTGCAGCTCCTTTGTTTCCACCGGATTTGCTTTGTACGCCGAACGGTTTGGAATCGATGAGCCAGGCACGAAGTCAATCTGATGCTCAATTCCACAAAGAGGGGGTACTCCTGCAGGTAGCTCTTCAGGAAACACATCTTCATATTCCTGCAAAAGAAACTTGACTTCCATAGGGAGATCCCTAGAGACGCCGTCAAGGTTAGTGGAATCATCCTTAGCAATAAGTACAAAGATACAACCATTTCCCCTTAACACTTGTTCGACTTCCCCCACTGTGGCAAAAAGGCCACGTCTAGTATCTTTTTCTGAAGGCTTATCAGAGTTCGCTTTACTACTACCCTTTACAATTTGTTTACCCTTTCCCTTGTCTTGTCGCTTTTCAGCTGCCCAGGCGGTGATCTTGTCCTTCATCCTGATGGATTCAGCACCAACTTCCTGTGGAGAGAGAGGTAAAAAGGTATGGATCTTGCCCCTTTGGCAAATTGAGTAGGTATTAGCAACCCCGTCATATGTAGCCTTCATGTGAAAGAGCCATGGTCGTCCGAGCAGAATGCGACACGCCTCCATAGGGAGCACATCACAAGTAACCTATCCCTCCAACATAGTTATAGCGAAAGTAACTCGCACCTGCTTGGTGACTTTGTAGCCATCTGAGCTGTCAAGCCATTGCAGCCAGTACGGATGTGGATGGTTAACTATTGGGAGCTTGAGCTTTTAAACCATGTACTCACTGGCGACATTGGTGCAGCTTCCGCCGTCAACTATCAGAACGAATACACCTCCATTAACTTTGGTCCTGGTGTGGAAGATATTGATCCGTTGAGAAGCATCCTGGGCAACAGCTGTAGTTAAGGATCGGGACACGATGGCCATCTGGCTATAATCTTCAGGGCGATGAATGTCCTCCTCTGTATTGGATTTGCTATTGTCAGCCAACTCTGGGATGCGACTGGCTTCTTCCTCGTCATTTTCTTCTTCTGAGATATACTCACCATCCTGCCCTAATAGTAATTTTCTGATGTTAGGACAGTCCCGCATGT
Source organism: Leptodermis oblonga (assembly GCA_016801395.1). NCBI lineage: Eukaryota > Viridiplantae > Streptophyta > Magnoliopsida > Gentianales > Rubiaceae > Leptodermis > Leptodermis oblonga. The sequence continues at coordinate 22,335,423 of CM028756.1, read as the reverse complement.
AATGCCCGCCGCCAGAACACCTATGGCAAGTGATCTGCGAAATGCTCTGCTTGGGGGTGCTTGGCGTTTTAGCTGCTGAAGAAGAAGAGGTGGTTGGGGCAGATTGAATAGCTTTACGTTCAGGGTTGAACGACTTCTTGGCGGGTGTTGTCGTGTAAACCAGATTCTTTCTCAAGTAGTAGGGGCGCTGGCAGGCGTCCTAGCTGGTGGAACTGTTTTTAGGTATTCTTCCATCACCCTGGCTTTGTGTAGCATATCCGTCAAACCAGTAGCATTCTGCAATTCTACCGCTAAAGGTATCCCTCTATTAAGCCCACTAAGAAAACGTGCCATGCTGGCGGCATCGTCTTCTATTACAGTGGCCCTAATCTTAGCCATATCTAATTTCTTATAATAAGCATCGACAGACAAAGAACCCTGTACAAGAGTGTATAACTTCCTATACAATTCTCTAAAATAATACGCAGGTACAAAAGTCTTGCGCATCGCTGTCGTCAAATCAAACCATGAAATAGGTGGCGCATGTGCACGCATAGGCCTGGCATTACGCCTCTGGTCCAATTCCTAATTCCACCAAACGAGTGTATATTCGGTGAAATTGACCACCGCGAGTGGAGCCTTCTTGTGTATATTCGGTGAAATTGACCAAGTGAAGCTCAAAGATTCGCTCCATCTTGATCTCCTAGTCTAAGTATTCTTTGAGGTCCGTACCTCCGCTGAAAGAAGGCACATATGTCTTCATTTGACTTATGTGGATGTCTTCCTCCTCCTCGAACCGATCCTACTGGGCGGCTCTTATCTCATCGACCTCGCCCTTAAGGTCTGCGAATTGATTGGTCAAATTCGTAATGGCAGCCATGAGTTGCACATTCGTAACTAGGGGCGCTTCTCCTCCTGACATACCTAGTAACCAAGAAAGATCCCTGCTAAGAATAAGTAAAAGTGACCAGAGTAACCTTACTCCCTTGTCCCCCCTAGAACGGCCCTCTTAAAAACTACACACAACCCTGTGTATCGCTCTTAGGGATGGCAACCCTTATGTGCTGGATCACTCAGCCTTTTACCGAGGTCCTGTATACTTAATTAATTTCACAAAATCCTGGGCAAAGGTAACAAGCAAGCAATCAATCACACAAAGAACAAACTATATAGGAAAGTAGTCAAAAATCTTTCGGAAAAAAGAACTTTGTTCGATTTTCAGTTTTGAAAACACCTTTTCGAAAAAGAAATTTTAATAATATAGCTTAAATAAGAAGTACACCAATAAGGAACTTTCGGGGGAGAAGCCCTCAAAGTTCAGAGAGAATGGCAGTGCACGAAGACAAAATTCAAGCTATAATTCAGAGTAAATGTTCAGGTCGCACGAAAAGATAGCAAGCTAAAGAAGCAAGGCAATTCAATTGACGATGCAAGAATAATTAGCAGGTTTGAACAAATTAGGAAAGACCTAACTAACCCAATAAGTGATCACCCTACCCAACGGGTAATCAAGAAACCAATTCCAACCAATTATTCAAGTGTTCGAAAAACAATTGCAACCAATTGCCACAAAGATACAAAATTTGCAATTTTATCACCTCCCAATCCAAATATGCGATTTAGAACTTTAGACAGCACGACGATACAGTTTCAGGAATTCGATATTTTCAAGAATTCAAAACAAGGTAGGTGTGCAGATATATCACAAATTGCAAAACAAGGTGAGTGGCTTAACTTCAACAGCCAAAGTTCACCGAATTCAATAAAATTGCAAATAGGGAGACGTGAGTAAAACAGTCCAATAAAGAGTAATTTCAGCAACAAAAAGTGTCAGTTATCCTTTAATTGCAACCGAAAACAGCACTAATTGGATCTACAAAGGCAATTGCAAAAATAGTACCAAAAGTGAGCAAAAAAGCCCTAGCTTTAAAACCCTAAAAACCGATTTTCCCAAATTATTAAGAAACTGATTTTTAACCCTTTCTTTTCGCAAATTCTTCTTCCTTTTTCAATTCACAATTTCGATTTTACTAGCAAAGCAATATGATCAAAATCGAAAGTTTATTTAAGAAAAACATAAAAAAAATTTCTCAAAAAGGAGCATTTTTTTCCACAAATTCATTAATTAAAGTAGAATAAAGGAAGAGAAAACACCTGATGATTCAACTGAGTTACTTCAGTCTCCTCCAATCAAGCAAATAACCCTGGTGCTCTGATACCAATTGCTGCGAACCCCTGATTTCCAATGCCTTTGGAAACCAAGAACTTTACGCGGAATGTGCCAAGGGAAGTCTGAATGCAAGACATTGCTCTTAAACCCTAGAATCCTTATCCTTGGATTCGGCAGACTACTAACTTACCAAGTAAATTAAACACGCAATTAGAACCAAGTGGGGTAAACTAGAATTCAAAACAAAGCTTGGATTAATAGACAGAGCAATTATCTATTAGCCTATAGTTTCTTGATTTTTAGCAATTAACAAGCATGCAAATTACATAAGCCCAAAATAAAGGAGTGATTAAAGAAGTATAAATTCTAACTTAATCAATAATCAACTAATTAATTTCATGGTTGGCACCCCGATTTATAGGTATGGGAGTGTCCAAATTACAGTAGGAAAAGAATTAGAAAAAGCAGCAAAAGTGGAAACCAATCAGAATTGGGTTTTCCTTACAAACCAAGTCCTAAATGATCAAGGACAATGGTGGATGAATTAAGTCTCCTTAATGGAAAGGGGGGAACGAAATTCTAACCCAATTATGCTAGGAAAAGAATTAAAATTGGAAACCAATCATAAGATTGATTTCTTACAAACCCGAAACCTAAAGGAACTAGGTTTTGGTAGTTGCTGAATTCATCTACCACTTGGAATGGCATATGGACGAAATTAACAAATAAAATAGGTAGGAAAATAATATAAATCCTATACAAAAAGGGAGATCAAGAAGGGATCCCTTTTTCGAAACTACCAAGCTAATCTAGTTGTAACAAACTTGTAACAACCTAACCAACTTGTAACAAACAAGGAGTAGAATTAGGTAACATGCACAAAACCTAATCCTTCTCTAACCTAAGCTTCCAAGGGGCGGGTGGGCTGCTTCTTGTGGGCTTGGCTGGCCAAAAATTGAAGGGAATGGACTCCATGGTAAGTTTGGCCCATTTTGAGATGGCGCATGGTGCTGATAGTGTAGGGAGCTTCTGGAATCTCCCGGAATCTTTTCGGAACGTCAAAAACGAAGAATTTCAAGATTCTTCAAGATTTTCAAGATTCTTCAAGATTCAGCAATTCGTGAAATTCAAGATTTTCAAGAAAATCAAGAACTTCAAGAAATGCATTTTCCTTCAGCTGGATTGAATAGTAGGCGCCAGTTCCTCTGTAATGGAGAGTAAAGTGACGCTTTTATCCTTCCTTCTATTCTTTTCAAGGGCGTTTGTGTCCTTAACTAGTTGGGCTTCTATAGCACTCCTTTGAACAAGGTTTTCAAGATCTTCTCTGAGCTTCCTTGTCCTTTTTCGGGTCATAGGCCCAACTATGTCAACGAACGGATCTCTTTGATATAGGCTCGGGTCCTGGAGCATTGGTGGGCCTCTATGGAGCACACGAACCTCTGCTGCACTTTTCGAGTCCTCATTACTCGAACTGGGATCCTTTGTGTACTGACTTGGCGTAGGGCTGGGGATGCCCTCATCATAACGTCATTGGACCAATGACCAGACAATGTCAAAAGACAATTAACGAGGCCTTACAGGCCCTCACCAGCATTGGCCTTGCTCAAGCCCAGGAAGGCCAAGCCCTTAAGTAGAGATACCTATAGGAAAAGATAGTTAACTCGTCTGCAATAGAAGAGATGCAACCCTTAGTCCTGTGATAGGAATGACGGCCTGTTTTGTAGAGTCTGTGGACTCTGAGAAATCTCTCATCCACAACTCTTGCTCTGTTTTACTTTGGACCAATCTATACAGCATCCAAACTTTCCCATTTGGCCTAATAAAAATCAGAAGCAAGTTGCGGAGCCTGAACCGCTACTGAAGCCCGCGCCAACGCAGGCTAGTGCCGTGGCCCATCACAGTACACCTCTCAAATTGGATTCACATGTGCTAAGCCCACTTACTATCCAAGCAAGTTGCAAGCAGAATCTGTGAACGATTTGGAAAGTGTATGTTTTCCTATTCCTTTTCTACTTTTAATTATAGTTAAGTCAAGTTACCTAAGCTATTTATAGCTTGACTTAATTATTAGTTTCCTTGAGACGCCCTACCTCGACCCCCTATTCCCTCAGATCCGTTCCTGACGAGAAAGAGTGAGACGGGTCTAGTAGGTGTCATTCAGGGCTCGCGCCCAACAATTGATACAGATAATAAATAAGAATTACCATAAAACTATATTTATTACCCCAGCAGTTCAAGCAGTTCATGGCAGTAGAAAAAGTAAAGATAATGATAAGGGTATTCCCAGCACCACATGTTCATCCACAAGTCAGCCACAGGGATGGGGATTCATAGCAGCTCCAAACCCATATCAGAGAGATTCCCTAATCAATATCATTAGACCCCTCACCAGAACATGGCAAAAATAAGTAGCGAATGCACTCCACGCCCTTGTAACTACAAGCCATACAGAAGCCCAGAAGATATCAGAAGGCAAAGCCTTAGACACCCCACGTCAAAAGGACAGGAGATGTGCAGCCCATGCTTCTCCAGAATTAAGGTTTAAGGGATTTCTTGAAGTTCTTGGAAGGTCTCTTGAACTTCTTGAAATGGATCTTGATAAATCTTGAGGTTTTTAACTTCTTAGTTTATTAGGAGAATTACTGGTTGCAAATCTTGAAGAATTGCAAAGAATCTTGATTTTCTTGAATTTACTGATTTTTGACATTTTCGACGGGTTCCGAAAGCTTCTCATTGTGTCCAGAATCATCCGAACTGTTGGGTGAAGTTTTACTATATTTCATTTCATCTTCAAATGCTATATTTCAAAGGGCCGAATCCATCAGCACTCAAGCTTCCCAGTTCAGCCTCTGCTACACGCCTCTGCCCAGCCACAGTTCTACTGGAGTAGGTTTTAGGTGTTTGGATAGGATGAGGATTTGTGCATGTTTCCTAATTCTATTCCTAGTTTGTTAAGGTTGTTACAAGTTTGTTACAACTAAATGATTTCCTTATTTCTTTGTTTCCAAAAGGTTTCACTTCTTGAATCCTTTTTGCTCTAGGTTTCCTTTTAATTAATCAATGGAATTTTGGTTTTCCCTCTTTCTTTGAGGTGGCCGAAATTGCCAGCCGAAATTGCCAACCAAGTTGCCATGCTCTTTTTGGCAACTTGTATTCTTATAGGAATACCAACTCTAATTGGTTTCCAATTTCTTTTGTTTCTTAATTAGTTTCCTTCTACACTTAAGTAAAGGTGTGCAACCTCTTTTATTTAAAGAGGAGCTGGCCGAAAAATTCAGATTTTTATATCTTGTGAGGTTTATTCCTTAGCTTTAGAATTCTTAGTTTGCACTTGTGTAATTTGCATGCTAATGTTTAGATAACACTAGCGAGACTATAGAAGATTTAGGTTTCTTGCTTCACCTAAATTCTGCTGGTTTCAATTTATTTATTCTTACTAGGCTATAGCTAAAGTATTTTATCTCACTCTATGCCTTGTTTGTAATTCTCGAAATCTAAGTAAGTAAAATTGTGCCATTCAACGATCCACTTTCCTTGGCAACTTTCTGCACCGTGAGGTCTTCTTCGAATAACTCACATCAGATAAAGTCTGAGAAGGGTCATAGATCAAATTATCCTCCCAAAACCATAATTGTACTTAGTCTAACTATTACAGAGTTCTTGTCTTTATTGCTTTTGTTCATGCACATCGGCCTTACCTCTATTGTCACTCAAGTCAAGCCCCTGTAAAATAATAAGATGGAAAGGGGTGAACTTCACTAAGCTGAGTGAGAGATCTCGAATTTCCTTAGGAAAATTCCCACCGTAAGTCTTTAAATAACAGGCCGAGTAGGCGAGTAAAGAGTTTATGCATATATCTATATAACAGCAGAATTATAAGCATGCATGGCAAGTTGGTAAACAAGAGTCAAGCAAGTTAATCAAGTTGAGCATGTAAATTAAGTTAAGCAGGTCATGTAGCATAGCCAAGCAAATAGTAAGTACTAATGTAGGCATGGTAGCATAGATACAACCATTCATATGCAACATATTTGAGTCACTAGACTCCTAGCGGGCAGATAACACAGTCTAGCTTTCTCATATTAAAGCTAAGTCAGAATCTATTCAAGTATTGGGTTGTTTTTGTGTGATGGTTTGCAAAGTACACCGTCTCCACGGCAGCCATATCAGTAGAACCGGGTATGCTCGACAGCAGGGGTTTCGGATCCTTGGCCTTTTTACAATTCGGGCCAAAACGGGTGCTTCTTTCATATAGAAGGAGTGTTATCTCCCAGCGTTATGTCTTTAGCCGATAAGCCCTGCATAGCGGGCTAATAGCTACTATCTAGTCAAGCCGGAAGACTCGGTGTCCAAGTCTTTTCAAGTCGGTCCATAGGACCTATTTCATGCTAAGGTGATCATGGCAACCCTAGCATGCTTTATACATTTCTAGAGGCAATCATGCAATCCTAGATGTTATTATCCTGGAACGGGCCTAGTCCTTTCTTGGCCGATGCATGATGCAGTATGTGTTTATGGGAATACATCTCTAAAGGAAAATGTGCAATCCTAGATGACATGTGATTAACCCTAAGAAGGCATCGTCTTTCATGGCTAGTATGTCATGCTTTCATATATAGGCACATACAATTGCAAGTATTTAAATGATCATGGCAAGTCACGTACATTCAACTCAAGTCAAATCAACTCAAGTTATAAGTATGGCATAACATAATCAATCATGGCATCATCATGTTAACCAAACACATCTACACACTTAGCAATAAGTTGTATTTAAAATAGGCAAGTGGTGAGGTGTGGGAGACCTCTTTAGAAAATCAAGTAAGCAATTAGGTATTGTTACTCACAATTACTAATTAGATAGTCCAATTAAGTCTTATTAAAATAACGAATAATCCCTCGCCTTTCATAGGTGTGAGCATAACGAGGGTTGACTAGATCAATTCACGGTCAACGTCAACTGCTGCAAAGCGAGCGACTAAGTTGCTGTCCGACTCGGATGGAAAATCGGATGGCTGGTTCAATTTTCCAGAAACTACTGGTTCGGGGTACTACTTTCGGGGCTGGTTTAAACAGGTTTTGATGAGGAAATCCAAGGCTAAAACAACACAATTATGAGTCAGAATCCATGACGTTAACCAAAAGCTCCAATTCACTTAATGAGAAGGAAATGAAGCTTACAATAGTTACCGTATTCTCCATCAAGGTGGAAATGGTGAATACTAATCCTTTCCATTAAGGAAATGGTGGAAATGGTATTTCCAAGCTGTGCAAATGGTGGAAATGGAATTTACGAGCTAAAGAAATTGTGGAAATGGTAACTACAAGTCTTTCCAGTAAAGAAATGGAGATTTCATAAAGTTTGAAGAATTTTAGACGTGAAATGTTTTTTTTGAGCTTCTGAAATGATTCTGGAAGCTTCCAGAGCTTCCTACATCTACATCATCATGCTACATCAATTGGGCCAAATCCATCAAGTCCACTCCATGAACCCACATTCGGCCAAGCCCAAGCCCAAGGAGAAGCAATTCACAGTTAGGGTTAGGGTTAGGAGGATAATTAATGTTTTGTGCATGTTACCTAATTCCCTTCATAGTTTCCTCTTTTCTTTTCTCCTTTATTTTTCGGTTTTACCTTTTCTTTAAAGGTAAAATTTGAATTTTTCCTTCCTTTTTCTTGCGAGAATTTCGTGCATTGCTTACTTTAAAGTAGCCAAAATTCTTCCTTCTTTTCATTTACTTTTTCAGTAAGTAAGTTCCTTTTTCTTGCTGATTTTTGTGAGTTACTTAATCTCTTCATTAAGTTCCAATTTTGTGTTTTCTTTCTGATGTGGACCGAAGTTCACGATGCGGAATACTTGCCAAGGAAGTCTCGAAATTGCGAGACGCAGCTCTTAACCTCTAGAATCCCTTCCCCGGATTCGGCAGTCTACTAAAATTAAACTAAGCTAATTTTAAACATGCAAATCGAACCAAGTTTAAGAACAAAAGAGTCGAAACAAAAGCATGCATTCTAGGCAGAGCAATTACCTAAAAAGCTATAGTTTCTAAACCTATAGTAATTCACAAAGCATGCAAACTACGAAAGCTCAAAATAAGAGAATGATTCAAAAAGTATATAACTATACTATTCTATTACTTGAATCAAAATTGTGTGTTGAAAAGTGAAGAAGAGGACCCCTATTTATAGTTATAGGCAGCCAAATTCTTCAGTACAAAGTAGTAGAAAGCAATTAAAATTGGAACTCTATCAAGAGATGATTCCTTACAAACTGAAACCTAAAAGAACTAGGTTTAGTTGATGATAGGGATTCGGATTTCACAAGGGTGAATCTAGCCAAAATTCTATACTAAATAACAAGTAGAAATGAATCAAAACTAAGAAGTAGAAGTCAATCGAGAGATTGATCTCTTGAAAATAAACAAACCTAAAGGAACTAGGTTTGTTAAGAGATAATAATTCGGGTGAATTATTGGATAATTTCAGCCGAAAATTATCTTAAAAATAAGAAGTAAAATTAAAATACAACAAGAGTTTAAGAAGGAACTCTCATTGAAAACTACTACTAGAATTAACTTAAGTTGTAAACTGAAACTAACTCTTTAATTAAAACCCTTCACAATTTTGGATTGGGCTTCTCAATTGGGCTTCCAAATTTTGGAATTTCCTCTCCTTCACTTGGTTTGGGTTGGCCGAATTTATGAAGGTGGGTTGCAAGGGGATTCGGCCCAAAACTCAACTGCGTGTCTGTAAAAAGTGTAGGAAGCTTCTGGAAGCTTCAAGAATCATTTCTGAAACTCAAATTTTACAAACTCTTCATTTCTTCATGATTCTTCAATTCAGACCCCTTTCGAAAATGGTGAGTAAAATGACCATTTTACCCTTCTGACTCTTCTGAGCTTTATCTTCAGGGGTTTGTGCTTCGGATGCCATCTGGGATTGCTGGGAACACTCTTGGACTAGGTTCTCAAGGTCGGCCTTGAATTTCCTTGTCCTTCTGTGTGTCATTGGCCCAACGATATCTACCAATGGATCTCTCTGGTACGGCCTCGGGTCCTGGAGCATAGCTGGACCTCGATGTCGCACACGGACAGGCTCTGCTTCCTTTCTCGAGTTCTCTGCCTCAACTTGTAGATCCTCTCTGCTTGGACTTGTCGATGGGTTGGGGATGGCCTCATCATTCCCTCCCGGCTGCAAAGGATTCGACCTCGAATCAAGATCCTCGTCAAAATTAAACGGAGGCAAATCATCAACATTAAAAGATGTACTAACACTATACTCACCTAGTAAGTCAAGCTTGTAAGCGTTATCCCCCATTTTAGCAATAACTTGAAAGGGCCCATTGCCTCAGGGATGTAACTTAGTCCTCCGGGCAGCTGGAAATCTCTTCTTTCTCATGTGAACCCAAACTCAATCACCAGGTTCAAAGCTCACTTCCGTACGCCTTTGATTTATAGCATCAGCGTTACGTGCGTTCGTCTTCTCTATATTCTGACGAACCTTCTCATGCAACCGTTTAATAGCTTCAGCTTTCTGTGCTCCATCAAGACTTGTCTGATCCTTCAGGGGCAGTGGCAGTAAATCCATCACTGTCAGCGGGTTGAAGCCGTAGGCTACTTCGAAGGGCGAAAACCCTATTGAGGAATGCTTAGAGCGATTGTAGGCAAACTCTGCATCGGCAAGACTTGTTCCCAACTCTTCAAGTTCTTCTTAATTAGTGCCCTCAGTAGATTTCCTACTGTGCGGTTGGTCACCTCAATGTGACCATCCGTTTGTGGATGACTGGGGGTCAAGAACAGCAACTTAGTTCCTAACCGAGACCACAATGTCATCCAAAAGTAACTCAAAAACTTCACGTCTCTATCAGACATAATGATGCGCGGAATGCCGTGTAGTCGAACTATCTCCTCGAAGAATAAGTCTGCAACATGCTTTGCATCATCAGATTTCCTGCATGGGATAAAATGAGACATCTTAGAAAATCTGTCCACGACAATGAAGAGAGAGTCATCACCTCTTAGCATCCTTGGCAACCCTAAAATAAAATCCATAGGGATATCAGTCCAAGGAATAGAAGGTTCAGGTAATGGTGTGTAAAGACCATGGGGCTTAGACATAGACTTTGCTGTTAGACATTCAATGCAGCGTGAGCAAATAGACTCTACATCTTTACGTCTTTTAGGCCAATAGAAGTGTTCTTTAAGCATATCAAGTGTTTTATGGACACCAAAATCACCCATTAGCCCCCCACTGTGCGCTTCACGCACCAGTAGCTTTCCTATAAACTTTCTAAGCACATGATTCATTAATTGCACGAAAGTACTAGGTGCATTTGTAAGGCCAAAGGGCATAACCAACCACTCATATAAACCAAATTTAGTTTTAAAAGCAGTTTTCCATTCATCACCTTCCTTCATTCTAATTTGATGATAGCCTTGTGTTAAATCAATTTTAGTATAAAGAGTTAAGCCATATAGATCTCCTAGCATGTCATCAAGCCTAGGAATAGGATGCCTATACTTATTGGTGATTTTATTAACAGCTCTACAGTCCATAGACATTCTCCATGTACCATCTTTCTTAGGAACAAGTATAACAGATATAGCACAAGGACTTAAAGATTCCCTTACCTGGCCATTGGCGAGTAACTTCTCCACTTGACACTGCAATTCCTTTGTTTCCTCTGGATTTGCTTTGTAACCTGGACGATTTGGGATCGACGAGCCAGGTACGAAGTTGATTTGATGCTCGATTCCACGAAGAGGGGGCACTCATGCCGGCAGCTCCTCCGGAAAGACATCATCATATTCCTGCAATAAAAACTCAACTTCTATAAGAAGATCCCTAGGAACGTCAGCAAGGTTAGTAGAGTCATTTTTAGCAACAAGTACAAGTATTAAACCCTTAGACTCTAAAATGGACTGTAGAGCTGTTAATAAAATCACCATTTAGTATAGGTATCCTATTCCTAGGCTTGATGACATGCTAGAAGATCTATATGGCTCAACTGTTTATACTAAAATTGATTTAACACAAGGTTATCATCAAATTAGAATAAAGGAAGGTGATGAATGGAAAACTGCTTTTAAAACTAAATTTGGTTTATATGAGTGATTAGTTATGCCCTTTGGCCTTACAACTGTACCTAGTACTTTCATGCGATTAATGAATCATGTGCTTAGAAAATTTATAGGGAAATTTGTTGTGGTCTATTTTGATGATATATTTATATATAGTAGGGATATGAAGTCACACATAGAGCACATTAGATTGGTATTAATTGAGTTACGTGATAATAAATTATATGCCAATGTGAAAAAGTGTACATTCTGTGTGGAGGAAGTTGTCTTCCTTGGTTTTGTTGTCTCGAAGGATGGCGTGAAAGTTGATGATGCCAAGGTTAAGGATATTCCTGAATGGCCTACACCAACATCGGCCTCTTAGGTGAGATCTTTGATCTTTCCATGGTCTTACTAGTTTTTATCGGAGGTTCGTGAAGGATTTTTCTACCAAGGCTGGGCCCCTAAATGAGTTGTGCAAGAAGCACATACCGTTCTTGTGGGGTCAAGCTCAAGAAAATGCCTTTACAGTTTTGAAGCATGATCTCACTCATGCTCCTATTTTAGCATTGCCAAATTTTGATCGAGTTTTTGAACTTGTGTGATGCTTTAGGCATAGGTATAGGCGCTGTGTTGATGCAAGAAGGAAAGCCTATCACCTACTTCAGTGAGAAGTTGAAGGGAGCTGCCTTGAATTACCCGACTTACGACAAAGAGCTCTACGCAGTGGTTCGTGCTTTAGAGACTTGGCAGCTTTACTTGATTGCTAAGGAGTTCATCATGCACTCGGACCATGAGTCTCTTAAGCATCTAAAGGGAAAGGGTAAGTTGAACAGACGTCACACTAAGTGGGTATTTTTCATTGAAACTTTTCCTTATATCATTAAGTATAAAGGAAAGGAGAATATGGTAGCTGACGCTCTGTCTCAGAGGTATGAAGCCCTTACTTTACTGGATCATTCCTCATTAGGGTTTGCATATCTTAAGGATTTGTATGCTTCTGATTTAGATTGTTCCAATATTTTATTAAGCATGTGAATCTGGTGCCTTTCAGAAATTCTTTAGGCAAGATGGCTTTTTGTTTAAAGAAAATAAGTTATGCATACCACGTAGTTCAACTAGGGAGCTGCAGGTGTGTGAAGCGCACAGTGGGGGCTAATGGGTCATTTTGGTGTCCATAAAACACTTGATATGCTTAAAGAACACTTCTATTGGCCTAAAATGCATAAAGATGTAGAGTCTATTTGCTCACGCTGCATTGAATGTCTAAAAGCAAAGTCTACGTCTAAGCCCGTGGTCTTTATACACCGTTACCTGTACCTTCTGTTCCTTGGACTGACATCTCTATGGATTTTAGTTTAGGGTTACCGAGGATGCAAAGAGGTAATGACTCACTCTTCATTGTCGTGGAAATATTTTCTAAGATGTCTCATTTTATCCCGTGCAGGAAATCTGATGATGCAAAGGATGTAGCGGAGTGGTTGGGTTTATGAATTCTAACTCATAACTTGTGTTGTTTTTAGGCTTGGATATCCTTATCATTCCCTTTCGGTTAGAAAGGATTCATCCTCGAATCCAATTTGCTATAAAAACAAACAAAGTAAGTCAGTAATACTAAAACAAGAACGTAGATCATACTTACCAGGCAAACAGGTGTGTATACTTTTACCCCTCAATTGCGCAACCACTGTGAGTGCTGATGTTGGGGAAATTGTATCCCCCTACTCTTTTGGAATCGTTTTCAAGGACAGTGAGAATCACTCGTAATTCTTCAAGAACCTCTCAAGAACCTTTTAGGCGCTTGCAAGAAACTATCGAGAAGCATTTGAAACCTCATGAACATATTCATACTCCTCAAGAATAATAACATATCAACAAGAAATCTCAAATATTAGTTGCAGCCAGATATAGTTAGATCAACCGAACTATATACTCAATACTTAGCCTAAAAGAATTATGCACGTGAGCTATAAGACTATCATAATTACATAATTATTATAACCAGCAGCATGTATAACTAATGTTAACCGTTGATTCCAACTAGTAAAAACAAGAACTCAATGAAAAAAATTACCAAGGAAAGTCTGTATGAAAAACGCAGCTCTCAAAAACTCTAGAATCCTTACCCTTGGATTCGGCAGACTACTAATTTAACAAGTTAAATTAAACATGCAATTCGAACCAAGTGGAGAATAATAGAGGCGAAACAAAGCATGCAATTAGATAAAGCAATTATCTAATTAGCCTATAGTTCATGTACTTTAGCAATTAACAAAGCTTGCAAATTACTTAAGGCAAAATAAAGAAGAGTGAATAATAAAGTATAAACTTTCATTCAATTAATCACTGTCAAATAATGAAGTGCAGCACCCCTATATATAGGTAGAGGATGCATGAAAGTACAAGAGAAAATAAGGAAAGAAAACAAGAAAGGAATTTCGGCAGCACAAAGAAGGAAATGCAGAAATTGCAAGGAAGAAAAGAAGAAGGAAATTTCGGATTTTCTCCTTAAAAGAAAGAAGGAAAAACCAAAAAGAAAAAGGAGAAAAAAAGAGAAGGGGAAATTCAGATTTCACCCATAAAAGAAAAAGGTAAAAACCGAAAAGAAAAGGAGAAAGAAAAAGAGGAAAATATGAAGAGAATTAGGTAACATGCACAAAACCTTAATTGTGAATTGCTTCTTCTTGGGCTTGGGCTTGGCCGAATGTGGGTTCATGGAGTGGATTTGATGGATTCGGCCCAATTGATGTAGCATGATGATGTAGATGTAGGAAGATTCTGGAATCTTCTGGAAGCTTCTGGAATCATTTTAGAAGCTCAAAAAACATTTCACTTCTAAAATTCTTCAAACTTCATGAAATCTCCATTTCTTTACTGGAAAGACTTGTAGTTACCATTTCCACCATTTCCTTAGCTCGTAAATACCATTTCCACCATTTGCACAGCGTGGAAATACCATTTCCACCATTTCCTTAATTGGAAGGACTAGTATTCACCATTTCCACCTTTATGGAGAGTAGGGTAACTCTTGCAAACTTTCTTTCTTTCTCATTGAGTTCATTGGAGCTGGATATGAGCTGGGCTTCTATAACACACCTTTGAACAAAGTTTACAAGGTCAGCTTTGAGCTTTGAAGTCCTCTTGCGAGTCATTGGCCCAACTATATCAACGAACGGATCTCTCTGATATGGACTTGGATCGTGCAGCATGAAGCACTCGAACCTCAGCTGCACTCTCTGCACCATCTTTTGGATCCACTTGAGCTGGACTTACCGATGAGCTAGGGGCATTCACATCAATAACTGATGTGACTACTAATTAATAATTACAGAGACAATTTCTGAGAAAGACATCATAGGGAGATAGTGAACTACAAAAGCATGCAGTCTTTAACCCAAAAGATGTATCCAATAAGGCTATGCACATGTTTAAGAATTCACAATCTTTATCACAATGATAACCAATAGAAGGAGAATCAATGTAAAAATAAAAGCGTACATTTGCAAAGCAAGTGCTAAAAGATACCTTACACTGTGACTTACACTTTGATTCTCAGGCCAGTAAGAAGAAACAACAATGGCACCAAATCTCCCTATAGGGGTCAATTTTCAGAAAGTTATACCCTTATAATGCCGTTTGCAAGGGTCTCGTAGAACGGAACCCCAGTAAAGAATCACGTGCAACCAAGGCACCAAATCTCCCTGGTGGGATCAATTTGCTCAAGGTTGCCTGATTCTTAAAGTAACAGAAAATTTCCTACTGAGAACAAATAAAAGTGAGTATAGTAACCTTACTCCCTTGTCCCCCTAGTAACGTCCCTCCTAACAACTACACACAACCCTGTGCTCTTAGGGATGGCAACCCTTATGTGCTGTATCACTCAGCCTTTTACCTCAGTCCTGTATACTTAATTTAGGTCACAAAATCCTGGGCTAAGGTAACAAGCAAATAGTTAATCACGCAAGGAACAAAACTATATAGGAAAGTGGCAAAAAAATTTTAGAAAAATGAACTTGGTTCAATTTTTAGTTTAAAAATACCTTTTCAAAATATAAATTTTGGTAATATAGCTCAAATAAGAAGTACACCAATAAGGAACTTTTGGGGAGAAGCCCTCAAAGTTCAGAGATAATAACAGTGCATGAAGACAAAATTCAAGCTATAATTCAGAGTAATCATTCAGGTAGCATGAAAAGATAGCAAGCTTAAGAAGCAGGGCAATTCAATTGACAAAACAAGAATAAGTAGCAGGTTTGAAACAAATCAGGAAAGACCTAACAAACCCAAGAAGTGATCACCCTACCCGTCGGGTAATCTGGAAACCAATTCCAACCAATTATCCAAGTTTTTAAAAAAAAAATTTAACCCCTGTGGCAGAAAAATTCCTGAGATATCACTGTAGAGCTGTGGGGAGTAGTGTCGAAAACAAAAACTAAACCCTTTAATTACAATGACAGAGAAGAAGATTTCCAATAGATAAAAGAAACCTCTTTGGCTTTGGAGCGTACTGCTGTGGGGAGTAGTGTCGATGAATGAACGCTATCAACTTTGCATGCACATTTTAAACCATGGGGAAATCAATTCTTCAAGCAATTGCCACAAAGATACCAAAAATTGCAATTTTATCACCTCCTAACAATTTAATATGCGATTTTGTAAAATTGGGCAGCACAACGATACAATTTCAAGAATTCAATATATTTTCAAGAATTCAAAACAAAGTATCAAGATTCATGTAGACAAGTAGTAATTGCAAAAACAAGGTGAGTGGCTTAACTTCAACCGCCAATGTTCACCAAATTCAATACAAATTGCAAATAGGGATAGGCGAGCAAAACAGTCCAAATTAAAGAGCAATTTTAGCAACAAAAAGTGTCAGTTATCCTTTAATTGTTACCAAAAACAGCACTAATTGGATTCACAAAGGCAATTGCAAAATAGTACCCAACTTGAACGAAAAGAGCCACAAAAACCCTAGCTTTAGAAACCCTAAAATCGATTTTCCCAAAATTTCAAGAAACCGATATTGTAAAACCTTATTTTTGATTTTCCTTTTCTTTTTCAAGCAAAAATTTTGATTTTAATTTTCAAAAATAGTATGAGCAAAGTCGAAATAGTTTATTTTAGAAAAAGAAAATTGTTTCTCAAAAAGGAGCGTTCTTTTCCACAAAATCAGTAATTAAAGTAGATTAAGGGAATAAAAAACACCTGATGAGTTGATTGTGTTACTCCAATCTCCTCCTGTCAAGCAAACAGCCTTGGCTCTAATACCAATTGATGTGAATCCGTGATCCCCAACGCCGTGGAAACCAAGAACTTGATGCGGAAAGTGCCAAGGAAAGTCTGAATGCAAGACGCAGCTCTTAACTTCTAGAATCCTTACCCTTGGATTCTGCCGACTACTAACTTACAAAGTAAATTAAACATGCAATTCAAACCAAGTGGAGAATAATAGAATCAAAACAAAGCTTAGCAATAGACAGAGTAATTATTATTAGCCTATAGTTTCTGTAGCTTTTAGCAATTAACAAACATGCAAATTACATAAGCCCAAAATAAGGTCAGTGATTAAAGAAGTATAAAACTGTAACTTAAAGCATTTAATCAACTAATTAATTTCGTGGTTTGTACCCCTATTTATAGGTATGGGGGTGTCCAAATTACAGTAGGAAAAGAATAACTGAAAGCAGCAAAAGTGAAAACCAATCAGAATTGGATTTTCCTTACAAACCAAGTCCTAAATGAACAAGGACAATGGTAGATGAATTTGTTCACCTTTATGGTAATAGGGGAATAAAATTCTTACTTAATTATACTACGAAATTAATTAAAATTGGAAACCAATCAAGAGATTGATTTCTTACAAACCCGAAACCTAAAGGAACTAGGTTTTGGTAATTGATGAATTCGTCTGCCACTTGGATTGGCCTATGAACGAAATTCACAACTAAATATCGTTAAGAAATAAATATAAATCCTATCTAAAAAGGGAGATCAAGAAGGGATCCTTTTTGGAAACTACCAAATTAATCTAGTTGTAACAATCTTATAACAACCTAACCAACTTGTAACAAACAAGGAGTAGGAATAGGAAACATGCACAAATCCTTATCCCTTACTCAAACCCTTACCCTAGGTGCATGGAAACTTCCTTGTGGGCTTGGGTTAGCCGAACTTTGGAGTGGAGCGGGCTTCAATTGCGGTTCGGCCCAAATTGATGACGCATGGTATCAATTGTGTAGGGACCTTCTGGAATCTGCTGGAAACTCCCGGAATCATTTTGGAATGTCAAAAATCAAGATTTTCAAGATTCAGCATTTTATGAATTTCAAGATTTTCCAAGAAAATCATGAACTTCAAGATTTGTCTCCTTAAAGTCCAAGAACCTTCCGGTGTCTTCAAAAACTTCAAGAAATGACCCTTTCTTTATTGTGGAGAGTTTGGAGATGCCTTTCCTTCAAGGATCTTTGAATAGCATGACTCTTCTACTTCTCCTGGCATTTTTCTCAAGGGCTTTTGCCTTCTGGTTGGCTTTATGAATTCTGACTCATAACTTGTGTTGTTTTTAGGCTTGGATATCCTTATCAAGAGAGTTGCAAAAAAAAAAAAAAAAAAGTTTAACAGTATATGATAAGCATTTAATAAGGTTAAAATAATTATTGAATAATTAGTTAAATGATTAAAGTAATTTTACCCCCTTAACAAGAATTTTAAAACTTTTACGCCTTATTAGGAATTTGAAGTGTTTTTACGCCCTTTAAAGGAATTTTCCCAAAAATATAAAGTGAATGATACAAGTGTCTAACTAATATAGGGATCACCATATAAAGTGAATGATACAAATGTAATTAAACACTTCACTCTTCTTTGACAAATAGTCAAATGGGACAGATGCCAAAGAAGTTTAAGAAAATAGGGGGTGAAAAATAATTAAACCCACAAATAATACACGAAATGTTATTTTGATAATAGATCAAGTACTATTACTTTGTGTACCAAAGGGGTTGGCTCAGTGGTACATCCAAATGATTTAAAATTTTTGGTTTTGGGATACCAGGGTTCAATCCCTAAACAAATTTTAGTATCTTCCCTTAAAAAAAATAAAAATAAAAAGAAAGTACTGTTACTTTGTAATTGTGGAACAAAAATGACAGACTTAACTGTAAAAGATAATATGATCCCTTATCAGCTAACATGGCCTTCTTCCTTCCCTTCAATCACTTTAATTGGTGTTGGTCCCCATATAATTCAGTCACTTTAATTAGTGTTGGTCCTTCCCTTCATTATTTATTACAAGAGTTTGAGGAGTGCACATTTTTGACAATCCAAAACCTACCTAAGCAATGCCTTTGAGGCCACTGAGTGGCAACTAAAGCAAGCTGCATTAATTATCAGTTTATCATATCTTTTTAACACAATGTTGTTTCATTACCCAGAATTAATACATTTATTTTTTGTGTTAAAAAGATGTCAGAATAAATCTGAATGCCTAATATCATCATAGCACTTCTCTTAATCTCTGTCCACAATAAATATTGTTTTAGCCCTATTCAAAAATATTAAGAAAGGTGCTAAAATGATTATTTCTTTTTCCATTCCATTAGAACGGTCCATTTTGAAAAATAATTTTTATTCCAATAGAAAAGTTCACTTTCACATTTTTTTTTTACTTCTCTTACCCTTACTAACATAATTGTGTATGGTTCACAATTAGTTCAAGTAAGGATATAAATAGAATAAAGTCTATCAAATTAGCTGTTGTGTCTAAAAGTGAGCAAGGTATTGAGCCTGGCCCAATAAGGTAAAGGACAAGCCCAAAGGAACTATAAAAAAAAAAGGAAGGAAAAAGCCAAAAGAAAAGAAGAATAAGGTAAGAAAGCTAGGCCGTAGAAAGTCATATAGCTGGGCTACAGCGAGTGCGTTAGGCCAGCATGTAGTGTGCAACCGGGCTAAAAGGCTTTAAGCCAGAATAGCGACACGTGGCTAGGTTGTAAGGCAGTAACTAAGGGGAGGGAATTTAGGCTATTATTGGGGGCAAGGATTATGCTGGGATTAGAAACAAAAGAGCCAGATCCAGGCCATCAAGAGGGCGGCAGACCAGAAAGACATTAAAGGCTAGAGGTGTCATTAAGAATGAGACAAATAAGGTGGGCATTAAAGGCTATAGCTCGGAAATGGTGGAACGGGCAAAGCAGCAAGGTGAGACTATATATACTCGCATTTTGAACTAAAAGATGAACATAATTTCTCATACTTTGAGAACTTAAAATCCATACGATTTCCCTCACATTTGATACTAACTTGACCGTCGGAGTGGAACAGGGGGAATAGCCTTACTTGTGTTTTTGTTTTCATTCCTAGGCCGACCTTAAACATGCTCTCGCTGGGTCAAGGAACTTCAGATCTAGGCTATACATTCAAGTTATCGAGGTATCATATTCCTCAGCATTTTGTGTCACATCAACTGGCGCCGTCTGTGGAGAACGTTTAACCATCTTTTTCATCAAATTTTCTTCACATCCAAAGAAATTTGTTGGAGCAATGACGCAAGGTACTCAGGGATCAGATGCCTCCAAACCTGGCGTGACGAGGGCCGATGTTTCTACTACTGATAATTCTATTGTAACCATTCTGGTGACTACTATTATCCCGTCCACTGTGACTCCTGGTGGCTTCATCATCAATTCCTATGACCAAACAATAAGAGCAAGAGGAACATGAAAAGTTTTATCGATTGTTCCCTTTTCTCGCACGTTTAACTACTTGTATTTTAACGGCAGGGCCCATACCTAGGCTTAGGCTACCTGTTTCCACTCTGGCTACCTCAGGGCTAGAAATCAGTGACATCGAGGATCTACCTGTCTCACAGGTAGCAAATGCTTGAAGTTTACCCATAACATCTTTTGTGTAGGGTGCAGGAGTATCATTTAACCCGATCGCGGGTGTGCTGCGATCTACGCTAGTGCTCGGGCTAACCATTCCCCTACCATGATTCCTTCTATTGGGTCTACTTTTTCGAGATATCTGGGGTGGGGAATGCCTTTTTCCAAGCCATTAGGGGAGTTAGGTGGGCCTAGAGGGTTTTCTAGGGTCTATCAGTCATCTTTTAGTTATTCTTTCGGCTTATTAAAGGCTCCACCAGTTTACACTACCATTTCACATAACTAGGCCCAATTGAATTTCCCAGGCCATCTAGAGGACATGGGGACATATTTTGAGAGGTATCCACAGGCACAAACAATTCATTATCCTTTTCCCTAGGGGTAAGGGTAACATGTGTAGACCAATTTTAGCACTATGGGGTAAGGACAAGTAGAGTCATGCAGGCACTAGTAGGCTATCCACCTTTGATGAACCTAGGGTACTATACAAGAGGTATAGGTCATTTGGGTTATGGGAGACCACAATTGAACGTATCAGTGTGCCCAGCGTATGGGGGTTAACATTACCCGGGTCTAGTTATACACATCAGGGATGAATGGGGCCTACTTTTCGTGTATCACATCCATTTACCTAGGAGATTCAGAGCGCACCATTTTCGCCGGGCTATAAAGGTATAGGTAAGTTGATAAGTACACTGGCACAACTGACCCTACAGCACATTGGATGCAATGCATGAGTGTTATGGATGCTGCAAATTTGTCTGATGCTAATCGATGTATGATGTTTCATCTCACCCTGAAGGACTATGCAATTAACTGGTACTGTTCTTTACCACAAATCATTCTTTAGATTAGTTTGGTGTCTTATTTTTGGCTAATTTGATGGGGAATAAGATTTTGTTTAAACCAATTTCGTATCTCATAAATATTACTCAACAAGGTGGGGAAGAGTTGCAAGCTTGTATTGATTGCTTCAATATTGAATCTAGGCAATGCCATGAAAAATATGACAGGACTATGATGGGTTCATTTATTAACGGGTTAAGGTCAGGTCCTTTAGCTACTGAGTTCTCTATTAGGACCCCTTTTACATATTTAGATATGATGGTTACTGCTACAAATTTTACTGTGATTGAAGCTACGGAAGCCATAAAAAGGAACGGGAAGCTAGGCTCTTAGATAACTATAGTACAAAATTTTGGCCCGGTCCTTGGTCCAGTATTAGTAGTACCAACAAAATTTTGCCACTTACCCCCACAAAATTTTGCCACATCAAGGTGGGGGTAAGTGGTAAAATTTTGTTGGTACTACTAATACTAGACCAAGGACTAGGCCATGTGTTAATTCTTTGCTGGTCGTGAAGCCCTTCTCAACATTGAGGGCTGATATTTATGCCGTCATTCAGAATTAAGGGTTCTACCCCCAGCTCGACTTATCATGGGCCCTACTGATAAGGAATCTAATAATTTGAAAAGGAATCTATTTACCAATCTAAAATCTACTTGTATTCAAGTTGTAAAAGAAAACTACTTATTAATCTGAAAAGGAATCTAATAATTTAGTTAAGTTGTAACCAGTTTATGGTTACTTAAACTTAATTATAATTAAAACTAGAAAAGGAAAAGAAACCATGCACTTTCCAAATCCTTCTAGGATTCTAGAAGGCAACTTGCAAAATTCGCAAGAAGCCTGTTTAGCTTGCGCATGGATCCATGAAGAGGCGGGCTGCGAGGGGTTACGGTGCAGGCTTGCAATTGCCGGGCTTGCATTGCAGGATTCTTCGTAGCTTGCTTCTGATTTTTGTTCGGCCAACTTGGGAAGCTTGGATGGTGTATGGATTGGCTCAAAATAAGATGGAGCATGAGTTGTGGATTATGGTGGGGTCCCCCTTAAAGTCTAATGACTTTTGGGGACCTTCTGTGGGCCTGGCCTTTGTTGTCTCCTGGGCTTCGTAGGATGGCTGAACTCTGTCTTCTCATCATCTGGCAGAAATGTCTATGATTAGGATTAGGAAGGGTTGCACTTGGTTACACTAGCCCTACTAAGGTAGTAGTAGTTTGGATGTCTGCATCATTCCCTCCCGGTTGGAAAGGATTCATCCTCAAATTTGAGTTAAGAGAACAAGTGATAGGGAGATCAAGTGATATACCAAATGAGATCTCAACAAACCTCTCCTTATTGCCACACCTATGCGTGTCACCTGTGAACGTACCCCTTGGGCTATTCTGCATACAGGCCAAATCATAGCCTAGTGGTAAAGAAAGGATTATGTCGCCTCGCACGGTTGTCGAGTGGGTGCCATCTGCACTAGTCTTTGCTCCAGGCTTGGTCTTGGGCTGTCGTCGCACTGCCACACCCTGGTCGATGAACTTTACCCTATCTACCACTTGTTGGCGAATGAGTGCCTGCTCGTCCATATATCGTTTCATGTCCCCCTTGGCAAAGATTCCAGCCATTCTAAAACGTTTACTCCTCAACTCGGTGGATGACATACAGTAGAGGATCGTGTCCTTACCCTGGCGATGAATTCTAAAGTTGTGGGAGACATTGTCATATTCTGCTTTAATGTCACAAATCCATGGGCAGCCGAGTAGGATCTGGCTATTTCGCAGGGGTGAGATGTCGTAAAGGGCACGTACCCTTAAGTAGCTAATCTGAACCTCGCCCATCAATTATTGGCGTACATGGAATTTCTCCACATCGTTGAGCCCTTTGAGCTCGTATGGCTAGGAGTGTTTTGTTACCTCAAGATTCAGCTTGCTAACGAGTAGGTCGCTGATCATGTTCGCATATGTTTCCTTGTTGATGGCCAGAATAACCTTCTCTCCATTGGCCTTTACTTGGGCATGGAAGCCAGTTATTAGGGCAGTCTGCTCGCTGTCATGTGGAGAAGCTACCTGTGGTGCAGAAGACCTGTTGTTGACTAAGGCAGGGAAGTTTTCCTTCTATCTAGGATCGATTGTGGCCTTCGAGACTACCTATGGTATGCAGTTAGGTACTCGTCGTGCTGCCGTCAGTGGTACAGGCTCAGAAACGTGAATGGCCTCACCTGTTGGGGTGACGTAACGGTGAAGACAGTCGTCGTAGTGTGCCCGTACTTTGTAGAGTCATTGGCGCTAGGTCGTAAGGGATTGTCCGGTAAGGGAACAATATCGCATACAACGTCGGTCTTGAATAGACCTATCTTTACTATGAACATAGTTTAAAAATGCACATGGAGAGTTTCCTATGCATTGAAAGGAAGATCATACGGCCATGGGTGCTCGACCTGGGGTAGTCTCTAATTGTCCACCATAAGGTTGTTGATTTGATTGAAACAGTTTTCCACGTTCATTACTAGCACAATCTCTATTCCATTGTCTTTGCCGAGGGCATGAAAGTGGCGGCTCGCTTGAGTGCAAACGTCATACTGCTAGGAGAAAGACCTGCATAAGACAAGTTTTCAATAGGTGATAATAACCTCACCCCCTATCCCCAAGTGTATCAACTAAAACTACGCACTTCCCAGTGTTTCGCTCTAATTGGCTTTTTCACTTGTAAGAAATCACTCTGCCTTTTTCCCCTCAATCCTTTAACAATGGTTATATTCACTTTGAGCAAGGGTGTACACAAGAAGATTCGCTCAAACAAGTAGCATAACTTAGGCAAAACGAAAAGTAATTCTCAAAATTAGGGCTGAACCTATTTTGGTTTTGAAGTGTAGAAAAAGATATTTTTTCGTAATTGATTCAAACAAGAAGTGCACAAGGAGGAGATTAGGGGATAAGCCCTCAATCTCAAAAAATTAATGTAATGTACACGATGACAAATATGAATCAGTTTTAAGATCTAATGTCCAGGTCGTTTGAAAAGAATTCAAGCTAGGTAATTTGTAAGGCAATTCAGAATGAATAGAAACCAAGAACAGATAGCAGAGTTGAAACAAATTAGGAAACTATCCAAGATGTGATCACCTACCCAATAGGAAATCTAAGAGACCAATCCCTACTATACGTACTAAACTTCCCAAATTAAACACTTAGACTTGGAGTTGAGTCTTAGCCGAAAATCAGTGCCAATTAAACTCGAAATCACAATTCTGCCCCGAAGGGTAAAATCATAATTTTTCTTGTGGAGAATAAGGAGATTCCTAATTAGGAACAAGTACTTAAGTTTTAGAAGTCGTTTCACTGTGAGCAGTAGGGGTTCGAAATTGATCGTAGGCCTACTGGCATTGCAAAGCCAACTTAAAATTCCAGGGTAAAGTTCAACTCTTGAAAGGTCACAGGAACGAAGATTGGCTGCTGAGGGCAAAATAGGGGTCAGAAATTTCGTAACCCTGCTAACCGTTGCAAGACCAACCCTAAGCTTTTAGTGACAAATCAAAGTGTCGCAATTAAACCAATGGAATAGAAAAGTGACCTAGGCCCCTAGCGACACAAAAAAAGAGTTGCAAGAACCTAGGGTTTCCGAAAAACCCTAGAGCCGAATAGGGTACTACATTTGACGACACTAATTTCAGTCGCAAAGGTGGTACTTTTCAGCACTATTCAACCAACAAATTTATTCTAGCAATTTGTAACACAACAGGAGTGTTACTATCACAGTGAAGCACAAAAATCACAAAGAGGAGAAAATTTTTTTTCAAAAATACCAAACTTGATACCCAAAATAATTTGATACCAAATTTGTTGTAATAATCCGATCTAACTCCTTTAACTTTCAATTTCTTCTTTTCTTTTAAACCAAGCTCTTTTTCTTAATTTTCCCAGGAAGAAAATTATATCTAGGATTTTAGCTTGAGATCACTTCAATTTTAATTGGCTGAAGCCCGAAAAAGCGATGCTTCCCCTTTTTTTATCTTAAAAGAAAAATTCAGCACGCAAGATATCGTCTTTATTCTCAAATAATTTTTCAAACAACCATGCAAGATATCAAGATTAATATTCAATCAATTTTCATATAAGAAAAATTATAGAGCAAGAAAACAGCTTATGAGTTCAACTGTGTTACTTCGGTATTCCTCCTACCAACAAGCTTGCCTTGGCTCTGATACCAAACTTGATGTGAGTTGTCATGAAAAGGCCCACATTATGGAAGTCTTGCCAAGAAAAGTTAAGATCTTGAAGGTCACATACTCACTCTCTTCAATACTTGAAAACCTTTACTTAGCCTATGTGAGACTAGCTGATGAGGGCATCCCCAGCTCTACGACAAGTCAGGATGCAGAGGATCACAGTTTGAGTGATGCAGTCTTGGGAAGTGCAGCAGAGGTTCATGTGCTCCATAAAGGCCTGCCAATGCTCCAGGACCCAAGTCCCTCTCAAAGAGATCCGTTCGTTAACATAGATGGGCTTATAGCCCGAAGAGGGCATGGAAGCTCAGAAAGCTCAGAGCAGATCTTGAAAACCTTGTCCGAAGGTGTACTTCAGAAGCCCAGCTTGTTACGGACACAAACGTCCTTGAAGAGAATAGAAGGAAGGTTAAAAGTGTCACTTCACTCTCCATTACAGAGAAAATGACGCCTATTAATCAATCCAGCTGAAGGAAAGGGCATTTCTTGAAATTCTTGTTTTCTTGAAAATCTTGAATTTCATGGTTTACTGAATCTTGAAGAATCTTCAAATTCTTGATTTTTGACGTTCCAAAATGATTCCAGGAGATTCCAGAAGATTCCAGAACCTCCTTACATCATCACCACCATGCGCCACCTTATTTGGGCCGAAACCCACCTTGGAGTCCATCACATTAATTTTGGCCAGACCAAGCCCACAAAGAGCAGCCCACACGCCACTTGGAAGCTTAGGTTAGAGAAGGATTAGGTTTTGTGCATGTTACCTAATTCTACTCAAATTTTGTTACTAGTTTGTGAAGTTGTTACAAGTTTGTTACAACTAGGCTTACTAGGATAGTAGTTACCAAAAAGGTTTACCTTCTTGAAACCTTTTTGTGATTTGTTTCTAATTCTTTATTTCCTTTTTCTTGCTTGTAAATTCGGCCAACTCACCTCCCTTGTAGGCGAATTACCTTATTTTAACCAATCCTAGTTCCTTTAGGATTTGGTTCTTGTAAGAAACCAATCTCTTGATTTGTTTCCAATTTCACTTCTTCTTCCTAGTTTCTTTAGGACTTAAATTTGGCCAACCTACCCCTATATATAGGATTCAACAAATTCACCTTTTAACCAGTTGATTAAATGATATAAGTTATAGTTTTATACTTCTTTAATCCCTCACCTTATTTTGGGCTTATGTAATTTGCATGTTTGTTAATTTCTAAAAGCTACATAAACTATAGGCTAATAGATAATTGCTCTGTCTATTGCTAAGCTTTGTTTTGATTCTATTATTCTCCACTTGGTTCAAATTATGTGTTTAATTTACTTTGTAAGTTAGTAGTTGCTGAATCCAAGGTTAAGGATTCTAGAAGTTAAGAGTTGCGTCTTGCATTCAGACTTTCCTTGGCACTTTCACCATCGAGTTCTTGGTTTCCACG
Organism: Leptodermis oblonga; assembly: GCA_016801395.1. NCBI lineage: Eukaryota > Viridiplantae > Streptophyta > Magnoliopsida > Gentianales > Rubiaceae > Leptodermis > Leptodermis oblonga. The sequence continues at coordinate 22,308,859 of CM028756.1, read as the reverse complement.
GCATTGAGAATCACAGGTTCATATCAACTGGTATCAGAGCCAAGGCTGTTTGCTTAACAGGAAGGGATTGGATTAACACAATCAACTCATCAGGTGTTTTCTGTTCCCTTAATCTACTTTAATTACTGATTTTGTGGAAAAGAACGATCATTTTTGAGAAAATTATTTATTTTTCTTAAATAAATTTTCAATTTTGCTACTATTACTGTGCTATTAAAATCAAAATTGTGGGGTTGAAAAAGAAAGAGGAATTTAGAAAAGAAAGGGTTAAAATCAGTTTTTCTTAAACAAGTGGAAAATCGGTTGTAGGGTTTTTAAAGCTAAGGGCTCTTTTGCTCACTTTTGTTACTGTTTTTGCAATTGCCTTTGTGAATCCAATTAGTGCTGTTTTTGGTAACAATTAAAGGATAACTGACACTTTTTGTTGGTGAAATTGCCCATTTTTGGGAATGTTTTACACGCCTCTCCCTATTTGCAATTTGTATTGAATTTGGTGAACTTTGGTGGTTGAAGTTAAGCCACTCACCTTGTTTTTGCAATTACTACTTGTCTGCACGAATCTTAATACTTTGTTTTGAATTCTTAAAAATATATTGAATTCTTGAAATTGTATCTTTGTGCTGCCCAATTTTACAAAATTGCATATTAAAGTGTTGGGAGGTGATAAAATTGCAATTTTTGGTATCTTTGTAGCAATTGCTTCAAGAATTGATTTCTCCACAGTTTAAAGTGTGCATGCAAAGTTGATAGCGTTCGTTCATCTACACTACTCCCCACAGTAGTACGCTCCAAAGCCAAAGAGGTTTATTTTCTTTATTGGAAATCTTCTTCTCTGTCATTGTACTTGTAAAGTTGATAGTTTTCATTTTTGACACTACTCCCCACAGCACTACAGTGATATCTGAGGAATTTTTCCATCACAGGGGTTCAAATTTTTTTTTCGAAAACTTGGATAATTGGTTGGAATTGGTTTCTTGATTACCCAATGGGTAGGGTGATTACTTCTTGGGTTAGTTAGGTCTTTCCTTATTTGTTTCAAACCTGCTTCTCAATTAAATGGTGCTGCTTCTCAAGCTTGATATCTTTTCGTGCTACCTGAACAATTACTGTGAATTATAGCTTGAATTTTGTCTTCATGCACTGTCATTATCTCAGAACTTTGAGGGCTTCTCCCCTAAAGTTCCTTATCGGTGTATTTCTTATTTGAGCTATATTATCAAAATTTCTTTTTCAAAAAGGTTTTTTTTTTAAACTGGAAATCGAACCAAGTTCTTTTTTTTAAAATTTTTTGCCACTTTCCTATATAGTTTTTTTCTTTGTGTGATTAACTTTTTTCTTGCTACCTTTGCCCAAGATTTTGTGACCTTAATTGAGTATACAAGATTGAGGTAAAAGGCTGAGTGATACAGCACATAAGGGTTGCCATCCTTAAGAGCTATACATAGGGTTGTGTGTAGTTGTTAGAGAGGCCATACTAGGGGGATAAGGGAGTAGGTTACTCTGCTCACTTTTACTTGTTCTTAGCAGGAATTTTTCTTGGTTACTTTAGGTATATGTCAGGAGGAGAAGCTCCTCCAGTTACGAATGCGCAACTCATGGCTGCCATTGGGAATTTGACCAATCAATTCGCAGACCTCAAGGACAAGGTTGATAAGATAAGGGCCGCCCAGCAGGGCTGGTTCGAGGAGGAGGAAGACGTCCATACCCTACGGGCTGGTACTGATACAAAGCCCTTTGAAGGTCTAAGTCAATTGAAGACATCTGTGCCTTCTTTCAGCAGAGGTATGGACCCCAAAGAATACTTAGATTAGGAGATCACGATGGAACAAGCTTGTAGACATAATGCTCAATTGATAGTACAAGCCAACGCCTTGGAGAATAAAGCCGGAAAGGTTCAAATTGCAACTCACCTTACAATTCTTGAAGAAGAGACGCAAATCACCATTCCACAATGAAGAGAAGGTTGTTTCTTGAAGTTCTTGAAGACACAGGAAGGTTCTTGGACTTTAAAGAGATGTTTCTTAATTTTCTTGAAAATCTTGAATTTTATATTTTGCAGAATCTTGAAGAATCTTGAAAATCTTAAAAAATCTTGATCTTGAAATGATTCTGGGAGAATCTAGAAGATTCCAGAAGTTCCCTACACATTCCATCATGCGCCATTCCAATTGGGCCGACCCAATCCACGGAGTCCATTCCACCAAGAGAGTTTGGCCAGCCCACAACAAGAAGCCCATGCGCAAGGCCTATTCAGCTAGGGTTGTGCGAAAATAAGGGTTAGGGTTTGGGGGAAAATAAGGGTTTGTGCATGTTCCCTATTTTGCCCTTAGTTTGTTACAAGTTGGTTTAGTTAGTTACAAGTTTGTTACAACTAGACTAGTTTGTTAGTTTCCAAAAAGGATCCCTTCTTGATCTCCTTTTTGGGGTAGGATTTCCACTTCTTTTCCTACTTGTTTTAGCTACCAAATTTGGCCATACTTATCCATAGGGCAGCCGAATTTCCTCTTTCCTTTTCTATTCCATTACCTACTTCTTTTAGGTTTTGGTATTGTAAAGGAAATCAGTCTCTTGATTGGTTTCCAATTCTATTTCCTTTTCCTAGTTGTTCTCCACTAGATTTTTGAATTCCCTCATCTATAAATAGGGGCATTCGAACAACATAATATAATGTGTTCATATCTTTAAACTATTAGTTTGAGTACTCTCCTTTTATTGCCTTATGTATTTTCATGCTTGTGATTTATATATTGCATGAAACTTAGCTAATTAGGTTATCTGCTCTACCTAATTAAATTCGCATGTTTCACCTCTTTTTCTTACTTGGTTTGAAATTCTCTTAAGTAAATTAGCCTAGGTTATTTTATTTTTGTTAACTGGATTTCGGGTAAGTCAAAGAGTTTATACGAACTACGCCGCTTAATCAGACTTTCCTTGGCAGTTCATCTGTATGTGTACTTCGGTCCACATCAATTGGTATCAGAGCTAAGGCTTGTTTCATGGCTAGAGGAGGTTGAAGTAACCCAACCAAATAATCAATGAGGTGTTTTCTTTTCCTACTTCTTGCTTTCTTTAAAAGTTTTTAAAAAAAAAAGTGTGGGAAAATTACGCATCTTTGGGGAAATTTTTTTTTCTTTTTCTTCCACTTCTTTAAAATCGAAAATCCCTTGCTGAAATTTCAAAATTAAATTCTGCACTTTAAAAATTAATTAGGGTTCGGGTTTTTGCCTTTGCTAGGGTTTCAGTTTTGGTTGAAATTGTTAGTTGCCTCTGCTGTGCAACACTAGGGTTCAAGAGACACTTTAATGCTGCTATTTTTGCGATTACTTGGTATGTTTTTGTGACTGTTTTATACTCCTCTTATGCGATTTTTTATTTTTTTTAAAGTTGGTGAGTTTGCGGCTGATGTTAAGCAGCTCACTAATTTGCACTTTGTGATTTGCCTGCACTCGTTCTTGATACTTTCTTTTGAATTCTTGAAAAAATATTGAATTCTTGATTTGGTGTCCTTGTACTGCTGACTTTATCTCTGGGAATTGGTTAGTGAGGCAAACTTGAACTTTGCTGACCTTAGGGTTTTTCTAAAAATCGCAAAATTGGTGTTTTTGTGGCAACTATTGAGTAAGGATTGTGCTCTCCATGGTTTTGGGTGTACTTGCAAAGTTGATAGTGTTCAATTTTTGACACTACTCCCCACAGCACTCCACTTTACGCCAAAAAGGACTCTGCTCTTCATTGGGAATCTTCTTCTTTTTCAGTGTGCTTGTAAAGTTGATAGTGTTCGATTACTGACGCTACTCCCCACAGCACTACACTGGAATTCTGAGGAATTTTTCTACCACTCGGGGGTTTTAAATTTTGCAAATGGTTTATCTGCATATTGGGGGAATTGATAATTTGTTGGGATTGGTTTCTTTGATTACCTATCGGGTAGGTGATCTCTTCTTTGGTTAGTTTTAGGACTTTCTTAAAGCTATTCAACTCTGCTTATTTCTTAATTCTGTTTAATTCTGGAATTGCCCTACTTTCAACTGCTAATTGTATCTTTTCAAGCTACCTGGACATTTACTCTTGAATTATAGTTTGGATTTTGTCATCGTGCACACGCCATATTTTTTGAAATTTGAGGGCTTCACCTCGAAATTTCCTTGTTGTGTACCTCTCATCTGAACTATATTACTAATATCATTTGCGAAAATATTTTCAACTCAAAAATAGAACCAATTATCTATTTTTTGAAAATTTTGCTTTTTCCTTAAGTATCATTGCTGTGTGTGAATTGTTGTTTGCCTTAAAAATTTGTCAATAACGGGAGGTAGAGTGGAAAAAGGCTTGAGTGAACATACTATTAGGGTGCCACCCTAGAGTGAAACACTGGTTTCTGTGTAGCTGCTAGGTGGGATACACTTAGGCGGCAAGGGGGTAAGGTTACTACTCACTTTTCCTTGTTCTTAGCAGACAAATTTTCGCTTCTAACCAATGTCAGGTGGTGCTTCTGTTCCCATGGGGAATGAGCAATTACTGGCTGCAATAGTGCAACTCTCTGTGCAATTTGCTAACCTCGCAGAGGAGGTTGCTGAGATGAAAGCCGAACGGGAGCATAGGCGTGAGGATTCAGAAGAGGACGTCCCTCCCAATGACAACACTGCTTTTGCCAAGGCTTTGGAGGGTCTGAGTCAATGCAAAATGACCATGCCACCCTTCACAGGAGGTATGAATCCAGAGGATTACTTAGATTGGGAGGTCAAGATGGAGCGTATCTTTGAGCTTCATTCAATCCTGGAACATAAGAAGGTCCCTCTCGTGGTGGTCAATTTCACGGACTATGCCCTGGTGGAATCAAGAGATGGATCAACGAAGGAATGCGAGCCCAATGCGGGCATGTGCTCTGCATCTAACTTGGTATGATTTAACTACTGCTATGCGTAAGACTTTTGTTCCTGATTACTGTTTTAGGGAATTGTATAGGAAATTACATACTATTGTACAAGGACCTTTATCTGTAGATGCATATTATAGAAAATTAGAGATGGCCAAAATTAGGGAAAATGTACCAGAAGAGGATAAGGATGAACACAACATTTGATGAGGGCATCCCCAGCCCTACGCCAAGTTAGTACACAGAGGATCCCAGCTCAACCAATGAGGACTCGGAAAGTGCAGCAGAGGTTCGTGTGCTCCATAGAGGCTCGCCAATGCTCCAAGACCCGAGCCCATAGCAAAGGGATCCGTTCGTTGACATAGTTGGGCCTATGACCAGAAGAAGGACAAGGAAGCTCAGAGATGATCTTAAAACCTTGTTCAAAGGAGTGCTACAGAAGCCCAACTCGTTACGGACACAAACGCCCTTGAAGATAATATAAGGAAGGATAAAAGCGTCAATTTACTCTCCATCACAATGGAAAGGGCGCCTACTAATCAATCTAGCTGAAGGAAAGGGCATTTCTTGAAGTTCTTGATTTTCTTGAAAATCTTGAATTTCGCGGCTTACTGAATCTTGAAAAATTTTGAAAATCTTGAAGTTCTTGATTTTTGACATTCTGAAATAATTCTGGGAGATTCCAGAAGATTCCAGAACCTCCCTACATCATCTCCACCATGCGCCATCTTACTTGGGCCGAAACCCCCTTGAAATCCACTTCACAATTTCGGCCAGACCAAAGCCCACAAGGAGCAGCCCACACGCAACTTGGAAGCTTAAGTTAGGGAAGGATTAGGATTTGTGCATGTTTCGTAATTCTCCTCAAAGTTCGTTGCAAGTTATTTAGGGTTGTTACAAGTTTGTTACAACTTGGGCTGATTTGTAGGTAGTTTCCAAAAAGGTTTACCTTCCTGAAACCTTTTTGTGATTTATTTTTACTTCTTTATTTCCTTATTTTTAATTGCAAATTCGGCTAGCTCTTTCCCTTTGTGCAGCCGAATTACTTTCTTTAATCAATCCTAGTTCCTTTAGGATTTGATTCTGTAAGAAATCAATCTCTTGATTGGTTTCCAATTTCACTACCTTTTCTTAGTAGTTTTAGGTCAAAGAATTCGGCCACCCTCCCCTATATAAGGCAGCCGAATTCCTCACTTTATTTTTTAGTTTATTATTGATTAAGTTAGAATTTATAATTCTTTAATCACTCTTTTATTTTGGGCTTATGTAATTTGCATGATTGTTAATTGCTAAAAGTCAAGAAACTATAGGCTAATAGATAATTGCTTTGTCTATTAATCAAAGCTTTGTTTTGAATTCTAGTTTACTCCACTTGGTTTGAATTGCGTGTTTAATTTACTTTGTAAGTTAGTAGTCTGCCGAATCCAAGGGTAAGGATTCTAGGGTTTAAGAGCAGTGTCTTGCATTCATACTTTCCTTGGCACATTCCGCGTAGAGTTCTTGGTTTCCAAAGGCGTTGGAAACCAGGGGTTCGCATCAGCATTAACCCCTTTTTAAAGTTAGCTGACAGCGCTAAGTCTGAACCGGTCTAGCAATTTGAGTTCATCGAAGAAGATCCCAATCAGAACTTGGTTACTCGCACCCTAACTACAGCTGCTGTCCAGGATACATCCCAACGGACAAACATCTTCAATGCCAGGACTAAGGTCAAGGGAAAGTTGTGTGTTCTGATCGTTGATGGAGGGAGTTGCACGAACGTGGCCTGTGAATACATGGTCAAAAAGTTAAAGCTCCCCATACTCGACCATCCATGTCCTTATCGGCTATAATGGCTCGACAGCTTAGATGGCTATACGGTCACAAAACAGGTAAGCATGCCTTACACTATAGGGACGTTCGAATCCACGGTGTTATGTGATGTGCTTCCAATGGAGGCTTGTCACATTTTGCTCAGACGCCTATGGCTCTTTGACTTGAAGGCAACTCATGATGAGGTCGCCAACACTTACTCGGTCTGCTAGGAGGGCAAGATCCACACGTTCCTACCTATGCCGCCTACAAAACTGCTTTTAGTGTTTGTATGAGTGGTTAGTAATGCCCTTCGGCCTAACAAATGCACCTAGTAATTTCATGAGATTAATGAATCATGTGCTTAGAAAGTTTACAGGGAAGTTTTGTTGTGGTTTATTTTGATGATATCTTGATCTATTCTAGAGACATGAAATCACATGTAGAATATATTCGCTTGGTGTTGATAGAATTCCGTGCTAATAAGTTATATGCCAATGTGAAGAAATGTACTTTCTGTGTTGAGAAAGTTGTGTGCTCGGTTTTGTTGTCTCTAAAGATGGTGTCAAAGTTGATGAAGCCAAGGTGAAAGCCATTAGGGAGTGGCCTACACCAACAACGGCCGCACAGGTAAGGTATTTTCACAGTTTGACTGGATTTTACCGACAGTTTATGAAGGACTTTTCCACCAAAGCAGCACCTCTGAACGAATTGTACAAGAATAATGTGTCATTCTTGTGAGGGCAAGCTCAGGAAAACGCCTTTACGATCCTTAAGCATGATCTCACTCATGCACCTATTTTAGCATTACTTGATTTTGATAGTCTTTGAACTAATGTGTGATGCATTAGGTATAGGGATTGGAGCAGTTTTAATGCAGGAAGGCAAGCAAATCACCTATTTTAGTGAGAAGTTGAAGGGAGCTACCTTGAATTATCCAACTTACGATAAGGAGCTCTATGCAGTGGTCCGTGCCTTAGAGACTTGGTCACATTATTTAATGGGCAAGGAATTTGTTGTACATAGTGATCACGAGTCCCTTAAACATTTAAAGGGACAGGGTAAGTTAAATAGATGTTATGCTAAATGGGTTGCATTCATTGAAACTTTTCCTTACATTATTAAATATAAAAAGGGGAAAGATAACTTGGTTGCTGACGCTCTATCTCGCAGGTATGAAGTTCTAGCTATTTTAGATCATTCTTTGCTAGGTTTTGCATATCTAAAGGATTTATACGCTTCTGATCTTGATTTTGCTACCACATATGAAGCATGTGAATCTGGTGCATTCCATAAGTACTATAGACATAATGGGTTCTTGTTTAGGAAACATAGGTTATGCATCCCGCATAGTTCCGCTAGGGAATTATGGTTCGTGAAGCTCACAATGGGGGACTTATGGGTCATTTTGGTGTACATAAGAAACTTGATGTGTTACAGGAACATTTTTATCAGCCTTATATGCAAAACGACGTACAGCATGTTTGCACTCATTGCATTAATTGTTTAAAAGCTAAATCTACATCTAAACCTCATGAACTTTACACGCCTTTACCTATACCTTCTTTACCTTGGACTAACATTTCTATGGATTTTATTCAAGGTCTCCTAAGGACGCAAAGAGGTAATGGCTCTGTATTTGTCGTAGTCGATCGCTTTTCTAAGATGGCTCACTTTATTCCTTGCAGGAAATCAGATGATGCCAAACATGTTGTGGACTTGTTCTTTCATAGGATAGTTCAACTTCATGGGATTCCGAACACCATTGTTTCAGATCGCGACGTCAAATTTCTGAGTTACTTTTTGAAGACTTTGTGGTCCTTGGAACCAAACTCCTATTTTTGACTACAAGTTATCCGCAGACGGATGGTCAGACGGAAGTCAGCAACCGCACCGTTGGTAATCTTCTTCGGGCTTTGATAAAGAAGAATCTCAAAAGTTGGGAAGAAGTTTTACCAGTTGCAGAGTTTGCCTACAACCGAGCCAAGCACTCCTCGACAGGGTTCTGTCCATTCAAAGTTGTCTACGGCTTCACTCCTTTAATGTTATGGATCTAATCCCTTTGCCGGTAAAGGATCAGGTTAATCTAGACAGCACCCAGAAGGCTAAAACTGTCAAACGCCTGCATGCCAAGGTTAGGTTGAACCTTGAGAAGAATTATGCTAGAGCCGCAGACCATGTAAACTGGTGGCGCAAGGCTGTGAACTTTGAACCAGGAGACAGGTTTGGGTTCACATGAGGAAGGAACGATTCCCTACTACGAGAAGGATGAAACTCCATCCCCGGGGCGATGGACCTTTTCAAATCGTGTCCAAAATGGGGCCTAAAGCTTAGAAGCTTGATTTGCCAAGTGAGTATAGTGTTAGTACTTCATTTAATGTAGCTGCCTTGTCTCCATTTACTTATGAACAGGATGAAGATTTGAGGTCAAATCCTTTTCAACTAGGAGGGGATGATGGGGGCATCCCCAGTCCATCGACAAGTCAACAGACAAGTGAATCCAGAGAAGCTGAGGAGGTCCGGGTTCTACACAAAGGCCCAACAATGCTTCAGGATCCAAGTCCATATCAAAGGGATCCACTTGTAGATATCATTGGGCCAATGACGCGGAGCAGAGCAAGAAGAGTTTGAGAGGATATCAACAACCTTGTGCAAGCTTGTAAACCGGATGCTCAATTGATAGTAGAAGCCAACGCCTTGGAGAATAAAGCCGGAAAGGTTCAAATTGCAACTCTCCTTACAATTCTTGAAGAAGAGGGCGTAATTCACAATTCCACAATGAAGAGAAGGCTGTTTCTTGAAGTTCTTGAAGACACCGGAAGGTTCTTGGACTTTAAAGAGACGTTCTTCAAGTTCTTGATTTTCTTGAAAATCTTGAATTTCATATTTTGCAGAATCTTGAAGAATCTTGAAAATCTTAAAAAATCTTGATTCCGAAATGATTCTGGGAGATTCTAGAAGATTCTGGAAGCACCCTTCACCATTCCACCATGCGCCATCCCAATTGGGCCGACCCAATCCATGGAGTCCATTCCACCAAGAGAGTTCAGCCAGCCCACAACAAGAAGCCCATGCGCAAGGCCTATTCAGCTAGGGTTGTGCAAAAATAAGGGTTAGGGTTTGGGGGAAAATAAAGGTTTGTGCATATTCCCTATTTTGCCCATAGTTTGTTACAAGTTGGTTTAGTTAGTTACAAGTTTGTTACAACTAGACTAGTTTGTTAGTTTCCAAAAAGGATCCCTTTTTTATCTCTTTTTTGGAGTAGGATTTCCACTTCTTTTCCTACTTGTTTTAACTACCAAATTCGGCCATACTTATCCATAGGCAGCCGAATTCCTCTTTCCTTTTCTATTCCATTACGTACTTCTTTCAGGTTTTGGTATTGTAAAGGAAATCTGATGTGGACGGTTGTACACATGCGGATAATGTTGCTAAGGACCTTGTGATTAAGTGACAAGCTCTTACAAACCTTTAACTTACGTTCAGAATTGATAAAACAAGGGATAAACTATCCTGACCAGTTTGTTTAAGAATTCGAACCAAGTGCAAGAAAAGAGGTGTGAAACATGCGAACAATTAGGTAGAGCAAGAACCTAAAAGGCTAAGTTTCATGCAATTATGTAAACTACAACATGCAAATACATAAAGCAATAAAAGGAGGTATCTCAAACACTAAGTTTTTGATCTGAAATACTCTAATTATTATTGAAGTTTCGGTCCCTTTATATAGGAGAAGGGATGGCCGAAAATCAGTAGAAAAAGAAAAGGAAAAGAATTACAATTGGAAATTAACCAAGAGGTTAATTTCTTGTACAATTACCAAACCTGGAAAGAAGTAGGAATGGTAAGAAAAGGAAAGTAAATTTCGGTTAAGCCTTATTTCTTTAGGCAGCCGAAAATACACTTAAAAGAAATAAGGAAAAGAATAAAACTCCTACTCCCAAAAAGAATAAGGAACCCTTTTTGGAAACTAACTTAAAAGAATAAAAGAAACAAGTTAATTACTAAAAAGAAAATTCGAAAATCCCTAATTATTTAAGGGAGTCGTGTGGGCTTGCTTTGTAGGCTGGCCGTGAGCTTCCTCTTGCTTTCTTGGGCTGGCCGAAGCTTGTGGACTTTGGTTCCATGAGTTTGGGTCAGCCCAATGTGTAGGGAATTTCATGAATTATTTCTTTAAAGCCCAAGAACCTTCGGCATCTTCAAGACTTCAAGAAACAGCCTTCTTCTTTATTGTGAAGTGCTGAATTGCGCCTCTTCTTCAAAGATTGTTAGAAGAGTTGCAATTTGAACATTTCCTCCATTTTCCTCCAAGGCGTGAGCTTCCATTTTGCGTCCATCCTTCTGACTCATAATGTGTGCTGTTTTAGCTCTGGATATCCTCATCAAAATCAGTCGCTTGATTGGTTTCCAATACTATTTCCTTTTCCTAGTTGTTTTCCACTAGATTTTTGAATTCCCTCATCTATAAATAGGGGCATTCAAACAACATAATATACAATATTCATATCTTTAAACTATTAGTTTGAGTACTCTCATTTTTTTGCCTTATGTATTTTGCATGCTTGTGATTTATATATTGAATGAAACTTAGCTAATTAGGTTATTTGCTCTACCTAATTAAATTTGCATGTTTCACCTCTTTTTCTTACTTGGTTCGAAATACTCTTAAGTAAATTAGCCTAGGTTATTTTATTTTTGTTAACTGGATTTCGGTAAGTCAAAGAGTTTATACGAGCTACGCCGCTTAATCAGACTTTCCGTGGCAATTCATCTACATGTGTACTTCGGTCCACATCAATGTGCTTAGGAAGTTTACAGGGAAATTTTTTGTGGTTTACTTTAATGATAATTTGATCTATAGTTGCAGCATTCCTGAACACATAGAGCACATTAAGTTGGTATTAATTGAGTTACGTGATAATAAATTATATGCCAATGTTAAAAAGTGTACATTTTGTGTGGAGGAAGTTGTCTTTCTTGGGTTTGTTGTTTCGAAGGATGGTGTCAAGGTTGATGGCACAAAGGTGAAATCCATTCGTGAATAGCCTACTCCCACCTTGGCCTCACAGGTAAGATCTTTCCATGGTTTGGCTAGCTTTTATTGGAGGTTTGTGAAGGATTTCTCAACCAAAGCTGCGCTCCTCAACGATTTGTGTAAGAAGAATGTTCCATTTTTGTGGGGTCAGGCACAAGAAAATGCCTTCATTATTCTTAAGCATGATCTCACTCATACTCCTGTTTTAGCATTACCTGCTTTTGACAGAGTTTTTGAACTAATGTGTGATGCTTCAGGGATTGGTATAGGTGTTGTTTTAATGCAAGAAGGAAAACCTATAGCCTACTTCAATGAGAAACTCAAAGGAGCTGCCAAGTTTCTAATACCCTTACCACAGCATAGATCTCCTTATTGTATGTAGGATCATTTAAGGCACGAGTGCCTTAAACACCTTAAGGGACAGGGTAAGTTAAACAGACATCATGTTAGATAGGTTGCTTTTATTGAGACTTTTCCTTACATTATTAAATATAAAAAGGGAAAAGATAATATGGTAGCTGATTCTCTGTCATGCAGGTATGAATCCCTCGCTATTCTTGATCATGCATTTATAGGGTTTTCATAACTACAGGAATTGTATGCTTCTGATCCTGACTTTAAGCAGCATGGTTTTTTATATAAGGACACTAAGTTATGGGTCATTTATATAAAGTTCATATAGGGAACTGCTGGTGCGTGAAGCACATAATGGGGGGCTAATGTGTCATTTTGGTGTAACTTAAACACTTGACATATTAAAGGAACACTTTTATTGGCCTAAAATGCGAAAAGATGTAGAGAATATTTGCTCACATTGCATTAAATGTTTAAAAGCAAAATCTACTTCCAAACCTTATGGTCTTTATACACCTTTGCCTATTCTAACTGTTCCTTGGACTGATATCTCTATAGACTTTATTCTAGGGTTGCCGATGACACGCCGAGGTAATGACTCAATCTTTGTTGTGGTGGACAGATTTTCTAAAATGGCTCACTTTATTCCTTGCAGGAAATTAGATGATGCCAGACACTTTTTAGAACTCTTCTTCAATGGAGTGGTTCGGCTACATGGAATTTCACGCATAATAGTCTCAGATAGGATGTTAAATTTTTGAGTTATTTTTGGAAAACATTGTGGTCTAGACTAGGAACTAAATTGTTATTTTCTACTACTAGTCATCCACAAACGAATGGTCAAACATAAGTGACAAACCGAATAGTAGGGAATTTGTTAAGGGCACTAATTAAAAGTAATCTTGCAGGTGGGGAACAAGTCTTGCCGACTGCAGAGTTTGCCTACAATCGTTCCAAGCATTCTTCAACTAGATTTTCGCCCTTTGAAGCTACCTACGGCTTCAATCCATTGACGGTTATGGATTTACTACCACTACCCCTGAAGGAACAAACAAGTCTGGATGGCAAACAGAAGGCAGACACCGTCCGAAAGCTTCATCAGAAGGTTCGAGCACCTTGAGAAGAAAAATTGCAAGTATGCTTCATATGCAAATCGAAGGCTCAAGGCTGTGAACTTTGAACCAGGCGACTGGGTTTGGGTTCACATGAGAAAGGAAAGGTTACTAGCAGCCCGGCAGATGAAAATCCACCCCAGAGGTGATGGGCATTTTCAAGTGATTGCAAAGATGGGGGGATAATGCCTATAAACTTGATCTGCCAGGTGAGTATATCGTTAGTACATCTTTCAATGTTACTGACTTGTCTCTGTTTGAATTTGACCAGGAGCTTGATTCGAGGTCAAATCCTTTCCAACCGGGAGGGAATGATGAGGGCATCCCCAGCTCTACGACAAGTCAGGATGCAGAGGATCACAGTTCAAGTGATGCAGACTCGGGAAGTGTAGTAGAGGTTCGTGTGCTCCATAGAGGCCCGCCAATGCTCCAGGACCCAAGTCCCTATCAAAGAGATCCGTTCGTTAACATAGATGACCCTATGACCCGAATTAGGGCAAAGAAGCTCAGAGCAGATCTTGAAAACCTTGTCCGAAGGTGTACTTCAGAAGCCCAACTCGTTACGGATACAAACACCCTTGAAGAGAATAGAAGGAAGGTTAAAAGCGTCACTTTACTCTCCATTACAGAGGAAATGGCGCCTACTAATCAATCCTACTGAAGGAAAGGGCATTTCTTGAAGTTCTTAATTTTCTTGAAAATCTTGAATTTCACGGTTTACTGAATCTTGAAAATCTTGAAGAATCTTGAAATTCTTAATTTTTGACATTCCGAAATGATTCCTGGAGATTCCAGAAGATTCTGGAACCTCCCTACATCATCATCACCATGCGCTACCTTATTTGGGCCGAACCCACCTTGGAGTCCATCACATTAATTTTGGCCAGACCAAGTCCACAAGGAGCAGCCCACACGCTACTTGGAAGCTTAGGTTAAAGAAGGATTAGATTTTATGCATGTTACCTAATTCTACTCAAAGGTTGTTACTAGTTTGTTACAACTAAGCTTACTAGGATAGTAGTTACCAAAAATGTTTACCTTCTTGAAACCTTTTGGTGATTTGTTTCTACTTCTTTATTTACTTTTTCTTGCTCGTAAATTCAGCCAACTCATCTCCCTTGTAGCCGAATTACCTTATTTTAACCAATCCTAGTTCCTTTAGGATTTGGTTCTTGTAAGAAACCAATCTCTTGATTGGTTTCCAATTTCACTTCCTTTTCCCTAGCTTCTTTAGGACTTAAATTCTGCCAAACTACCCCTATATATAGGGCTGAACAAATTCATCTTTTAACCAGTTGATTAAATGATATAAGTTATAGTTTTATACTTCTTTAATCACTCACCTTATTTTGGGCTTATGTAATTTGCATGTTTGTTAATTGCTAAAAGCTACAGAAACTATAGGCTAATAGATAATTGCCCTATCTATTGCTAAGCTTTGTTTCGATTCTATTATTCTCCACTTGGTTTGAATTGCGTGTTTAATTTACTTTGTAAGTTAGTAGTCTGCCGAATCCAAGGGTAAGGATTCTAGAAGCTAAGAGCTGTATCTTGCATTCAGACTTTCCTTGGCACTTTCCGCATCGAGTTCTTCGTTTCCACGGCATTGGGGATCAGGGGTTCACATCACTAGCTCTTTTATTCTTAACTAGATAGAAGAATTAAAAGGTGAACGAACAGAAATCTAGGAGAAGCAAGTAACCTAGACCTTTCTAAGTTGAGGAACTTGCAGAATTATCAATAAATTAAATAACACACAAGCTCAAAACAATAAAGTTGAGAACCCAAAGTACAGGATAAACCTCATAGTTATACTATGAATTCTTAGTTTAGAGGTTTCGGTCACCCCCCCATTTATAAGAGTTGGAAAGCCAAAAACTTGCATGAAAAGAAATAAGAAAATGGAACAAATTAAAAGTGGAAATCAATTACAAACCAAATTCAAAAGGAACTCGAATAAGGTAGGTGCGATATTCGATTATCTCCTTTAAAGAGGAAATCCAAAATTCACCAAGAAATAAAATAGGAAAAGGAAAGTTTGAATTTGGTATCTTGAAGAGAAAATCCAAATTCAAGTTGTAAAAGAAATCTACTTACTAATCTGAAAAGGAAACAAATAATTAACTTAAGTTGTAATCAGTTTATGGTAACTTAACTTAATTATAATTAAAAGTAGATAAGGAAAAGAAAACCATGCACTTTTCAAATCCTTCTAGGATTCTAGAAGGCAACTTGCAAAATTCGCAAGAAGCCTGTTGAGTTTGCATGCAGATCCGTGAAGAGGCGGGCTGCGATGGGCCTCGATGCATGCTTGCGATTTGCGGGCTTGCACTGTAGGCTTCTTCGCAACTTGCTTCTGATTTTTTGCTGAGCCAACTTGGGAAACTTGGATGCTATATGAATTGGCCCAAAATAAGATGGAGCATGAATTGTGGATTTTAGTGGGGTCCTCTTTAAGGTCTAGTGACTTTTAGGGACCTTCCGCGGGCCTGACCTTTGTTGTCTACTGGGCTTCACAGGATGGCTGAACTCTGGCTTCTCATCATGTGGTAGAAATGTTCAAGATTAGGATTAGGAGGAGTTGAACTTGGTTGCATTAGCCCTACTATGGTAGTAGTAGTTTGGGCTCATGCTTTAAACCACTTATTACTGGGATAGTCAATACTATCACTGGTGGACCCACCTTGGGAGACTCAAATAGACATCAAAAATAGACCTATCAACGTGTCGATGGTATTTTGGGTAAGTGAAAGGTACATCCTATGGCCTCTTTAATTACATTTGGGGACAATGATCATTTTATGTCCTATCATTGCGATGATCCCCCTCGATAGACTGTTACATCTCTAAATTTCAAGTTCGTGAACATTAATTGATTCTGGTAGTTCTAGCAATATTATTACTACTAATGCTTTAGAGGGCTGTCAATTACATAAGGCCCGGTTGGACTCGGTGCGCACATCTTTAATCGGTTTTGGAAACCATCATGTGATCCCTAGTGGTCGATTAAGCATCCCAATAACATTAATAGCAGGTCAGCTAAAACGTACAGAGACCATAGATTTTTTGGTGATTAATGAGCCATCACCTTACAATGTGTATCTTGGGAGGCCCAGTTTGAACTGCTTCCAGGCCATAGCTTCAACTATTCATATGCTTTTAAAATTTCCCACTATAGATGGGGTGGAATCTCTTCGATGTAAAATAGGCAAGGCAATATTACAAGGCATCTTTAAAAGATGTTGGCCTAGTGAAGGCCATTTCACAAACAGTTGCAGTGAACAATTCCGCCCAAGCAAATGGCTCGTCACCGGAGCTTGATATAGTTGACCTGGAGGATCCAACAGACAAGCCTGCGCAGCTTATAGAGGCTGTTACAGAGGTTAAAGAAATCCACTTGGGGCAGACCCGGCTAAGGTAATTAAGGTAGGTGTTGGTCTTTCTTTACAATTGGAATATGATTTGCTTAAGTTGTTATGCGAGTTTGTTGAGGTGGTTACTTGGGGCCTGGAAGATATGCTGGGCATTTCCCGGGATATCATAGAACATAGGTTGTCCATTGATGCTAGCCATAAGTCGGTGATGCAGAAGAAATTCAATTTTAGGGGCAAACGTAGTTGATACGTAGAAATTAAGGTCAATGCCTTGCTGGAGGTAAGAATAATTTGGGAGGTCCATTATTCGGAATGGTTGGCTAGCTCGGTGCTAGTTCCTAAGCCAGATGGTACCTGGCATATGTGCATAAACTTTACTGATTTGAACAAGGCGTGTCCCAAAGACTGGTTCTCGCTGATCTTGGTGGATGCCATTGCGGGACTTTGATTTCTCAATTTTTTGAATGCTTACAAGGGCTATCACAAAATTTTCATAGCTAAGGAGGATGAGAAAAAAAAACTCGTGCATTAAAGATAAAAGTACTTATTGCATTACTACTATGTCTTTTGGATTAAAAAATGCTGGGGCTACATTTCAGCATCTAGTTAATAAATTGTTTAAAAAACAGATAGCTCGGAACATAGAGGCTTATGTTAATGATTTATTCTTTAAAAGTAAAAATGAGTCAGTGTATTTGTTTGATTTACATTTTAGAAACCTTAGCTCAGTACGGATTACGTCTTAATCTCAAAAAAATGTATTTTTTGAGCTACCTCGGGAAAGTTTCTGAGGGAGTTATTTCTGTTAATCCAAAAAAGTAGAAGCCATTTCACAAATGCACCCATCATAGTCTATACATGAAGTTCAATAATTAACAGGTTGATTGGCTGCTTTAAATAGGTTTTTATCCCGGTCGGTCAGCTGAAAAAGCTTTGCCTTTCTTCCATATTTTGAAAAATTCGATAAATTTGTTTGAGGGACTGAATGTCAACTAGATTTTAATCAGTTAAAAACTTATTTAGCATAGGAATAGTTACACATGTATTTAGCTATGACTAAATCCGTAATTACTCTGTTTTACTTCGTGAGGATAACGGGGTTCAGAGACCCATATATTTAGTTTGTAAAGTTTTGCAAGCCGTTGAGCGTAATTACTCTAACCTTGAAAAGTTAGCTTTGGCACTTGTTCATTTTACTCGGCAGCTCAGGCTATACTTTGATGCGCACCCGGTGGTCTTGTTCACGGATGTACCTCTTAAGGCGGTTTTATAGAAAGCCGATGTTTCTAGCCATTTGACTAAATGTGCTATTGAGTTGGGGGACTATGACATAATTTTCAAGCCAGGGATTGCAATCAAGGGGTAGGTTTTGGCTGATTTTATGTGGAGGGTGTACCAGAACAATATGGGACATTAGCTTTTACCAATCTAGCCCAAGGGGACTTCATTTCTTCTAACATGATAAGGCATCGAGCACGTCAAGGTCAGGGGTTGGGCTAATTCTTACGGTCCCGGCTGGGGAGGCTTATACTTATGCATTGCAATTCCAGTTCTCTGCAACAAATAATGAGGCAGAGTACGAGGCTATGGTAGCCAGGCTGAAATTGGCCTGAAGCTTGGTTGAAGAGAATGCATTTCAATAAAATATACGGCAGTAGCCAAATCGGGTATACTTTTAAAATTGCTCTGGCGAGCTCAAGTCAAAATCATTTACTCAATCAGTAAATACTTAAGTAACACTTTTTTGATTTCCAAATCCATATAGCTATTCTAAAGTCAAGCGTTAAGTTTGAGCCAAGTTTTCAAGATATCATTCTCGTCAAAGCCATGTAGATATTTCAAATAGTAGGTGTAAAGACAAGGTGAGAAGTATAACCAGGAAATCACAACAAAATATAATCAAGTCAAATGCAAATCGTTCACATGGAGTTCATATTAGAATTGTGGAAGCATATCTAGCAGTTCAAGCACGTCAAGTAAGTCTTGCGTCTCTATTTCCTACAGCAGAGCATAATAATCAAGGCAAGCAAGTCATGCATCTCTATTTCCTATAGCAGATACTGAAATAGCATGGTAGCATAGATACAACTTTCATATGCACATATTTGAGCCACTAGACTCCTAGCAAGTAGATTTCATAAACAAGTCCTCTCTGAAAAAGCTAGATCAGAATCTATTCAAGTGTTCGAGTTGTTCAAGTACTAGATGGTTTGCAAAACACATCACCCCTGCTGTAGCCGTACAATGGAGGTATTCTCGACGGTAGGGGTTTTGGATCCTGGCCCTTTTTCATCTTAGGCCACAAGTGTTCCTCTCATACCGAAGGAGTGTCGACTATTTACGACACTGGTCTTCACCAGCAGGCCCTTCTTAGGGGGCGAGCGTATACATGTCAAGTCAAGCAAGAAGACTCGGAGCCTGAGTCTTATCTAGTAGGTCTCTGACTTATTTCACGCTAAGGTGATCATGGCAACTCTAGCATGCTTCATACTTATATACAGGCCTTATGCAATCCTAGATGACATGCAACTTACCCTGAGAAGTGCCTCCTCCATTCTAGTCTGGTACATCGTGCTTTCATATTATTATAAGCATACATAGTTCTATGTAAACAAGTCATCATGTCAAGTTAGGCACGGTACATAGTAATCATACAAAGTACTATCATGTCAAGCAGGCATGTGGCATATAAGTATACATACTTAGCATCAAGTTTGGAAAACAAGAAAGTTTGAAGCATTACCATGTGTAACAATTCAAGCAATTCAATTCCAGTTACATGCAATTGAGGTATGGACAACCTCTTACTTTAGTCTGGCAATCAATGGTATAATTACATGCATACTAAATATAGTTCAGTCAAACTTTTATCAAGGTATCAAGTAAATCCCTCACTGATGTGAACCCCTGACCCTCAACGCCGTGGAAACAAAGAACTCTATGCGGAAAGTGCCAAGGAAAATCTGAATGCAAGACGTAGCTCTTAACTTCTAGAATCCTTACCCTTGGATTCGGTAGATTACTAACTTACAAAGTAAATTAGACACACAATTCGAACCAAGTTGAGAAAACTAGAATCAAAACAAAGCTTAGCAATAGACAGAGCAATTATCTATTAGCCTATAGTTCCTGTAGCTTTTAGCAATTAACAAACATGCAAATTACATAAGCCCAAAATAAGGTGAGTGATTAAAGAAGTATAAAAATATAACTTAAATCATTTAATCAACTAAATAATTTCGTGGTTGGCACCCCTATTTATAGGTATGGGGGTGTCCAAATTACAATAGGAAAAGACTAACTGAAAGCAGCAAAAGTGGAAACCAATCAGAATTGGATTTCCCTTACAAACCAAGTCCTAAATGAACAAGGACAATGGTGGATGAATTAAGTCACCTTTATGGAAAGGGGTGAACGAAATTCTAACATAATTATACTAGGAAAAGAATTAAAATTGGAAACCAATCAAGAGTTGATTTCTTACAAAGCCGAAACCTAAAGGAACTAGGTTTTGGTAGCTGCTGAATTTGTCTGCCACTTGGATTGGCATATGAACGAAATTAACACTTAAAATAGGTAGGAAAATAAATGTAAATCCTATCCAAAAAGGGAGATCAAGAAGAGATCCCTTTTTGGAAACTACCAAGCTA
Organism: Leptodermis oblonga; assembly: GCA_016801395.1. NCBI lineage: Eukaryota > Viridiplantae > Streptophyta > Magnoliopsida > Gentianales > Rubiaceae > Leptodermis > Leptodermis oblonga. The sequence continues at coordinate 22,288,670 of CM028756.1, read as the reverse complement.
ATCTAGTTGTAATAAACTTGTAACAACCTAACCAACTTGTAACAAACAAGGAGTAGGAATAGGAAACATGCACAAATCCTTATCCCTTACTCTACCCTAAAACCCTTAATTCCAAACCCTACCATTATGCGAATTGGGTTGCCCTTAGCGGGTTGTTGGGCTGGCCGAACTTGGAGTTCTGGACTTCAAGGGAGGTTCGGCCCAATGATGTTGGCACATGAGGTGGATGATGTAGGGAGGTTCTGGAATCTTCTGGAATCTCCCGAAATCATTTCGGAACGTCAAAAATCAAGAATTTTAAGATTCTTCACGATTCTTCAAGATTCAGTAAACCGCGAAATTCAAGATTTTCACGAAAATCAAGAATTTCAAGAAATGCCCTTTCCTTCAGCTGGATTGATTAATAGGAACCATTTCCTTTGTAATGGAGAGTAAAGTGATGCTTTTAACCTTCCTTCTATTCTCTTCAAGGGCTTTGGTGTCCGTAATGAGCTGGGCTTCTGTAGCACTCATTTGAACAATATTTTCAAGATCTTATCTGAGTTTCCTTGTCCTTTGATAAGACTTGTCGTAGGTCTACCAAATACAGTAAAATTACTGTTTAAAACTTGCAATTAGAATGCTAAGAAAATATAGCACAGTAGAAGACAGGGTCGATCCACAGGGACAGTGAATAATATTCAATTTCCAATTAACATGCAAATAAACCAAACTATTGACTAGCAGTCACCTTTGCGTCTTTTAAGAGACCTTTAGAGTTCACTTAATTATAGAAAATAATAACTAAAATAATAATTAAATAAAAGACTTAACACGATATCAATTACTGAGAGAAAATTTCGGTATTATGTAAATCCATCCTAATCTCATGCATGCAATCCTAAACCTCTTAACTTGTCTAATTACTTATGCCGTTTCAGTTATAGTATTACTGCGAGTCCCCGCAAATAATCCCAATTCTCCCATAGATTCTCAATAATCCCCCGCGAGTCCCGGCAAAGGAATTATTCTCTAACTACATTAACTAACAGACCGCGAGTCCCCGCAAACCTTATTAATTAACAAATAGAAGCATTAAGAACTAGAAGAACCCGAAACTAGTAATTCCTACTGTGAAATTATTACCCAATTAATCCTCTACTACTTGGCCGGTAGTTGTGCCAGTCACTGACTCTACCAGATTAAACTAAGTTGATCAGGCTTACAATAATCTTAGTAATTAGACATATAAACACAGGCAATTTAGAAACATAATTCATTAGACTTTCGATTAATTCTTGGGTTTCATACATAAATGGATTATGACTTCTTACATAATACCATAACTAAGAAATTAGCTACTCATGATGACTAAACTAATTAAACAATCAATATAAAATGTAGACATAATAGGATATTTAACTAATAAAATAATACCCAATAATTAGCTACTGGCCGAAACCAACTTTTCATGCGTGAACTAATAAATTAAAACAAGCTAATAAACTAATTAACTAGAAAAAAACACCCAAAAGCTAAACTAAGTAAAAGAGATACAACACCAAAAAATGAAGGAAAGGGAATAATAGATTAAAAGATCAAACCAACGTTGCTGACGGAAACTTCAAGAGTCGGACTTCAAGAACTGAAAAAAAAAAGCTCTCTGCTATCTAAGAAAAATGTATTAAGGAAAAAGTAGCAAGCCTCTAATTTCTTCTTCATCACTCCATTAGGTCCCCTATATATAGGGATAGAAACCTTAATTCCCATCCTTAATTTAAGGCTCAATTCCAATTTGGATTTAGAGATCAAATTGGAATTTTCTTCCTTAGCCGCAATTGAAGACTCAATTCCAATTTGGATTTAGAGATCAAATTGGAATTTCCTTCCTTAGTAGCATTCCATGCATCTGGCCGTAATTCAAGACTTCAAATTGGAATTGATTTTGACTTCAATTCCAATTGGATTTTAGATATCAAATTAGAATTTTCTTCCTTAATAGCATTCTATGCATGTGATATTCAATATGATTTTAGGTTCCACGTGCATAGCATCCCTAAGAATCCGATTTTGGCTTCCATCCTTGTGCTTGGCTGCATTTCAAGAATTCAAATTAGATTTGATTTTGGCCAAGGAATCCAATTTGATTTTGACTTCAACGCATCCAATTCTTTCTTTTGCTTCATTCTTTTCTTCTTAAGCTCGATCTCCAAAATTGTAAATAAACATTAAAACCTTGGGCAAAAGCCCGTGAGAACTCCCATAACAAGTGCTAAAATAATTCACCTAAAAGGTGCAGATTAAATATCCCCACACTGGAATAACGCTTGCCCTCAAGCGTGAAGTGAAGAACTAGAGTATACCCATCAATTCAGCAATGCACTAACTCAACTTCTCTCCTTAATTTATCAGACCAAAACATAAACACAGAACAGAACACGACACACAAAACTCTTCGACTGACTCGAGAATTAAAAACAACTACTATCACTCAATTAAAAACAACTACTATCACTCAAAACTCAAAACAAGACTCACAAATCTGCCTTTTTCTCTTTTCTGGAACTTACTTACACCACATAATCAGCACTTCAATTCATATGCATGTGTTCTATTTACTTCACAAAAAAAAAAAAAAAAAAAAAACAGTCCTTCCATCGGCTAAATCCAAAAACATGCAATAATTCCCAAAAACAGACTCTATGGTCTGTAATGCACACAATCTCACATTTTTCAGGAAAAAATAGGATAAAAGTAAATCCTAATCTAGCCAGAATCATGTATGCTTGATAGTCGACCATCGCCACAGTATAGAAGGAATAGATACACAGCAGTTAAGAAACAACCTTCTAATTTATGGGACGCAACGTGAGGCTTGGGTTAGAACCTTTGGACACATCCTAAGGGTTCTAGGCCACTTGTAAAAAATTCAAACCCAGTGTATTCTCAAAAAATTAAACTTTAATTGCTGTCATTTTCTTCAGAATTTTTCACAACCCTCCTTCGGTTTGGGCAAACTGGCGCTTGTCTCATTAAGCATTTTTACACTTTGCACGGACCATGGTTCACAAAATTCAGTACCCAGCTTATCATATGCCATAATGTCAGTACATTGCATAATTCAAAGCATCAACATTCATTTTCATTCATTCATTTTTTTTTCACTTTCCATGAGCTTTTTAACATTGGGTACACATATACATTGACAAGTAATCCACTTATATTGTTTAAACAGTGCACCACTTGACTTCATTCATAATTCAGCAACTCAACACACATTGGGGGGTAGAAAGGATTTATCACAAAAATTGGCCTTGGCTTATTTACTGACTAGAAAAATGTTTGTATGCAAGGCTGAACTTGGCTTCTAGGGATATAACAAGGTAGGTTAAGAATTCAAGCCAAAAGTGGTTAATCCTAAGAAGGTTCCCCATCATCCCGCCATATATTATTCATACCATCTTGAAAGTCTGACAGGCAGGCAAGTGATTCTCCTCGAACAATTTAGCATTTAGGTTTAGTACAATGGCTTAAGAAAAGGAAAAACATGTATATTTCCAGATTTAACTAATTTAGAACTTTTCAAATTAATTATTCAAACTTCAGCATGCATACTTCATGTCACACTTCTTCTATGATGCATATTTTAGATCCAAATCAGATTAAAGCGGAGATAACTTCACTCAAAAACAGGACAAAAAATAAAAAATTTAGGACAAATATCTGTATATCCCCACACTTAGACAATTGCTTGTCCCCAAGTAAACACAATGAAACACAAGGTGATAAGGGCATCCCAAGTCCATCGACAAGTCCACAGACAAGTGAGTCCAGAGAAGCTGAGGAGGTTTGGGTTCTACACCGAGGCCCAACAATGCTTCAGGATCCAACTCCACATCAAAGGGATCCACTTGTAGATATCATTGGGCCAATGACAAGAAGCAGAGCAAAGAAGGTTCAAGAGACTCTTAACAACCTTGTACAAGCTTGACGACAGGATGCTCAATTGATAGTAGAAGCCAACGCCTTGAGAACAAAGCCGGAAGGGTTCAAATTGCAACTCTCCTTACAATTCTTGAAGAAGAGGTGCAATTCCCCATTCCACGATGAAGAGAAGGCTTTTTCTTGAAGTTCTTGAAGACGCCGGAAGGTTCTTGGACTTTAAAGAGATGTTTCTTGAAGTTCTTGATTTTCTTGAAAACCTTGAATTTCATATTTTGCAGAATCTTGAAGAATCTTGAAAATCTTGATTCCAAAATAATTTCGGGAGATTCCAGAAGATTCCAGAAGCTCCCTACCCCATTCCACAATGCGCCATCAACAAGTGGGCCGAACCACCATGGAGCCCATTCCACATCACCAAGTTCGGCCAAGCCCATCAAAGAAGGCCAACCGAAACTTCATCCAAGATTTCACATAAACGTTTAGGGTTTGGGGGAAAATAAGGGTTTGTGCATGTTCCCTATTTTGCTCTTAGTTTATTAGTTTCCAAAAAGGATCCCTTCTTGATCTCCTTTTTGGAGTAGGATTTTCAATTCCTTTTCCTTCTTGTTTTTCATTGTAATTTCGGCTACCATTAGCCCAAGGTGACCGAATTTCCTTTTCTCTTACCATTACCCACTTCTTTCAGGTTTTGGTATTGTAAAGGAAATCAATCTCGTGATTGGTTTACAATTCTTTCCTACTTTTTTTGGCTGGCCTACTCTATAAATAGGGCATCTGTATAGCATAATTAAAACAAGTATTCAGATCTTAAAAATATTAGTTTGAGTACTCTCCCTTTATTGCTTTATGTATTTTGCATGCTTGTGATTTATATATTGCATGAAACTTAGCTTAATTAGGTTCTTTGCTCTACCTAATTAAAATCACATGTTTCATCTCTTTTCTTACTTGGTTCGAATCCCTTGAGTAAATTAGCTTAGGTTGGTTTATTTTTATTAACTGGATTTTCGGGTAAGTTAAGAGTTCATACGAGCTACGCCGCATAATCAGACTTTCCTTGGCAATTCATCCGCATGTGTACCTTGGTCCACATCACAAGGGATACACAATGACACAACAGATATGAAAAATATTATACAGCCCTGTACACATCCCCTCACTTAAAGAAAGCTTGTCCTCAAGAGCGAAGAAAAGAACAAAATGTCGGGTTAAATATAGACGAAGAAAAACAAACATAACACAAAACAAGAACTCAAAACAGCAAACAAGACAAAAAATACCTGTGAGCCGAATCATTAGGTTCCATATAGGCAGTAGAAGTACTCGCCCGAGCTGCTCTTATCCTTAAAAACTCACGTAGAAGTATGCGGCGGCGGCGGCGGAACTTGCTGGAAAGCAGTAGAAGTACTTACTTCTCTTGATAGTGATGTAGTCGAGATCTCCAAGGACGGCAGAATTTATACTTTTTCCTTCAGCATCTTTAAAAATAGTTAAATCGTGAAAAATGTTATAAAATAATTAAATACTTTCTTCTCTTTTTATTTATTTTTTATTTTTTATTTTTACTGAACGATTATAACAAACTAGGTTGCCTCCTAGTAGCACTTTTCTTTAACGTCTTGGCCAGACGGAGTGCGAATTGATCAATCTACGTGATGCGGGCATTTGGCCAACCATACTCCTTCGACTTGCTGGATCTCACTTGAAGTATAAAATTGCTTCAATCTATGCCCGTTGACTTTATACTGCTGCCCTAACTGAGGGTCTCGGACCTCCACTGCACCACTTGGCTAAACCGCTACTACCTCCAAAGGTCCATGCCACTTGCTAGACAATTTTCCAGTGCCAAATAATCAAATTTTGGATTTGAATAGTAACACCTGCTGCCCAACTCGAAATTCTTTCTACCGAATGAGCCGATCATGCCTTGCTTTCGTTCAGTCTTTGTACCATTTGGCAAAATCATAGGCTTCCAGCCTAATTTCTTCAAGTTCCTAGAGTTGATACTGCCTTTCTTCACCTGCTGCTATGGCATCCATGTTCATCTTCTGGACTGCCCAGTATGCTTTATGCTCTAATTCCACGGGAAGATGACACATCTTGCCAAAAACAAGTCGATATGGAGACATCCCAATAGGAGTTTTAAATGCAATCCGATATGCCCATAAAGCATCAGGTAGCTTCTGACTCCAATCTTTTCTTGAGGTATTAACTGTCCTCTCAAGAATTCTCTTGATCTCTCTGTTTGAAACTTCAGCCTGTCCATTGGACTGTGGATGGTAAGGTGTAGCAAGTCGATGCTGAATTCCATGTGCCCTTATCACTCCGGCTATAGTTCGATTGCAAAAGTGGGTACCTTGATCACTTATAATCGCCTTGGGAACACCAAATCGAGGTAACAATTGACATGTTAAAAATGCCTTCACATCTTTGGCTTTATTCGAGCGAGTGGACCTGGCCTCAACCCACTTGGACACATAATCGACGGTGAGCAAAATGTAAACATACCCATTGAAAGGTGGGAAAGGGCCCATAAAATCCATGCCCCAAACATCAAATATTTCACAGACCTTGATTGGGACTTGTGGCATCTCATCTCGGGTCCCGATGTCTCCAAATTGCTGGCATTTTTCACAAGCTTGACAAAATAGGTAGCTATCTTTGTTCAGACTAGGCCAGTAAAAGCCACAATCCATTATTTTTTGGGCTGTGCATTTGTGGCCAAAATGTCCTCCTGTAGGCGAAGAATGGCAGTGCTGTAGAATGCTCTTTTGCTCCCATTCTGGTACATAACGTCGGATGATCTGATTAGGGCCACACTTCCATATGATTGGATCGTCCTAGATATACTACCTACTGTCGCTGATCAACTTCTCCTTCTTTCCTTAAGAAAACTCTAGTGGCAAAACATTAGCAACTAAATAATTCACTATGTGTGTATACCATGGGTCAGGATGTGCTGCTGATACTGCTGCAAGATGAGTTTGTTCTTCCTGGATCATATCACTTAGAGCGAAAAGGTGTTGTCCAGGAAATTCTTCACCAATTTGTTCCTCCTCTTCAGGTAGAGTTAGTCGGCTCAAGTGATCAGCTACTGTGTTCTCAGCTCCTTTTTTATCCTTAAGCTCCCAATCAAATCAACCTTGGCTTTCACTTCTTTTTGTGCAGAAGGTGCTTTAAAGCAGCATGATCGGTATAAACTATAACTTTGGAGCCCAATAGGTATTGTCTGAATTTGTCAAACCCGAATACCACTGCTAACAACTCCTTGTTAGTTGTGGTGTAATTACATTGGGCAGGATTAAGAGTCTTGGAGGCATAATGCACAGCATGTGTTTTCTTCCGAATTTTCTGACCAAGCACGGCACCAACAGCATAATCACTAGCGTCACACATAAGCTCGAATGGTTTTGCCCAATTTGGAGGTTGAATGATTGGAGCTGATATCAAATTCTCTTTTAGAGTATGAAATGCTTCACGGCAGTCGTCCGTTAAGGCAAACGGGACATCGTCTTTGAGCAAATTTGTGAGTGGTTGTGTGATTTTAGCAAAGTCCTTGATGAAATGTCTGTAAAAACCTGTAAGGCCCAGAAAACCATGAATTCCTTTCACATTGGTGGGATAGGGTAGCTTGGCAATCAATTCTACCTTGGCCTTGTCCACTTCGATCCCTTCTTTACTGATTTAATAACAAAGAACAATTCCTTCTCGAACCATGAAATGACACTTCTCATAATTCAACACCAAATTTTTAGCTACGCATCGTTCTAAAACTGAGTCCAGGTGCTCTAAACATTGATCAAAAGAATCCCCATAGACTGTGAAATCATCCATAAAAATCTAATGCACTGCTCAATCATGTCTAAAAATACACTCATCATACATATCTGAAAAGTCCCTAGGGCATTGCATAGACCGACGGTATCCTTCTATAGGCATAGGTTCCGAATGGGCATGTGAAAGTAGTCTTCTCTTGATCCTCCTTGTTCACCCAGATCTAAAAATATCCACTGTACCCGTCCAGAAAACAAAAGAACGTCTTTCCAGCTAGACGTTCTAGCATCTCATCAATAAAGGGAAGGGGAAAATGATCCTTCCTGGTAGCTGCATTCAATTTGCGAAAGTCAATGCACGTTCTCCATCCTGTGAGTAATCTCATTGGCACCAGCTCATTTTTCTCATTGGTAACTACTTCAAAACCTCCCTTTTTGGGCACCACATGGACTGGACTAACCCACTTGCTGTCAGAAATAGGATAGATTATTCCCATTGCCAATAACTTCAGAATCTCCTTTAGAACTACCTCCTTCATGTTTGGATTTAGCTTTCTCTGAGGGTTCCTCGATGGCTTTGCGTCTTGCTCGAGAAAGATAAAGTGTTGGCAAATATCTGGACTTATTCCAGGAACATCGGCTAAGGTCCACGTTATCGCCTTGATGTGATTCCGTATGGTTCTGAGCAACCGATCTTCTTGAGATGGGGTCAATCCTTTAGAAATAATCACTGGCAGTGTATCTTCTTCTCCTAAGTAGGCATATTTCAGATTATCTGGAAGAGGCTTCAGATCTAGTTTCAGGGCCTTTACTAAAGATGGAACTGGCCGTTCGGCACCCATCGGTTTGGGGAAATAGTCGCCTAGCCCTGTGTACTCTTCAGCTGCTGAAAGGTTCTGAATTGCCTCGCAGACTTCCTCATCACTTAAATTCTGTATATCAACTTCTGTGAGACTTTGAGCAAGCGTCCTCTCTAGTTTATCCTGCAAGAAATTCGTCTCAAGATATTCTTGGACAAGGGTGTCAATGACATCTATTCCATATACATTCTCAACATCATCCGGATGTTTCATTGCATTCTCAATGTTAAATTTCCACTTATCCCCATAGTAATCCAAACAAATTGACCCATTATATACATCTATAACAGCCTTAGATGTCTTAAGAAAAGGTCTACCCAATAGCACCCTAGCAGATTTTTTTAGTAGGATCAGTATTCATTTTTAAAACATAGAAATCTGCTAGGGTACACAAAAGAATTAACTCGCACAAGTACATTTTCTAATATGCCTCAGCATGAACACATGATCTATCAGTTAATTGAATCACAACCTTTGTTTCAGTTAATTCTACCCTAGATAGAGTCAAATAAATAGATAAAGGCATGACATTAATAGATGCACCAAGATCACACATTGCATGCTCAATAACCTTTTCTCTAATCACACATGGTAGAGAAAACATACCTAGGTCCTTGCACTTCTTCTAAATAACGGCGGAGACTATCTCGCCTAGGACCACCTTACTAGCTCCTCTTGGCTTCCCAGCCATGAAGTCCTTCAAAAATTTCCCAATTGGGGGAATTTTAATCGCCTTTAGGAATGGAATGTTGACATCCATTTTTTTGAAGACCTCAATTACTCAATTGGGTCCTCTTTCATCTTTCTTGCCTTGGGGCGCAAGCTATTTGGGAAGGGTGGCACCGGCTTGTACACCTCCTTGCTTACTGGAATTGGTGATGTAGATTTCTTAAGCAATTGATAAGTTCCCAAGATTGGTTTAGTGAGCATACAACACAGTTGGAGAATTCAAGCTCTAGTTCGGTGTTGTTTAGTGAATGGAACAATGATAATCATGGATTTGCAAAGTGATGAACACAAGAAAACACTTCACATATAGATTATCAAAAATACAACAAGATTGATACAATGATGGAGAGATAGAGAATGGAAACAAAGAGTATTATCGAAGGCAATACAAGATCGAATCTAGACTAGGCACCCCTAATGAACATATGTCATTAAATTCACCTAGCTACTTACAAAACCTTGAAATTAACCAAGCTAACCAAGACTTCTAATACTCAAAAGAAGACTTGTAAACTTCTTACCAATGCCCACAAGTGTGCAATGATGACCAAAACCACCAGGAGTTGGAATTGAAGTTGAGAAGCTCTCAAATTTGGATTGAATTTTCATGTAGGTTGATGATTCCTTGTAGTTTCAGCCACATTATATAGAAGGCCAGCAAGAATAAGTCCAACAAAGCTAAAGTACACACCAAATAAAGAAATACAAAGCTAAAGTTCACACCAAATAAAGAAATACAATATAATACTTAAAGTAGTGGGATTGATTCTTCATGTTTTGTGGGTGGGTTTCATTTTCAGCCATGTTTTGTGGCTTTGATTCTTCATGGCCGAAAATCATTAGTTGGCTGCCATGTTTTGGTGGATTTGATTATTGGCCAAGAATTATATATCTTCCACCTTTGAATTTTCAAATAAGGTTTCCCTCAAATTGGCATCTTGCCCTCCAACTTCTCCTTAAATGCATTTTGACCCTTCCAATTATGATCAAAGGTAGATTGACCTCTTATCCTTTCACTTGACCGAGAATGTAGTCCCAATGTGAGATTTGATGGTTGAAATTGATTGTTCATGGTGATCATGGTCACCCACGGTTTTGCTTCTTCCACCTTGCGGTCCTCTAGTGCTTGATCAACGTATCCATTAATTGCTTCCTTCAATTTCTTTGTTTGAAGACGAGTCATGTGTTGCTTAGGTTCTTGTTGAGGCTTGATGGAGATAGGATCTACATCAATTGGGGCATGGCTCCTCTTAGGTTCAGGTTCAGAGCTAATAAAGATTTCCTCAGGTTTGGTTTGTTCTGAATTTTTAGCTTCTGGAACACCCGTCAGTTTAGGCAAACGGTCCCCTACTGACTGCAATTTTTTTACTGCAGCCTCCAAAATTTTTCCACTTCGCAGCTGGATTTTGTTCACATTCTCCTTAGGAGAAACCTGGACCTGGGAAGGCAGTTGGCCTTGATTCCCTCTTAATTCTTGCATGGAAACCGATAACTGAGATAGTACTCCATCAATCCCATCCATGGTTGTTCACTGCTCCTTCTACTGCGCAAATAGCTCTACCATGGCTTCCTTCATTGGTCTGCCTCCTCTTGGATTGTTCTGATTTGGATTAAAAAAATTCCTCTAATTCGGAGGCCTGTACATTAGTCCGGTACTCCGGTTATTGCTCCCTATATTTGGATTCGAAGCTTGTTGGTTGGGATTTCCCATAACCTGAATAGGACCCTGTTGATTTGTTTCTGAGGGAAAAGGAACTTGAACTCCCTCTTCTGGATTTTTCCAACCAAACGCCGGATTGTCCTTCCATCCCAGATTGTATATATTTGAATACGGATCTCTCCTTGGTGCGTTCCGCTGCCAGTTCCCATTGAAATTGTTATGCCAATTTCCTACAGCATTAGCCTGAGCAATTGTTTCTTCCTGCGCAGGATTGCAGTTTTGCGCCAAGTGTCCCGGACGGCCACAACATGCACATGTTGTGGCCGTCCGGAACACTTGGCGCAAAACTGCAATCCTGCGCAGGAAGAAACAATTGCTCAGGCTAATGCTGTAGGAAATTGGAATAACACGTAACCTCCTCTTTGTTACTGCTGTTCGAGGATGCAAGTTTCGCCACTAATGCAGTCAATTTCTCGACACTAGAGTGAGCTAATTTAATCTTTCCTCCCCAGAATCATCAATAAACCAGACTTTAGCCTGCCATTTGGCCAAACGAGAGGGTTCCCCGAACTGGCTTCTTGACTCAATGGTGTCTTCAATCATCTTCTTGGCCTTGGCTACTGTATTGTTCTGGAAGGCCCCATTGCTGGATGAATCCATGTGGTTCCGGTCATTGGTGCACATCCCATGGTAGAAATATTGCAGTAATTGAGCCTCTGAATACTTATGATTTGGATAGCTTTCCACCAATTCATTAAATCTCATCCAGTAATTGCTGAGGGATTCATCAACATCTTGTTGAATGTTGCTGCTCTCCTTCATAACCAAATTGGTTTTGGTTGGAGGAAAATACTTCTTCAGGAAGAGCTCTTTCATCTGCTGCCAGGTGGTGATAGAATTTGGAGGTAATGATGAGAACCACCGATTTGCTGGACCTGTTAGGACGTAGGGGAAAGCCACCAATTTTAGTTGATCAATGGTAGCTCTAGTTGGTAGGTGCCCCCACCTTACAATTCTTCACGTACTCTGCCAAGGAAATTGTGAGGATCATCTCTAGCACCCCCATGAAATTTTGGGATGCCATTTAGCCAGCTATTCTTCAATGGGAATCCGTTGGGCAGTGTCGGAGTGACTACTGCCGAGGCTCTATCATCGGTATCATGGTTGTAAAGATCTTTCAGGGTGGGCTCTTCTTCTGGGCCCTCTACACGTTCTCTGTCACACATTGGATCTAACTTAGAGTCAGAATGTGAAATTTCTATTTCAGAGCTACCGGCCGTTTGGTCAAACAGTCGACTGACAGACTCTATTTCATCGAGTTTTCGTAACCGTGTTTCCTTGGTTAAGCATAATATTCTATTTCCAATTAACATGCAAATAAACTAAACTATTGACTAATAGTCACCTTTGCGTCTTTTAAGAGACCTTTAGAGTTGTCACTTAATTATAGAAAATAATAACTAAAATAATAATTAAATAAAATACTAAAGACGATATCAATTACTGAGAGGAAATTCCGGTATTATGTAAATCCACCCTAATCTCATGCATGCAATCCTAAACCTCTTAACTTGTCTAATTACTTATGTTGTTTCAGTTATAGTATTACCGCGAGTCCCCGCAAATAATCCCAATTCTCCCATAGATTCTAGATAATCCCCCGCGAGTCCCGGCAAAGGAATTATTCTCTAACTACATTAACTAACAGACCGCGAGTCCCCGTAAACCTTATTAATTAACAAATAGAAGTATTAAGAACTAGAAGAACCTGAAACTAGTAATTCCTACTGTGAAATTATTACCCAATTAATCCTCTACTACTCGGCCGGTAGTTGTGCCACTCACTTACTCTACCAGATTAAACTAAGTTGATCAGGCTTACAATAATCTTAGTAATTAGACATATAAACACAGGCAATTTAGAAACATAATTCATTAGACTTTAGATTAATTCCTAGGTTTCATACATACATGGATTATGGCTTCTTATATAATACCAGAATTAAGAAATTAGCTACTCATGATAACTAAACTAATTAAACAAGCAATATAAAATGTAGACATAATAGGATATTTAACTGATAAAATAATACCCACTAATTAGCTACTGGCCGAAACCAACTTTGCATGCAAAAGCTAAACTAATTAAAAGAGATACAACACCAAAAAATGAAGGAAAGGGAATAATAGATTAAAAGATCAAACCAACGTTGCTGACGGAAACTTCAAGAGTCAGACTTCAAGAACTGAAAAAAACGCTCTCTGCTATCTAAGAAAAATGTATTAAGGAAAAAGTAGCAAGCCTCTAATGTGTTCTTCATCACTCCATTAGCTCCCCTATATATAGGGATAGAAACCTTAATTCCCAGCTGCAATTTAAGACTCAATTCCAATTTGGATCTAGAGATCAAATTGGAATTTTCTTCCTTAGCCACAATTGAAGACTCAATTCCAATTTGGATTTTGAGATCAAATTTGAATTTCCTTCCTTAGGAACAATTCAAGAATCAATTCCAATTTGGATTTAGAGATCAAATTGGAATTTCCTTCCTTAGTAGCATTCCATGCATCCGGCCATAATTCAAGACTTCAAATTGGAATTCATTTTGACTTCAATTCCAATTGGATTTTAGATATCAAATTGGATTTTTCTTCCTTAATAGCATTCCATTCATGTGATATTAAATTTGATTTTAGCTTCCACGTGCATACCATCTCCAAGAATCCAATTTGATTTTGGCTTCCATGCATGTGATTGGCTGCATTTCAAGAATCCAAATTAGATTTGATTTTGGCCAAGGAATCCAATTTGATTTTGACTTCAACGCATCTAATTCTTTCTTTTGCTTCATTCTTTTCTTCTTAAGCTCGATCTCCAAAATTGTAAATAAACATTAAAACCTTGGGCAAAAGCCCGCGAGAGCTGCCATAACAAGTGCTAAAATAATTCACCTAAAAGGTGCAGATCATCCTTCTTCATGTCATAAGCCCAACTATGTCAACGAACGGATCTCTCCGATATGGGCTTGGGTCCTGGAGCATTGGCGGGCCTCTATGGAGCACACAAACCTCTGCTGCACTTTCTGAGCCCTCATTGCTTGAACTGGGATCCTCTGCATACTGACTTGGCGTAGGGCTGGGGATGCCCTCATCACTCACCTTGGTCAAGCGAGGTCAATTTCCAATTAACGAGTGCAAGTCGAGCTTAGTCAATGTTGGTCAAGCACAGCAAGTTTCCAAGTAATTTATGTGCGAGTTATTTACTAAGGCTAATTAAGGTATATCCTAAGATAAGCATATTCGCACAAGTGCAAGTTTTTCAACTAAGTTCCAAGTTTCGGGAAGGTTCGATGTTGGAGGCTATCGAAAGAGATGTTGAGATAAGGTTCAACACCGAAGAGGGCATTGGATAAATTTGATAGCTTTCTCCCTCGAAGTCATCAATCAGGTTTCTAAAGATTACTAATTACTAAAAACTGAAACAAACTCAAGAGATCACTTTTGATACCTGAAGACGATCGAAAGGGTTTCGGAAAAATTTCGGGTCTTTATGGACTTTTCGCAAAAATCATTCATTTAAATCCAAATCTTTTAATATCAAACTCATATAGGCGGGTAAACATTAACACATGATGTGTTTGTGGCTTTAAAACATTTCAAAACAGATTCGAAATAGTTTTGGGGAAAGGGCTCCAAACCATTTGGAGTTGTGGCAATCATTCACAATTAAAAACTTAACAGTTTTCTGGTCCGCCATGTACAGTTTAAAATCGGAGTCTCATAATTGAAAATTTGGAATGACACCAAATTTGTCCAATAGATAAAATACATATCAAACTAACTACCATACAAGTTTCAGAATTTTTGGATAAAAGGCAAGTTAAGTATAAAAATTCTAAATTTCTATTTTTCTGGAAAAGGACTGTGGCGATCAGTCCACTTTAAAACTTCATAACTCAAAAACTACACATTGACTTTTCATGAAACTTTGCAGAATGGTAAATAATGGTACCTAGAAGGTAAATTTAAAATTTCAGAATTTTTGGATAAAAGACATGTTGCATATAAAAATCTGAACTTGCGGTTTTTCTGTAAAGAGAACTGTGGCGATCAGTCCACTTTAAAACTTCATAACTCAAAAATTAACATCACATTTTCACGAAACTTTACAGAATGGTAAATAAAAGTACCTAAGAGGTACATTTAAAAGTTCAGAATTTTTTGGTAAACAAAAAGCTAGATATGAAAATCATAACTTTCTGTTTTTCTGAAAAGAGGACTGTGGCAATCAGTCCATTTTAAAACTTCATAACTCAAAAAATACACATTGCCTTTTCACGAAACCTTACAGAATGATAAATACAGGTACTTAAAAGGTACAGTTAAAATTTCAGAATTTTTGGATAAAAAACAAGTTGGATATAAAAATCTGAACTTGCTATATTTTTGCAAAGAGGACTGTGGCAATCCGTCCACTTTAAAATTTCATAACTTAAAAAATAAACATTGCCTTTTCACAAAAATTTACAGAATGATTGATTTTGGAACCTATAAGGTACAGTAAAAATTTTAGAAATTTTTGACAAAGAGATAATTAAATATTTCACTCGAAAATTTTAATTTCCTGAAAAATGATACTAGAAAACAGTCTACTTTATGCTTTCGTATCTCCTAATTCACACTTCAGTTTGCTACAAAAATTTGGAAAATTTAGGACTGTATACTCTAAACACATGGTACAAATTTCTGGATTTTTTGACAAGGGGTTAATTAAATACTTTAGTCGCCAGTTTCAGTTTCTTGAAAACCAACCTTACCGAACAGTCCGCTTTACACTCTTATATCTCCTAATTCACTCATAAATTTTCCATAAAATTTTGTAAAACTATATCCCTATATATGGTAAACCATCAGTAGAAATTTCAGGAATAAATTAGAATTAATCGACTTATAGCGATTTTCGAAAGTCTGCTGATCTGCTAAATCGGATTCCAACAGAAAGGTAATTTTGTAAAATTGGCATCTCTCAAACGGTTTGTTGAAAATTTACAAAATTTAACACACATACTCCTAAAATATCTATGATCAAGTGGTAAGTGCAGAACTGCACTTACCGTAAGACGTCATCATCGACTAAAGCTCTTCCCTTTATCTTTTCTTACAGATCCTGAGTTGAGTCCCTAGGAATCATTGATATACATAAAGGGGTTAAATTCATATGGTTTTCCAAACCATTTGAATGGAAATGAAAGGAAAGAAATGACGAAAGAATTTAATGTGGGCAGAACTGAACTTACTCTCTTGTTGCTGTTCAATCCCCGATGATAGAGGTTTTTCTTCATCTTCTTCCAGCATAGATCAACGAGAGCTAATCGAATCTAATTACGGTTCATGAGCAAAACAAGAAGTTATGAAGATGAAGGTTGATGGCTGGAGAAGAAAGGAAGAAGCGAGAGAGAGAAGAAGGAATTGACGGCAGGAAGAAGAGAACAAAAGCAAGAAGGAGCTGAATTTTCTTTCACGTAGGAGTATTGCTGTGAGCATTAGGTTAAGAATTTTCTTTTTATATGGCCATGCACAGCCAAAATCAGCTAGGGTTGTAGGTTATTAATTATTTTTCTTTACCCTTAACTAATTAAATAATTAGTAATCAAGAAAGTAAGAGATAATTACTTGGTCAATAAAATGAGATGTAATCCAATTCCATCTGTCAATTGGTTTTCCGGGTAGGTGTAATTAGATTAGTAGCACACTTTTAAATTTGATCTAGCATAGGTTAATTATCCTTTAACCTTAAAATATTTAATTAAGGAGCATGTTGATTTTTCACTAAACTATCTCAACGAAATTCTACCATAACTAGTAAGTTAATTCCATTACGAATTAAACTTATACCAACTCGACTCTTTTAACGTGGGGCGGGTATGTGGAAAATTACCATTTTGCCCTTACAACTAGATTACACACAACACTACACACTTAATCCTATAGACAATAATTTCTCGTAACGAAATTTTTTAATCGTCAAATTCACCATAAAATTCTAGAAATTTAATTCATGAAAAATATGGGGTGTCACACTTTGATTGATAGAATCCTAGAATGCCATGTTTTAGAGTTAAAATGATGCAGTAGGATCTATGTCATCTTTGGTATCTTCAAATTCTTGCATTTAAAAGAGTTGAAAACTTTTCATTTGAAGATAGCAAGAATTAAGCTTGTTTGCATTATTTGAAAGTTGTTAACTTTAAATTTACACATGCTTTAGTGTACTTGAGATTTTAAGCATGAAGTTAGAAATTATTTGAAGTTCCCCACATGAGAAAATTAAGGTTATATGCTTGAAAATGGCAAACTTCGAAGATTGTATGCTTAAAATTGAAAAAGTATGACCAAGTAGTTGACCTTGAAAATATGCATGTTTTGGATAGTTTAAATCTTTATGCATAAACTCCTTGAGTATTTGAAGTTGCATGAAGGATAAAATGCATGATAGAAATGTGAATATAGCAACTTTTAAAGTTCATAGCTTAACTTGCTTAAGCTTGAAATGAGTTGATCGATAGGTTGACTTTGCACATATGCATGATTTGAAATATTTCATTCCTTTGATATGTTGCATATGTTGATTAAAACTTGCTCATGTGCTTAGTTGTAAAATATATGAATAATTTGACAAGTTTTAAGAAAATAGGCATTGCTTTAGAAAAAGCTTGAGTTTTAGTTGACTTTCAAGAATATGCATGAAAATTGAATCTTTACATTCTTGAAATGCTTAATATGCCTAATGAAATTTGCGTGCATGAAGAAATGAAGTTTTTAAACTTAAGAAAATCAAATTTCATGAAAAGTTGAAAAGTTTGTAAGTTTGACCAATGAGTTGACTTTGAGATGATGCATCTTCTCTGATTTTTGATGCCTACATATTGATCATTAGGGTCATTTGAAGTTGCTTGCATACTTTTTGTGACGCCCCCACCCCGACCCTATCTCCCAAGGATCCGTTCGTGCGAGAGAGTCTGGACCGGTCCGGGGACAGCGTCATTCAAGGCTCGCGCCCAACAAGTCGATAAACATAATATTACCTTTATCTGAAAACAATTCAATCGATAGTTCTTAAAGCAAACTTGTCCAAATGCGAAAGCTAAAACATTATTCAGGACGGTGAACGACGAAATTATCCCTTAATCAAAACAATAATTGTCTAGGCCTACTTATTACAAAATAAACGCTCAGCACTGCTGCAGTGAACGTCAGCCTCACATCTAACGAACAATAAGCCATACCTAATTAACTACCTGTAAAAATAGGTTTATAAAAGGGGTGAGCTTCACTAAGCTCAGTGAGAGACCTAGGTTTCTATATAAAATTCCCATCGTGGTGCTTTAACAAAACGGTCTTGATATCAAAGCAATCATATAGACATGGCCTTACAGTTTATGCATCAATATTCATAGTATTCAAAGAATAATTCATGTGTCAATGCATAAGCAATCGGTTAATAAATAAATCAATCATCTCTATAATCATGTAGTAGAGATATATAAGGCAACATGGAATGCTCTTAACCGTATGCAACAATCGATCCATCAATTCACCCGTAGGTATTCAATTCATCTGATTTCTATGTAGCTTTCTCATATATAGCTAAGCCGATAATCAGGAATACGATCTAGAGATAGGCGGTAGTTTGATCTAGTTTGCATCAATCTGGCGTCTAGCCCTTAGGTTTCAATCAATCTGGCATTTAGCCCTTAGGTTTCGATCAATCTGGCTTCTAGCCCTTAGGTCTCAATCAATATGGTGTTTAGCCCTTAGGTTTCGATCAAGCTGGCGTTTAGCCCTTAGGTTCCAATCAATTTGATTTCCATATAGCTCTCACATCGAAAGCTACGCCATTAATCCAGAATACAATCCAGCGAGAGGCCGTAGTCTTAATTAATCTTTTAATTTCGATCAATCTGGTTGTATACATACAACCCTTAGTTTCCCCTTTAGGGAGGCATTGGCTAACTGCAACGCGGCCTCACCATGCACGGCAACACGTACCGGCGATTACAATCGATCAATTAAGACTAGACGCTCACCGTTTGTATCTGGTTTAAAGGTGTCATACCTTATCTCTTTACTAGGCAAACCTGGCATCTCTAATAGGCTTTCCTCAATCCTCGACATTTCAATATGCGATCAATCACCTAGTCATGGCATCTCTAGATGATTTCCTGATTACTAATCATGCCAATATGCAATGCAATAACATACTCATGGCATAGGTATTAGGCTTCTTCTATCTACACCTCGAAGTGCGTCTTACTCCTCAATCAATAATAATTCAAGCGATCAATCATCAATCAATAGGCATACATGCTTGTGTTCATATTAAGCAAGTAGGCAATTCAAACATACATCTCATGCAATCAATCATGGCATATATCTCATATGTAGCAATCAATTCCAATTACATACAAGTAAGGCGTGGGCAACCTCTTAGTTTAGCCGATCAATCAAGTTTATAGTTCATGCATACTATATATAGTTCAATTAACCTTTACAAAAATATCAAGTAAATCCCTCACCTTTCTTAAGGCGGGAGCAGTCAATGGTTGACCTCTTCTCGATCAACGATCAACTCCTGCATTACGACCGTTCTATTATAAGTCAACTATGTTTTGAGTTTAACGTTTGACTTTACATTTTTCTCTTGTTTTGACTTTATGGTCAACTAGGGTTGGCTTTCACTTTTAGTCAACTGGGTCAAAGGTCAATGGTCAAAGGTCAAAGGTCAAAGGCCAAAGGTTTATGACTCTAGTATTATTAGGTACTTTTGGGATTAATTTAGAATTAAGGTAGACTTTAGGGTGAAAGAGAAATTGCAGAAATAAGGCAAAATTCAGGTTCTGGACTACGTTCGAGTTTCTGGTCAACTCGTATAGAAACTCGCACGAGGGTTTTCATGTTCAATTCTTCAGGTTCTAAGAGGTTCAGAAAATCACCTTCAGAGGGCTGTATGAGTTACTGTCCGACTCGAATGACAACTCGTACAGAGGCTTTCATGTTCTTCGGGTTTCAGGTTTTGAAAGTTCAAAAAAAATCATTTTCAAAGGCTTGTCTGAGTTTTTGTCAGACTCGGACACTAACTCGCACAACAGGTTAAATTTTCCAGAAACTTCTGGTTCTAGATACTATTTTTGGGATATGTTTTAACACTATTCCAGATCATCTTTAACCAAATTAAAATCATAGATTTAAAGCCTAGTGTACAGGCAATACCTAAAAGCTTTTACTTTGCCTAACGGATCACTTTAACGTATCTAAATCTCGCTCCGAACAAGGCTCGGAACACTTTCAAAACATGTATATTCTCCGATTTTGACTTTTCAACTTAACTACTATGGATTATTTAAATGTTATAGGCATCAATATCAAACATGTTTAATAGTCAATAAAGCTAATAACATCCTAAGAACATGCTTTCTATCTATTACATACAACATTGATTTACATGTTCTTCAAGTTTCATACGAATTCATGCTTTTCTTAAATCCATTCTCAATCTAAACCACCAATTAAGACTTACCATGAGGTCCTAAGATTACCACGAACTCATAGAACTTCAATAGAGAGGGTAGAAGCGGCGGCGGTGGCGGTTGCTCACGGCGGGGGTTCTCCAAACTCCTCTCACGAAACTCTCTATTTTCTTTGCCTTTTGCTCTAAGAATTTCCAAGCTTTTGATTCATGATTTAAGGTTGTATTTATAGGCAACCATTAGGTTTAGGGTAATTCAAAATCTTGGGTAGTTAAGCTACGTCCAAATCCGGTAGTTTCCTTCTACTGGATTGATCTCAATTTCCCATTCCTTATTTTCGGATTCTGTTTTCGTTTTGTGCTGTCCGAGTTTCTGTCCGACTCAGACGAAAACTAAAATGACGCGATAATCAGATTCTTTTCCTTTTCTTTTTTCCTACTTTTCTCATGTTATTTTAGGATATCTTTTATACCCACTTTAACTCTCAATCAATCAATTTATGCAATCAATCGGTCAATCAATCAGGCAATCAATCAATTAATAAATTAAGCAATTCAATCAATCAATTAAGATTTAATTCAAGAATAAATCGATCAATTAGTAATTCATGATATTCAAATTCATGATTAATAATTAAAGCAAGTAAAATGTCTATTTTACCCCTTAAAAGGTATCGGTTTCTAGTCCAAAATTCTGGGTCCTCACACTTTTAACTTGTTTTAAACATGAGTTGATGTTATATTTCATAAATTTTGAAAACTCATGTATTTAAGAAGGATGAATTCCTTTGAGTTTCATAGCTTAACTTGCCCCTTAATTGAATGAAGCTTGTATGCTTCTTACTTGATTAGTTAAGCTCTTTAAAATGTATATGCTAGAATTTAGGGGGAGAAAAATTAGAACTCGCATAGTATCCCATAGGCTTAGAATTAGATTAGACTTTTAGAGTGCATATACTAAGGGGAAGAAAATGCTATCAAAGATCGCTTGGCTTAAAATTATGCTTAATTGATAAAAGGCTTGGCTTGATATAAGAGCACTCCATTGTATGCTTAAATGATATAATGATGACAAAAAGGAGGGAGAAGCTGTGATCTGTGATTTATGCGTTACTTTGTCATCTTGAGTTTTAGAACTTCTTAAGTTATAAAAATATGTGCTTAAAATGCTTTACTTTATATTTCTCTACAAAATCACATATTTCTTTTGTCATCATCAAAAAGTGGAAGATTGTTAGACCTATGGTCTTAATCTTAATTTTGATGATAAGATAACAAATATATGATTTTAGTTAATGCTTTGGACTTAAAGTTAAGTGTAGAAAAGAAAAGTTCAAAGCCAGTCTAGAAGTCGGGTCTCCACAGCCTCTCGAAGTCGAAGCTAAACCCAGAAACCTTCGAGCTCAAGTCTCGACAGCCCCTTGATTTTGAAGCTGCCTAGAAAGTTCCGAGCTCGAACACGTTGACAAGCAGCCGACAGTAGTCAAGCTCTCGGGTTGAAATTATTGAAGCTTCAAACCGACCTCGACACCCTCTAGACTTCTAAGCTGCTAAGAGAAAAGAAAAGACAAAAGATGAATTAGCCGTTGGAGTCAAAAGTTCAAAAAGAACAAAGGTTCGAACCCGACCTTCGACGTCGAACCTCGCCTTTGAAGTTTCCCAACGAGCAGAAAAATGGAGTTGTTATTTGACCGTTTGAAATGATTCCTTTACTTCTATAAAAAGCCAAAAAAGCGGGAACTATAGATAGATTATCCCTTTCAAGTCTCCGTCTTTGAAGTTTCCCTACGAGCAGAAAAATGGAGTTGTTATTTGACCGTTTGAAATGATTCCTTTACTTCTATAAAAAACCAAAAAAACGGGAACTAAAGATAGATTATCCCTTTCAAGTCTCCTACACTTAAGCAACATCCTCAAGCTTCTTTTCACTCATTCATATGTTAAATTATCTTGTTAAGGTAGGATTAGCAAAATGCCTTTATGCCCAATTGTTGTATGTCATGGTGAACTCTATTGGGAGATTTCATCTTTGTAAACACATCTAGAAAAGTCTTAACTCAAGAGTTAGAGTATAAGCAATTTGTATTATGCAAAGTCCTAAGCTCTTGAGTAAAGAGTTAGGCAAGAAGAAAGGGAAGCATGAAGAGAAGTGTGAAGCCCAGAATTTTTTAGAGCAAAATCATAGGTAAAAAATTGTAACAATCGAAAATTTTTGGCTTAAATTGTGTGTTGATGTGAAACGTGACCTGCTTGCTTGAATTATTGTGTGCTTGCTAAGTGTCTAGATTGTACCGTAGACCCCTGGAGAGATATAGGGTGGAGAACACGCCTCAAACGGGAAATAAATGTTAGAAAACCCAAGAGGAATGAGAGCTAGAAAGGTACGCAAAATCAGGAGCCAAACGGAGCAAAAACGAGGAAAACGGGCAAAAAGAGGCCCCCTGCGACCGTCGCAAGCCCCCATCCCAGGGGAGGAACTGCGCGCGTGCCGTGCACGCGCCCTCTGCTCAATAGCGGGAGCTTCGAATTTGAATTTTGGATTGGATTTTCTCCAATCCAAATCCAAAACAAATCATGAGAGGGGCGGCTAGGGTATTGGGAGAAGGTTCTAGAACCTTCCTAGAACCTAAGGAAGCATTATAAATAGATCCTTAGCTCTCCCCTTCCTCTTTTCCACAAACTTGAAAACCTAGTTACAGCCACCTTTGGAGTGACGAACTGCCGCCGACACTGCATTTCCCTTCCCTTGCACCTCATCAACACGTTCATGGCAATCTAAGGAACTATGTGAGTACGAATCTCTCATGGTCAAGCTTGAAAGTAGGTATAACTGCTTAGAGTTTTGGAGGAAAAATAACAAATGAGTTGTTGAAAATAAACCATAGATCTAGTATGCATGAGTTGTTATTGTGTTCTATGAGGGTTTTTAATCATTTAGGATCGATTGCATCTAGTGGGATTGGTTAAAAACGAAATATGGAATTAATATGCAAATCAAGAACATGCCATGTTTGAGGCCATGAAAAAAGTGGTTAGGATGGTTAGAATTGTGTGAAAAATGGTTTGTTTGTTAGTATTGATGTAGGTTTGCGAATTGCTGTTTTTGGAAAGGATTGAATCGGACTAGAGATGCAAAAATGGTGGCCCCGAAAAGGCCACGTCAAGCTGGGCAACCGTCAGCCAATGAGGCAGACGTTGCCCAGCCCATGCGCTCAAGGCTGTGCGTGCATGGCCAACCTATGCGCGCGGACTGTGCTTGCATGGCCAGGCCGCGCGCACGGCAAGGCCGGCTAGCATGGCCATCGGGCCAATTCGTGCCCAACCTTGGCCGTTTGATCCCAACCTTGACTCATTTGACCAATCTTGACTTGTTTGACCCCAACCTTGACTCCTTTGACCAACCTTGACTAAGACTTGACCCCTAGACTGGACCTTTGACCTTTGACCAAGACTTGACCCCTTTGACTCAGCCTTGACCAGTTTGACCAGAACTTGACCCCGAAAGGTCAACGGTTGACCAAAAATTCAAAGTTGACTGTGAAAGTCAAAACTTAACCTGAAAAGTCAATGATTGACCAAAAAGTCAAAGTTGATTGTAAAAGTCAAATCTAACACAAGAAAAGTCAAACTTACCTCGAAAAGTCAATGGTTGACCAAAAAGTCAAAGTTTCCCGTGACAGTCAAACCTAACCGAGAAAGGTTAAACTTACCTCAAAATGTCAACGGTTGACTAAAAAGTCAAAGTTGACAGTAAAAGTCAAACTTAACCCAAAAAGTCAAAGGTTTACTAAAAAGTCAAAGTTGACCGAAAAGTCCACCAAAACCTGAAAAGTCAAAGTCAACCCCAGTTGACCAAAAAGTCAAACTTGCTTGGAAAGTCAGCAACTCCTCCTTAACTAATAACCGTGTCTCCATTATCCACAGGAGCTGATCGTTGACTCGAGTTGACCTAGTCAAACGACATAGGCGCCTTCCCGAATTCCAGGTGAGGGATTACTCACTAGTTTCCTAAGATTTACTCCAAATATCTACATAGTACTTATGTGTATCTATATGTACTATTGTGTGTTTATATTTTCCAACGAGGTTTCCCACGCCTCATAGTTTGCTTGTTTTCTCGATTGAGCTTTATATAACATATGCGTGCTGATGTGCTACGTGCCTACTTGATGTTATGCCTTGCTTGTTACATACTCTACTTAACATGATATGTCTACTTGCTTACGTGACATTATGTATGCTTGCAACGATGAGCTAGCATGTCATCTAGGATTGCATAATGCCTTTAGATATGTATGAAGCATGCTAGGGTTTCCATGATCACCTTAGTGTGAAATAAGCCGGAGACTAACTTGATAAGACTCGGGCTCTGAGTCTTCTTGCTTGACTTGACATGTATCCCCTAAGAAGGTCTTGCTAGTGAAGACCAGTGTCATAGACAGTCGATTCTCCTTCGTCATAAGAGGAACACTTGTGGCCTGAGATGAAAAAGGGTCAAGATCCAAAACCCCTGCCGTTGAGCATACCTCCATTGTATGGCTACCGCAGGGGGCAATGTGCTGTGCAAACCATCAAGTACTTGAACAACTCGAACACTTGAATAGATTCCAACCTAGCTTTATTAGAGAAAGCTTATTTGTGCAATCTACTTGCTAAGAGTCTAGTGGCTCAAATGTGTGCATATGACTATTGTATCTATGCTGCCATGCTCATTTTCTGTAGTAGCCATGTGCTGAACTATATGGCTGATGTACTTTACTTGCCTAATTTGATGGACTTTGATTGCCTGTACTTCTGATGTTACATGGCTATATATATATACATACATGTACGGATGCATGCTTAAACTGTATACTTGACTTCGTGGCTTTTCTATAAAGACCTACGGTGGGATTTTTTATAAACCCCATGGTTTTTCACTGAGCTTAAGCTCACCCCACTCCCTTCAAAATTTGATTACAAGTGCTTGATTCGAGTGCGCTAGAGGTGAGGTTGTTGGGCATCCAAAATAACAATTTTTTTTAATTTTTTGCTGCATTGAACTTCTTGAATTTGTGAAATAAGCATAACGATATATGTTTCTCTCTATTTATTCTGTATCGATTGTTGGAGAAGAGTCCTGTATGACGCCTCCGAGCTGGCTCTCTTCTCCTCGTCGGGAATGATTTTTCGAGGCAGGGGGGTCAGGTGTGAGGCGTCACAAGAAGGAGAGACCCAATTCAAGAGGTTGAGTTTGGGCAATTGTACAAGTCCTAGCTTGAGGTAAGTTGGGCAATTAGAGTTAAAACCTATCCAAGAGTTTGGATTAGGCAAAGAGTAGAAGTCCTAGTTTAGAGCTAAGTTAGGCATTTGTCAAAGTCTTGATCAAGAGTTTGATTGAGCAAAAGTCCTTTTAATCTAGGCAAGAGGAGTCTTGACTAAATCATTGAGGAAGGATAGGGCAAAAGATCCAATTGCTAGCCTTAGGTAAAGAAGTCTTAATCTAGAGCTAGATTAAGTAGGGAGTCCTAGTCTAGAGTTAGATTAGGCAGTGGAAAATTCTTAAGATTAAGAGATTAATCCTAAATACTCCTTTAAGTGTTTCCAAGTTGATTAGAAATCTAAGTTGTAGAACTTGGGGAGTGGAGTAGGATTGAAGAGGAATCCGAACCACTATAAATTTGGTGTGTTCTTGCTTTGTTTTTTTTATTTACTTCCATGTTTTGCAAATCACCAATCATACACTTCACTTAGAAGTCTAGTTTTAAAGTGTTTTAAAACTTGTCTTTGAAAATAGTTTTTCAAAGTTCTTCTTTGTAGAAGAAGTATTTTTAAAGGGTCAAGAACCTAATTTACCCCCTCCCCCTCTTAGGTTCATCTTAGGTTGGTACTGATAATTGGGAATGTCATGGTCTCATAGTACCGCACCAAAAACCGCTACAGGGAATACACTATTTGGGCTAGCATTCAGAGTTAACGTTGTTATCCCCCCTAAGATTCAGGCAAAAGCAGCTAGAATAATGTACTTTAACCAGGAACATTATTTAGAAAATCTAAGGTTAAGTTTGGATGAGTTGAAAGAATGGCGGGATGCTGGTTATGTACATAAAGGGACTGTTCGGCACTTAGTTTTCAAACATAGTTTTGGTGGGTTTTGGGTTTGAAACCAAAAAAAAAAAACCAGAAACTGTGTTCGGTAAGAAGGCTTTTTGGCAAAAAAAAATAAAAATTCCCAAACCCATCTCGCAAAGGAGTTCCTCCCTTCTCTCCAACTAATCCTACATCTTTCTCGAACATTCTCGCCGGTACTGCAAGCCAGGCAAAAAAAGACATGGAGAGGTCATCCCATCCGAGTCAGCCGACGTCGACCCTTGATCAAAAATCTGATAATAAGTGTAGGTATCGCCGAAAAATCTCATAGAAGCACTACTTTTTGAGCTTTCGAACATTCTTTTCTTCTACCTCTTAAGTTTCTGCCATAGCTGCGTCCACATAGAAGCTTTCGATCTGCTGGATATGGCGAAACTCCTTGATTTTTTGGTGGTGGAACCTGGATATGAGGGACATTTTGATCTGCAAAACGGTCCTATTTATAACTGAGGAAATGAGGAACTCCTTGATTTTTGGGTGGTGGAACCCCCGAGTCCTAAAATTCACAAATTGGGGGTGAGGTTCTTCTTCTTCTTCAATTTCGATTTTGATTCTTCTTCTTCTTCAAATGCCGATTTCGATTCTTCTTCTTCTTCGATTCCAATTTTGATTCTTCTTCTTCTTCTTTGGAAATGGATTTCGTTTCTTCTTCTTCTTAGATTTCGATTTCGATTTCGCTTAAAACCTTGAACAGATTTTTGGGTTCAGTCTTGCTGTTGGACAGAATTTGTGTGTCTTTCCTTATTATTTTACTAATTTTGGGTTTTGGTTCAAGTCTTCTTTTTGCTCCTCCAAAGTTTTCTTGGGTTACCTTGGGTTACCGTATTTTGCGAGCACAAGCTAACGTAGAGGATTTTCTAAACTAGAAGAAGAAAAGAAAGGAAGAGGAAGAAGGGAGAAAAGATCATACCAAAAAACAGAGCAAAAAGAAGAGGAAGAATAGAGAAAAAGAAGAAAAAACAAAAGCAGAAGCAAAAAAAAAAAGTTTTGAAAACTTGCCAAAATTTTTTTTTGAAAACAAGTTTTGAATACCTTGTTTCTTTGTATGGGGTTTGAAAACCAATTTACTTAAAACTTGTTTTCAAAACAAATTTCAAAACTAACAAAAGAACAGGCCCCAAGTTAGCTATAAGAATATGGTCTGAAGATATTTTGATTCTTGGGTTAAATTGAGGTCATTTGTGCCAGGTGATTTAGTTTTATGAAACAGGGTTGTAAGTAAGCCTCAAGATTATGGCAAGTTGACCCCTAACTAGGAAAGGCCTTACCGGGTGATTGAAGCTAGGCCAATGGGGAGTTATGTTCTGGAAGAATTAGATGGGACTTTGGTCCCTTGGACTTGGAATTCTATTCACTTAAGAAAATTCTTTATGTAAAAATCTATTAGTAAATTCAGTTGCAGCAAAAATAGGAGATCATGAAATACTGAAATAGTTAGAAAGTGTTATGCCGGAAATTGTCGGCCCCAAAAATACAGCAAAACGTAAATTTTTTTATTAACAGAAACATAATGACAAGTTATATTAAGATTTTTTAGGTTGGGGGGGGGGGGGGGGGAGGGGGGTTAGGTTGCCTCCTCATCTTGAAGGTTGCTTGGCCTGGCTTCTACCTTGTCCTCTTCGACCGGCTATTCGGGAAGGGGAATCCTATGTCCTTGAACCCTTACTTTACCACTTCAATCAGCTCAAAGGTGTCAACATCATCCGCCAACAGAGTTTCTAAGTTATAGAGTCGGGGGCTAAATTCTCCAGCACACAAGGGCCCCAGATTTCATCCCAGCAAATCATGAACCCACATTGAATCAGATCAAGGAAATGCCAGTTCATCAACACTAGTGAGGCTCCTTGCTTTAAATTATCCACTGTCACTTCACTTTGGGCTGAAATTTCCTCTATTTTGAGCCAGAAGTTCTCTTGAGCAGACTCATTAGCCTTAGTTAGTTCAGCAAGTTCTGCTTGGGCCCTCTCTTTGGCCTCTCTCTCTCTTAGGCCAGTATTTTCTCCACCTCCTTGATTCGCTCTTCTAGACTACCCACCTTGGTCTCCATCATGCTAGCTCAGGTGCTCAAGGTTTGGTTTTCTCACTAAAGCTCGGTGTTCCAGGACTGCAACCGGACTGGATTCTATTGCCAATTATACTTTCAGCTCTTCAAGCTCTTCATTGGGTCATTTTTGCCTCTCCTATTCATAACTTTGGGACAAGACAATAAGGGATGTAGTTCTCCTACCCCCAACAACGTAGTTCCTGCCAACCTGGTGCATACAGAATGTGAAAATGCAACTACACTAACCAACCAAAGAGGGCATGGTGAATAGGGTTGGTAGTAAAAACTTTCTTAAAGTAGTAAAATAATTTTGGTGATTTGTGTGAAATGTGAAGGTTTGAAAATCAAAACTAAGAGGAAAGAACAAGACTTTAATGTGGTTCAACTTTCCTTTCTCAAGGAAAGTCTACATCCACCTTCCCAAGTAACTACTTGGTTTCCACTAACTCTTGAGATCCTTAAAGGTGAATCTCCAAACCTTACAAAATTATCCCAAAAGATCTCCCACTAGTTTACTCAAATTAAGTTCGATCTATGATAATTCCCCAATGTTTGTACGCTTTCAATCACCTTGAAAGAGTCCAAGTGACCCAACAAATTGGGAAGATAATAATTCTATAAACTAGCTAATTATTATAAGCTTAAAAATATGACTTGAAAGTAAAAGTTCACTTTTTCTTTGGAACTTAGAGAGATTGAGATGAAAAGAGGTCTCTTGAAAGTCTTCAAAAACTTGTAGTTATAGAGGAAAGTTGATCTTTTGAAAGAGGCTTTATTTTCTCATTGAGAAGGTGACAAATTCGTCAATTTCTCCATTTCAACTTTTCAGGTTCAAGACTGAGCTTCGACCTCGAAGCTTCGACTTCGAAGCTTCACAAAATTTGAAAACTTCGCTGCAACGGCTACTTCATTTGACACGACTTGTGATTAATGCATTTGCAGCTCAAAACCCTGTCGATATTCAAGCTCAAGACTTTAATTTTATTTTGGGATTTCCAACTTGAGAGCTTGACTGTTGTCGGCCGCCTGTCCACTTTATCGAATTTGAACATTTCTGGGCAACCTTCGAGTTTGAGAGCTTATCGATGTTGGGACTCGATAGTTTCTGGATTTGAATTCGAACTTGATTACTTGTCGACTGCTGGAACTCGAGACTTTCTGGGTTTCGGTATCGACTTAGAGAGCCTATCGAACTCAATTTCGAAGCACTCATTTCCTGCACTTTTAACTCAAGCAAACTCATTAAATCCCTTTCTCATATTTATTTGATCATCATTCAAAACTTAGGAATTGTGTCAAACATATTATAAAATAAAGAAGAACTTCCCTTATGCTTGAAAATTCCCCCTAAGTTTGAAAATTCCCAATTTTTCTCCCCCTTTTTGATTGAACATGAAGCTTAATCCTCAAATAATAAAATTGATCTTTTGGGAGTGGTTGAGTAAAGATGTATGCAAGTTGTTCATTAGTAGGTACATAAGTCAAACAAACTCCCTCTTTTGAACTAAGTCTCTAATGAGGGCATCCCTAGTCCATCTACAAGTCCACAGACAAGTATATTCAGAGAAGCTGAGGTGCTCCAGGTTCTACACCGAGGCCCTACAATGCTTCAGGATCCAAGTCCATATCAAAGGGATCCGGTTGTAGATATTGTTGGGCCAATGACGAGGAGCAGAGCAAGAAGAGTTCAAAAAAATCTCAGCAATCTTGTGCAAGCTTGCACACAGGATGCTTAATTGATTGTTGAAGCCAACGCCTTGGAGAATAAAGCCGGAAAGGTTCAAATTGCAACTCTCCTTACAATTCTTGAAGAAGAGGAGAAAATCACCATTCCACAATGAAGAGAACGCTATTTCTTGAAGTTCTTGAAGATGCCGGAAGTTTCTTTGACTTTAAAGAGACGTTTCTTGAAGTTCTTGATTTTCTTGAAAATCTTGAATTTTATATTTTGCTGAATCTTGAAAATCTTGATTCCGAAATGATTTCAGGTGATTCCAGAAGACTTCAGAAGCTCCCTACATCAATCCACCATACGCCATTCTAATTGGGCTGACCCAATCCATGGAGTCCATTCCACCAAAGGTTCGGCCAGCCCACAAGCCAAGAAGCCTACACGCAAGTCACTATGGTTTTCGCATAAGGTTTAGGGTTTGGGGAAGGATAAGGATTTGTGCATGTTCCCTATTCCTACCCTTAGTTTGTTACAAGTTTGTTTAGTTAGTTTCAAGTTTGTTACAACTAGATTAGTTTGTTAGTTTCCAAAAAGGATCCCTTCTTGATCTCCTTTTTGGAGTAGGATTTCCAATTCTTTTCCTACTTGTTTTCTATTTGGAATTTCTGCTGCCCCCTTCCATAAGGGTGACCGAATTCCCTTATAATTACCATTACCTAGTTCCTTTAGGTTTTGGTTTGTAAAGGGAATTAATCTCTTGATGGGTTTCCAATTCTAATTCCTTTTCCTAGTTCTTTTTTATCAAGAATTCGGCTGCCCTATTCTCTATAAATAGGCACTCGAATTCTCCATAAAAAAATAGTATTCATATCTTTAAACTATTAGTTTGAGTACTCTCCTTTTATTGCCTTAAGTATTTTGCATGGTTGTGATTTACATATTGCATGATTAGGTTTTGTGCATGTTACCTAATTCTACTCAAAGTTTGTTACTAGTTTGTTAGGTTGTTACAAGTTTGTCACAACTAGGCTTACTAGGATAGTAGTTACCAAAAAGGTTTACTGATAAGGATATCCAAGGCTAAAAATAACACAAGTTATGAGTCAGAATCCACAAAGCCAACCATAAGGCAAAGCCCTTGAGAAGAATGCCAGGAGAAGTAGAAGAGTCATGCTATTCAAAGATCCTTGAAGGAAAGGCATCTCCAAACTCTCCACAATGAAGAAAGGGTTGTTTCTTGAAGTTCTTGAAGAAACTGGAAGGTTCTTGGACTTTAAAGAGACAAATCTTGAAGTTCTTGATTTTCTTGAAAATCTTAAATTTCATGGTTTATTGAATCCTAAAAATCTTGATTTTTGACATTCCAAAATGATTCCGGGAGTTTCCAGAAGATTCCAGAAGCTCCCTACACTATCAGCACCATGCGCCATCTCAAAATGGGCCGAACTCACCATGGAGTACATTCCCTTCAATTTTTGGCCAGACTAAGCCCATAAGGAGCAGCCCACACGCCACTTGGAAGCTTAGGTTAGAGAAGGATTAGGTTTTGTGCATGTTACCTAATTCTACTCAAAGTTTGTTAGGTTGTTACAAGTTTGTTACAACTAGGCTTACTAGGATAGTAGTTACTAAAAACGTTTACCTTCTTGAAACCTTTTTGTGATTTGTTTCTACTTCTTATTTCCTTATTTTTAAGTGTAAAATTTGGCCACCTCATTCCCCCTTGGCAGCTGAATTTCCTTTTTCATCCAATCCTAATTCCTTTAGGTTTCGGCTTTGTAAGAAATCAATATCTTGATTGGTTTCCAATTTTAATTCTTTTCCTAGTCTAATTAGGTTAGAATTTTGTTCACCCCTTTCCATAAAGGTGAATTAATTCATCCACCATTGTCCTTGCTCATTTAGGACTTGGTTTGTAAGGAAAATCCAATTCTGATTGGTTTCCACTTTTGCTGCTTTCAGTTATTCTTTTCCTATTGTAATTTGGACACCCCCAAACCTATAAATAGGGGTGCCAACCACGAATTTCTTTAGTTGATTAAATGATTTAACTTATAGTTTTATACTTCTTTAATCACTCACCTTATTATGGGCTTATGGAATTTGCATGTTTGTTAATTGCTAAAAGCTACAGAAACTATAGGCTAATAGATAATTGATCTGTCTATTGCTAAGCTTTGTTTTGATTCTATTATTCTCCACTTGGTTCGAATTGCGTGTTTAATTTACTTTGTAAGTTAGTAGTCTGCCGAATCCAAGGGTAAGGATTCTAGAAATTAAGAGTTGCGTCTTGCATTTAGACTTTCCTTGGCACTTTCCGCATCGAGTTCTTAGTTTCCACGGCATTGGGGATCAGGAGTTCACATCATTTACCTTCTTGAAACCTTTTTGTGATTTGTTTCTACTTCTTGATTTCCTTATTTTTCACTTGTAAATTCAGCCAGCTCCTTCCCACTTGCAGCCAAATTTCCCTTTCCATCCAATCCTTGTTCCTAGGATTTGGGTATTGTAGGAAATCAATCTCTTGATTGGTTTCCAATTCTAGTTCTATTTCCTGTTTGTTTTTGGCTTCTTGAATTCGGCCCACTCCCTAAAAATAGGGCAGCCGAGTTCCACTTTTAATTAGTTCATTAAATGATTTAAGTTATAGTTTTATACTTCTTTAATCACTCACCTTATTTTGGGTTTATGTAATTTGCATGTTTGTTAATTGCTAAAAGCTATAGAAACTATAGGCTAATAGATAATTGCTCTGTCTATTGCTAAGCTTTGTTTCGATTCTAGTTTTCTCCACTTGGTTCGAATTGTGTGTTTAATTTACTTTGTAAGTTAGTAGTATGCCGAATACAAGGGTAAGGATTCTAGGAATTAAGAGCTGCGTCTTGCATTCAAACTTTCCTTGGCACTTTCCGCATCGAGTTCTTGGTTTCCACGGCGTTGGGGATTAGGGGTTCTCATCAATTGGTATCAGAGCCAAGGCTGTTTGCTTGACATGAGGAGATTGGAGTAACACAATCAACTCATCAGGTGTTTTCGATTCCGTTAATCTACTTTAATTACTAATTTTGTGGAAAAGAACGCTCTTTTTTGAGAAAAAATTTCTTTTTCTAAATAAATTTTTGATTTTGCTCTTATTTCTTTGCTATTAAAATCGAAAGTGTGGGGTTGAAAAAGAAAGAGGAATTTTGAAAAGAAAGGGTTAAAATCGGGTTTTCTTAAACAAGTGGAAAATCGGTTTTAGGGTTTTTGAAGCTAAGGGCTTTTTTGCTCACTTTTGCTACTATTTTTGCAATTGCCTTTATGAATCCAATTAGTGCCGTTTTGGTAACAATTAAAGTATAACTGACACTTTTGTTGCTGAAATTGCCCTTTATTGGGACTATTTTACACGCCTCTCCCTATTTGCAATTTGTACTGAATTTGGTGAACTTTTGCGGTTGAAGTTAAGCCACTCACCTTGTTTTTGCAATTACTACTTATCTACACAAATCTTGGTACTTTGTTTTGAATTCTTGAAAATATTTTGAATTCCTGAAATTGTATCGTTGTGCTGCCCAATTCTACAAAATTGCTTATTAAAGTGTTGGGAGGTGATAAAATTACAATTTTTGGTATCTTTGTGGCAATTGCTTCAAGAATTGATTTCTCCACAGTTTAATGTGTGCATGCAAAGTTGATAGTGTTCGTTCTTTGACAATACTCCCCACAGTAGTACGCTCCAAAGCCAACGAGGTTTCTTTTCTTCATTAGAAATCTTCTTCTCTATGATTGTACTTGCAAAGTTGATAGTGTTCTTCTGAGGAATTTTTCCATCACAAGGGTTAAAAGTTTTTTTCGAAAACTTGGATAATTGGTTGATATTGGTTTCTTGATTACCCGCTGGATAGGGTGATCACTTCTTGGGTTAGATAGGTCTTTCCTGAATTGTTTCAAAGATGCTGATTATTCTTGCTTCATCAATTGAATTGCCCTGCTAAATAAGCTTGATGTCTTTTCGTGCTACCTGAACCATTACTCTGAATTATAGCTTGAATTTTGTCTTCGTGCACTGTCATTCTCTCTGAACTTTAAGGGCTTCACCCCGAAAGTTCCTTATCGATGTACTTCTTATTTGAGCTATATTACAAAACTTCTTTTTTGAAAAGTGTTTTCAAATGAAATCAAACCAAGTTCTTTTTACGAAACGTTTTTGCCACTTTCCTATATAGTTTTGTTCTTTGTGTGATTGACTGTTTGCTTATGACCTTTGCCCAGGATTTTGTGACCTTAATTAAGTATACAGGACTGAGGTAAAAGTCTGAGTGATATAGCACATGAGGGTTGCCATCCCTAAGAGTGCTACACAGGGTTGTGTGTAGTTGTTAGGAGGGCTATACTAGGGGGACAAGGGAGTAAGGTTACTCTGCTCACTTTTCCTTATTCTTAGCAAGAATTTTTCTTGGTTACTTTAGGTATGTTAGAAGGAGAAGTGCCCTTAGTTGTGAATGCGCAACTCATAGCTGCCATAGCGAATTTGACCAATCAATTCGTAGACCTCAAGGGTGAGGTCGATTAGATAAGGGCCGCCCAGCAGGACCGGTTCGAGGAGAAGGAAGATGTCCACACCCTATGGGCTGGCAATGATACAAAGCCCTTTGATGGTCTAAGTCAATTGAAGACATCTGTGCCTTCTTTCAGTAGAGGTACGGACCCCGAAGAATACTTAGACTGGGAGATCAAGATGGAGCTGATCTTTGAGCTTCACTCGGTTCTCGAAAATAAGAAGGCTTCACTCGCGGTGGTCAATTTCACCGAATATGCACTCGTTTGGTGGAATCAGGAGTTGGACCAGAGGCTCAACACCAGGCCTATGCGTGCACGTGCGCAACCTATTTCATGGTTTGATTTGACGACAGCGATGCACAGGACTTTTGTACCTGCGTATTATTTTAGAGAATTGTATAGGAATTTACACACTCTTGTACAGGGATCTTTAACTATCGATGCTTATTTTAAGAAATTAGAGATGGCTAAGATTAGGGCCAAATGTAATAGAGGACGATGCCGCTAGCATGGTTCGTTTTCTTAGTGGGCTTAATAGAGGGATAGCTTTAGCTGTGAAACTACTGAATGCTACTAGTTTGATAGATATGCTCCAAAAAACGAGAGTTATGGAAGAATACCTGAAGACTGTTCCACTAGTTATGACGCCTATCAGCACCCCTACTACTTGGAGAAAGAATCCGGTATACATGCCAACACCAGCAAAAAAACCGTTCAACTCTGAATGTAAAGCTATTCAGTCTGCCCTAACCACCTCTTTTTCTTCAGCAGCTAAGATGCCTTTCACTCTGAAGTAGTGCATATCATAGATCACTTGCCACAAGTGTTCTGGCAGCGGCCACTACTTGAGGGATTGTCATAATATTTAAAAGGTACTACTAGGGCAGGATGGTGAGTACATCTCAGAAGAAGAAGACAATGATAATGCCAGTCTTAACTTAGAATTGGCTAACAACAGTAGGTCAGATGCAGAGGAGGACGTTCACCAACCAGAGGATTACAGCCATATGGCCATTGTGTCCCGATGCTGTAGTCCAGGATACTTCATAGTGAACCAACATCTTCCACACCACGACTAAAGTCAATGGAGGTGTTTGTGTTCTGATAGTTGACGGAGGGAGTTGCACCAATGTGGCCAGTGAATACATGGTCGAAAAACTCCAGCTCCCCACAGTTAACCATCCACATCCGTACCGGCTAAATGGCTCGACAGCTCAGAAGGCTACAGGGTCACAAAGCAGGTGCAAGTTACTTTTGCTATAGGTAAGTTCGAGGGACAAGTTACTTGTGATGTGCTCCCTATGGAGGCATGTCACATATTGCTCGAATGACCATGGTTCTTTGATCCATATTGCCAACACCTACTCTATTTGCCAAAAGGGAAAGATCCATACCTTTTTACCTTTCTCACCACAGGAAGTTCATGTTGAATCAGGATAAAGGACAAGATCACCGCGTGGACAGCTGCAAAGTGCCAGGATAAGGGAAAGGGTAAACAAATTGTACAGGGTAGTAGCAAGGCGAACTCTGATAAGCCTTCAGAAGAAGATATTAGGCATGGCCTTTTTGCCACATTGAGGAATTCAAACAAGTGTTAAGGGCTAATGGTTGTATTCTTGTACTTATTACCCAAGATGATTCCACTAACCTTGCCGACGTCCCTAGGGATCTCCCTATTATGTCAAGTTTCTTTTGCAGGAATATGTAGATGTGTTTCCTAAAGAGCTGCCGGTAGGAGTGCCCTCTCTTCGTGGAATTGAGCATCAGATTGAATTCGTGCTTGGCTCATCGATTCCTAATAGACCGGCATACACAGCAAACCCTGAGGAAACAAAGGAACTGCAACATCAGGTCAAAAAACTACTAGGTAATGGTCAGGTAAGGGAATGTTTAAGCCCTTGTGCAGTACCTGTAATTCTTGTTCCAAAGAAGGATGGTACTTGGAGAATGTGTATGGATTGTAGAGCTGTTAACAAAATCCCCATTTAGTATAGGCATCCTATCCCTAGGCTTGATGACATGCTAGAAGATTTATATGGCTCTACTGTTTACACTAAAATAGATCTAACGCAAGGCTATCATCAGATTAGAATGAAAGAAAGCGATGAATGGAAAACTGCTTTTAAAACTAAATTTGGTTTGTATGAGTGGTTAGTTATGCCCTTCGGCCTCACAAATGCACCTAGTACTTTCATGTGATTAATGAATCATGTGCTTAGGAAGTTTATTAGGAAATTTGTTATGGTTTACTTTGATGATATTTCGATCTATAGTCAAAGCATGCCTGAACAAATAGAGCACATTAAGTTGGTATTAATTGAGTTACGTGATAATAAATTATATGCCAATGTTAAAAAGTGTACATTCTGTGTGGAATTTGTTAAGGGCATTGATTAAAAGTAATCTTGCAGGTTGGGGACAGGTCTTGCCGATTGCAGAGTTTGCCTACAATAATTCCAAGCATTCTTCAACTGGATTTTCACCCTTTGAAGCTGCCTATGGCTTCAATCCGTTAACGATCATGGATTTACTACCACTGCCCCTGAAGGAACAAACAAGTCTGGATGGTGAACAGAAAGCAGATACCATCTGCAAGCTTCATCAGAAGGTTCGAGAGCACCTTGAGAAGAAAAATTCCAATTATGCTTCAGATGCAAATCGAAGGCGCAAGGCTGTGAACTTTGAACCAGGCAATTGGGTTTGGGTTCACAAGAGGAAGGAAAGGTTTCCAGTAGCCTAGCGGACGAAACTTGATCTACTTATAAACTTGATCTGCTAGGTGAGTATAGCGTTAGTTCATCTTTCAATGTTGCTGGCTTGTCTCCGTTTGAATTTGACCAGGATCTAGATTCGAGTTTGAATCCTTTCCAACTGGGAGGGAATGATGAGGGCATCCCCAACTCTACAACAAGTCAGAACGCAGAGGATCACAGTTCGAGTGATTTAGACTTGGGAAGTGCAGTAGAGGTTTGTGTGCTCCATAGAGGCGCGCCAATGCTCAAGGAGCCAAGTCCCTATCAAAGAGATCTGCTCGTTAACATAGATAGGCCTATGACCCGAAGGAGAGCAAGGAAGCTCAGAGCAGATCTTAAAACCCTTGTTCGAAGGTGTACTTTAGAAGCCCAGCTCGTTACGGACACAAACGCCCTTGAAGAGAATAGAAGGAATGTTAAAAGCATCACTTTACTCTCCTCTACAGAGGAAAGGGCTCCTACTAATCAATCCAGGTGAAGGAAAGGGCATTTCTTGCAGTTCTTGATTTTCTTGAAAATATTAAATTTCACTGTTTACTGAATCTTGAAAATCTTGAAGAATCTTGAAATTCTTGATTTTTGACTTTTCGAAATGATTCCCGGAGATTCTAGAATATTCTAGAACCTCCCTACATCATTATCACCATGCGCCACCTCAAATGGGCCGAAACCCACCTTGGAGTCCATCACAATATTTCTGCCAGACCAAGCCCACAAGAAGCAGCCCACACACCACTTGGAAGCTTAGGTTAGAGAAGGATCAGGTTTTGTGCATGTTACCTAATTCTACTCAAAGTTTGTTACTAATTTGTGAGGTTGTTACAAGTTTGTTACAACAGGCTTACTAGGATAGTAGTTACCAAAAAGGTTTACCTTCTTGAAACCTTTTTGTGATTTGTTTCTACTTCTTGATTTCCATATTTTTCACTTGTAAATTTGTCCTGCTCCTCCCCACTTGCAGCAGAATTTCCTTTTTCATCCAATCGCAGTTCCTTTAGGATTTGGGTCTTGTAGGAAATCAATCTCTTAATTGTTTTTGGTTTCTTGAATTTGGCCCACTCCCTAAAAATAGGGCAGCCGAGTTCCACTTTTAATTTGTTCATTAAATGATTTAAGTTATATTTTTATACTTCTTTAATCACTCACCTTATTTTGGGCTGATGTAATTTACATGTTTGTTAATTGCTAAAAGCTGCAGAAACTATAGGCTAATAGATAATTGCTCTGTCTATTGCTAAGCTTTGTTTCGATTCTAGTTTTCTCCACTTGGTTCAAATTGCGTGTTTAATTTACTTTGTAAGTTAGTAGTCTGCTGAATACAAGGGTAAGGATTCTAGGAGTTAAGAGCTGCGTCTTGTATTCAGACTTTCCTTGGCACGTTCCGCATCGAGTTCTTGGTTTCCATGGCATTGGGGATTAGGGGTTCACATCAAGGTCCCTCTCGCGGTGGTCAATTTCACGGACTATACCCTGATTTGAATGAATCAAGAGATGGACCAACGCAGGAATACGCATCCCATGCGGGCACGTGCTCCACCTCTAACTTGGTATGATTTAACTAAAGCTATGCGTAATACCTTTGTTCCTTTACTATTTTAGGGAATTGTACAGGAAGTTACATACTCTTGTACAAGGACATTTGTCTATAGATGCATATTATAGAAAGTTAGAAATGGCCAAAATTAGGGCAAATGTAGAAGAAGACAAAGCTACTTCAATGGCTCATTTTCTTAGTGGCCTAAACAGGGGTATAGCTTTAGCCGCTGAACTTTAGAATGCAACAACACTGACGGACATGTTGCACAAAGCTTGAGTCATGGAGGAATACCTGAAGACAATTCCGCCCGTCAGGACGCCTGCCAGTGCCCCACCGGCTTGGAGGAAGAATCCATTTTACTCTCCACACACAAAGAAGCCGTTTAACTTATAGAATGGAAGGCTATCGTCCCCACTACCACCCCGTCTTCATCCACATCAAAGACGCCATTAATCCTCGGCAATCCAGGTAAGGGAATCACTTAGTCCTTGTGCTGTACCCGTAATTCTTGTCCCTAAGAAAGATGGTACATAGAGAATGTGTGATGATTGTAGAGCTGTTAATAAGATAATAATCAAGTATAGGCATCCTATTCCTAGGCTTGATGACATGTTAGAGGACTTGTATGGCTCAACGGTTTACAGTAAAATAGATCTTACACAGGGCTATCATCAAATCCGCATGAGGGATGGGAATGAATGAAAAACTGCTTTTAGGGTTTGTATGAGTGGTTAGTAATGCCCTTCGGCCTAACAAATGCACCTAGTACTTTCATGAGATTAATGAATCATGTGCTTAGAAAGTTTATAGTGAAGTTTTTTGTGGTTTATTTTCATGATATCTTGATCTATTCTAAAGACATGAAATCGTATATAGAACATATTCACTTGGTGTTAATTGAATTGCGTGCTAATAGGTTATATGCCAATGTGAAGAAATGTACTTTCTGTGTTGAGGAAGTTGTGTTTCTCGATTTTGTGGTCTCTAAAGATGGTGTCAAAGTTGATGATGCCAAGGTGAAAGCCATTAGTTAGTGGCCTACACCAACAACTGCCATATAGGTAAGGTCTTTCCACGGTTTGGCTGGATTTTACCGATGGTTTGTGAAGGACTTTTCCACCAAAGCCGTGCCTCTAAACGAGTTGTGCAAGAAGAATGTGCCATTCTTGTGAGGGCCAAGCTTAAGAAAACACCTTTACAATTCTTAAGCATGATCTCACTCATGCCCTTGTTTTAGCATTACTTGATTTGATAGAGTTTTTGAACTAATGTGTCATGCTTCAGGTATAGGGATTGGAGCAGTTTTAATGCAGGAAGGTAACATCTTACATGTCATTATTGTGGTACCTTTGGTCATGCTTCTCCTAGATACCTTACTATCAAATTAGTGCATATTGGAAAGATGAAATGGGTAATTAACTTTAACACTCAAGGACACAAAGCCAAAAAGGCCCCAACAAGTTTCATTCATCTCTTGTAGGAACAAGCTCTTCAAATGATGCCTTCCAAGATTTCCAAGTGATACATGGAGAGTGGGTGCTCAAGGCACATGATGGGTGACAAATCTTTCCATTGTGATGTCAAGAAGAAAGGAGGCCATGTGACCTTTGGAGACAACAAGAAAGGAAAAACCATTGGTATAGGTAATATTTCATCTAAAGGATAACTTCTTTCTGAAAATGTATTGCTCATTGATAATTTGGAGTTTAACTTGTTGAGTGTGAGTCAAATACGTGACAAAATCTTAGTGTTCATTTCATAATGATACTTGTTTTATGGTAGATCCTAAGTGTGATAATAAAGTGATTTGTACTGCTAATAGAAATGAAAATGTGTATATACTTGATGTTGAAACCTTGCTTGAACAACATGATTATTGCTTGGCGTTAATTGTAATAATGGATGAATATGGCATAGAAGATTAGCACATGTTAGTATGGATTATCTAAATGCGCTTTCAAAGAATAATTTGTAATTGGATTGCCCAAATTGAAATATGACAAGGACAAATTGTGATGTGTGTCAATTTGGTAAGTGATAAGGGCATCCACATGCCAGCAACAAGTCAAGAAGCAAGTGATTCCGGAGAAACTGAGGAGGTTCGAGTTCTACATCGAGGTCCAACAATGCTTCAGGATCCAAGTCCATATCAAAGGGATCCACTTGTAGACATCACTAGGCCGATGACCAGAAGCAGAGCAAAGAAGGTTCGAGAGACACTCAACAACCTTGTCCAAGCTTGCCATCAGGACGCTCAGTTGATCGTAGAAGCAAGTGCCTTGGAGCAGAAAGACGGAAAGGTTCCAATTGCAACTCTTCTAACCATTCTTGAGGAAGAGGCGCAATTCTCCAATCCACAATGAAGAAGAAGGCTGTTTCTTGAAGTTCTTGAAGATGCCGGAAGGTTCTTGGACTTTAAAGAAACATTTCTTGAAGTTCCCTACATTTTTCCAGAATGCGACATCAACATTGGGCCGACCCAACTCATGGAGACCAGCCCACAAGTTCGGCCAGCCCAAGGAAGCCCACAAGAAAAGCCACACGGCCAGCCTAATTAATTAGGGTTACAACTTAATTAGTTAGGGTTCTTTTAAGTAACTAGGGTTACAAGTTAAGGGCTAGGGTTCTTTTAAGTCGCTAGGGTTATAAGTTAAGAGTTAGGGTTCTTTTTACTATTAGTTAGTTTCCAAAAGGGTTCCTTCTTGATCTCCTTTTTGGGAGTAGGATTTTTATTCTTTTCCTTATTATTTTTAGCTTGTAAATTCGGCAATCACTCAAGAAAGAGGTGACCGAATTCTTCTTTCCTTTTCTTACCATTCCCCACTTCTTTCAGGGTTTGGTATTGTAAAGGAAATCAATCTCTTGATTGATTTCCAATTCTACTTCTTTTCCTTATTCTTTTTCATCACTTTTTCGGCTGTTTACTACCTATAAATGGTAGCCATGCATCAATAATATACAGAGTATTCAGATCATAAAACTAAGTGTTTTGAGTACCATCCCTTTATTGCTTTATGTATTTGCATGTTGTAGTTTACATATTGCATGAAACTTAGCTAATTAGGTTATTTGCTCTACCTAATTAATTCGCATGTTTCAAACTCTTTCTTACACTTGGTTCGAACTATAAAACAAATTAGCTTAGGTTAGCTTCTCTTTGTTTCTCTTAGTTTCAAAAGTAAGTTAGAGTACTATACGAGCTCGCTACTTAATCACAAGGTCCTTGGCAACTTAATCCGCATGTGTACAACCGTCCACATCAGTAAGCAAAAGAAATCATCTTTTAAATCAAAGAAGCATGTAAGCACTAAAAATCCCCTTAAACTAGTTCATCTAGATTTGTTTGGACCTACACAACATGCTAGTCTAGGAGGTAAGAGATATGATTATGTTTTAGTTGATGATTACTCTAGATTTACTTGGGTAATTTTCTTGGCACATAAGCATGAAACTTTTCATGAATTTGAAACATGGGCAAAGAAAGTTCAAAATGAGTTTAAGTCTCAAATTGTGAAGTTAAAAAGTTATAATGGAACGAAACTCACAAATGGAAACTTTGTCAACTTTTGCAATTCATCGGGCATTGCTCATAATTTTTCAAGTGCTAGAACTCCATAACAAAATGGAGTTGTAGAAAGAAAAAATAGAACTTTGCAAGAAATGGCTAGAACAATGCTTTGTGAAAATAGTTTGATATTTTTGGGCCGAATCGATTAGTACGGCTTGTTATGTAATGAATAGGGTCTTGTTAAGATCTATTTTGAAAAAGATTTCGTCTGAACTTGTTTCTGAGAGCTAGCCCCTAACATTGAATATTTCAAAGTATTTGGTTGCAAGTGTTTTATCTTGAAAACAAATGAGTATTTAGAAAATTTTGATAGCAAATCAAATGAAGTATTTTCCTAAGGAAAATTTGATAGCAAATCAAATGAAGGTATTTTCCTAAGTTAATCTTTAAATAGAAAAGAATAAAGTTTTTAACAAAAGTACTATGAAAGTTGAGGAAAGTATGCAGGTCAAATTTGATGAAAACTTTGTTTCTAAAAATCAACATGAAGATGATGATGATAGCACTCATACGTTGCCTACTAATTTGGAAAAAGTGCCTCTTTGAATGATGCAATTGATATGCCTTACACTAATTCTTCTACTTTTGATCCTTCTACTTCTACTTGCACTATTAATTATCTTCCTAAACCCATGAAATTCATTAGAAATTATCCTCATGATTTAATCATAGGTGACCCATCTACAAGGGTTAAAACTAGGAATAGAGTACAGGAAAGCAATCTTGCATTTCTCTTTAGAATTGAGCCTAAAAATATTAAAGATGCTTTGCCTGATGAAAATTAGATATTGGCTATGCAAGAAGAATTAGCACAATTTGAAAGAAGTAAAGTTTGGCAATTAGTAGAAAGCCCTACATATCACTCCATAATTGGCACGAAATGGATCATTAGAAAGAAATTGAATGAACTTGGTGAAGCAACTAGGAACAAGGCTAGTTTGGTAGCACAAGGGTATAAATAAGAAGAGGGCATTGATTATGATGAAATCTTTGCTCCCGTAGCTAGACTTGAATATATTAGGATGTTGCTTGCTTTTGCATGTTTCAAAGGTTTCAAGTTATATCAATGGATGTGAAAAGTGCTTTTTTAAATGGTTTCTTGAATGAGGAAGTTTATGTGGAACAACCTCCCGGGTTTGAAGATGTTAAATTTCCTAATCATGTTTACAAACTTGTTAAGGCATTGTATGGGTTGAAGCTCCTAGAGATTGGTATGAAAGGTTAACTTCTTATTTGCTTTATCGTAACTTTAGAAGAGGTCCACTTGGTTCAAATTGCATGTTTAATTACTTTGTAAGTTAGTAGTCTGCCGAATACAAGGGT
Source organism: Leptodermis oblonga (assembly GCA_016801395.1). NCBI lineage: Eukaryota > Viridiplantae > Streptophyta > Magnoliopsida > Gentianales > Rubiaceae > Leptodermis > Leptodermis oblonga. The sequence continues at coordinate 22,244,630 of CM028756.1, read as the reverse complement.
AAGGATTCTAGGAGTTAAGAGCTGCGTCTTGCATTCAGACTTTCCTTGGCACTTTCCACATCGAGTTCTTGGTTTCCATGGCCTTGGGGATCAGGGGTTCACATCAAGTTCCCTCTCGCGGTGGTCAATTTCATGGACTATACCCTGGTTTGATGGAATCAAGAAATGGACCAACGCAGGAATACGCATCCCATGCGGGCACGTGCTCCACCTCTAACTTGGTATGATTTAACTAAAGCTATGCATAATACCTTTGTTCCTGATTACTATTTTAGGGAATTGTATAGGAAGTTACATACTCTTGTACAAGGACCTTTGTCTATAGATGCATATTATAGAAAGTTAGAAATGGCCAAAATTAAGGCAAATGTAGAAGAAGACAAAGCTATTTCAATGGCTCGTTTTCTTAGTGGCCTAAACAGGGGTATAGCTTTAGCCGCTGAACTTTAGAATGCAACAACACTGACGGACATGTTGCACAAAGCTTGAGTCATGGAGGAATACCTAAAGACAATTCCGCCTGTCAGGACACCTGCCAGCACCCCACCGGCTTGGAGGAAGAATCCATTTTACTCTCCACCCACAAAGAAGCCATTTAACTTATAGAATGGGAACTTGCTCATTGTGCAAATTCATGTTGATGATATCATATTTGGTGCTACTCAAAATGCTTTGTGTGATGATTTTGCTAGTATAATGCATAATGTGTTTGAAATGAGCATGATGGGTGAGTTAACCTTCTTTTAGGGTCTTCAAATCAGACAAACTTCTAAAGGTATTTTCATTTGTTAATCAAAATATACTAAGGAAATCTTGAAAAAATTTAACATGGACAAGTGTAAAGCCATTAACACTCATGTGCAGCTCATCTAAGCTTGACAAAGATGAAAATGGTCATAGTGTTGATCAAAAACTTTTTAGAGGCATGATTGGAAGTTTACTTTATCTCATGGCTAGTCGGCTGGACATTATGTATGCCGTTTGTCTATGTGCACGATTTCAAGTTGCTCCTAAATAATCCCATCCTTGTGCGGTCAAAAGAATCCTTAGATACTTGCAAAATACAATTGACTATGGTTTATGGTATTCTAAGTCTTCTTAGTTTGCATTACTCAGATTTACGGATGCTAATTTTGGTGGTTGTCTTCTTGATAGAAAAAGTACTAGTGGCACTTGCCAATTTTTAGGAAATTGTTTGGTTTATTGGTTTAGTAAGAAACAACCAAGTGTTTCACTTTCTATGGCTGAATTAGAATATTTAGCCGCCAGTTCATGTTGTCAACAAATCCTTTGGATGAAGCATACTTTGTTGGATTTTGTTCTAAAGTTTGATTGTGTGTCTATTATGTGTGACAATATAAGTGCAATCAATATTTCTAAAAATCCAATTCAACATTCCCGAACTAAGCATATTAATATTAAGCATCATTTTATAAGAGACTAATGTGGACCAAAGTACACATGCGAATGAATTGCCAAGGAAAGTCTGATTAAGCGGCGTAGCTCGTATGGGTCTTCTTACTCTTTACCTGAAAACCATAAACAAGTAAATTAACCTAAGCTAATCTAACATGCAATTATCAAACCAAGTAAAGAGAAAATTGAAACATGCGAATAATTAGGTAGAGTAATTAACCTAATTAGCTAAGTTTCATGCAATATCTAAATCACAAGCATGCAAAATACATAAGGCAATAAAAGGAGAGTACTCAAACTAATAGTTTAAAGATAAGAATAATGTTTTTTTTATGGATAATTCGAGTGCCTATTTATAGATAATAGGGCAGTCGAATTCCTGAGCTAATATAAAATTCAAGATTTTCAAGAAAATCAAGAACTTCAAGAAATGTCTCTTTAAAGTCAAAGAACCTTTCGGCGTCTTCAAGAACTTCAAGAAACAGCCTTCTCTTCATTGTGGAATGGTGATTTGCACCTCTTCTTCAAGAATTGTAAGGAGAGTTGCAATTTGAACCTTTCCGGCTTTATTCTCCAAGGCGTTGGCTTCAACTATCAATTAAGCATCCTGTGCGCAAGCTTGCACAAGATTGTTGAGTTCTTCTTGCCTAATAGAAGGAACCCAAGTTTTAAAGAACACATGCTTGTTAGTGTTCAAGGTAGAGAAACTAGATGAAGTATGTGTAGTAGCATGGTATCCATATAAGAACCTAGAATTTAGGATTAGGATTTTAAAACAAACAAGGGTAAAATAGACTTTTACTTGCTTTTTAATTGTGTAAATTAATTAGAGAAAATTATGTATTAATCGAATGCTTAATTGATTAATTGAATAATTGATTGACTGTTTGATTGATTGACCGATTCATTGCATAAATTGATTGATTGAGAGTTAAAGTGGGTATAAAAGATATCCTAAAATAACATAAGGAAAGTAGGAAAGACGAAAGGAAAAGAATCTGGAAATCGCGTCATGCGACTTTCCGTCTGAGTTGGACAGAAACTCAGACAACACCAAACAAAAACAGAATCCGTAAATAAGGAATGGGAAATTGAGATCAATCTGATAGAAGGAAAATACCATATTTGAACGTACCTTAATTACACAAGATTTTGAATTACCCTAAACCTAACGGTTGTCTATAAGTACAACCTCAAATCATGAATTAAAAGCATGAAAATTCTTAAAGAAAAAAAGCTAGAAAAGAGAGAGAGGTTCATGAGAAGATTTTGGAGAACCGCTGCCGTGAGCAAGTGCTGCTGCTACTTCTACAATATCCATTGAAGTTCTGTGAGTTTGTGGTAATCATTAGACCTCACGTAAGTCTGAATTTGTGGTTTAGATTGAGATTGTGATGAGGGCATGCCTAGTCCATCGACAAGTCCACAGACAAGTGAATCTAGAGAAGCTGAGGAGGTTCGGGTTCTACACCGAGACCCACCAATTCAGGATCCAAGTCCTTATTGCAACTCTCCTTACAATTCTTGAAGAAGAGGCACAATTCACCATTCCACAATGAAGAGAAGGTTGTTTCTTGAAGTTCTTGAAGACGTCGGAAGGTTCTTTGACTTTAAAGAGACGTTTCTTGAAGTTCTTGATTTTCTTGAAAACCTTGAATTTCATATTTTGCAGAATCTTGAAGAATCTTGAAAATCCTGATTCCGAAATTATTCTAGGAGATTCCAGAAGATTCTGGAAGCTCCCTACACCATTCTGCCATGTGCCATCAACAACTGAACCTCCATGGAGTCCATTCCACATCACCAAATTCAGCCAGCCCATCAAGCAGCCCACACGCAAGGCCTACCTATCTAGGGTTTGCGAAATAAGGGTTAGGGTTTGGAGGAAAATAAGGGTTTTTGCATGTTCCCTATTTTGCCCTTAGTTTGTTAGTTTCCAAAAAAAATCCCTTCTTGATCTCCTTTTTGGATTAGGATTTCCAATTCTTTTTCTTCTTGATTTCCACTTGTAATTTTGGCTGCCCTTATCTTTAAGGTAGCCAAATTTCCTTTTTCTTATTCCATTACCTACTTCTTTCAAGTTTTGGTATTGTAAAGGAAATCAATCTCTTGATTGGCTTCCAATTCTATTTCCTTTTCCTATTGGTTTTAGGTCAAGAATTTGGCTGCCCTCTTTTCTATAAATAGGCACTTGAATTCTCCATAATAAATCAATATTCTTATCTTTACAATATTAGTTTGAGTACTCTCCCTTTATTACTTTATGTATTTTACATGCTTGTGATTTATATGTTGCATGAAACTTAGCTTAATTAGGTTATTTGCTCTACCTAATTAAAATCACATGTTTCCCTTCTTTTCTTACTTGGTTTGAATTCCTTTAAGTAAATTAGCTTAGGTTAGTTTATTTTTGTTATCTGGATTTCGGGTAAGTAAAGAGTTTATACGAGATACACCGCTTAATCAGACTTTCCTTGGCAATTCATTTGCATGTGTACCTTGGTCCACATCAATTGATATCAGAGCTAAGGCTATTTTATGGCTGGAGGAGGTTGAAGTAACACAACCAAATCATCAATCAGGTGTTTTCTTTTCAAAAGTGTGGGAAAATTACGCATTTTTGGGGGAATTTTTTTTTTTCTTCCACTTCTTTGAAATCAAAAATCCCTTGCTGAAATTTCAAAATTAAATTTTGAACTTTAAAAATTCATTGGGTTTGGGTTTTGGCTTTGCTAGGGTTTCGGTTTTGGTTGAAATTTTAAGTCGCTTTTGGTTTGTTCCACTAGGGTTTGAGAGACACTTTAGTGCTGCTATTTTTACGACTAATTGCTGGGTTTTTGCAACTGTTTTCTACTCCTCTTGTGCGATTTTTGTTAAAGTTGGTGAGTTTTGCGGTTGATGTTAAGCAGCTCACCTTATCTGCACGTTGTGATTTGCATGCACTAGTTCTGGATACTTTCTTTTGAATTCTTGAAAATAAATTGAATTCTTTATTTTGTGTCCTTGTGCTGCTGAATCTATCAACTTTGTAAATACACTGAAAAAGAAGAAGATTCCCAATGAAGAACAGAGTCCTCTTTGGCCGTAAAGTGTTGTGCTGTGGGGAGTAGTGTCGAAACAAACACTATCAACTTTGCAAGTACACCTTAAACCGTGGAGAAAACAATCCTTATTCAAGAGTTGCCACAAAAAACACCAATTTTGCGAATTTAAGAAAAAGCCCTAGGGTCAGTAAAGTTCAAGTCTGACTCACCAACCAATTCCCAGAGATAAATTCAGCAGCACAAGGACACAAAATAAAAAATTCAATTTATTTTCAAGAATTAAAAAGAAAGTATCCAGAACTAGTGCATGCAAATCACAACGTGCAGATAAGGTGAGATGCTTAACATCAGCCGCAAAACTCACTAACTTTAACAAAAATCTCACAAGAGGAGTAGAAAACAGTCACAAAAACCCAGTAATTAGTCAAAAAAATAGCAACACTAAAGTGTCTCTCAAACCCTAGTGGAACAAACCAAAAGCGACTAAAAATTTCAACCAAAACCGAAACCCTAGCAAAGCCAAAACCCGAACCCAATGAATTTTTTAAAGTTCAGAATTGTTAGGTGGGATACACTTGGGGAACAAGGGGGTAAGGTTACTACTCATTTTTCCTTGTTCTTAGCGGACAAAGTTTTGCCTCTAACGAATGTCAGGTGGTGCTTCCGTTCCTGTTGGGAATGAGCAATTACTGGCTGCAATAGCGCAACTCTCTCTGCAATTTGCTAACCTCACGGAGGAGGTTGCTGACATGAAAGCCGAACGGGAATAGAGGCGTGCGGAGTCAGAGGAGGACATTCCTGCCAACGACAACAATGCCTTTGCCAAGGCTCTTGAGGGTCTCAGTCAATGCAAAACGACTGTGCCACCCTACGAATCTGGTGGATTACTTAGACTGGGAGACAAAGATGGAGCGTATCTTCGAGCTTCATTCGATCTCAGAACACAAGAAGGTTCCACTCGCGGTGGTAAATTTCATAGACTATGCCCTGGTCCGGTGGAATCAAGAAATGGATCAACGCAGGAATACGCATCCCATGCGGGCCCGTGCTCCGCCTCTAACTTGGTATGATTTGACTACTTCCATGCATAGAACTTTGTTTTTGGTTATTATTTTAGAGAATTGTATAGGAAATTACATACTCTTGTACAAGGACCCCCATGCGGGCCCGTGCTCCGCCTCTAACTTGGTATGATTTGACTACTTCCATGCATAGAACTTTGTTTTTGGTTATTATTTTAGAGAATTGTATAGGAAATTACATACTCTTGTACAAGGACCTTTATCTGTAGATGCATACTATAGAAAGTTAGAGATGGCCAAAATTAGGGCAAATGTACAAGAAGACGAGGCTGCTTCAATGGCTCACTTTCTTAATGGCCTAAACAGGTGTATAGTTTAGCCGTTGAACTTCAGAATGTAACCACTTTGACAGACATGTTGCACAAAGCTCGGGTCATAGAGGAATACCTAAAGACAGTTTCACCCGTCAGGACGCCTGCCAGCGCCCCACCAGCTTGGAGAAAGAATCTGGTTTACTCACCACCCGCCAAGAAGCCGTTTACATCAGAACGGAAAGCTATCGTCCCCGCTGCCACCCCGTCTTCATCCCAATTCAAAACGCCATCAACACCTCGGCAATCAATAAGCAATGTCACTTGCCACAAATGCTCTGGCCGTGGCCACTACATGCGTGATTGTCCTAACATCCGGAAGGTATTATTGGGGCAAGATGGTGAATATATTTCTGAAGAGGATGAGGATGAACAAGCCGTTAACCCCTTATCAGAGTTAACTGATAGCGCTAAGTCTGAACCGGTAGAGCAATTTGAGTTTATCGAAGAAGATCCCAATCAGAACTTGGTTACTCGCACCTTGACTACAGCTGCTGTCCAGGATACGTCTTAACGGACAAACATCTTCCATGCCAGGGCTAAGGTCAATGGGAAGTTGTGTGTTCTAATCATTGATGGAGGGAGTTGCAAAAATGTGGCCAGTGAATACATGGTCGAAAAGCTGAAGCTCCCCACACTCAACCATCCACGTCCTTATCGGCTCCAATGGCTCGACAGCTCAGACGGCTACAGAGTCACAAAGCAGGTAAGCGTACCATATGCTATTGGGAAGTTCGAATCCACTGTTTTATGTGATGTGCTTCCAATGGAGGCTTGTCACATTCTGCTCGGACCCCTATGGTTCTTCGACTTGAAGGCAACTCATGATGGGGTAGCTAACACTTACTCGGTTTGCCAGGAGGGCAAGATCCATACGTTCCTACCTATGGCACCTACTAAAGTGCGTTTAGAATCAATCAGGATGAAGGACGCCCTCGCCAAATGGTAAGCTTGAAAGTGCCTGGACAAGGGGACAGGGAAAGAACATGTAAAGGGTAGTAAGGCAAACTCTGATAAGCCTAATTAGGAAGAAGTTAGAGGTAGCTTTTTCGCTACAGTGGGGGAGGTAGACCAGGTGTTAGCTGAAAAAGGTTGTGTACTAGTTTTAGTATGTAAAGATAACTGTGCTAACCCTGACGATATCCCTCAGGATATTCCTATGGAAGTTGATTATTTGTTGCAGGAATACAACGATATCTTTCCAGGAAGGATTGCCACCTCTGTGTAGAATTGAACATCAAATCGACTTCATACCTGGTGCATCTATTCCAAATCGACCTACCTACAAAGCAAATCCAGAGGAAACAAAGGAGTTCTAAATGTACTATTTGTGTTGAGGAAGTTGTGTTTCTCAGTTTTGTGGTCTCTAAAAATGGTGTCAAAGTTGACGATGCCAAGGTGACAGCCATTAGGGAGTGGCCTACACCAACAACGGCCACACAGGTAAGGTCTTTCCATGGTTTGGCTGGCTTTTACTCAGGAAAACGCCTTTACGGTTCTTAATCATAATCTCACTCATGCACCTATTTTAGCATTACCTGATTTTGATAAAGTGTTTGAACTAATGTGTGATGCATTAGGTATAGGGATTAGAGCAGTTTTAATGCAGGAAGGCAAGCCAATCGCCTATTTTAGTGAGAAGTTGAAGGGAGCTGCCTTAAATTATCCAACTTACGATAAGGAACTCTATGTAGTGGTCCGTGCCTTCGAGACTTGGTCACATTATTTAATGGCCAAGGAATTTGTTGTCCACAGTGATCATGAGTCCCTTAAACATTTAAAGGGACAGAGTAAGTTAAATAGACGTCATGCTAAATGGGTTGCTTTTATTGAAACTTTTCCTTACAATATTAAATATAAGAAAGGGAAAGATAATTTAGTTGCTGACGCTCTATCTCGCATGTATGAAATTCTGGCTATTTTAGATCATTCTTTGCTAGGATTTGCATATCTAAAGGATTTATATGCTTCTGATCTTGATTTTGCTACTATATATAAAGCACGTGAATCTGGTGCATCCATAAGTACTATAGACAGGATGGGTTCTTGTTTAAGGAACATAGGTTATGCATCCCGCATAGTTCTGCTAGGGAATTACTGGTTTGTGAAGCTCACAATGGGAGACTTATGGGTTATTTTGGTGTCAATAAGACACTTGATGTGTTACAGGAATATTTTTATTGGCCTCATATGCGAAAAGATGTACAGCATGTTTGCACTCGTTGCATTAATTGTTTAAAAGCTATATCTACATCTCAGCCTCATGGACTTTACTCGCCTTTACCTATACCTACTTTACCTTGTACTGACATTTCTATGGATTTTATTCTAGGTCTTCTGAGAACGTAAAGAGGTAATGACTCCCTATTTGTCGTAGTCGATCGCTTTTCTAAGATGGCTCATTTTATTCCTTGCAGGAAATCAGATGACGCCAAACATGTTGCAGACTTGTTCTTTTAAGGAATAGTTCACTTCATGGTATTCCGCGCATAATTGTTTCTGATCGAGACGTCAAATTTTTGAGTTACTTTTGGAAGACTTTGTGTTCCCGCCTCGGCACAAAACTCCTGTTTTTGACTACAAGTCATCCACAGACAGATGGTTAGACTGAAGTCACCAATCGCACCATTGGCAATCTCCTTCGGGATTTGATAAAGAAGAATCTCAAAAGTTGGAGAAAAGTCTTACCGGTTGCAGAGTTTGCCTACAACCGCTCCAAGCACTCCTCGACAGGGTTCTGTCCATTCGAAGTTGCCTTTGGCTTCACTCCTTTAACGGTTATAGATCTAATCCCTTTGCTGGTAAAGGATCATGTTAATCTAGATGGTGCCCATAAGGCTGAAACCGTCAAACGCCTGCATGCCAAGGTTCAGTCAAACCTTGAGAAAACTTACGCTAGAGCCGCAGACCATGCAAACCAGTGGCGCAAGGCTGTGAACTTTGAACCAGGAGACTGGGTTTGGGTTCACATGAGGAAGGAACAATTCCCTGCTGTGAGGAGAATGAAACTCCATCCCCGGGGTAATGGCCTTTTCAAATCGTATCCAAGATGGGGCCTAATGCTTACAAGCTTGGTTTGCCAGGTGAATATATCGTTAGTACTTCATTTGATGTTGCTGACTTGTCTCCATTTACTTATGAATAGGATGAAGATTTGAGGTCAAATCCTTTTCAACCGAGAGGGGATGATGAGGGCATCCGTAGTCTATCAATAAGTCCACGACAAGTGAATCCAGAGAAGCTGAGGAGGTTCGGGTTCTACACCGAGGCCCACCAATGCTTCAGGATCCAAGTCCATATCAAAGGGATCCACTTGTAGATATCATTGGGCCAATGACGCGGAGCAGAGCAAGAAGAGTTCGTGAGGATCTCGACAACCTTGTGCAAGCTTGCAGACAGGATGCTCAATTGATAGTAGAAGCCAACGCCTTGGAGAATAAAATTGGAAAGGTTCAAATTGCAAGTTGCCAAGGACCTTGTGATTAAGTGACAAGCTCTTACAAAACCTTTAACTCACGTTCGGATTTGATAAAACAAAGGAAAAACTATCCTGACCAACTTGTTTACAAACTCGAACCAAGTGCAAGAAAGAGGTGTGAAACATGCGAATAATTAGGCAGAGCAAGAACCTAATTAGCTAAGTTTCATGCAAGTATGTAAATTACGACATGCAAATACATAAAGCAATAAAATGAGGTACTTCAAACACTAAGTTTTTGATCTGAAATACACTAATTTTTATTGAAGAATTCGGCCCTTATTTATAGTGTTTAAGGCAGCCGAAAAACAGTACAAGAATTAGAAAAGAACTAGAATTGGAAATTAACCACGAGGTTAATTTCTTGTACAATTACCAAACCCGGAAAGAAGTAGGAATGGTAAGAAAAGGCAACAAGAATTCGGTCAACCTTATTCTTAGTGGTTGCCAATTTTACACTACCTAAACAAGAAGGAAACTAATTGGAAAACAAGTAGGAAAGAATAAAAATCCTACTTCCAAAAAGAATAAGGAAACCCTTTTTGGAAATTAACTAAAAATAAAATAACTTAATTAAAATCTGAAAATTAAACCCTAAGCCGTGTGGCTTTTTCCTTGGTTGGCCGTGTGGGCTCTTCTCCTTGGATTGGGCCGTGCGGCTTCATGCTACTCCTTGGGCTGGCCGAAAACTTGTGGGCTGGTCCATGAGTTTTTGGGTCGGCCAATTGGTAGGGAACTTTATTATTTAGTTTCTTCTAAGTCCAAGAACCTCCCGGCTTCTTCAAGACTTCAAGAAACAGCCTTCTTCTTGATTAAGATGTGATGATTTGCGCCTCTTCTTCCAAGATAGTTAGAAGAGTTGCAAATTGCACATTTCCTCCATTTTGCTCCAAGGCGTGGGCTTCTACAATCAGCTGGGCGTCTTGATGGCAAGCTTGAACAAGGTTGTTGAGAGCTTCTCGCACCTTCTTCGCTCTGCTTCTGGTCATGGGCCCAGTGATGTCTACAAGTGGATCCCTCTGATATGGGCTTGGATCCTGAAGCATTGTTGGGCCTCGATGTAGAACTCGAACCTCCTCCTCAGCTTCTCCGGAATCACTTGTAGGTTGACTCGTTGCGTGATGTTGACTTGGGATGCCCTCATCAGCAACTCTACTTACAATTCTTGAAGAAGAGGCGCAATTCACCATTCCACAATGAAGAGAGCTATTTCTTGAAGTTTTTGAAGACGCCGGAAGATTCTTTGACTTTAAAGAGACGTTTCTTGAAGTTCTTGATTTTCTTGAAAATCTTGAATTTCATATTTTGCTGAATCTTGAAAATCTTGATTCCGAAATGATTCTGGGAGATTCCAGAAGATTCCAGAAGCTCCCTACACCATTCCACCATGCGCCATCAACAAATTCGGCCGAACCTCCATGGAGTCCATTCCACATCACCAAATTCGGCCAGCCCATCAAGCAGCCCACACGCAAGGCCTACCTATCTAGGGTTTGCGAAATAAGGTTAGGGTTTAGGGGAAAATAAGGGTTTGTGCATGTTCCCTATTTTTCCCTTAGTTTGTTAGTTTCCAAAAAGGATCCCTTCTTGATCTTCTTTTTGGAGTAGGATTTCCAATTCTTTTTCTTCTTGATTTCCACTTGTAATTTTGGCTGCCCTTATCTTTATGGTAACCAAATTTCCTTTTTCTTATTCCATTACCTACTTCTTTCAGGTTTTGGTATTGTAAAGGAAATCAATCTCTTGATTGGTTTCCAATTCTATTTCCTTTTCCTATTGCTTTTAGGTCAAGAATTCTGCTGCCCTATTCTCTATAAACAGGCACTCGAAGTCTCCATAATAAATCAGTATTTTATCTTTAAACTATTATTTTGAGTACTCTTCCTTTATTGCTTTATGTATTTTGCATGCTTGTGATTTATATGTTGAATGAAACTTAGCTTAATTAGGTTATTTGCTCTACCTAATTATAATCGCATGTTTACCCTCTTTTCTTACTTGGTTCAAATTCCTTTAAGTAAATTAGCTTAGGTTAGTTTATTTTTGTTATCTTGATTTCGGGTAAGTAAAGAGTTTTTACGAGTTGCACCACTTAATGAGACTTTCCTTGGCAATTCATCCGCATGTGTACCTTGGTCCACATCAGATTGGATTTAAGAAAGCATGAATTCTTATGAAACTTGAAGAACAAGTGAATCAATGTTGTATGTAATAAATCCATAGACAAGCATGTTCTTAGAATGTATTAGCTTTATTGAATGTTAAACATGTTTAATAATGATGCCTATAGCATTTAAATGATTCGTAGTAATTAAGTCAAAAAATTGAAACCGAAAAATATGCATGTTCAGAAACAGTGTTCCGAGCCTATTTCGGAGCAAGATTTAAATACGTTAAAGTAATCCGTTATGCGAAGTAAAAGCTTCTAGGTATTGTCTATATACTAGACTTTAAATCTATGCCTTTAGTTTGGTTAAAAATGATCTGGAACAGTATTAAAACATGGCCCAAAAGTAGTATCTAGAACCAGAAGTTTCTGGAAAATTTAACTAGTCGTGCGAGTTAGTGTCTGAGTTAGACAGAAACTTGGACAAGCCTTTGAAAATAATTTTTCTGAACTTTCAAGACTTGAAACCTGAAGAACACAAAGCCTCTGTATAAGTTGTCATCCGAGTCGGACAATAACTCGTACAGAACTCTGAAAATGAGTTTTTTGAACCTTTTAGAACCTAAGAATTGAAGAACATGAAGACCCCTGTGCATTTTTCATGCGAGTCAGACAGGAACTCGGTTACCGTCCAAAATCTGAATTTTGCCTTATTTCTGTAATTGCTCTTTCACCCTAAAGTCTACCTTAATTCTAAATTAAACCCAAAAGTACCTAATAATACTAGATTCATAAAACCTTGACCTTATTTTCCAAAGTTGACCTTTGACCATTGGCCTTTGACCCAGTTGACTAAAATTCAAAGTCAACCCTAGTTGACTGTAAAGTCAAAAAAGAGTAAAATGTAAAGTCAAACCTTAAAGTCAAAACGTATTTGACTTATAATAGAATGCTTGTAAGGCAGGAGTTGACCGTTGATCGAGATGAGAACCCGTCAACCGTTGACTGCTCACGCCTTAAGAAAGGCGAGGGATTTACTCAAAATTTTTTAAAGGTTAATTGAACTCTATATAGTATGCATGAACTATAAACTTGATTGCTCGACTAAACTAAGAGGTTGCCTACGCCTTGCTCACATGAAATTGGAATTGAACTGCTACATTATCATATGTATGCCATGATTGATTGCTTGATTTGCTATAACTGAGATGTATTGATGAGGGCATCCCCAGCCCTATGCCAAGTTAGTACACAAAGGATCCCAGTTCAAGCAACGAGGACTCAAAAAGTGTAGCAGAGGTTCGTGTGCTCCATAGAGGCCCGCCAATGCTCCAGGACCCAAGCCCATATTAAAGAGATCCGTTCGTTGACATAGTTGGGCCTATGACCCGAAGAAGGACAAGGAAGGTCAGAGAAGATCTTGAAAACCTTGTTCAAAGGAGTGCTACAGAAGCCCAACTCATTACGGACACAAACGCCCTTGAAAAGAATAGAAGGAAGGATAAAAGCATCACTTTGCTCTCCCTAACAGAGGAAATGGCGCCTACTAATCAATCCAGCTGAAGGAAAGGGCATTTCTTGAAGTTCTTGATTTTCTTGAAAATCTTGAATTTCACGGTTTGCTGAATCTTGAAAAATCTTGAAATTCTTGATTTTTGATGTTCCGAAAAGATTCTGGGAGATTCCAGAAGATTCTAGAACCTCCCTACATCAACTCCACCATGCGCCACCTCAACATGGGCTGAAACCCCTTGAAATCCACCTCATCACTTTCGGCCAAGACCAAGCCCACAAGAAGACCGCCCACACGCCACTTGGAAGCTTAGGTTAGGGAAGGATTAGGATTTGTGCATGTTTCTTAATTCTACTCAAAGTTTGTTACCCGTTAGTTAGGGTTGTTACAAGTTTGTTACAACTTGGGCTGACCTGTAGTTAGTTTCCAAAAAGGTTTACCTTCTTGAAACCTTTTTGTGATTTGTTTATTTCCTTATTTCTTTTTTTAATTTCGGCTAGCACTTCCTCCTTGCAACCGAATTCCTTTTCTTTAACCAATCCTAGTTCCTTTAGGATTTGGTTCTTGTAAGAAATCAATCTCTTGATTGGTTTCCAATTTCACTTCTTTTCCTAGTTGTTTTAGGAGTTAAAATTCGTCCATCCCTCCTGTATTTATTGGGCTGACCGAATTCCTTTTTGAGTTAGTTGATTAAATGATTTAAGTTATAGTTTTATACTTCTTTAATCACTCACCTTATTTTGGGCTTATGTAATTTGCATGTTTGTTAATTGCTAAAAGCTACAGAAACTATAGGCTAATAGATAATTGCACTATCTATTGCTAAGCTTTGTTTCAATTCTATTATTCTCCACTTGAACTATAGTCTGCCGAATCTAAGGAGGGTAAGGATTCTAGAAGTTAAGACCTGCGTCTTGCATTCAGACTTTCCTTGGCACTTTCCGCATTGAGTTCTTGGTTTCCACGGCGTTGGGGATCAGGAGTTCACATCATGTATGCTTGAATTACTACTTCCTTTATATAGTACAAGCATGTATGCCTATTGATTGATTATTGATCACGTGATTTGTATTGGTTGAAAGTATTATTGATTGTACACTATAGAGAAGCATGATGTTCTTCTAGGTGTAAAATGAGATATATAATACCTATGCCACGAGTAGGTTATCAATTGCATATTGAAATGTCTAGGATTATGAAAGCATGCTAGAGATGTCATGTTTGCATAACAATGAGATAAGGTATGACACCTTGAAACAAGATAAAAGATTGTGCGCGTCTAGTCTTAATTGATCGATTGTAATCGCCCACACATATTGCCGTACGCAGTGAGGCCGCGTTGCAGTTAGTCGACACCTCCCTATTAGGGGAAACTAAGGGTTGCAAGTATACAACCGAGATCCAAAACCCCTTGCCGCCGGGCACTCCGGCCACTGCTGGTACTGTCGCTGCTTGGGTATCAAGGTGTTTGATCAAACTACCGCCTATCGCTAGATCGTATTCCTGATTATCACCTTAGCTTTAGATTAGAAAGCTACATAGAAATTAGATGGATTGAATAGCTAAGGGTGAATTGATAGATTGATTGTTGCATATGGTTAAGAGCATTCCATGTTACCATAAATATCTCTGCTACATGATTATAGAGATGATTCATTAATTGCTTCCACATTGTCTCATGATTTGTATATGCTTTGAATACTATGAATATTGATGCATAAAATATAATGCCATGTCTATATGATTGCTTTGATTGTGACACCTTTTGTCTAAGTACCACGATGGGAATTTTATATAGAAACTGAGGATTCTTACTGAGCTTAGTGAAGCTCACCCCTTTCATAAACCTATTTTTGCAGGTGCTTAATTAGGTATGTGATGTAAACACCCCTGCCACATCAACAAGTCCAGCTCAAGAAGATCCAGAAGATGGTGCAGAGAGTGCAGCTGATGTTCGAGTGCTTCATCGAGGGCCTCCAATGCTCCAAGATTCAAGTCCATATCAGAGTGATCCGTTCGTTGATATAGTTGGGCCAATGACTCACAAGAAGAGTTCAAAGCTCAAAGAAGACCTTGCAAACTTTGTTCAAAGGTGTGCTACAGAAGCCTAGCTCATATCCAACTCCAATGAACTCGATGAGAAAGAATGAATACTTACAAGAGTTACCCTACTCTCCATCAAGGTGGAAATGGTAAATACTAGTCATTCCAATTAAGGAAATGGTGGAAAGGGTATTTCCAAGCTGTGCCAATGGTGGAAATGGTATTTACGAGCTAAGGAAATGGTGAAAATGGTAACTATAAGTCTTTCCATTGAAGAAATGGAGATTTCATAAAGTTTGAAGAATTGTAGAAGTGAAATTTTTTTCAGCTTCTGAAATGATTCCGAAAGTTTCCAGAAGATTCAAGAAGTTTCCTACATCCACATCATCATGCTACAATTCTAGGTTAGGGTTTACTTAAGTTACTAGGGTTTTAGAGTAATTAAGGTATTGTGCATGTTACCTAATTCTCTACATAGTTTTTCCTCTTTTAGTTTTTCTCCTTTTCTTTTTTGGATTTCCTTCTTCCTTTTAGGGAGAAATCTGAAATTCCCTTTTTCTTTCCTCCTTTTTCTTTTTTGGTTTTTCCTTTTCCTTTTTAAGGAGAAATCCAAATTTCTTCCTTCTTTTTCCTTTACTTTTTCAGCAAGTAAGTTCCCTTTTCTTGCGAAATTTTGTGAGTTACTTAATCTCTTGATTAAGTTCCAAATTTGTGTTTTCTTTTCTTATTTTCCTTGTAATTTTTGCACACCCTATCACTAAAAATAGGGGTGTTGCACTTCATTAATTTTTACTGATTAATTGAATGAAAGTTTAAACTTTATTATTCACTCTTCTTTATTTTGGCTTAAGTAATTTGCATGCTTGTTAATTGCTAAATTACAGGAACTATAGGCAAATTAGATAATTTCTCTATCTAATTGCATGATTTGTTTTGCCTCTATTATTCACCACTTGGTTCGAATTACGTGTTTAATTTAACTTGTTAAATTAGTAGTCTGCGGAATCCAAGGGTAAGGATTCTAGAGTATTGAGAGCTGCGTCTTGCATACAAACTTTTCTTGGCAATTTTTCGCATTGAGTTCTTGTTTTCACAAGTTGGAATCAGGGGTTTTCATCAATTGGTATCAGAGCCTTGGCTGTTTGCTCGACAAGAGGAGGTTAGAGTAACCCGATCAACTTATAAGGTGTTTTCTTTTCCTTTAACTCAACTTTAAATTCTGAATTTTGTGGAAAAGATTGCTCCATTTTGAGAAAATTTTTTTTCTTAAATCAAATTAATTTTGGTTTTTGCTACTGTTGTGATATTTAAAACCAAAACTAAAAGCACAAAAAAAAGGCACTCGGACAAAAAAAAAAGGAAAAAGCGAAAGGAAGTTGAAAAAGCCTAATTCAGTTTTTGCTTGTTTTGTTCGCTATTGTGGGCTGTTTTTGAGATTGATTATCCCTGTGCTAAGTTGTTGTGGTGAGTTTTGTGGTTGATGTTAAGAAGCTCACCTTTGTTGCAATTCTGATTGGTATGCCTATGTTTGATACATTAGCTTTGAATTCTTGAAAATATATTGGATTATTGAAATTGTGTAGTAGTGCTGCAAAATTTTTTTTGAATTGCTTAAAGGAATAATTTTTTGCATACTTGTGTCTTGTGGCAAAAATTGAGTAAGGATCGTTTTCTCCACGGTTTAAAGTGTACTTTCAAAGTTGATAGTGTACGATTGTCGACACTACTCCCCACAACACTACACTCCAAAACCAACGAGGAATCTTTTCTTCGTTGGAAATCTTCTTCTCCTTCTTGTGTACTTGCAAAGTTGATAGTGTACGATTGCCGACACTACTCTTCACAGCACTGCACTTGAAAATCTGAGGAATTTTTCCGCCATTGGCTCTGGTAGTGTGAAGAACTCTTGTTTTCGAAAAACTTGGATAATTGGTGGGAATTGGTTTCTTGATTACCTATAGGGAGGGTGATCACATCTTGGGTTGTTTAAGTACTTCCTAATTTGTTTCAAATCTGTTGATTGTTCTTGTTCTTCAATTGAATTGCCTTACTTCTTTAGCCTTGTTTACCTTTTTGTGCTACCTTGTACGTTTACTCTAAAAATATAGCTTGAATCTTGTCTTCGTGCACTGTCATTATCTCTGAACTTTGAGGGTTTCTCCCCAAAAGTTCCTCTGTGTGCACTTCTTATTTGAGCTATACTACAAAATTTCATTTTTACAAGGTGTTTTTCAAAAATAGAACCAAGTGTATATTTCGAAAAATTTTCGCTACTTTCCCCATATAGTTGTTGTGCTTGTGTGATTAACTATTGCTTGTTGCCTTTGCCAAAGTAATCTGTGAAAACTTTCTACAGGACTAAGGTAAAAGGCTGAGTGTTACAACATAACCCAAAGAGCGATACATTGGTTTGTGTGCAGTTAGTTAGGAGGGGAACTAGGGGGACAAGGGGGTAAGGTTACTTTTACTCACTTTTACTTCTTCTTAGCAGGATCTTTTTCAGTTACCATGTCCAGGGGTAGTTCTTACATCAGTAATGAGCAACGCCTGGCTACTACTGCAAACTTGACCAATCAGTTCAACACTCAGTTCACTGACCTAAGTGGTGACGTTGCCAAACTTAGGGCCACCCAAGCTAATCAACCCGTGGTGAAGGAGGAGAACATTGAAACTCCTCAAGGCGGTTCCAGTAAGCCCTTTGATGGTCTAAGTCAGTTGAAGACGTCTTTGCCTTCTTTCACCGGAGGTACTGCTAGACAGGGAAATCAAGATGGAGCAGATCTTTGAGCTTTATTCGATTCCCGAACACAAGAAGGCTTCTCTTACCGTCGTGAACTTCACCAACTATGCTCTTGTTTGGTGGAATCAGCAATAGACATGAGATGGAACACAAGGCCAAACGTGCTCGTGCACCCCATATAACTTGGTTTAATATCACAACAGAGATGATTTTGTACCTGCTTATTATTTTCGTGCACTGTATAAGAAATTACATACTCTTATGCAAGGGACTTTAACTGTTGATGAATATTTTAGAAAGTTGGAGATGGCCAAAATTAGGGCTAATGTAATAGAGGATAAGGGTGCTAGTATGGCTCGTTTTCTTAGTGGGCTTAGTTGTGGGATAGCTTTAGCAGTTGAATTACATAATGCTGCCTCTTTAACTGATATGTTGCATAAAGCCAGGGTGATGGAGGAGTACCTGTAGACTGTTCCACCTGTTTGAACACTTACCAGCAATCAATGGAAGAAGACTCCGGCATCACCATCCTTCCTGGTAAAGAAGCTAATCTACTCAGAGAAGAAAGCTATCCAGCCTGCTCAATCAACTCCTGCTTCTTCAGCTAAGTCACTTTTTACTCCAAAGCCATCTATCAGTAATATAACTTGCTATAAATGTTCTGGTCGTGGGAACTACATATGATATTGCCCTAATGTCCATAGAGTTATGTTGGGCCAAGATGGTGAGTATGTGTCTGAAGAAGAAGAAGAAGAGGATAATGTGATGTCAATCCATTTTCTGAATTGACTGATGACAGTAAGTCTGATACTGAAGCAGATGTTCATCGGCCAAAGACAACACTCAACTGGCGATTGTTACTCGTACTTTGACTACTGCTGTTGTCCAAGATATTGATCAAAGGACCACTATCTTCCATACTTGTGCTAAAGTTAATGGAGGTATTTGTGTTCTGATAGTTGATGGCGGAAGTTGCACCAATGTGGCTAGTGAATACATGGTCGAGAAGCTAAAACTTCCCACAGTCAACCATCCACATCCGTACAGGCTTCAATGGCTCGACAGCTCAGATGGCTAAAGAGTGACTAAGCAGGTTCGGATCACTTTTGCTATTGGTAAGTTAGAAGAACATGTGACATGCGACATTCTCCCCATATTCTATTAGAACGACCTTGGCTCTTCTACATGAAGGCGACGCATGAAGGAGATGTCTTTTGGGTTAACAAATGCACCTAGTACTTTCATGCGTTTAATGAATTGTGTGCTTAGAAAGTTCATAGGAAAATTTGTTGTTGTCTATTTTAATGATATCTTGATCTATAGTAGAACCAGGACTGAGCATGTTGAGCATATCAAATTGGTGTTGATTGAAGTACGTGAACATAAATTGTATGCCAATGTGAATAAATGCACCTTCTGTATGAAAGAGTTGTTTTTCTCAGTTTTGTTGTTTCTAAGGATGGTGTTAAAGTTGATAACACCAAGGTAAAGGCTATTCGAGAATGGCCTACACCAAGTTTGGCCTCGCAGGTAAGATCTTTCCATGGTTTGGCTAGATTTTATAGGAGGTTCGTGAAGGATTTTTTCACTAAGGTCGCACCCCTGAACGAGTTGTGCAAGAAGAATGTACCGTTTTTGTAGGGTCAAGCCCAGGAAAATGCCTTTACTGTTCTTAAGCATGATCTCACTCATGCACCTGTTTTAGCATTGCCTAATTTTGATAAAGTTTTTAAACTTATGTGTGATGCTTCAGGTATAGGTATAGGTGTTGTTTTGATGCAGGAAGGTAAACCTATTGCCTATTTCAGTGAGATGTTGAAGGGAGCTGCCTTGAATTATCCTACTTATGACAAGGAGCTCTATGCTGTGGTAAGAGCACTCAAGACTTGGAAACACTATTTGATGCATAAATAGTTCGTTTGCATTCTGACCACGAGTCCCTTAAACACTTGAAGGGATAAGGTAAGTTGAACAGGCGTCATGCCAAATGGGTTGCCTTCATTGAAACTTTTCCTTACATTATCAGGTATAAGAAGGATAAAGAGAATATGGTGGCTGATGCGCTGTCTAGAAGGTATGAAGCTCTTACTCTACTTGAACATTCTTCATTAGGGTTTTCATATCTCAAAGATTTGTATGCTTCTAATCCTGAGTTTTTGACTTTATATGAAGTATGTGAACCTGGTGCATTTAAGAAATACTTTATACATGATGGTTTCTTGTTTAAAGAAAATAAGTTATGCATTCCATGTTTCATCTAGGGAACTGCTGGTTCGTGAAACACATAATGGGGGGCTGATGGGTCATTTTGGTGTAACTAAGACACTTGACATGTTAAAGGAACACTTTTATTGTCCTAAGATGAGAAAAGATGTCAAACAAATTTGCTCATAATGCATTAATTGTTTGAAGGCTAAGTCTACATCTAAACCTCATGGTCTTTACACGCCTTTGCCTATTCCAACTCTGCCTTAGACTGACATATCTATGGATTTTATTCTAGGTTTGCAGAGGACTCAGAGAGGTAATGACTCACTTTTCATTATGGTGTACAGGTTTTCTAAGATGGCTCATTTTATTCCTTGCAAGAAAACAGATGTGCTAGACATGTTGTAGATTTATTCTTTCATGGGATAGTTCGACTTCATGGAGTTCCACACACAATTGTATCTGATAGGGACGTTAAGTTCTTAAGTTATTTTTGGAAAACTCTATGGTCTAGATTAGGAACTAAATTGTTGTTTTCTACTTCTAGTCATCCATAAACGGATGGTCAAACTAAGGTGACCAACCGAACTGTAGGGAATTTGTTATGAGTACTGATTCAGTCTAATATTAAATGTTGGGAACAGGTCTTGCCGATTGCTGAGTTTGCTTACAATCGATCGAAACACTCCTCGACAGGTTTCTCGCCCTTCGAAGCTGCCTATGGCTTCAATCCGTTGATGGTCATGAATTTACTGCCACTGCCACTGCCCCTAAAGGAACAAATCAATCTGGATGGCAAACAAAAAGCAGAAAACGTCAAGAAACTTCACGAGAAAATTGACTTCATCTCGACAAGAAAAATGCTAAGTATGCCACAGATACAAATCGTCTACGTAGTGCTGTGAACTTGGAACTAGAAGATTGGGTTTGGGTTCACATGAGAAAAGAAAGGTTTCCTGCACCCCGATGGATGAAGCTTCATCCCAGAGGTGATGGACCCTTTCAAATTATGTCTAAAATGGGGGATAATGCTTACAAGCTTAACTTACCAGGTGAGTATGGTGTTAGTACCCTTTAATGTTGCTGATTTGTCTCCGTTTAATTATTATCAGGATGGAGATCGAATCCTTTTCAACCGTGAGGGAATGATGTGACCACCCCTAGCTCATCGACAAGTCCAGCTCAAAGAGATCCAGAAGACGGTTCAGAGAGTACAGCTAAGGTTCGAGTGCTTCATCGAGGCCCGCCAATGCTCCACGATCCAAGTCCATATCAGAGAGATCCGTTCATTGATATAGTTAGGCCAATGACTCGCAAGAGGAGTTCAAAGTTCAAAGAAGACCTTGCAAACTTTGTTCAAAGGTGAGCTACAGGAGCCCAGCTCATATCCAGCTCCAATGAACTCAATGAGAAAGAAGGAAAGGTTACAAGAGTTACCCTACTCTCCATCAAGGTGGAAATGGTGAATACTAGTAATTCCAATTAAGAAAATGGTGGAAATGGTATTTCCAAGCTGTGCAAATGGTGGAAATGGTATTTACAAGCTAAGAAAATGGTGAAAATGGTAACTATGAGTCTTTCTAGTGAAGAATAGAGATTTCATAAAGTTTGAAAAATTTTAGAAGTGAAATTTTTTTGAGCTTCTGAAATGATTCCAAAAGCTTCCTACATCTACATCATTATGCTGCACTTCTAGGTTAGGGTTTACTTAAGTTATTAGGGTTTTAGAGTAATTAAGGTATTGTGCATGTTACCTAATTCTCTACATAGTTTTTCCTCTTTTAGTTTTTCTCCTTTTCTTTTTTGGATTTCCTTCTTCCTTTTAGGGAGAAATCCGAAATTCCCTTTTTCTTTTCTCCTTTTTCTTTTTTGGTTTTTCTTTTCCTTGTTATGGAGAAATCCAAATTTCTTCCTTCTTTTTCCTTTACTTTTTAGCAAGTAAGTTCCTTTTTCTTGCTGAATTTTGTGAGTTACTTAATCTCCTGATTAAATTCCAAATTTGTGTTTTCTTTCCTTATTTTCCTTGTAATTTTTGCACACCTATCACTATAAATAGGGGTGCTACACTTCATTATTTTTTACTAATTAATTGAATGAAATTTAATACTTTATTATTCACTCTTCTTTATTTTGGCTTAAGTAATTTGCATGCTTGTTAATTGCTAAAGTACAGGAACTATAGGCTAATTAGATAATTGCTCTACCTAATTGCATGCCTTGTTTCACCTCTATTATTCTCCACTTGGTTCGAATTGTGTGTTTAATTTAACTTGTTACATTAGTAGTCTGGCGAATCCAAGGGTAAGGATTCTAGAGTTTTGAGAGCTACGTCTCGCATACAGACTTTCCTTGGCAATTTTTTGCATTGAGTTCTCATTTTCACAAGTTGGAATCGAGGGTTCTCATCAATTGGTATCAAGGCTGTTTGCTCGACAGGAGGAAGTAGAAGTAACTGGATCAACTCATAAGGTGTTTTCTTTTCCTTTAACTCTACTTTAAATTATGAATTTTGTGGAAAAGATTGCTTCTTTTTGAGAAAATGTTTTTTTAAATCAAATTAATTTATGTTTTTGCTGCTGTTGTGATCTTTAAAACTGAAATTAAAAGCACAAAAAAAAAGGCACCCGAACAAAAAAAAAAGAGAAAAAAAAGCGAAAGGAAGTTGAAAAAGCCTAGTTCGGTTTTGTGGGCTGTTTTTGCAATTGATTGTCCCTGTGTTAAGTTGTTGTGGTGATTTTTGCAATTGATGTTAAGCAGCTCACCTTTGTTGCAATTCTGATTAGTATGCCTATGCTTGATACATTAGCTTTGAATTCTTGAAAATATATTGGATTCTTGAAATTGTGTTGTAGTGCTACCAAAATTTTTCCAAAATTGCTTAAAGGGATAATTTTTTGCATGCAGTTGTCTTGTGGCAAAAATTGAGTAAGGATCATTTTCTCCACTGTTTAGAGT
The DNA here is from genome assembly GCA_016801395.1 of Leptodermis oblonga. NCBI lineage: Eukaryota > Viridiplantae > Streptophyta > Magnoliopsida > Gentianales > Rubiaceae > Leptodermis > Leptodermis oblonga. Next base: position 22,221,733 of record CM028756.1, on the reverse strand, counting down.
GTACTTGCAAAGTTGATAGTGTACGATTGCCAACACTACTCCCCACAACACTACACTCCAAAACCAACGAGGAATCTTTTCTTCATTGGAAATCTTCTTCTCCTTCTTGTGTACTTGCAAAGTTGACATGTACTATTGCTGACACTACTCCCCACAGCACTACACTTGAAAATATGAGGAATTTTTCCGCCATTGGCTTTGGTTGTGTGAAGAACCCTTGTTTTCGAAAAACTTGGATAATTGGTGGGAATTGGTTTCTTGATTACCTATTAGGAGGGTGATCACATCTTGGGTAGTTTAAGTACTTCCTAATTTGTTTCAAATCTGCTGATTGTTCTTGTTCTTCATTGAATTGCCTTGCTTCTTTAGCCTTGTTTACCCTTTTGTGCTACCTTGCATGTTTACTGTGAAAATATAGCTGAATCTTGTCTTCGTGCACTGTCATTATCTCTGAACTTTGAGGGCTTCTCCCCGAAAGTTACTTTGTGTGCACTTCTTATTTGAGCTATACTATAAATTATCATTTTTACAAGGTGTTTTTCAAAAATAGAACCAAGGGTCTATTTCAAAAAAAAATTCCTACTTTCCTATATAGTTGTTGTGCTTGTGTGATTAACTGTTGCTTGTTATCTTTGCCAAAGTAATTTGTAAAAACTTTCTACAGGACTAAGGTAAAAGGATGACTGTTATAGCATACAAGGGCTGCAAACCTTAAAGAGCGATACACTAGTTTGTGTGTAGTTCGTTAGGAAGGGCACTAGGGGACAAGGGGGTAAGGTTACTTTTATCACTTTTACTTATTCTTAGCAGGATCTTTTCTACTTACCATGTCTGGGGGTAGTTCTAAAATCAATAATGAACAACTCCTGGTTGCTATTGCGAACTTGGCCAATCAGTTCAACACTCAGTTCGTTGACCTAAGTGGTGAGGTCGCCGAACGCAGGGCCACCCAGGCTAATCAACTCGTGGTGGAGGAGCAAAACATTGAAACTCCTAAAGGCGGTTCTAGCACGCACTTTGATGGTCTAAGCCGATTCTTTTGTTCAAGGCCACATGCTCAATTTTAACTTACTTATTCAAGTCATTTTTCTCAATCTTAGCATTTGGAATTTGTTCTGAAGCACTTCAATTTCAACAATTTTCTCATCAATTGATTTAGCTAAGTTAACATTCTTCTTTTTCAAATTCATGCATAGTTTGATACATTTTTCAAAGTTCAAAGTAAGAGATTCCACACTAGCAATCAAGTCACATTTCTTCATGTTATCAAGACATTCATCATCACTTTCATTCTTTTCACTACCACATTGAGAAACTTACCGCTTCATAGAGTCCTATGAAGCACATTTGGCGCTCCTTTTCATCACCTGAGTCCTCAACATTGGAGTTGGCCTTGTCCCAGGGTTTGGCTATGAATGTTTGCTTCTTACCCTTTTCTTTTGAAGCTTTTTCTTCTTCTTTGGACACTCACTCATGATATGACTAATTTGTTGACATTCATAACACTTAGGACCACCTCTCTTCTTCTCATAAGTTTTACGCTTTTGAAAATTGTTCTTTTTGGAAAACTTTTTGAAGTTCTTAGCTAAAAGGTTAATCTCTTCAAGAGAGATTTCCTCATCGCTTCCTTCATTTTCTTTTTCACTTTCACTCTTAGAAGATTTGGGTGCAAGATTCTTTCCTTTACAGCTAATTCCATCAAGAGACCTCAACTCTTTAATTTTAAGCATCGACATGAGCTCCTCAAGAGGGAGTGTCTTCAAATCCTTTGAAGTTTCTATTACTAGAGCTTTAGTGTTGTACTCTTTAGTGAGACCATGTAGAATCTTTTGATTCATTTGATTGAGTGCGTAAGTTTTGTTATGGACTTCAAGATCTTTAACAAGACCATTGAATCTACAAAACATACTATCAACGATTTCACTGATTTCCATTTTAAATGCTTTGTATTGAGGGAAAAAGGATAATAGTCTTCCTTTCCTCTTGAATACTAGCACTGCCCTCATGGTACTCTTGGAGTTTTAGCCAAAGTGCTTGAGCATTCTTACATCCCTTGATGCTACTTAACTCTTGAATGTTTAAGGCATTATAGAGAACATTCAAGGCCTTTACATTCAAAGAGAGATTTTTCTTATCATCATCTGTTAGCTCACTTCTTAGTTTATCTCTAGTGGTTCCATCAATATTGGTGATTAGGACAGGTATGTCACATTTCTCAACAATACACCACAGTTCATAATCCACTGAAATTAGTAAAGTCTTCATCCGGTCCTTCCAAACACTAAAGTTGGCTCCACATAAAAGTGGAAGCCTAATGGTTGAGTTTCCTTCATTGAAGGGAGTTGCTTTTGAACCCATGGTGCTAACTCAAGGTAATTAGCCTTTTGATGAGGTCTTTGCTCTGATACCAATTGAAAATGCAAGTACACTAACAAACTAAAGAGGGGAGGGGTGACTTGGGTTGGTAGTAAAATAATTTTGGTGATTTGTGTGAAATGTGAAGGTTTGAAAATCAAATGAAGCTAAGAGCAAAGAACAAGACTTTAATGTGGTTCGACTTTCCTTTCTCAAAGAAAGCCTACATCAACCTTCTCAAGCAACTACTTGGTTTCCACTAACTCTTGAGATCCTTAAAGGTGAATCTCCAAACCTTACAAAATTATCCCAAAAGATCTCTAACTATTTTACTCAAACTAAGTTTGATCTTTATGATAGTTCCCCAATGCTTGAACTCTTTCAATCACCTTGAAAGAGTCCAAGAGTTGACCCAACAAATCAACAAGATAATAATGCTAGAAACTAGCTAACTGTTACAAACTTGAAAGAATGACTTGAAAGTAAGAGTTTATTTTTGCTTTGACACTTAGAGAGATTGAGATGAAAAGAGGTCTCTTGAAAGTCTTCAAAAACTTATATTTATAAAGGAAGGTTGATATTTTGAAATAGGCTCTATTTTCCTATTGAGAATGAGACAAATTCGTCACTTTCTCTGTTTAAGCTTTTCAGGTTTGAGACCAAGGTTCGAACTCAAAGCTTCGACTTTGAAGCTTCACAAAATTTGAAAACTTCACTGCAATGGCTAGTTCATTTGGTCCAACTTGTGATTAATGTGTTTGGCGCATTCTTCATTTCTACTATCTTCGACATTGAGACCCTGTCACGTTCGAGCTTGAGACTTTAATTTTATTTTAGTATTTCCAACCCGAGAGCTTGACTGCTGTCGGCTGCCTGTCGACTTTATCAAAGTCGAACCTTTTTGGACGACCTTCCAGTTTAAGAGCCTGACAATACTGGGACTTAATAGTTTCTGGATTTTAGTTTGAACTCGACTACTTGTTGACTGCTAGAACTCGAGACTTTCTGGGTTTTGGTATCGACTTCAAGAGCCGGTGGAAGCTAGTTTCGAAGCACTCATTTGCTGCACTTTTAACTCAAGCAAACTCATTAAATCCTTTTCTCATATTTGTTTGATCATCATTCAAAACTTTAGAATTGAGGCCAAAGGTTTAACAGAATGTTATCATTTTTATTATGTTATATACGTGGCCAAGATAGCAATGAAAGGAAAGTATTTACCCTATTGATATAGGTGGCAATGTGATCCTCTCGCCCGGTAATTTGGAGGGCCAAGTTATTCATCTTCTTCTTATCCTGGCGAAAGAGTTCTCCAGCTTCGAGAACTTCTTTTAGAGAGTTATGGGAGTCAGATAGTAGGTTGGCATATGGCAATGGGTCACCAAAATATGGCTCAGACAGGTGAGGCTACAAGATAGGTTGGGGCTTTGGAATCAAATATGTTTTTTTTCTCCCTCAAGACAATTATTCTTTCATATGTTTCAGGGTCAATAGGCCCAAACATGTCGTCCGGGCCTAGAATGGCTGCAGAGTTAGGTAGGGCCAAGGGAAATTCTTTGTAGGGTCAGTCATGGGGGCTTTAGCCCTTTTGGCCTCTTTGATTTCTTGGCTGGATGGGCCAGTCTTTTGTGTGGTAGAGCGGGGGATATTTGAGAAAGTTGGTCTTGAAGAAGCTGGGGCCACAACTTTTTTTGAGGCTACCAGCTCAGCAGCTTTAACTTTTTGGGTAAGGTCGATCTATTCGGTCAGTTTCTTTGACTTGACAGCAACAGTAATGGCCAACTAATGGTTTGATTTTCTTTTCTGACCATATCCACCAAATCTACCTGAGCAAAAAAGATATACAAAATTAGCATGGAAATAAGAAAGAAAAAAACAAAGACTGAAACAAAGAAGGGGGGTATCACTTTGGCCCTTAACATTTGAGGCCAGGCTAAGTTTGGCCCAGACAGGAAAAGATTCTGGGGGAAAGGGGCTAGAGTATCTCATATTGGAGGTTTCAAGAACTTGGCAGTAAGATATAAGGATGGGGTCATCTTCGTTCCAGGCTGGGAGTCCGGCAGGATTAAGGTTTCCCATCGGCAGGGGAGGTTTGCTTCATCGGATTTAACCACTTTCAATTTTTTTAGTGATTCGGGGAAGTCAGTGACCAAGGTATACCCTTTTCTTCTTTTTTGGAGTGTCGCTAATCCTGGACCATGACTATACTACTGGATCATAAAGTATTGCTGAAGTGGCTATTGTCGGAGGCACCTCAGCTCTGACACATACACAGAAAAATCCCACTAGAATCGGCAGGTGTTAGGGCTAAACTGGGTTATGCCCACTTGGTAATGGTCACAGATGTCAGTGAAAACTTGTAGAGCCGGTAGCCTTAGGCCGGCCCTCACGTGGTGTTCATAAATGGCTATCCACCTATCATTGGTGGTGCTAGCCCTTTCTTCGATAGTGGGGAGCCTCGTCGTCACTTCTAGGCCAAAGTAACAAGCATATTTGAAAGCATTTAATTCATAGGCGGTCATCTCATCGGCAATCTCGTCAACATAAAAATGCAAAGGTGATTCCTTCACCGAAGTCGTATCTGGAGCAGCGCTGGACTCGTTAGAAGGGCGTTGGGTTCCTTAAGGTTTTTTGGGCATTTTTGGGTGTAAAGGATTTTGGGACGAGGGGTTTTTTCATTTAGAATAAGTACCAGAAGGAGGTGGGTTAGCAGGGGAATCCTCTTCAATTATCACATCGGCGAGTGCCATGGAGGAAAAAATTGGGCGGAATGGGAGTGTACTTTGGGTAAGTTAGGGAACCAGTGACGGGGGTCTAGGAGGCGATTAGCTTAGGGTTGTGATGTGGACCGTAGTACACATGCGGATAAGTTGCCAAGGAAAGTCTGATTAAGCAGCGTAGCTCTTATGGGTCTTACTCTTTACCCGAAATCCATAAACAAGTAAATTAACCTAAGCTAATCTAACATGCAATTATCAAACAAAGTAAAGAGATGATTGAAACATGTGAATAATTAGGTAGAGCAACTAACATAATTAGCTAAGTTTCATGAAATATGTAAACACAAGCAAGCAAAATACATAAGGCAATAAAAAGAGAGTACTCAAACTAATAGTTTAAAGATATGAATACTACCTATTAATTTCGTGGATATAGGTATGGGAGTATCCAAATTACAATTGGAAATGAATAATTGAAAGCAGCGAAAGTGGAAACCAATCATAATTGGATTTTCCTTACAAACCAAGTCCTAAATGAACAAGGACAATGGTGAAGGAATTAAGTCACTTTATATAAATAGGTGGACAAAATTATAACCTAATTAGACTAGGAAAATAATTAGAATTGGAAACCAATCAAAGAGATTGATTTCCTACAAACCCGAAACCTAAAAAACTAGGTTTTGGTAGTTGTTGAATTCGTCTGGCACTTGGATTGGCATATGGACAAAATTCACACTTTAACTAGGAAGGAAATAAATATATATCCTATTCAAAAAGGGAGATCAAGAAGGGTTCCCTTTTTGGAAACTACCAAGTTAATCTAGTTGTAACAAACTTGTAACAACCTAACTAACTTGTAACAAACTTGGAGTAGGAACAAGAAACATGCACAAATCCTTATCCCTTACTCAAACCTAACCTTAGGCGTGTGGATTCTTCCTTGATGGGCTTGGGTTGGCCAAACTTAATGTGGAGTAAACTTCAATAGTGGTTCGGCCCAATTGAATGGCGCATGGTGGAATTCTTGTAGGGAGGTTATGGAACCTTCTTGAATCTCCCGAAATCATTTCAGAATCAAGAATTTCAAGATTCTTCAAGATTTTGCAAAATATGAAATTCAAGATTTTCAAGAAAATCAAGAATTTCAAGAAACATCTCTTTAAAGTCAAAGAACCTTCCGGCGTCTTCAATAACTTCAAGAAACAACCCTTTCTTTATTGTGGAGAGTTTGGAGATGCATTATCTTTCAAGGATAGTATGACTCTTTGACTCTTCCTAGCATTCTTCTTAAGGGCTTTGCCTTCAGGTTGGCTTTGGGCATTCTAACTCAAATTGTACGTTGTTTTAGCCATGGATGTCCTCATCAAGTTGCTTCAGAGCTCACAGTAGTAGAAATAGTAGGGAGAGAGGACTGACATACGGTGAGGGTGACGTGGGTGGCAGAGCTCTTCTTGTCGGCCATAATGCAATGTGGAATTTGAGGAAGAATGGAGGAGGAGGAATATGCAAAAAGAAGTGTAAATCCGGAAAGTAGAAGTGGTGAGGGAAAATGAAAGCTGAAAGGCAAAGGAGATAAGAATTTGGGGATTTTGGCAGAGGTAAGGAAAATGAATCGCGTAAAACTTGACTTGGAAAAATAAAAGAGGAAGTTCTGAGAGTATAGAAAGGACTAGGTTCGGAAAGAACAGTGTGGAAGCTAATCCCCGGAGAAAGATGGAAAAATGTTGGGAAGCTTGAGAAAGTTATAACAGTAATTATTAAATATGACAGTTGAGGGTGGTTATGGAGATGATTATCGAATAGTCGTGGGGAGATGAATCACAAAAGGATCATGGGAGTTGAGTCAAAAAATGGGGAAGTGGGAATTTATTATTATGGAGTGGGTGTGCAAGCATGATAAATTTTGCGATTCTCAAGGAGACGTGTACGATCTGTTCAAAGGAAGTACAAGTTTTGGCCCAGGAAATTAGTATAGGTAGTTGTCCCGATTCAAATCTTGCCCCGGAACACCAGTACGAAGGTTGGCCCGGCACAACAGGTACACGTTCTTTGCTATCTTTTGTATTCTAATTGTCTACTAGGTTAAATTATTTATTTACATTCTGAGCAATGGCTGATAAGGTGAAATGAATCAAATTAAGCAAGATTTATTCTCGAGGGCTATAGGAACAAAGAACAGTAAAAAGATAGAATAAAGAATGAAGTGCATAACTCATCACATATCTTTTTTGAAATTGCAAAAATCATCACAAAGCTTTCAAAACCTGATTTTTAATCATGCAACTTTCAAAAACGTGCAAAAGAAGTCATTTCATTAAGGGTGGCCATTAGCTCCATAACAGAGATGGGGCAACACCATACAAATCCTAAAATGTCTCTTTCTTTCTAACAACAACAAAAAACAAAAAAAAATGAAGAAGTTCTTCTCCAAGTGCAAAAAAAGCCATGGACGGGGCCGGAGAAAGAGAAGGCACGGCCGCCACTTTTCTTTTTCCTTGGTCTTAGAAACAAAGACTATTATTCAAGTACAGAATTGATTTTCAAGAACTAAAATTTGGAGGAATTAGAAGAAAGAAAAAAAGAAAAAAAAAAGAGAGAGAGAGAGAGAAGACAATCATGGGATGAAAATGAGGTCTCTGCATTTGCATTTTCAACTCATTGGTTTGTAGTTGAAGTAATCATCACCCCTGGAGTTGAATATTGTCAAAAATGCAGAGAAGTTCTTGAAATTCTTGCTGTGCCCATCTCCGATTTGGGCATTTGTGGGGACTTGAATGGCTAGGCAAAGTCCACAATCGTTGCTATCATCTGCTGATGTATTTGGGTTGGCCATCGTCAGATTTGAAGTTGCCTCTCCGAACTTCCAGATTTAAAGGTACCACCGTGCCGACAATTTCGATTTGGACAAGACGGGGAAATCGAACGCTCAAACCCAGAATTCTTAAAGTGGGTTCAGAACTTTGATTTGTGAAGTTGTGCTCATAAAGAGAATGGATTTTCTAACACGAAAAAGAAAGGTAACATTGGGGGAAATTTGGGGCAATATGCAGCGGTGTCGTTGTGGAGAAAGACGGGGAGGAAGCGCAGCCGGGAAAAAAAAAAATAGAGAGAGACTGGGGAGGATAATTTTACAAATTGGCCCCTGTTCTTTTCGTTTTCTTAAATGGGGGTCCTAACTTATTTATTTTTTAAATTAAATAGGAAAATTGGAATATTAAACTATCTCAAATTACAAATATTATAATTTAAAACAAAAATATTCATATCAAAACTTAAATATATCATAATATTAAGAACAATTACTATTTTAGTAATATTATTATAGACAAAAATTCATTATGGACGAATATATGAAAAGAATGAAAGATTAGGGGGTTTGTTTACAAAAGTAAAATAATTGAAAGAAATACTAAGGAAAAAGAAGTCGGACAATTACCCTCAAAAATTAGCTTCCGTTAGGGAGTTAACGTTAGCACTTCACATAATGACCATTTTTGCTCGTTTTTAAAAGTTGCTTGACAAAAGATCATATTTTGAAAGTTTTGAGATCATTTTTGCTTGCAAAGTTGCATGACGAGTTATGCACTTCACTCTACAATAAATATAGCAAACATTATTTATTCTTGGAGGGGCTATATTGAAAACAATGAGGAGCTCAATAGGCCGGCATTGCATTCTTTATTATTCAGGGGCTAGGTTAAAACCAGTGTCCGGGCAACATAAATAAATGAGACATTATTTATTCTCGGGGAGCTATGAGTGACCGCAGGTAGGGAGATAGAATAAATAAAGTAAACATTATTCATTCTTAGGGGGCTTAAAAGGTATGGTGCCGGGACAAAGGACTCTTTTTTTTGGGGTCAAAAATTTTTCTACGAAGAAGGGCCAAGTATTATGTTTTAGATCAAGTTAGAAAACACAATACTAGGGGCTTGTTGGTGTGTCTAAAAGTGAGCAAGGTATTAGGTCTGGCCCAATAAGGTAAAGGATAAGCCCAAAGGAAATATAAAAAAATAAAAAAGCCCAAAGAAAAGGAGAACAAGGTAAGAAAGTTAGGCCCGGTAGAAAGTCATAATAGTTGGGATACAACTGGTTAGGCCAAAATGGAAGAGTGCAACTGGGCTAAAAGGCTTTAGGCCGGAATAGTGACACGTGGCTAGGTTGTAAGGCAGTAAATGGGGGTGGGAATTTAGGCAATTATTATTTGGGGCAAGGATTATGCAGGCCATTAGAAACAGAAGAGCCTGATCCGGTCCATCAAGAGGGCGGTAGACCAAGAAGACATTAAGGTGTCGTTAAGAAGGAGGCAAATAAGGGGGGCATTAAAGGCTATAGCCCGGAAATGGCGCAACGGGCAAAGCACCAATGTGAGACTATATATACTCACATTTTGGACTAAAAGAGGTGCAATTTCTCATACTTTGAACACGTAATCCATACGATTTCCCTCACATTTGATACTAACTTGACTGTCGAAGTGGAACAGGGGGGATTGCCCGCTTGTGTTCTTGTTTTCATTCTTAGGCCAGCCTTAAACATGCTCTCGCTCGGTCAAGGAACTTCATATCTAGGCTATACATTCAAGTCACCGAGGTATCATATTCTTGGGCATTTTGTGTCACATCGTTATATAATTTTGGTGTTGTACCTTAATACTCATAATAAGTTGTACATTGGTCAAAGTGGACCATTCTAATGAAACAAAGGGAGTATAATCTTATTTAATTTTTTTGATAACTATGTTACTATTATTTTTAATAAAAATATTTTATTCTAAGACTATTATTGATGTGAGCACTTTGAAGAAGAACTCGCAGATGTAGAAAGTTGCCAAGGAAAGCTGACATGTGCTGATCTCCACGTACTCTCTTCAGAAAGCTCAAAAATCTCTTGATTGATTTAAGTGAAATGACTCTTCTTTATTCTTAAACTAACAAGATTTTAAGAGGTTGAATTAACATAAATTTAGGTGGAGCAATAACCTAAATTCTTCTAAAATTCAAAACTTGTAAAACTAATCAAGCAATAAAAAATTACACAAGTTCAATAATTAAAATAAAAGCGAGAATTCTATAGGAAGGATAAACCTCACAATAATCTATATAATTCTGAATTCTCCCCTAATAATTTCGTCCATCCCCCTATTTATAGGTAAAGGGTGTCCAAATTACAATAGGAAAAGAATAACTTAAAGCTGCAGAAGTGCCAACCAATCAGAATTAGATTTTCCTTACAAACCAAGTCCTAAATGAGCAAGGACAATGGTGGACTAAATAAGTCACCTTTATGGCAATAGGTGGACAAAATTATACCCATATTATACTAGGAAAATAATTAGAATTGGAAACCAATCAAGAGATTGATTTCGTCTACCACTTGTATTGGCTTATGAATGAAATTAACAACCTTAAAAATAAATCATATCCAAAAAGGGAGATCAAGAAGGGATCCCCTTTTTGAAAATTACCAATCTAATCTAGTTGTAACAAACTTGTAACAACCTAACCAACTTGTAACAAACTAGGAGTAGCAATAGGAAACATGCACAAATTATAATCCTTCTCAAACCCTTAACCCTAATCTAAACCCTAGTTGAGTAAGCATGTACGAATTGAGCTCTTCTGGATCTGGCCGAAATTGATGTTGTGGACAACAATGGATTTCGGACCATTGATGATGCGCATGATGTGGATGATGTAGAGAGGTTCTAGAATCTCCCAGAATCATTTCGAAAAATCAAAAATCAAAAATTCAGGATTCTGTAATTTATGAAATACAAGATTTTCAAGACAATCAAGTATTTCAAGAAATGTCTCTTTAAAGTGAAAGAACCTTCCGGTATCTTCAAGAAACTGCCAAATTTGTATTAGAAGTAGTGGATGGCAGAGAGGCTTGTTGATTGCCTCCTTTAACCCTTTCTTCCTCTTTGCAATGCATTTCTTTGGACATTGCCTTCGAGTTGACTCGACAACTGCTGACTTGGCTTGTTTGATCTAGGAATGACTGCATCATTCCCTCCAGGTTGGAAAGGATTTCTTCCTCGAATCCATTCTGTTAAAAATTAAAATGAAGCAAGTCAGTCATATTAAACACAAAGTAGATTTCGCACTCACCAGGCTCTAAAGTGCGGCACTGTAAGCGCATATGTGTGCTGATGTCAGAAAGTTGCCACTCTCTTTGGCTTGGACATGATTTTACAACAAATGACAGTCACCTTTGATTCTTCAAGAACTTCTTAAGAACCTTCTAGACGCTTGCAAGAAACTATAGCGAAGCATCTACAATTTCCTAAACTTATCCATTCTCCTCAGGGGTGATTACATAACAGTTTTAGAAATATAGCATATTTGCCAGGTATGTGCAACGATCACAACTTAGCACTTCGAACTAGGACAAATTTATGCATCATATGTATGACATACAAACTATCATAATAAGATCCTAAAATGTCACAGGTCAAAATTACATCTTTTAAGCACCACTGCAACTGTATAAAACGTGTCATACTTGTAAACTAATGGTAATACATTACACAGTAATTCACAATTTTTCAGGCATACAATATGGTATGTCGTTAAACATCCTTATGTCGAAAAAGTCAGAATTGCTAAATTAGAACACAAGAAATCACTATTTAAACAATTCAGAATTTAGAAAAACCATTTGACCCTTTAACACCAACAACTAAGGAAAAATAATTATGGTGGATATGCCCAAACGGAGGCTATTAACAATTTCAGAACTAACATTTCTTAGTTATGCTCATAACTGAAACAATGGAACCACAAGGGAGAAATAATTTAAAAAGGCATACCTCTTCGAAGGATATTCCATACTTATTTTATCTTGATCCACGGATGCAAGAAAAAGTTACTCACTTTGCTACGTGTCTCTTGTCACTTGACCCAAGACTTTGAAGTTCCTGCAGAACACAACAAAAGCAATGTTGCTCAGAGAACTCCAGTGTGACACCTCATATTCACCATCCCACATACAAGGGTCTGGCTTCACCGGAGGCCTCCCTTGTTCGCACCTAGACTCATTGTCGTTCCGAACAAACCACCCATATTTTATTACAATAATGCAATAATGTTACACAATCCTATTTTTACATATAATTCTCAAAATATAGACCTAATAAAACCTTCTCTCTCTTTAACTTCAACCAGTAGGGGTTCAGGTCATCCTAGTTTCGATAGTGAGTACAGTTACCATGAACAGCCTATTTGTAACAATTTCATTGAAAACGGAACACAAAACAGGAAAATGAAATGAGCCCATGCCCAGTGAGAGTTCACCATTTTCACAAATATTTACTGAATTGCATAAATTACCCATGCATACAATTCAATCAATCCTAGCATATAGCATTCATGATTCATGTAGTAATCATAGACATATAACGAGGATGAAGGGCAGCCATCAAAGTTCTATATGAACAATGGACGAATCGTCTAGTTCACCTCGGCATTCATACATATATTCCATATTCATGTAGTTCATGCACTCATTGACAAAGATTCTTGACAAAAGTTCCTAACACAGATTTATGGAGAAAGTTCCTGACAATAATCCCTCATAATGATCCCTGACAACATATTCATACATGAACAATCACAAGTTTGAGTACACAAACAAAGCACATAGATTCCTAGAAATAGGTTCATAACCATGATTCATGACACATAGATTCATGACAATAGATTCCAGACAATAGATTCATAACCATAGATTCATGACACATAGATTCCTAACAATGATTCATAAAATAGGTTCATGGCAATATATTCCTGGCATAATAACAGATTCCTGACAATGATTCCTGACAACATATTCATGATAATATTCCCGACAGCAATTCCTGGCAACATGATAATAGATTCCTGACAATGATTCCTGCCAACATATTCATGATAATGGATTTTTGACAATGATTCTTAACATTGATTCCTAGCAATAGATTCATATTGTTCATCTTCATTATGTCATTTCGGGCATTACAAACAGTCAAGATTCCCCAACGAATCATTGGTCATATAAAACATTCAATAATCGTATCAAATACGGATTCGATTCACATGCATATCATCACAAATTCCAGTACACAGAGAGTTCATTCACACTTTCACACGTATACATGCCTTGTAGCAGATATATAATAATGCATGGACTTTCCAAATCTCAAAATATTTCACACATGATTTTTCAAAACTTTGTAAAACATGCCATTACAATGACTCCGACTCAGGTTCAATTATTAACTGCATTAAAATGGTATCCATACGATTTGCAGTGTACATAAGTATCGAGGTTTAGACTCTATTTTAATTTAGGTAGATTCTAGAATTCTAAAGTTCTAAGAGTTATAGTGTTCAATCGGTATATTCATAAGTGTTTTATGAATCCTACTCAAGTATTTTATAAAAGGCTTTAAAGGTATAAAAGAAGTTGTAAAGGTTTTTGTTTGATTTTCTAAAAATTCATGTTTTTAGGTTTAGATTAGTTTTACCCACTTTTAGATCGGTCAAAACCGCTCAAATATTTCCTCAGCTCCAAAATTTGGTTTTACCCTCTAGTAGATCAGTTAAACCCTATCCAAGCTGTTCAGCAATTCCTAAGATCAGTTTTTCTTGTTCTCAGATCGGTAAAAACCGATCAAAAATTTCCAAGAATTCTAAAGGGCGTTTTGCCCATTCTGAAGTTTTAACGGGTTTTCTTAAGCAAGGATCAGTTTTACCCGCCTTCAGGTCGGTTAAAACTGATCGAGCCGAGAAAACATTTTCTACCAACTTCAGCTTCGGGTTTGGCTCAAAATAGTTATAAAACATGTTTTCCTTCGATTCTTTTTGCTCATACTCAATTCTACAATATTCATCCAACATTCCTAACACTCCATAACATATATTCAACATCAATGTTAAAGATTTGGATCCAAAATCCACTTCAATTTTTCCATTTTCATGCATCTTTCTCTAAATTTTAATGTGATATGAAGGTAAAATTCATTACCTCTACGTTTCTGAAGCTCCCTAGAATGAAATCCACAGTGAGGAATCCAATTCCAGCTCCAAAATCAACCCTTGCCTAGCTTTTCCTTAATGTCATAAATTCCAAAATTAAAATTTTCAAAACATCGTTAAACACAATACAACACTTAGAAAAACATCATAACTTTAAATTAGAAATTAAACATCATGATTTGTAAAAATAAGATTTCCTAATCAAAATTCTCAAAGAATACAACTTATAATCGTGCCTAATTAACTTAAAAACAAAACATTATATATAAAATATAAATTATAAAGGTTAAACTAAGATGAAAAATTATGGGGTCTCACATCTGGCCGATGGGTTAGTGGATGGAAGAAGCCTTCACACATCAAAAAAGTAGCCGTAACAATGAACCATTGATCACCCAAGTTTAATATTTTCTTTTGTGCTTACCACTAAAGAAATATCTATGCTCTTTCTTTTGCACCTTTTACCTTTGGTACAATGGAAGACATTGTAGTACAAAATTAGCAAGTTGTACAAACTTCATGCTTATATCATACCTCCATTTACGTCCCCATAGCAAACAAAGAATTTCATGGGACAGCTAATGGCGAGAGGACATTTCTCAAACCTTGTGGTGTGGATTGGCATTATGTTCTTTCAAAGGAAGTTCTACTTTGTTTATCGACGGGAAAAGGACACCACATAGGAATTTTCCCAGTTTGTTGCTGCTTACCGTAGTTGGCATTACACTTAATAGAAATAGTTGTAGTAGCCTGCATGCTCTGAGAGGGCATCTTTGATGCATTTTTAAAAGGAATTACTACACCAGACAAGTTTAAAACCTATGTGATAATAACCTCACCCTATGTCCCCCAAGTGTTTGCAACTATCAAGCTACTCTCACCAAAGTGTTTCGCTCAAAAATTGGCTTTGACTTGTAATGATATCACTTGGCCTTTTACCACTCAAATTCCTTCCCAATAGAAGTCTTTAAAAATTGAACCAAGTATAACTCGAGCCGATTAATCACATAAGTAATAAACTTAGGCAAAAATGCAACTAATTCTCGAAATAGGTGCTGAACCTATTTCAGTTTTGAAGCCTTGAAAAAGAAAGTTTTTTTGGAATTAATTCAGATAAGAAGTGCACAAAGAGGAGATTCGGGGATAAGCCCTCAATCTTAGCAAGTTAATGTAATGCACACGAAGACAAAATCTACACTAATATTATGATGTAATGTTCAAGGTAGCACGAGAGAATTTACTGGCTATGCAAATTTGCAGGGCAATTCAGATAAATAGAAGTAAGAACAGATAGCAAAGTTGAAACAAATCAGGAAACTACCCAAGATGTGATCACTCACCCAATAGGTAATTATAAATCAATCCCTACCAACAACAATTAACTTCTCACTTTAAACAATCAATTGGTTAAGTATTTCGGCTAAACAGTACAAATTACCAAAAATTAGGGTTTGACCAAAAAAGGCAAAATGGTAATTTCGCACAGTTTTGGGTCTAAGAACCAAAACTTGCAGTTTAAAAGATAACAATTTGAACCCTTTAATTCAATATATTTTCAAGAATTAAAGATTAGAAGATTTCCAATTAGAAAAATTGCATGGAATTAAAGCCGGAATGTTGGCGCAAATAGGGGTTCGAATAATTTCGTAGCCCTAAAGCGTTGCAAGAAAGACCTTAATTCGTAGTCATAGTTTTGAATTTGAAAAGTTAAATAAAACAAAGATTGTCTGTTGGGGGAAAATTTAGGGCCGAAGTTTCATAGCCCTACCAGCAATTACAACCCTAGGTTTTAGCGACAATTCAATATCCAACAACAGAAACTGCAATTAAACCAACAAGGTGATGGAAAAGAGAACCTATCTCCCAACTACACAAAAATTTGAAGTCTCAAGAGCTAGGGTTTCCCAAAACCCTAATCCGAAGGTTATCCCTTTAACGACACAAGTTTAAGTCACAAAGAGTTGACCCTTTTCCGAGAGTAATTAGCCCAACAAATTCAGCACAATTTGTGACACAACAGGAGTGTCACTATCACAATCAGCACAAAAGAAAGTAGTGAAATAAGTGATAAAACTGAAACAAGTAACACTTTAAAATTTTGAGTTTCAATCTTTTCAACTTGCAATTTCTTTCTTTCTTTCTTTCCTTTACCGATTTCTATTTCCAAAAATTTTCCCAGCACAAAAATTACTAATTTTAGCTTTAAGATCAATTCGATTTATTTAAGCTAAAATCTGAAACACATGCAATTCTTTCTCAAAAATTCTCAAGGAAACATCAGATGCGATTTCATACAAGAAA
Organism: Leptodermis oblonga; assembly: GCA_016801395.1. NCBI lineage: Eukaryota > Viridiplantae > Streptophyta > Magnoliopsida > Gentianales > Rubiaceae > Leptodermis > Leptodermis oblonga. Next base: position 22,205,334 of record CM028756.1, on the reverse strand, counting down.
ATTTAAAGAGAAAGAAAACACCTCTGGAGCTAGATCGTGTTATTACGATCTTCCTCAAACCAACACGTTCGCTATGGCTCTAATACCAAAATTGATGTAAGCACTTCGAAGAAGTCCTTACAGATGCAGAAAGTTGGCAAGGAAAGTCGACACCTGAAGAACACAAACTTACCCTCTTGATTTACTCGAAAATCACTCAGTTAATTTAAATGAAACTTAATCTGCTTTAATCTTAAACTAACAGGATTAATATGTTTGAATAAACAAAGGTGGAGCAAGTGACCTAATTTCTTCTAAGTTTGGAACAAGTATAATGTTAACAATTCATGTAGAATACACAAGTTTGAATAAAAAGGGATAATATTAATCTTTAGTCATACAAATTCTCCCCTAATAATTTTGTCCATCCCCCTATTTATAGGTAAGGGGGTGTCCAAATTACACTAGGAAAAAAAATAACTGAAAGCAGCAGAAATGGCAACCAATCATAATTGGATTTGCCTTACAAATCAAGTCCTAAATGAGCAAGGACAATGGTAGATGAATTAAGTCACCTTTATGGAAATAGGTGGACGAAATTATACCCTAATTAGAATTGGAAACCACTCAAGATATTGATTTCTTACAAACTAGAAACCTAAAGGAAGTAGGTTTTGGTAGTTGCTGAATTCACCTGCCACTTGGATTGGCTTCTGAACGAAATTAACAACTAAATATCATTAAGAAATAAATAAACCCTATCCAAAAAGGCAGATCAAGAAAGGATTCCTTTTTGAAAACTACCAAGCTAATTTAGTTGTAACAAACTTGTAACAACCTAACCAACTTGTAACAAACTAGGAGTAGGAATAGGAAACATGCACAAACCCTTAACCCTAATCCAAACCCTAGTTGATGTGAGCACTTCGATGATGAACACAATTTACTCTTTTGATTTACTCAGGAAAAACCACTCAGTTAATTTAAGTGAGATTAATCTACTTTAATCTTAAACTAACAGGATTATTGAGTTTGAACGATCACAAAATTAGGTGGACTAATAGCCGAATTTCTTCTAAGTTTGGAACTTACAGAATTAATCAAACATTGAATCAATACACCAGCTCAAATAAAAAGGAATAGAATTCAAAAGCAAAGGACAAACCTTACACTAACATAATTTATTATCATATGAATTCTGAGTTTAAGGATTTCGGTCGGGGAAAAATATCAAAAAAACTTGAAGAGAAAGAAACATGAAAAAGGAAACAATTAAAAGTAGAAACCAACAAGAGTTGGAAACAATCCAAAACTCAAAAGGATTATGAGAATTGGGAGGTGGAATTCAGTTGTAACTAAAAGGTGAGTTACCCAAAATTACACTTAATAAACTTAAAGAAAAAGGAAGCTTGCTTGCGGTATCTCTTAAAAGGAGAAAATCCAAATTAAGTTTAAAAATAACAAGAATAAACTAAATAGGAAACTACTAGAATAATTTAAGTTGTAAACATATTTGGTACTTAACTTATTCTACAATTATAATTGGGAAAGGAATTTGGAAACATGCAAAAACCAAATCATTCTTGATTCAAACTTGAGCTGCAAAATCCACAAGATGGACCTACGATCTGGGCTTCAACTCGTGCGATGGGAATCTGCGAGTTGGGCAGCTTACGACTTGAGCCTGCAAGTCACGGCTGGCCTTTTTGAGTATGGGCCGAATTTAATAGCTTGAATGCTTGATGGATTCAGTCCAATTAATTCATGGATGCATGATTTGATGAATAAATAGGTTTCAAGAAATCCACAAACTTCAATAAACATTTCGTCTTTTTGATCGCGGGCCTTTGAGCTGGATCATCTTCTTTTGTTAATGGCCTTGCTGCTCTTCTTCTTTGTAGCTTAAGAATTGAGAATACCCCTAGCTCTAAAAGTGCTGACTTGGCCAGATTCGAGCTATGGATGTCCGCATCATTCCCTCAAAGTTGGAAAGGATTCATCCTCAACTCCATTCTGTTAAGAATTAGAAGGTAAAAGAATGCCAAATTGAGTTCAACTTTCATCTACAACATCCCAAATCATTTCAAGTGAAAAAATAAAATTATTTCATTCTTCCAAAAAGAGATTTGTCAAAGTCCACTAGTCATTTCAATATTCATCTTTTTAGCACTTAAGTTTAGTGCAAAATCCTTATTGTAAACCTTGTTTAAGTCCTAACGAATTGTTTGGTTGAGGCACATTGTAAAAGTCCTAATCTCTTATTGAAGAGATAGGCAAGGAGAAGGGGGAGATTGAATAGAAGGAAAGAGTTGTAAAAGTCCTAAGTCTAGAGTTAGATTAGGCATGTGTGTGAAGTCCTAAGTCTAGAGTTAGATTAGGCATTTGGTATGAAGACCTAACTTAGAGCTAAGTTGGGCAATTGTGAAAAGTCCTAAATTCTAGAGTTAGAATTTTGGCATTTGTAAAGGTTTGAATTACACATTTAAGCAATTCATTTTGAGAGGGTTAGAAAATCCCAAGTTGTAGAACTTGGGTAGTGGATTAGGATTCAAGTGGAATCCGAACCACTCTAAATCGTGTGTGTTTTGTCTTCCATTTACTTTGTACTTAACATTTCAAAACACTTCTCACACACTACACTTTGGTTCAAAGAATTTTAAAAAGAGATTTTTCAAAATTATTTAAACAAGAATTTTAATTTACCAATAACCTAATTCACCCCCCCCCCCCCCCCTTCCCTCTTAGGATGGTAATTGGGATTTCAGTTTCTTTTTCCAAATTTACCCTTATTTCCAATTAAGTGGAATAAACATTTTCAATGTCTTTAAGAATACCATTTTGAAAATTTGGAAAGACTAATACTCCATTTCATGTCATTAATTCCAATGAAGACTATAATAACATAACTAATGAGGTCATCCCTAGCTCAAAGAAGCCAAGTCAGCATTTACTGAGTCAATTCGAGGACAACATCCAAAGAAATGCATTGCAAAGAGGAAGAAATAGTTAAAGGAGGCAATCAATAAGCCTCTTGGCCATCCACTACTTCCAATAAAAATTTGGTAGTTTCTTGAAGTTTTTTAATATACCGGAAGGTTCTTGAACTTTATAGAGACATTTCTTGAAATTCTTGAATTTCATATTTTGCAGAATCTTGAAATTCTTGATTTTTGACTTTTTGAAATGATTTCTGGAGATTCCAGAACCTCCCTACATTATCCACATCATACGTCATGATCAACGAGCCGAAATCCCTTGCTGTCTATAACATCAATTTCGGCCAGGCCCATAAGAGCTCAATTCGTACACCCATTGTGACGTTCCCTACCCGACCACCCCTTACTCTGATAACAGTTCCTGACTAGAAGGAGTTGGACGGTCCGGGTGGACTCATACAGGGCTTTCGCCCAACAATCGATACAGAATATAATAAAGAGAACCATATATCCTTATTACTATTCTAAAAATTCAAGAAAAATGGTACATCGGAAATATAGTGAAATTGTCTGAGGATGGCCATAGGCCAAATTACCCTCCCAATATAGTGTATTCAACTAACTATTACAACTTGTTCATCGTTATTGTTTCTCGGTGCCCATCGGTCTTACCTCTAGCGTCACTCGAGTCAAACCCCTGTAACAAATATGTAAGAGGGGAAAGGGGTGAGCTTAACTTAGCTCAGTGAGAGACCTCGGGGTTTATAAAAATCCCACCGTGAGTCTTTATAAAAAGGCTGGGTAAACAAGTACAAAATTCATGCATATATCCGTATGTGTATATAGAACAATATATCAACATTATAGTGGAATTATATGCAGTCATGTCAAGCAAGTCAAGCAGGTCAAGTAGGTCAGGCAATATAAAGAAAATACTGAAAACAAGCAAGGCATCATAGATACAACAGTCATATGTAACATTTTTAAGTCACTATACTATTAGCAACCAGATTGCACAGTCAAGCTTTCTCATCTAAACTAAGTCAAAAACTATTCACGTCTCACGTTCTTTAGGTTTTGATGGTTTGCAAAGTGCATCGCCCCCGCGGCAGCCGTACAACAGAGGTATTGATGAGGGCATCCCCAGCCCTATGCCAAGTCAGTATGCAGAGGATCCCAGTTCAAGTAATGAGGGTTTGAAAAGTGCAGCAGAGGTTTGTGTGCTCCACAGAAGCCCACCAATTCTCAAGGACCTAAGCCCATATCAAAAAGATCCGCTCGTTAACATAGTTGGGCCTATGACCCGAAGAAGGATAAGGAAGCTCAGATCAGATCTTGAAAACCTTATCCAAAGGAGTGCTACAGAAGCTCAACTTGTTACGAACACCAACGCCCTTGAAATGAATGCAAGGAAGGTTAAAAGCGTCACTTTACTCTCCATCATAGGGGAAATGGAGCCTACTAATCAATCCAGCTGAAGGAAGGGGCATTTCTTGAAGTTCTTGATTTTCTTGAAAATCTTAAATTTCGCGGTTTACTGAATCTTGAATAATCTTGAAATTCTTGATTTTTGACGTTCCAAAATGATTCCTGGAGATTCCAGAAGATTCCAGAACCTCCCTACATCGTCACCACCATGCGCCACCTCAAATGGGCCGAAACCCACCTTGGAGTCCATCTCACAATTTCGGCCAGCCAAGCCTACAAGGAGCAGCCCACACGCCAGTTGGAAGCTTAGGTAGGGGAAGGATTAGGTTTTGTGCATGTTACCTAATTCTACCCAAAGTTTGTTACTAGTTTGTTAGGTTGTTACAAGTTTGTTACAACTAGGCTTACTATGATAGTAGTTACCAAAAAGGTTTACCTTCTTGAAACCTTTTTGTGATTTGTTTCTACTTCTTTGTTTCCTTTTTCTTACTTGTATTTTTGGCCAGCACATTAACCTTGCAGCTGAAATTTCCCTTTTAATCAATCCTAGTTCCTTTAGGAGTTGATTCTTGTAAGAAACCAATCTCTTGACTGGTTTCCAATTTCACTTCTTTTTCCTAGTTTTTTTAGGACTAAAATTCGGCCATGCCTCCCCTATTTATAGGGCTGACCGAATTCACTTTCATTAGTTGATTAAATGATTTAAGTTATAGTTTTATACTTCTTTAATCACTCACTTTATTTTGGGCTTAAGTAATTTGCATGCTTTGTTAATTACTATAAAGTACAGGAACTATAGGCTATTGATAATCGCTCTATCAAATGCTAAGCTTTGTTTCAATTCTATTATTCTCCACTTGGTTCGAATTGCGTGTTTGATTAACTTAGTTAAATTAGTAAGCTGCCAAATCCAAGGTAAGGATTCTAGAAATTAAGAGCACCGTCTTGCAATCTGACTTTCCTTGGCACTTTCTGCATCGAGTTCTTGGATCTCCCGGTGTGGAGTTCAGGGGTTCACATCAATTGGTATCAGAGCCAGGGCTGCTTGCTCGACAAAAAGAAATTGGAGTAACCAAATTGCTTTCTCAGGTGTTTTTTGTTCCCTTAATCTACTTTAATTACTGATTTTGTGGAAAAGAACTCTCCTTTTTGAGGAAAAAAATTTCTTTCTTGAATAAAATTTTTGATTTTGGGCCTAAGGTTTTTGCTATTAAAATTGAAATTGTTGCTTTGGAAAAGAAAGAAAAACCAAAAAGAAAGGTTTTTTAAATCAGTTTCTTCAATTTTTGGAAAAATTGGTTTTAGGGTTTTTAAAACTAGGGCTCTTTTGCTCACTTTTGGTACTATTTTTGCAATTGCCTTTGTGAATCCAGTCAGTACTATTTTTGGTAACAATTAAAGGATAACTGACACTTTTTGTTGCTGAAATTGCTCTTTAATTTGGACTGTTTTGCTCACCTCTCCCTATTTGCAATTTGTATTGAATTTGGTGAACTTTGGCGGTTGATGTTAAGCCACTCACCTTGTTTTTGCAATTTATAATATATATGCATGTATCTTGATACTTTGTTTTGAATTCTTGAAAATATATTGAATTCTTGAAATTGTATCGTTGTGCTGCCCAATTTTACAAAATCGCATATTAAAGTGTTGGGAGGTGATAAAATAGCAATTTTTGGTATCTTTGTGGGAATTGCTTTAGGAATTGATTTCTCAACGGTTTGAAGTGTGCATGCAAAGTTGATAGTGTTCGTTCTTTGACACTACTCCCCATAGCAGTCTCCAAAGCCAACGACGTTTCTTTTCTTTATTGGAAATCTTTTTCTCTGTCATTGTGCTTGCAAAGTTGATAGTGTTCATTTTCGCCACTACTCCCCACAGCACCACAGTGACATCAGGGGAATTTTTCCACCACAAGGGTTAAAATTTTTTTTTTCTTTTAGAACACTTGAATAATTAGTTGGAATTGGTTTCTTGATTACCCGACGGGTAGGGTGATGACTTCTTGGGTTAGTTAGGTCTTTCCTGATTTGTTTCAAACCTGCTGATTATTCTTGTTTCTTCAATTGAATTCTCCTGCTTCTTAAGCTTGCTATCTTTTCATGCTACCTGAACGATTACTCTAAATTATAGCTTGAATTTTGTCTTCGTACACTGTCATTATCTCTGAACTTTGTGGGCTTCTCCCCGAAAGTTCCTTATCGGTGTGCTTTTTATTTGAGCTATATTATCAATATTTGTTTTTTGAAAAGGTGTTTTTAAAACTGAAAATCTAACCAAGTTCTTTTTTTTGAAAGATTTTTGACTTTCCTATATAGTTTTGTTCTTTGTGTGATTGACTATTTGCTTGTTACCTTTGCCATTTTGTGACCTTAATTGAGTATACAGGACTGAGGTAAAAGGCTGAGTGATACAGCACATAAGGGTTGCCATCCCTAAACGAGATACACAGGGTTGTGTGTAGTTGTTAGAGGGGCCATACTAGGGAGACAAGGGAGTAAGTTTACTCTGCTCACTTTTACTTGTTCTTAGCAGGAATCTTTCTTGGTTACTAGATATGTCAGGAGGAGAAGCGCCCTCAGTTATTAATGCCCAACTCATGGTTACCATTGTGAATTTGACCAATCAATTCGCAGACCTCAAGAGCGAGGTCGATGAGATAAGGGCCGCCCAGCAGGGCCGGTTCGAGGAGGAGGAAGATGTTCACACCCCACGGGCTGGCGCTGATACAAAGTCCTTTGAAGGTCTAAGTCAATTGAAGACATATGTGCCTTCTTTCAGCGGAGGTACGGACCCCGAAGAATACTTAGACTGGATGGTGAGTACATCTCAGAAGAAGAAGACGATGAAGAAGCCAATCCCATCCCAGATTTGGCTGACAACAGCAAGTCCTATACAGAGGAGGACGTTTATCAACCAGAGGACTATAGTCAGATGGCCATTGTGTCCCGATCTTTGACTACAGTTGTTGCCCAAGATGCTTCTCAACGGACCAATATCTTTCACACCAGGACCAAAGTCAATGGAGGTGTATGCATTTTGATAGTTGACCGCGGGAGCTACACCAATGTTGCCAGTAAGTACATGGTTGAAAAGCTCAAGCTGCCAACAGTTAACCATCCATATCTATACCAGCTGCAATGGCTTGACAGCTTAGAAGGCTACAGAGTCATAAAGTAGATGCGAGTTACTTTCGCTATCGGTAAGTTCGAGGGACAGGTTACTTGTGACGTGCTCCCAATGGAGGCGTGTCACAATCTACTCGGACGACCATGGCTCTTTGACATGAAGGCTACTCATGAAGGGGTTACTAATACTGATGTGGACGGTTGTACACATGTGGATGAAAGTTGCCAAGGACGTGTGATTAAATAGCGAGCTCGTATAACCTCTTAGCTTACCCGAAAATAAGAGAAACAAAAAGAAGCTAACCTAAGCTAGTTTGTTTTATATTTTCGAACCAAGTGTGAGAAAAGAGTTTGAAACATGCGAATTAATTAGGTAGAGCAAATAACCTAATTAGCTAAGTTTCATGCAATATGTAAACTACACACATGCAAATACATAGAGCAATAAAGGGATGGTACTCAAAACTAATAGTTTTATGATCTAAATACTCTGAATATTATTGATGTGCGGCTGCCCTTTTTATAGGTAAAACAGTCAAAAAAGTCATCTAAAAGAATAAGGAAAAGAAGTAGAATTGGAAATCAATCAAGAGATTGATTTCCTTTACAATACCAAACCCTAAAAGAAGTGGGGAATGGTAAAAGAAAAAAAAAGGAAATTTCGGTTTTACCTTTAACTTATGGTAGCCAAAAAAGTACAACCCAAAACAAGAAGGAAAACTAATAAACTAAGGGCAAATTAGGGAACATGCACAAACCCTTATTTAACCCTACCCTAAACTTCCAACCCTAATTACTTAAGTTGGCCGTGTGGGCTTTTGTTGTGGGCTGGCCGACTTGTGGAATGGACTCCATGAGTTGGGTCGGCCCAATGTTGATGTCGCATTATGGAATGATGAAGGGAGCTTCTGGAATCTTCTGGAACCTCCCAGAATCATTTCAGAATCAAAATTTTCAAGATTATCAAGATTCTTCAAGATTCTGCAAAAATATGAAATTCAAGAATTTTAAGTAAAATCAAGAACTTCAAGAAATGTTTTTTCTTTAAAGAAGAACCTTCTTCCGGCTTCAACAAACAGCCTTCTTCTTCATTGTGGATTGGGGAATTGCGCCTCTTCTTCAAGAATTGTAAGGAGAGTTGCAATTTGAACCTTTCCGTCTTTTCTCTGCAATGCGTCGGCTTCTACTATCACTTGGGCTTCTTTTCGGCTAGCATTGACAAGGTTGTTAAGTGTCTCTTGAACCTTCTTTGCTCTGCTTCTGGTCATCGGCCCAATGATATCTACAAGTGGATCCCTTTGGTATGGACTTGGATCCTGAAGCATTGTTGGACCTCGATGTAGAACTCGAACCTCCTCAGCTTCTCTGGACTCACTTGCTTGTTGACTAGTTGTTGGACTTTGGATGCTCTCATCATCCCCTCCCTGTTGAAATGGATTTTACCTCAAATCAGCACCCTGTTCATAAGTAAAAGGAGACAAGTCAGCAACATTAAAGGAAGTACTAACACTATACTCACCTGGTAAATCAAGCTTGTAAGCGTTAGGTCCCATCTTGGACACGATTTGAAAAGGCACATCTTGGTCCTTCGTTCAGCAGGAAATCGTTCCTTCCTCATGTGAACCCAAACCCAGTCGCCTGGTTCAAAGTTCACAGCCTTGCGCCGTTGGTTTGCATGGGCGGCGGCTCTGGCATAATTCTTCTCAAGGTTCGCCCTAACCTTGGCATGTAGGTGCTTCACGGTTTCAGCTTTCTTAGCGCCGTCGGGATTAACCTGTTCCTTTAGCGGCAAAGGGATAAGATCCATAACCGTCAAAGAAGTGAAGCCGTAGGCAACTTCAAATGGACAGAACCCTGTTGAGGAGTGCTTTGTGCGATTGTATGCAAACTCTGCAACCGGCAAGATTTCTTCCCAACGCCTTAGATTCTTTTGAATTAACGCCCTAAGGATATTGCCAACGGTGCGGTTGGTGACTTCCGTCTGACCATCCATCTGTGGATGACTTGTAGTCGAAAACAGCAGTTTTGTGCCGAGGCGGGACCACAAAGTCTTCCAAAAGTAACTCAGAAATTTGATGTCACGATCAGAGACAATGGTGCGCGGAATTCCATGAAGCCAAACGATTCCGTGAAAGAACAACTCAGCTACATGTCTGGCATCATCTGATTTCCTGCAAGGAATAAAGTGTGCCATTTTAGAAAATCGATCAACAACAACAAATAAGGAGTCATTACCTCTCTGCGTCCTCGGAAGACCTAGAATAAAATCCATTGAAATGTCAGTCCAAGGTAAAGAGGGAATAGGTAAAGGCGTGTAAAGTCCATGGGGTTTAGATGTAGATTTAGCTCTTAAGCAATTAATACAACGAGTGCAAACATGCTGTACATCCTTTCGCATATGAGGCCAATAAAAATGTTCCTGTAACACTTCAAGTGTTTTATGCACACCAAAATGACCCATAAGACCCCCACTGTGAGCTTCACGAACCAATAATTCTCTAGTGGAACTACGAGGGATGCATAACCTATGTTCCTTAAACAAGAATCCATCATGTCTATAGTACTTATGGAATGCACCAGATTCACATGCTTTATACAAATCTGAAAAATCACTATCAGAAGCATACAAATCTTTGAGATATGCGAATCCTAGCAAAGAATGATCTAAAACAGCCAGAATTTCATACCTGCGAGATAGAGCGTCAGCAACTAAATTATCTTTACCTTTCTTATACTTAATAATGTAAGGAAAAGATTCAATAAAGTTAACCCATTTAGCATGACGTCTATTTAATTTATTCTGTCCCTTTAAGTGTTTTAGGGACTCGTGGTCACTGTGTACAACAAATTCTTTGGCCATTAAATAATGTGACCAAGTCTCAAACGCGCGGACCACTGCATAGAGCTCCTTGTCGTAAGTTGGATAATTCAAGGCTGCCCCTTTTAACTTCTCACTGAAAAAGGCGATTGGCTTGCGTTCCTGCATTAAGACTGCGCCAATTCCAATACCTGATGCATCACACATTAGTTCAAACACTTTATCAAAATCAGGTAATGCTAAAACAGGTGCATGAGTGAGATCATGCTTAAGAACTGTAAAGGCGTTTTCCAGAGCTTGCTCCCACACGAATGGAACATTCTTTTTGCACAAATCATTGAAAGGCGCTGCTTTGGTGGAAAAATCCTTCACAAATCGTCGGTAAAATCCAGCCAAGCCGTGGAAGGACCTTACCTGTGCGGCCGAGGTTGGTGTGGGCCACTCCCTAATGGCTTTCACCTTGGCGTCGTCAACTTTGACACCTTCTTTAGAGACTACAAAACCGAAAAAGATAACTTCCGGAACACAGAAAGTACATTTCTGCATCTTGGCATACAATTGATTAGCACGCAATTCAATCAAAACCAAGCGAAGATGCTCAACATGCAATTTTAAGTCCCTTGAATAGATCAGAATATCATTAAAATAAACCACAACAAATTTCCCTATGAACTTTCTAAGCACATGATTCATTAATCTCATAAAAGTACTAGGTGCATTTGTTAGGCCGAAGGGCATGACTAACCACACATACAAACCAAATTTAGTTTTAAAAGCAGTTTTCCATTCATCCCCCTCCCTCATGCGAATTTGATGATAGCCCTGTGTAAGATCTATTTTAGTGTAAATTGTGGAGCCATACAAATCTTCTAACATGTCATCAAGCCTTGGGATAGGATGCCTATACTTGATTGTTATCTTATTAACAGCTCTACAATCAACACACATTCTCCATGTACCATCTTTCTTAGGGACCAGAATTACAGGTACAGCACAAGGACTTAGAGATTCCCTTACCTGACCGTTAGCTAAAAGCTTGTCGATCTGCTTTTGCAACTCCTTTGTTTCCTCCGGATTTGCTTTGTAGGCAGGTCAATTTGGAATAGGTGCACCAGGTATGAAGTCGATCTGATGTTCAATTCCGCGTAGAGGTGGCAATCCCTGCGGCAGCTCTTCTGGAAAAACATCGTTGAATTCCTGCAACAAAGAATCGACTTCTATAGGGATATCCCGAGGGATATCTTCAGGGTTAGCACAAGTACCTTTACATACTAAAACTAGTACATCATTTTTGCTATCTAACACTTGTCCTATTTCCCCTACTGTAGCGAAACAGCTACCTTTAACTTCTTCCTGTGTAGGCTTATCAGAGTTCGACTTACTACCCTTTACAAGTTGTTTCCCCTTACCCTTATCTATGCGCTTTTCAGCTTCCCATTTTGCGATGGCGTCCTTCATGCGAATGGCTTCGGATCGTACTTCGTTAGGCGGCATAGGGAGGAACGTGTGGATCTTGCCCGCCTGGCAGACCGAATAAGTGTTGGCGACTCCATCATGCGTTGCCTTCAGGTCAAAGAGCCATGGTCGTCCGAGTAGAATGTGACAACCCTCCATTGGCAGAACATCACAGAAAACAGTGGATTCGAACTTACCGATAGCGTATGGTACGCTTACCTGCTTGGTGACTCTGTAGCCGTCTGAGCTGTCGAGCCATTGTAGCCGATAAGGACGTGAATGATTGATAATAGGGAGCTTCAGCTTTTCAACCATATATTCGCTAGCAACGTTGGTGCAACTCCTTCCATCAATTATCAGAACACACAACTTCCCATTTACCTTAGTCCTGGCGTGGAAGATGTTTGTCCGTTGAGATGTGTCTTGGACAGCAGCTGTAGTCAGAGTGCGAGTAACCAAGTTCTGATTGGGATCTTCCTCTATGAATTCGAATTGCTTCACTGGTGCAGACGGAGTGCTGTCAGTTAACTCCTGCAAGGGGTCAACAGTTTGATCATCTTCTTCCTCCTCTTCTGAAATGTACTCACCATCTTGCCCCAATAAGACCTTCCGGATGTTAGGGCAATCGCGCATGTAGTGGCCACGGCCTGAGCATTTGTGGCAAGTGACATTGCTGATGGATTGCCGAGGCGTTGATGGCGTTCTAGGTTGGGATGAAGACGATGTGGTGGCGGGGACTATAGCCTTCCTTTCTGACGTGAACGGCTTCTTAGCTGGTAGAGAGTAAACCAGATTCTTTCTCCAAGCCGGTGGGGCGCTGGTAGGCGTCCGGACGGGTGGAACTGTCTTCAGGTATTCCTCCATGACCCGAGCTTTGTGCAACATGTCCGTTAGAGTTGTAGCATTCTGCAGTTCAACAGCTAAAGCTATACCCCTGTTTAAGCCATTGACGCGGCTTCATCTTCCTGTACATTTGCCCTAATTTTGGCCATCTCTAACTTTCTATAATATGCGTCTACAGATAAAGAACCTTGTACAAGAGTATGTAATTTTCCATACAATTCTCTAAAATAGTAATCAGGAACAAAAGTTCTACGCATAGCAGTAGTCAAATCAAACCAAGTTAGAGGCGGAGCACGGGTCCGCATGGGACGCGTATTCCTTCGCTGATCCATCTGTTGATTCCACCAGACCAGGGCATAGTCCGTGAAATGTACCACCGCCAGAGGGACCTTCTTGTGTTCTGGGATCGCGTGAAGCTCGAAGATGCGCTCCATCTTCATCTCCCAGTCTAAGTAATCCTCCGGATTCGTACCGCCGGCGAAGGGTGGAACAATTGTTTTGCATTGACTGAGACCTTCGAAAGACTTGTCAGCGGCATTGTTGTCAGGTGCGGCCATATCATCATCTAACTCTGTACGCCGTTGTCCTCGTTCAGTACGTAGTTCAACGACCTCCTCCGTGAGGGTAGCAAATCGCGCAGAGAGTTGCGCTATTACAGCCAGTATTTGCTCACTCCCCAAAGGGGCAGAAGCACCTCCTCCTGACATCGGTTAAAGCAAAAACCTGTCTGCTAAGAACAAGGAAAAATGAGTAGTAACCTTACCCCCTTGTCCCCCAAGTGTATCCCACCTAACAGCTACACAAACAACCAGTGTTTCACTCTAGGGTGGCACCCTTATAGTATGTTCACTCAAGCCTTTTTCCACTCTACCTCCCGGTATAACAAATGTATAAGGCAACAGTAATTCACACAAAGCAATGACACTTAAGGAAAAAGCACAAATTTTCGAAAATAGACACTTGTTCTATTTTGAGTTGAAAAATCTTTTCACAAACGATAGTTATAATATAGTTCAGATAAGAAGTACACAACAAGGAAATTTCGGGGTTAAGCCCTCAAATTTCAGAAAAGATGGGTGTGCACGATGACAAAAATCCAAACTATAATTAAGAGTAAATGTCAGGTCGCACGAAAATATATACTAGCAGTTGAAAGCAGGGCAGTTCAAGAATTGAACAGAATCAAAGAAAATAAGCAGAGTTGAAACAACTTTAGGAAAGTCCTAAAACTACCCAAAGAAGAGATCACCCACCAATAGGTAATCAAGAAACCAATCCCAGCAAATTATTAATTCCTTCAATATGCAAACAGTCCAAGTTGCGATTTTTAAACCCCCTAAATGGCGAAAAAGATTACTAGCATGCGATTTGAAGAAAAGAAAACCCTAGGGCCAGCAAAGTTCAATTTTTGACTCACTAACCATTCCAGGGATAATTCTCAGCAGCACAAGGACACAAAATCAAGAATTCACTATATTGTCAAGAATTCAAAAAAAGGTATCCCAAACTAGAGCATGCAATTACAATGCGCAGATAAGGTGAGCTGCTTAACATCAACCGCAAAAACTCACCAATTTCAACAAAAACAGCACAAGAGGGGTAGAAAATAGTCGCAAAAACCCAGTGATTTTAGACGCAAAACAGCAACACTAAAGCGTCTCTCAAAAACCCTAGTGTCGCTAGAAAGGCGACTAAAAGTTCAACCAAAAATTGAAACCCTAGTTTTAGCCAAAACCCGAACCCTAAGTTGATTTTTAAAGTCCGAATTTGTGAATTTATAACAAGGGATATGCGATTTTAATGATAGAAAAACAGCCCCAAAACAATTGAAAAGTTTGTACTGTTTTACTAATAGAAAAGCTTGAAAGAAAAAAAAAATTTCCCCAAGAAGGTGTGTTCTAAATCCAAGAATTTCAAGATAAACAAGACTAACAAGGAAAAGAAAACACCTGATAAAGATTTGGTCGGGTTACTTCGACCTCCTCCAGCCACGAAACCACTTCTAAGCTCTTATACCAATTGATGTGGACGGTTGTACACATGCGGATGAAAGTTGCCAAGGACGTGTGATTAAGTAGCGAGCTCGTATAACCTCTTAGCTTACCCGAAAATAAGAGAAACAAAAAGAGGCTAACCTAAGCTAGTTTGTTTTATATTTTCGAACCAAGTGTGAGAAAAGAGTTTGAAACATGTGAATTAATTAGGTAGAGCAAATAACCTAATTAGCTAAGTTTCATGCAATATGTAAACTACACACATGCAAATACATAGAGCAATAAAGGGATGGTACTCAAAACTAATAGTTTTATGATCTGAATACTCTGAATATTATTGATGTGTGGCTGCCCTTTTTATAGGTAAAACAGTCGAAAAAGTCATCTAAAAGAATAAGGAAAAGAAGTAGAATTGGAAATCAATCAAGAGATTGATTTCCTTTACAATACCAAACCCTGAAAGAAGTGGGGAATGGTAAAAGAAAAAAAAGGAAATTTCGGTTTTACCTTTAACTTGTGGTAGCCGAAAAAGTACAACCCAAAACAAGAAGGAAAACTAATAAACTGAGGGCAAATTAGGGAACATGCACAAACCCTTATTTAACCCTACCCTAAACTTCCAACCCTAATTACTTAAGTTGGCCGTGTGGGCTTTTGTTGTGGGCTGGCCGACTTGTGGAATGAACTCTATGAGTTGGGTCGGCCCAATGTTGATGTCGCATTATGGAATGATGAAAGGAGCTTCTGTAATCTTCTGGAACCTCCCAGAATCATTTCGGAATCAAGATTTTCAAGATTATCAAGATTCTTCAAGATTCTGCAAAAATATGAAATTCAAGAATTTTAAGTAAAATCAAGAACTTCAAGAAATGTTTCTTTAAGTCCAAGAACTTTCCGGCGTCTTCAAGAACTTCAAGAAACAGCCTTCTTCTTCATTGTGGATTGAGGAATTGCGCCTCTTCTTCAAGAATTGTAAGGAGAGTTGCAATTTGAACCTTTCCGTCTTTTCTCTGCAATGCGTCGGCTTCTACTATCACTTGGGCTTCTTTTTGGCTAGCATTGACAAGGTTGTTGAGTGTCTCTTGAACCTTCTTTGCTCTGCTTCTGGTCATCGGCCCAATGATGTCTACAAGTGGATCCCTTTGATATGGACTTGGATCCTGAAGCATTATTGGACCTCGATGTAGAACTCGAACCTCCTCAGCTTCTCTGGACTCACTTGCTTGTTGACTAGTTACTGGACTTTGGATGCCCTCATCAAATACCTACTCAATTTGCCAAAGGTGTAAGATCCATACCTTTTTACCTCTCTCACCACGAGAAGTTCGTGCTGAATCCGTCAGGATGAAGGACAAGATCACTGCATAGACAGCTGAAAAGCGACAAGACAAGGGAAAGGGTAAATAAATTGTAAAGGGTAATAGTAAGGCGAACTCTGATAAGCCTTCAGAAGAAGATTCTAGTCGTAGCCTTTTTGCCACAGTGGGGGAAGTCAAACAAGTGTTAAGGGGAAATGGTTGTATTGTTGTTTTAATTGCTAAAGACAATTCCACTAACCTTGACGATGTCCCTAGGGATCTCCCTATAGAAGTCAAGTTTCTTTTGCAGGAATATAAAGATATGTTTCATGAAGAGCTGCCGGTCGGAGTGCCCCCTCTTCGTGGAATTGAGCATCAGATTGACTTCGTGCCTGGCTCATCTATTCCCAATAGACCGGTGTACAAAGCAAATCCAGAGGAAACAAAGAAGCTGCAACGTCAGGTTGACAAACTTTTATGTAATGGTCAGGTAAGGGAATCTTTAAGCCCTTGTACAGTACCTGTTATTTTTGTTCCAAAGAAAAATGGTACTTGGAGAATGTGCATGGATTATAGAGCTGTTAACAAAATCACCATTAAGTATAAGCATCCTATCCGTAGGCTTGATGACATGCTAGAAGATTTACATGGCTCTAATGTTTACACTAAAATAGATCTAACACAAGGCTATCATCATATAAGAATGAAAGAAGGTGATGAATGGAAAACTGCTTTTAAAACTGAATTTGGTTTGTATTAGTGGTTAGTTATGCCCTTCGGCCTCACAAAGGCACCTAGTACTTTCATGCGATTAATGAATCATGTCCTTAGGAAGTTTATAGGGAAATTTGTTGTGGTTTACTTTGATGATATTCTGATCTATAGTCGAAACAAGCCTGAACACATAGAGCACATTAAGTTGGTATTAATTGAGTTATGTGATAATAAATTATATGCCAATGTTAAAAAGTGTATATTTTGTGTGGAGGAAGTTGTCTTTCTTGGGTTTGTTGTTTCGAAGAATAGTGTCAAGGTTGATGACACAAAGGTGAAAGCCATTTGAGAATGGCCTACTCCCACCTCGGCCTCGCAGGTAAGATCGTTCCATGGTTTAGCTAGTTTTTACTGGAGGTTCGTGAAGGATTTCTCAACCAAAGCCGCGCCCCTCAATGAATTGTGCAAGAAGAATGTTCTATTTTTGTGGGGCCAGGCACAGGAAAACGCCTTCACTGTTCTTAAGCATGATCTCACTCATGCTCCTGTTTTAGCATTACCTGATTTTGATAGAGTTTTTGAACTAATGTGTGATGCTTTAGGGATTGGTATAGGTGCTATTCTAATGCAGGAAGGAAAACCTATAGCTTACTTCAGTGAGAAACTAAAGGGAGCTGCCTTAAATTATCCGACCTATGATAAGGAGCTCTATGCCGTGGTAAGGGCTTTGGAAACTTGGCAGCACTACCTGATGGCCAAGGAGTTCGTTGTCCATTCAGACCATGAGTCCCTTAAACACATTAAGGGACAGGGTAAGTTAAACAAGCATCATGATGTGAACCCCTAATCCCAACACTGTGGAAACCAAGAACTCGATGCAGAAAGTGCCAAGGAAAGTCTGAATGCAAGACGGAACTCTTAGCTTCTAGAATCCATAGCCTTGGATTCGGCAAACAACTAACTTACAAAGTAAATTACACACGCAATTTGAACCAAGTGAAGTAGAATTGAAACAAAGCTTAGCAATAGATAGACCAATTATCTATTAGCCTATAGTTTCTGTAGCTTTTAGCAATTAACAAACATGCAAATTACATAAGCCCAAAATAAGGTGAGTGATTAAAGAGTATAAAACTATAACTTATATCATTTAATCAACTAAAGAATTTCATGGTTGGCACCCCTATTTATAGGTATGGGGGTGTCCAAATTACAATAGGAAAAGAATAACTGAAAGCAGCAAAATGGGAAACCAATCAGAATTGGATTTTCCTTACAAACCAAGTCCTAAATGAACAAGGACAATGGTGGATGAATTAAGTCACCTTTATGGAAAGGGGTGAAGGAAATTCGAACCTAATTATACTGGGATTGGAAACCAATCAAGAGATTGATTTCTTACAAAGCTGAAACCTAAAGGAACTAGGTTTTGGTAGCTGCTGAATTCGTCTGCCACTTGGATTGGTATATGAACGAAATTAACACTTAAAATAGGTAGGAAAATAAATATAAATCCTATCCAAAAAGGGAGATCAAGAAGGGATCCCTTTTTGGAAACTACCAAGCTAATCTAGTTGTAATCAACTTGTAACAAACAAGGAGTAGGAATAGAAAAAATGCACAAATCCTTATCCCTTACTCTACCCTAAAACCCTTAATTCCAAACCTTACCATTATGCAAATTGGGCTATCCTTGGCGGGTTGTTGGGCTGCCCGAACTTGGAGTTGTAGACTTCAAGGGAGGTTTGGCCCAATGATGATAGCGCATGAGGTGGATGATGTAGGGAGGTTCTGGAATCTCCTTGAACGTCAAAAATAAAAAATTTCAAGATTCTTCAAGATTTTCAAGATTCAATAAATGCGAAATTCAAGATTTTCAAGAAAATCAAAAACTTCAAGAAATGCCCCTTCCTTCAGCTGGTTGATTAGTAGGCGTCATTTCCCCTATGATGGAGAGTAAAGTGACGCTTTTAACCTTCCTTGCATTCATTTCAAGGGCGTTGGTGTCCGTAACAAGTTGAGCTTCTGTAGCACTCCTTCGGATAAGGTTTTCAAGATCTGATCTGAGCTTTCTTGTCCTTCTTCGGGTCATAGGCCCAACTATGTCAACGAACGGATCTCTTTGATATGGGCTTGGGTCCTTGAGCATTGGCGGGCCTATATGGAGCACACGAACCTCTGCTGCACTTTCCGAACCTTCATTACTTAAATTGGGATCCTCTGCATACTGACTTGGCGTAGGGCTGGGGATGCCCTCATCATTCCCTCCCAGTTGGTAAGGATTCGACCTCGCATCAAGATCCTAGTCAAAATTAAACGGAGACAAGTCAGCAACATTAAAAGATGCACTAACGCTATACTCACCTGGTAGATCCAGTTTGTAGGCATTATCCCCTATCTTTGCTATAACTTGAAAAGCCCCATCACCTCTGGGGTGGAGTTTCGTCCTCCGGGCTGCTGGAAACCTTTCCTTTCTCATGTGAACCCAAACCCAGTCACTGGGTGCAAAGTTCATAGCCTTGCGCCTTCGATTTGCATATGAAGCATACTTGGCATTCTTCGTCTCAAAGGCTTTGCCTTCTGGTTGGCTTTGTGGATTCTGACTCATAATTTGTGTTATTTTTAACCTTGGATATCCTCATCATTTTTTTATATAAGAACAATAAGTTATGCATCCAACGTAGCTCATATAGGGAACTACTGGTGCGTGAAGCACATAATGGGGGGCTAATGGCTCATTTTGGTGTAACTAAAACATTTGACATATTAAAGGAACACTTTAATTGGCCTAGAATGCGAAAGGATGTAGAAACTATTTGCTCACGTAGCATTAACTATTTAAAAGCAAAGTCTACATCCAAACCTCATGGTCTTTATACACCTTTGCCTACTCCAACTGTTCCTTGGATTGGCATCTCTATGGACTTTATTCTAGGGTTGCCGAGGACAAAGCGAGGTAATGACTCAATCTTTGTCGTGGTGGACAGATTTTCTAAAATGGCTCACTTTATTCCTTGCAGGAAATCAGATGATGCCAGAAACGTATCAGAACTCTTCTTCAATGGAGTGGCTTGGCTACATGGAATCCCACGCACCATCGTCTCGGATAGGGATGTTAAATGTTTGAGTTATTTTTGGAAAACATTGTGGTCTAGACTAGGGACTAAATTGTTATTTTCTACTACTAGTCATCCATAAACGGATAGTCAAACTGAAGTGACCAACCGAATAGTAGGGAATTTGTTAAGGGCACTGATTAGAAGTAATCTTGCAGGTTGGGAACAAGTCTTGCCAATTGTGGAGTTTGCCTACAATCGCTCTAAGCATTCATCAACTGGATTTATCCCTTTGAAGCTGCCTACGGCTTCAATCCGTTGACGGACATGGATTTACTGCCACTGCCTCTAAAGGAACAAACAAGTCTGGATGGCGAACAGAAAGCAGACACCGTCAGAAAGCTTCATCAGAAGGTTCGAGAGAACCTTGAGAGGAAAAACGCCAAGTATGCTTCAGATGCAAATCGAAGTCGCAAGGCTGTAAACTTTGAACCAGGTGACTAGGTTTGGGTTCACATGAGGAAGGAAAGGTTTCCAGCAGCCCGGAGGACGAAACTCCACCCCAGAGGCGATGGGAAATTTCAAGTTATAGCAAAGATGAGGGATAATGCCTACAAACTGGATCTACCATGTGAGTATAGCATTAGTGCATCTTTTAATGTTGCTGACTTGTCTCCGTTTAATTTTGACCATGATCTTGATTCGAGGTCGAATCCTTTCTAACCGGGAGGGAATGATGAGGGCATCCTCAGTCCTACGCTAAGTTAATATGCAGAGGATCTCAGTTCAAGTAATGAGGGCTCGGAAAGTGCAGTAGAGGTTCGTGTGCTCCATAGAGGCCCGCCAATGCTCCAGGACCCAAGCCCATATCAAAGAGATCTGTTCGTTGACATAGTTGGGCCTATGACCTGAAGACGGACAAGGAAGCTCAGATTAGATCTTGAAAACCTTATCCGAAGCAGTGCTATAGAAGCTCAACTTGTTACGGACACCAACGCCCTTGAAATGAATTCAAGGAAGGTTAAAAGCGTCACTTTACTCTCCATTATAGGGGAAATGGCGCCTACTAATCAATCCAGCTGAAGGGGCATTTCTTGAAGTTCTTGATTTTCTTGAAAATCTTGAATTTCGCAGTTTACTGAATTTTGAAGAATCTTGAAAATCTTGAAGAATCTTGAAATTCTTGATTTCTGACGTTCCGAAATGATTCCTGGAGATTCCAGAACCTCCCTACATCGTCACCCCCATGCGTCGCCTCAAATGGGCCGAAACCCACCTTGGAGTCCATCTCACAATTTCGGCCAGCCAAGCCCACAAGGAGCAGCCCACACACCACTTGGAAGCTTAGGTAGGGGAAGGATTAGGTTTTGTGCATGTTACCTAATTCTATCCAAAGTTTGTTACTAGTTTGTTAGGTTGTTACAAGTTTGTTACAACTAGGCTTACTAGGATAGTAGTTACCAAAAAGGTTTACCTTCTTGAAACCTTTTTGTGATTTGTTTCTACTTCTTTATTTCCTTTTTCTTACTCGTATTTTCGGCCAGCACATGAACCTTACAGCCAAAATTTCCCTTTTAATCAATCCTAGTTCGTTTAGGAGTTGATTCTTGTAAGAAACCAATCTCTTGACTGGTTTCCAATTTCACTTCTTTTTCCTAGTTTCTTTAGGACTAAAATTCGGCCATGCCTCCCCTATTTATAGGGCTGACCGAATTCACTTTCACTAGTTGATTAAATGATTTAAGTTATAGTTTTATACTTCTTTAATCACTCACTTTATTTTGGGCTTAAGTAATTTGAAGGCTTGGGTCAGGAACTATAGACTATTTGATAATTGCTCTGTCTAATGCTAAGCTTTGTTTTGAATCTATTATTCTCCACTTGGTTCAAATTGCTTGTTTAATTTACTTAGTTAAATTAGTAGTCATCCGAATCCAAGGGTAAGGATTCTAGAAATTAAGAGAAATTAGTAGTCATCCGAATCCAAGGGTAAGGATTCTAGAAATTAAGAGCGCCGTGTTGTAATCAGACTTTCCTTGACACTTTCCGCATCGAGTTCTTGGATTTCTCGGCGTGGAGTTCAGGGGTTCACATTAGGTGTGCTTAACGGCAGGGGTTTTAGATCCTAGCCCGATTCCAAACTGGGTTGTCTAGTGTTTGATGAGGTCATTATAAGCTTCCTTAATCTAAATGAAGGATCGATACAGCAGGAACCCATATTCCGCAGGTTTCAGAGACAAAAGCCCAGTTCAATTTTGATCATGGAGCTCAAAGAATATCATGAGGAATTGAGCCCACTTCCGCGGTGGCCTATTTAGTAGAGTCTGTGGACTCTGCGAAACCTCTCATCCACAACTCATTTTCCATCTTACTTTGGGCCAATCCATACAACATCCAAGCTTTCCCAGTTGGCCCAATAAAAATCAAAAGCAAGCTGCAAGCCTGAACCGCAACTCAAGCCCGCGCCAATGCAGGCTAGCGCAGCAGTCCATTGTAGCCCTCCTCTTCACCACGCAGCCCACTTGTGATCCACACCAGTTGCGAGAAGAATCCGGGAAGGAATTGGAAAGTGCATGTTTTCCTATTCCTTTTCTAGTTTTAATTATAGTTAAGTTAAGTTTCCTAAATTGTTTCCAACTTGACTTAATTATTAGTCTCCTATTATGTTTTAGTTACTTTATTTCATTTACAATTTGAATTTGGATTTTCTCTCCAAGATACCAAATTCAACCTTTTCTTTTCTTTTAATTTTTCATGTATTTTCGAATCTCTACAAATTGAGATAATCAAAAATTACATTGCCAATTTCGTGCTCTTTTCGAAGTTGGTTTGTAAACGGATTTCAACTCTTGTTTGGTTTCTAATTTAAATTCTATTCTATTTTCTTTTCTTTTAAATTTCGACTACCCCTATCCTTATAAATAGGAGGCAGCCAAAATCATACAACTAGTAATTCTTTCGTTTAATT
The DNA here is from genome assembly GCA_016801395.1 of Leptodermis oblonga. Lineage (NCBI taxonomy): Eukaryota > Viridiplantae > Streptophyta > Magnoliopsida > Gentianales > Rubiaceae > Leptodermis > Leptodermis oblonga. Next base: position 22,182,717 of record CM028756.1, on the reverse strand, counting down.
GTAAGGTATATCCTTTACTTTTAGAATTCTCATTTATTTTTATTTTGAGCTTGTGTATGTTCATGCATTGATAATTCTGTAAGTTCTTGAACTTAGAAAAATCTAAGTTACTTGCCTCGCCTAGATTTTTGTTTGTTCACCTCTTAATTCTTTAGCTAGTTTAAGAATAAAAGTAGCTAGTCTCACTTAAATTAACTAAAGATTTCGAGTAATTAAGTCAATGACTTTCAAGATCTCGACTTTCCTTGGCAAAGTCTTCCGCAATGTGGGGAGTTTCACGACAACTCACATTAGTGTTCCTCTCATATCAAAGGAATGTCGACTAACTGCGACACAAACTTTCACCTGTAGGCCCTACCTAGCAGACGAGCGGCTACTATCATGTCAAACATAAAGACTCGGAGCCCAAGTCTTATCTGGTAGGTCCTTGACCTATATCATGCTAAGGTGATTATAGAAACCCTAGCATGCTTCATATATATCTAGATACATCATGCAATCCTAGATATCATGCAACTTACCCTGAAAAGTACACCATCCTTCATGGTCGGCAAGTCATGCTATCATATCATAATAGGCATCCATAGTTGCACGTAAGTAAGTTTTCATGTCAAGGCAAGTAGGTACATAATAAACAGTCCATGGCATTATCATTTCAGGTAAGCAGGTAGCATGTAGGCATAAATACATATAATCAAATCAGGTCGAGAAAGCAAGCATGTTGTGAGGCGTGGAAACCTCGTTAGGAAAATAGTCACGCAATAGAACATATAGGTACACATAGATACTAAGTAAATAGTTCATTTAAGTCTTTCTGAAACTAGCGAATAATCTCTCACCTTGGAATCGAGAAAGCGAGTACGGTCGACGTCAGTCAACTTCAAGTCAACGCTCAACGATCAGCTCCTGCGGAGAACGGGAATCAAATTATTAACTAGCGAGAAGCTGGTTAACTACCTAAGAAAGTTTGACTTTTGGGTCAACGAGGGTTGACTTTGACTTTTAGGGCTAAGTTTGACTTTTTAGGAAACTTTGACTTTTGGGTCAACTCGGGTTGACTTTTGACTTTTGGGTCAACTCTACGTCAAGTTTGACTTTTAGGTCAACGCTAGGTCAAGTTTGACTTTCAGGTCAATTTGGGTAAAGTTTTACTTTTTGAGTCAATCCTAGGTCAAACGGGTGAAGTCAAGTGGTTCAAGTCAAATCAAGTGGTTCGGCCCAAATGCTTCAGGTCAAGTGGTTCGAGTCAAGTGGTTCAGGTCAAGTGGCTCAGGTCAAGTGGTTCGAGTCAAGTGGTTCGAGTCAAGTGGTTCAGGTCGAGTCAAGTCAAGTTGGGTTAAGTGGGTTTAGGTTAAGTCAAGTCAAGTTGGGTAAAGTGTGTTTAGGTTAAGTCAAGTCAAGTTGGGTCAAGTGGGTTCAAGTTAAGGCAAGTTTAGTGAAGTCAAGCTTAAGGTCAAGGGTTAAAGTTTATGTCAAAGGTGGCTGGGTTCAGGTGGCTGTGCAAGGACCTGTGCGAGTTGCACGGTTGCTTGCACACCTGAGCCTCGTCCGAGTTTTAGTGCGAGTAACACGGGAACTCGCTTTCTGGGAAAGAAGTTGCCCAAAACTTCTGGTTCGAGATGGCTCCTTCGAGTCCACCATTTTTGCGTTTCTTGTTCAATTTTGAACTTTCCAAAAATACTGTTAGACCTATGGTCTTAATCTTAATTTTGAAGATAAGCTAACAAATATATGATTTTGTTTAATGCTTTGCACTTAAAGTTATTTGTAGAAAACATGTAGAAAAGTGTAACAGAGCAATATGCGAGAATGAGTAGGAGTCGTGTACAAACTCGCACAACCAGCAGTCGCCAAAGCAAAGAAAAGAGAACTGGACCAACACTACTAGAAAAAATACTTTCTAAGACATTTTTTTGAAGACATTAAGCATTATTATAAGACACTGAAAGGTAAATGACTTAGAAAGTAATATTTTATGACACTAAACCACTAAATAGCTAATATGACACTCCCGTCAAGACTCTTATAAGACACTATTAGAATAAGTGTCTTGCTATTATATATAATAAAACACTATGAAAATGAGTGTCTAATTAGTTATTAATAAACATAAATAATAATAAAACACAATTAAATAAGTGTCTTAACAGACTCTAAAATTAGACATTGCATCCGATTTATGTATGTTAGACATGACCTTAAAAAAAAAAAGTAAAATTATATATTATTTATATAATTTATCGAATAATTTAATTATAATAAAGGTAGATACTAATGTTTTTTTGTAAGGAAGTTAAATAGACCGTATATATTAAAATAATTCCTAATAAAATTATTATTTACTGTATTTTTTATATTAAAGAAACTACAGTACCTATAAATCATGGATAAACTATTTAAAATTAAGGAAAAATAGTAATTTCCTATATATGTAAAAAAGAAAGGTAATTAAACTGAATGGGGGTAAAGAAAAGAAACAAATTAGGAATGGATGAGTGTGGCTTTTTTTTGGGTGTAGAAAAGGAACGGTCTTCTTTACCTAATAGGGAAAAGAAAAAAAAAATTGCCTACCTCCATTAACGAGAAAAAGGAAGAAACAGGGGAGCTTACTCCTTGCAGCTGCACTCGAATGATTGTTTTCAGAAAAAAGGAAACAAATTTAGGAAAGGTCTTCTGCTTCTTTTTCTGTAGAAACGGAACAGTCATCTGTCTCCATTGACGGGAAAACAACAGAAGAGTTTTCTGCCTCCATTGACGGGAAAAGGGAAGAAGCGGAGGAGCTTATTCTTGCAGCTGCACTCGAATCAATCACAATCTCCGCAGCAAGAAGAGGCTCCGGTGGGCTTGGAGAAGAGTTTCAGGTGACCAATTTGTTGCATTACTATGGTGTCTTGAATACCTTAATTTTTATTTTCAGTTTTTTAAGGGTTCCGAATGAGTGGTTCGAATTTCTTTCTGATTGTGATGTTTGAATTAGTTCTGTGAGAGTTCTGATTGATTCTCTTTTTTGAGACTCGTGTAAATTTATATTTGGTGTTGTGATGCTTTAACTGTATGCTGTTTTATGCTGATTTTATGGTGAAAATTGTTTGTGTCCATGTATATCTGCATAGAATGATTGGACTGCACTTTAAGTGTTTGATATTTTGTCTGAATGGTAGTACTACTCCCCCTTCTCAGCTGCTTAGCAAATCCTAACTCTTCCATTGAACGAAGCTATAATATATTCATTTTTTTTTTTGTAAGCATAACATTCAACTTTGTTTGACGCCTGAGATTAAATGCATGATATTAATCATCTTACACTCTTAACATATGAGTTCCACCCTAAGATGAGTAAATTAGAAATTGGCTTGATGTGCAGAATTAAAAAAAATTTGTGTGTGTGGCAGCTATATCCTTTTGTGTTTTATCTTTTCCAACTTTCTTTGTTCATGGATAGTATTAGTGATTGAGTATGTACTGTTTTTATGCACTGAGCCATCATTCACAACCAGCTTAGAGGAAAATTCATGTTACATACTTAGAGCCACTTCTAAAATATTCCAAGGCAAATGATCATTCACTTTATTCATATCTAATTTAATTGTGGACATACCCTGTCTTCCATTTTTTTCTTCTTAGATGCTCTATGATCTCATGAGCCATAAGAACAACCTCTCCAATGAATCTACCATGTATGAAACTAGTTTGTTCCTCACCAATTAATGAAGTAACGATATCCAAACCTTTAATGTTGGAAATATAACCTTAAACTCGATTATGAAACAGAACTCAAAACTTAGAATCTTCCTCCATATAGCAAATGAGGTTATGAATCTGAATGGTACTAACTCATGCAGAAAAACTTTAGCTATTGCTTGTTACCATTAAATAGTATAAAAAACAGCGTTGAGTATAATAAAAACATGTTTTTATACCTTTCGCATTATCCTTTATACGTTCATGATTTTATGATGAAGTTTGTCAATATTTTAAGACACATAAAACTCCGTCTCCCATAGTATGTTTAGTTCACTTGTTTTGGCACTAATTTATTAGACTCCACTCGCTATCTCAAAGCACACTAATTCACGTTTATTATCTTTTAGACCCATCAACTGGAAATACACTCTTAACAAAATGGATAGAAGTTGGATGACAAAGTCAAGAGTAAGCGAAGAGTACCTAAATGGTGTTAAATTTTTTGTGGAATATGCTTTTTCACGTGCTAGTATAAATGAAATGATATTATGTCCATGCAAGGATTGCAAGAATAGTGTGTTTGTGGGTAGAGAAAATGCCTACGAGCACTTGATAGTTAGGGGATTTATTTCGGGATATAGCGAATGGATAGCTCATGGAGAGCTTTATAGGAGCCACTCACCTAGATATGAGCCTGAGCATTAGTTTTCTAAGGAATCAAGGCAGAATGATGACATGCAAGGATTAGTTCATGATGCTTTTGGGGTTCCAAGGAAGGATGTTAATATTCATGACACAACTAATTCTTCTGGGGATGTAGAAAGGGAAAACAGACATGTTGGAAAATTCTATAAATTGATTGATGCATCTACAAAGAAGTTACATGATGGGGAAACAACTTTAACTAAACTATCATTCATAATTCGCTTGTTGCACCTAAAGTGTGCAGGGAGAATGACTAATAAGACTTTTGACATGCTTATAGACTTATTACGAGAAGCATTTCCAGATGCTATGGGTGACTTGCCTAAATCGTACTATGAAGCTGAAAATTTGATGAAAGATTTGGGCCTTGGTTATGAAAAAATTGATGCTTGTCCAAATGATTGTACACTCTATTGGGGGGTGAATGAAGGAAGAATTTCAAGCGAGACTTGTAATAAACTTCGGTGGAGCACCTCTGACAAGGATCCTACAGGAGAGATAAGAAAGATTGCACAAAAGTCACTGTGGTATTTTCCACTAAAACCAAGATTACAAAGATTGTTCATGTCTTCCAAAACTGCTTCCCATATGCGATGGCACTCTGAATGTCGTACTAAAGATGGCTATATGAGACATCCTGCTGATTCACCAGCATGGGAAACATTTGATAGTTTACACCCAGAATTTGCGAAAGATGCTCGCAATGTTAGGTTAGGATTAGCTTCGGATGGGTTTAATCCATTTGGTAACATGAATGTGTCACACACCACATGGCCTGTGATATTAATGCCGTATAATCTTCCTCCGTGGATATGCATGAAACAACCATACTTCATGTTGTCTCTGTTGATTCCTAGCCCGTCTGCACCTGGAAACAATATGGTTTACTTGCAACCTCTCATTGTTGATTTAAAGGAGCTATGGGAAGTAGGAGTTGAAACATATGATGCATCAAGTAGTGAGAATTTTCAACTGCGTGCAGCATTGTTATGGACCATAAGTGATTTTCCAGGATATGCAAGTTTGTCAGGATGGAGCACTAAAGGTGAACTTGCATGCCCTATATGTCACAAAGGAACACATTCAGTTTGGTTAACAAACGGGACGAAGTATTGCTATATGGGTCATCGGAGATTTTTGGACAAGAAACATGTGTACCGAAAGAATTGTCGACAATTTGATGGTACTAGAGAACATAGACAGCCGCCACCACGACTAACTGATGATATGGTAATGGATGAACTAAAAGATGTTTTGTTTAAATTTGGGAAGAAGGTTGATAGTAATCCAGAGTTGCCTCAACTGGAAGAAAAAGAGTATCTTTTTTGAGTTACCATACTGGAAAGATAATGTTGTTCGTCACAATCTCGACTTTATGCATATCGAGAAAAATGTTTGTGAGAGTATTTGGGGAACATTGTTGGGTACAAATGGTAAATCAAAAGATAATTACAAATAATGGCTTGATTTGGAAAAGATGGGCATTAGACCAGAGTTGCATCCCATTCCTAAGGAATCTGGAAAGGTTTATTTGCCTCCGGCCGCTTTTACGATGAATAGAAAGGAGAAAAGAATGTTCTGTGATATCTTAAAAAGGATTAAGGTTCCTGATGGTTATGCAGGAAATATTTCAAGAGGTGTGCATATTAAACCACCTAAGCTTATTGGATTGAAAAGTCACGACTATCATATTTTAATGCAACAATTGCTTCCCATAGCACTGAGAAAAACACTCTCAAAGTCAGTACGCTCTCCTTTGCTTAGATTGAGTAGATACTTTAGAGAATTGTGTTGCAAAGTCATTTCTCCGCGCAGATGTTATTCAATTGGAAAAGGATATTGCTATCATTCTTTGTCAGCTAGAGAGGATATTTCCACCATTATTTTTTGATGTTATGGTTCATCTAACTGTACATTTGGCTACGGAAGTAAAGCTAGCTGGGCCTGTTTATTTTCGATGGATGTATCCAATCGAAAGGTAATTATAAATTTTTTAAATTTATTGTTGAATTAAAAATTTTATGTAGTTCTTTATCATGTTAGTCTCTTAACTTACTCATCAACTATAGAAAAAGATTCAGGATTGTAATATATGTGTTTTTTTATTTGTTTAATATGAAGGTATTTAGGCACATTGAAGTCATATGTTCGTAATAAGAGGAGGCCTGAAGGATCCATTGCTAAGGGGTATTTAGCTGAAGAGTGCTTATCCTTTTGCTTTTTATACTTGGCAGATTATATTGAATCAAAGTTTAACCAACCATCTAGAAATGAGGATCGAGTAAGTGATATATTCGGGGTAATAGATGTATTTACAAAGGGAGGCAATCCTATTGGAAAAGGAACGGCTACCAGTTTTGATGCTGAAACTCTGAAGAAGGCACATCAGTACGTGCTTTTTAATTGTGAGGCTTCAAAACCATTTGTTGAGTAAGTGAGAATGTTTAATTATTTTTTTTAGTTGATTTACTTAATTGGCATGGTCTGAATTGGAAAATTTGATCATGTGAACCTTCCAGGCAACATCTTACTATTGTAAAACAAACGCATCCACGTGTTTCACCCCATCAAATTGAACGCATTCATAGTGAAACTTTTGCTGATTGGTTTGCCCAATGTGTAAGTTGCATGAAATTATTGTAAGAATACACATTTACTTCTTCTTAGTTTATATTAATTATTATTTATTTTATCTTTTGAAGGTTGAAGGAATGCAACTATGTCAAGAAGATTTAACGTCGAGGGATTTGAAATTACTTGCTAATCGCCCAAACTTCATAGGAAGAAGATATGAAAAATTTGTGGTGAATGGCTTTAGATTTCATACAAAATACGTGCAGAGTGAAAGGACAACACAAAATAGTGGGGTAATTGTGAAGGCTACAACATCAAGTTTCTCAAGTACAAGGGACCAAAATCCCATCTTGGGTGAATTAGATTACTTTGGAGTTTTAACGGATATCATTGAGTTAGATTATGGTATAGGGCGTAGGGTTGTGTTATTTGAATGTGATTGGGTGTCAAAGGGAAATAAGTTGAGACAAGATGCGGATGAGTTCACACTAGCCAACTTCACGAATGTGAAAAGGCACAATGAGCCATTTATTCTTTCATCCCAAGCCAACCAGGTGTTTTATGTGGAAGATCCAACAGAGCCAGGATGGCATGTAATAGTGGCTACTTCTGCTCGTGCACATATGACATGGAGCCAATGGCTGATGTTGAGGCATTCTTGCAAAGCAACATCTGCAATCCTATCAATATTGAGAGTGAAGAATTCAATTTGGTCCGAGAAGATGCAGAAGGAATTGAAATTGATATTTCTTAAGCATTTTTCAGGTTGGGCATACTCCGTACTGTTGTTTCAAATTAGGTATGTGGTAGTTATTGGAAAATTACCTTCATTTGGTTTGTGTCTATGTTCGCGTGTTGCAAACAGTTGGTGAAACTGAAGGGTTCAACTGCCTAATTCTATTTTCATAAAGCGTCAATCTGAAATATCTGGTTATTTGAAAAAGTACTCCAGTAATTTTCTTGCCCAGTTAACTTCCATTTTTTTACATATAGATTAGAAAATCTTAAAATCTGAATGTTCTTTATTTTGTTATATCTAATGAACTAATGGGGTATCTCCAAGTATATTTCATTTTATATTGGGGTTCACTTTGTGTTAATAAGTTTCTGCCTAATTTGTATTCTTTTCATGTGGCTGCCTTATAAGAAGGCGCTGGAGACAGTATTTCTATGGAACAGGTTATGAAGCTTTTATTGGAAATATGATATTTCTACTGCAAATTTTCAATAAGTTTTATAGATTACATGAAAAGAAGAGGTAAATGGTAAGTTTCTTTGGCTGAAGCTATCCTGATATAAAAAATATGGTTACTGTTAAGGAGCAACTATAATTTTGTGGCCCACCTACCTCCTCTATTGGTTGATACTACCAAACGGAAATGCTAAATGCTCTTCCATATTGTTAACCTTTCTATCTTGACAGAAACCTGAAAGTTCTTTGCTTTTATTTTTCAAGCAGCCGAGTATATAATAAGAATGATTAGCTACTTACCATGGATGATTTAATTGTACAGTACGATAGAATCGTCAAACATCTTTGATTATTAAAGGTTATTGTGATAATTATGATTGATTCTGCTGAAAAAAGCAAACCTGCAACTACAGTTTTCCTGGTTTATCTTTTTGCATATACTTTGGGTTCTCTGCTGCCCGCAGCATATTTCAAGTACCATCGTGATGGCATTTTGCTGGTTCTTGTGCCTTTTTATGCTGTTGCTAAATGTGGGAGAAGAAACTCTATTGAGTTATCATCCCTGTTTTACAGACAAAAAGAAAATAAAAAATCTTATCCATCAAGTTTAGTTTAATTGTTTTATCATATAGATCAACGTCACATGAAAAACTATTTGGCATGTGAATCATTTTTCTTGTACAATATTGACATATTATATTAAGCAATGTTAACGGCTTCTAAGCCAATTCATATGACTCAAGTACCAAGCTCATAGGGACCTTCCCTATATTAATATGTATATGTATATATATATATATATATTCACACACAAAGATAATATATATACATTTGATAACGTGTGGGGCTAGTAAATTCAGCATTTAATGTGTAGTTTAACCCGAACCCAAAAGTTTCAAAGGGAGTAAAAAAAAAAAAAAGAGAATGATGGACTCTCAAAATAAGGAAATATAACTATGAAGGGGGAAAAAATTTATATATAAAGGGGGTTTGAACCCAAGTATTCTAGTAAAGTTACATAATGCAATACCGCTAAGCTATTATTCTACTACATAATAAAGTTGGAACTTAATAAATTTATACATATAAGGAAATTTCCTTCAATCTAGGATCGGTAGGATTGTGTGATCTAACTACCCCGACACGATTCTGTAGTTATTTCAAGGGTTGGAACGATCACAAGTGAATTGGACCGATTGCATGGATCTGGATTGTGGGATCAGACGATCCTATGATCCGAATCACAATTTTAACAACTATCATCTAGACTAAACTTTGAATTATGTACATAATTTGACTCAACCAATGTTAAATGCCTCGTAAAGGATAAATACCCTCCTTGTAAGATATTTGTCCTTAAAATTATACTTTTTAACTGCATATTTTATGTGAAAAGGTAACCTCAATACTTTTGAACCTAAAAATGATACTTGTGATAACTAAATTTGTACTTTTAACGTGAATATTTTATTTTAGAAAGTATTGTTTATACTTTTGAACCTGTAACTGTTACTTTCGAGAAGTAACTTATACCTTCGAAATTAACAGTTTTCATTTTAGTGAGTAATACTAATACTTTTGAAGGTAAACATGCTCATTTTTAAATAAAGAAGTTGTACTTTTGAATATTAAACCCATATTTTTGAAACGAATACCTCAATTTAAAAAGTAATTACTTAGTCTTTTGAACAAAGAAGTTAAAACTTTTGAACCGAATAATTTACTTTGGAAGGTAATTAGTCCTTATACTTTGAATTGAATAGCTTAATTTAGAAGGTAGCACTAATATTTTGAATCGAATAACTTATTTCAGAAAACAGTACAAATACTTTTAAGGGTAGAGGTAATACTTATGATCATTAAACTCACACTTATGAAATGAAGAGTTGTTTTAGAAAGTAGTGGTATTAATATTTTTTAATAGTAAGCTAATATTTTTGAGAATTAAAGTTATATATACCTCCATAATGAATAGTATATTCATCGAGGTGGGCACATAGCATGAAATAACTCCACCATAAGTAGTAGTCCAAGAAGTTTATTTCAATTTTCTTATAGCTATAAAATTACAATGAGTATGGTATAATATAATAAAACTAAGTAATATATGTTGACTTTCACAGTAATTATCATTGTAAATAATATTTTACCTTGGTGAAACTGATAAAAAAAAAAGGCCGCCATTGATTGAAAAAATTCACCCTAGCTAGTTTTAAAATTTTGGAGAAACGCGCTAGGAAAAAATGGCGGACAAAGAGAAAACTACTTCCTTTTTCAAATTCTCTCTTTCTAGCATCGTAAGGCACTTCTCCACAACCCCTTCAAATACTGGCAATCAACTTGAAGCCACTTTTTCACTATCTCTGCAATATTTCTCTACTAAGAAGTGTATACTGCTAGTCTACAATTGATTATTTGTTCGGTTATCCCCATTGTAATTCCTCATCTTCGGTGCATTCGGTTTAGTCAGCCATATCATCGAATCGATTCCCAGGTACAATCATGAGTTTTTGAATTAGTTTGGTGCAGGTTGTTCAATGAGCACACAAAGTGTTTGTTCAAATTACTTAGAGGATTCATCCTTCCTTATTTACTTATAGAATAGAAAGATAGAGGTTTCTGTATATTTGATTTAGTTTCTTCTACTAAATTAATAGTAATTCTATTGAGATTCCTGGACTGACATGTATATTTGGTAATTTTTTTTTTAGCATCAAATGCTATCATGCCTTGTTTTGCTACAACCTAAAGTTTTGATTTAGTTCTGTGCAGGTGTTCTATGAGCACACAGTGTTTGTTAAAATTACTTAAAGAACTTATCGTGCCTTATTTACTAGTGGAGAAGAAGGATATAAGTTTGTGCAGACTTGATTTAGTTTCTTTTGTTAATTTAAGAGCAATTTTATTGATATTCCTGGATTGATGTATATTTGTCAATTTTATTATAAGCCTCTTTTGGCATCAACACATTATCTCCTTTCTATAGGTCATTTAGACTACTAAATAAGACATTGATATCACATAGTAGACCCCTATACATTTTCTCTAAGGATAATAGCATAGGTCCCCATGCATTGTCTTCCTCTGTCAATTTTAACATGTATATATATATATACGCATACTCACTCCTTCTATGAATGCAAAATACATATCAAGGAATTTGATGATGTTTTAAAGGTGGTGGTCAAATTGATATTTCATTAATTATCGTGCTCTAATGTAACATAACATCCAAGTCTTTTAGTAGTTGTCTGCTATGTCTTATTATAGATATTAGTAGGTGTTGGAGTACATTGCAACATGGAAAAGGTCAGTACAGATTTCCTTCTAGCATTCATACCATTATTTCACTTGAAACTACAATCATTCAAAATTTTGAATCTGCCTAGTTCTTTTCCTCTTATCATAGCTGGTTGAATTGCATTTCTTACTGGCTTAGACTTGAATTGATGGTGCATTGGTGTGTATCCAAGTCTTTTATTATAACATGTTCATCTATGGCCCATGGATTTTGTAGACTAAGATGAACATACTGCTTTTCCCCACATAGGATAATAAATTTTCAAAGAAATATAAAATTTAATTGCTTATATGGTGATAACATACTGGACCGGTGGGTTATGTATGCTGGTATAGTAAGTTTTGTGGAAAATATTTTGATGACCTAATACTGATTACGTTAGGAGCAGGAGTGTGTGAGGGAGACGTATTGAACCGTGTGGCTTTTATTAGTAATGAGGCCCTGAATCCTGATGGTATGATTTTGACATTAACTAGAATGATTGTCATTTGTTATGCTGGATGAAGTAGTAGAAGTCAACAATTGTACTTGCATTACTCTTCTTAATTTTGCTGACGTGATTGATTAAGCCCAAAATATCTGGTTCAAAGTTAACTTTCACTAATTTGGGCTGCACTTACTACTTCCAATCTTCATTTTCTTCTAATATGTAGAGTGCAAAGGAAAAGCAATTGTTGTATGACATTGTGGCAAATTGTCGAACTTCCATTGACGTTGACAAGTTATTATATTTAAGAAACGCAGCTTGCATTCATGGATGTCATCTCGAAAAGATTCTTGATGCCATTAGTTAAACTAAGAAATTGCTCTTTCTTAATACCTTAAGGTCATCGGTTGTAGGGACATGGGGAATCAATCCTAAGGACTTAAGGAGTAGGTAATTTTGAAGTGGTGACAATCGGAAACGACCTTGAAAGTGCAATAGAATTCCTCACCCTTTCCTCCAATGAGGACAAAATCATATCATTGGGGAATTCTCCTCCTCCAAATGTCACCATGCTAGTGACTTCTGCCGTAATTTTCAGCTCTTCCTGTTGTTTATAAGTTCTTGGGAAGAAAAGTCACCATAAAGTACAAAATAGGATTTTTTTTTTTTTTTTCAATTTTCTGCGGATGTCTATGCCTTCATCTCTCGCTAGTTGACCACCTTTCTTGTTTTCTGCAAAGTATTATCACCCCTCCACTGATGGAAGTAGCTGTGTGAGGGAAACCAGTTGTTTTGGAGGCAAAGCAGTGCTGAATATAGGGGTTGGCTATTATGTGATTCTTGGGTTTGGAGCAATTTTTGCAGTCCTTACCTCTTTCTTGGTAGTACTTCATTTTCCCTTTTTTTGGTTTATGCTAATGATGTTTTTCTACTTTAATGAAGTTCCACTCTTGATATGTTCAATTTTTCTTGTAAGATTATAAGTTTTGCATTTTCTGCTTTAATTTCAATTTGATACTTTAGAACCTGATGACATTGCTCACTCAATATGTTTGATTTCTCTTATTATTGCCTCTGTTTTTTTACATGTTCTGATTTTGTTTGAATAATAAGAGACTTTGTTTTCACAAGCAATTTTCTTGCTTTCCTTTATTTGTTCCAAAATCCGAAGATAAAAAAGGGAACACACTTCACAATATTAGTAGCTCTTTCAATTATCAGGCTCAAGGAAGTTACTCCAAACAACTTGGGAATTTTGAATTTCATTGATTACAAGAGGATAAAAGAACAAACTTTGACCAAAATTCTATATAGGTTTTCTCAATTACTGAAACAGTTCCTTGGCATTTCAATTTGTTTGTTCAGGCTACGAATACTATCTGAAATAGAATTGCCTGATATAATCAGGAAAAACAGTAAGCATAGGGATTGTGCATCTGAGTATCATGTTGTAACCCTGTCTGCAGTAGGAGTAAACTCATCTGCAGACTCCAGATTTATCCGAATGCTGCTTGGTCTTCAGTTTTTGGGGAGTCCATTATTTCTAAAGTTGTAATCCTATCTGCACTAGGAGTAAACTCATCTGCAATAGGGAAACTATTAGCTTCAAATTGTTTTCTCCAATCTGCCTAGCTATATTTTCTACAACAGCCACAATAGGTTTCTCTACCGAGAGTTTTGATTGGTTTTAAACAACTCTCAGGTTCTCCATTTAACTGAAGTAAATTCTTAGTTTCTATCAGCCCTTGTAAATGTTCTACAGATTCTGAAAGCTGATCGGTAACAGGGTCCTCCTCCAAATTAGTTTGAAATCCTGCATTGTGCCAATCTTCACAATTTGTTGTGATTTTCTTGGTCTTCCGTGTTTGAAGAATCTGATCAGGACCTGGCTTCCACAAGATATAACCATTGCCATCTTAGGATGAACTTGTACTTGAGCACTTTGTGACAAGGTATATCTATTTCAATAGTCCATACATGATCCTTTGACCAATTCAATGAAACTGCATTTAGTGCATTCTGTAATCCATATTAATGACATTGTATTTGTTCTAGAAAGTTTTATTCTTATCGTGTATATTTGCTGAATTGATTTGAGCTTTTGGTTCAATAAATAGGTAGAGTTCTATTCTTGATTCTCTTATTTGTATCCTTCCCTATGACGATCCAACCCAAAGGTGTGGGATACATAATTGGAGAAGTTGTTAGGAAAAAAAAATCCGGTTTAGTGGAACTGAAATTACTTTTTGGAGATTGGCATGCTACCAAACGTTTCATTAACCATATAAGGGAAATGAGTAGAATTGCAACTCTAGCAACCTATCAGAAAAACCTATGGCAACTCCATTGACTTCGTTGGTGAATAAGATTCTGAAAATGACTAATATGCTTATGATAGAAAACATTTTCACAAAACACAAACTTTTATGATTAGCTTACTTAACAATATGCAAAAACATCTGAGCTCTTTCAGGTTATTTTCAGCACTAACCTATGAAAGATATTAAAGCTTCTCTTTTCTGACATTGATTGCGAAGTGTTAACTGAATTGAACTAATGAACTTTCATGCATGGACATATTGTAGCAGAGGAAAAATTTAAGCTTTGCAGCACAGCATATCCGTCTCTATTTGATAAGTTTGCTCAAGTCTGATTCTGGTGTAAGTTGACAAGTCTCGTAAAATTTACTACATCATGTCATTCTGATTGCAGGATAACTATTCTATTAGCTTGTCATTATTTTCACATTTAATTGAAATAGTGAGGTCAGTTTTGGTTGGGTAAAATACAATGATATTTTGCCATTCTTTAAGCAAAGACAAAAGTTTCTCATTTGATACATGCACCTAGACCTGAGTGTATTTGTTTTCTCACACAAATTACCTCCACTCACATTTTCTGTTACTTGTGCATCTTTTGGCACGATATTCCTTATTGGTAATGATCTCCATCATTTTTCTTGAACTTTTGATCATTAGCTTCACAATAGAAAAAGGTTGAAAATTGTTCGTCTTATAGAAAAAGGGTCATTAGCTTCACAATGTTCAACTTCTCACTTGTTAGAGAAATCATATTTTTTTACTTTTATGTCGATATATTAATGTATTGTAGAATGTACATGTTGTTTTGTGAAAGCTACAGTAATCATTTTCTTATTGATATCAGTCTGACTGAAAATGCTAGTTTCACAAATTTTTTTCCAATGCTGTCATAAAAATTAAACCTCACTCTTATTGGGATCTGCAATTGAGGTATGCCCTAAATTGAAAACTGAACCCCGATAATGATATGATCCTAACTGCTAGCTTTCATTTTCTATAATCTGTGGATATAGTATATTGCTTTCTCATACTACCTTTTAGTAATTTTCAAAGGGAGACAACATGGATCAATTTTATGGAATACTTTTTTACCTTCTGCATGCTAATACTGTAAATTGTGACTATGCAACATTGAAGATCTTCTCTGTTCTTCATTTGTCGCTGTTTGTTCATTTTGTAAGTTTTTTTTAATGCAATTTAACCTTTGTTTCCCTATAGCGTCATAGGGATTATTGCCCGAAGGCATTTCTTGGCCTAAATATCCATGATGCATATTCTCCATCTTTTTATGATTCTTATTCTATTCTTTTATTGCTGTAAAATTGCTAGGCAAAGACAACTGGGTTTTCAAGCTTAACCAGGAAATGAAAGATCTTGTAGAACTGTTAATTATTGAGCAATTACTTCTAGTTTTTTGGAAGAGGATAT
Source organism: Leptodermis oblonga (assembly GCA_016801395.1). Lineage (NCBI taxonomy): Eukaryota > Viridiplantae > Streptophyta > Magnoliopsida > Gentianales > Rubiaceae > Leptodermis > Leptodermis oblonga. The sequence continues at coordinate 22,167,085 of CM028756.1, read as the reverse complement.
AATTATGCAATAGCCTTAGAAGGTGCATTGAGGGTAAAACATGCATACTGAAAGAATAGTTGCTAGTGAAATTAAACACGGTCCCTTGGCTTTAGTTGATCATAACCTCCCAATTGTTATAATTGCTATTCGGGTTGTTTGCTCTAGGTTAACTCTTGGTATTCGTAACTATTTTTTTGCTAATTTTATTTTTATCTATGCCTTTCTAACATTTCTTTTGCTTGTAGCAAACAACAATCAGTGATTCAACAACTTCATACTCAGAAAGGCCGAATCATAGTGGTATGCAGAGAGAGGGATGCATAATGTGTATCAGTTGGTTAATCTTGTCGAGTAATTGAAGTTCTTCATGTTCTGGACTATTTGCAGCCTGTAATTAACATATTTCCATTGCAGATTGCCTCTTGTTTGATCAAATTCCATGACTAATGATCTTGATGTTGGCTACATCTGTTCTCCCCCACCCATTCAGTATACTTGGATCAGCAAGCCTATAATTAACATAACAACTGCTCTTGCAAACTATAAGGTTGGCTAGTCTGTCTGACCATGTTGCTTATTTGTTCTTGGACGTTGTGTCATTTTTTTGGTAATGAGTTTACGTTAACTTTTAATGTTTATGAAGCATTTTATGGTAAATTTATCATTCAGTAGTTATTATTTGTTTTCTGAGAAGTTAATAGTAAGATGGTTCTTTCTTTTTTTATTGTCCTAAGCATGTTTTAAAAAATTGCAGAATAATCTTAACTTTGACGGTGAAGTATGAAGCATGCTAATATGGAGGAACAACCTTTGGTGATGGGGAATTCTTTTATCCCTTTTTATTTCTAATATGAACTCTTACGATGCTATTTTGAATTAAAGGAAACTGCAGAAGATATTGCAAGATAAATCACATGAAAAAGTTAAACTCGTCGAAGAGATTGTAGAGCTAAAGAATCAGCTTTTGTAAATTTGTTTGGAAGTTAATGAGGTACACTCACATGAGCATCAACCGATTCACATGGCTGCTTCCTTATCTTATTGATATTTTATAGTGATTTTGTCACTCAAAATAGGTTTATTTTAGATGTCATGTTTTTACAAGTACTAATAATATATTTGCAAACAAGAAAGTGCACATCTATCTGATGATTTTAGTTTCTCACGCACTGGTTGAATCACCTTCTCGATGAAAGGACACTGAAGACATGCACTTCTTCAATGGCTAAGGGTCGACAAAAGAATAGTAGGATGAAGATATCACCTCACAACTTGTTCTTTTGTCATGATTATATTGGTATAATGGTTTTAGAAGATATTGGTACATCTTATTCTCTGTTAGTATGCTTGTAATATATTATTATGTATAAAATTCAAAATAGAGATCAAGTTCTATTGACGCTTGCAATCAAAATGTGAATTTGGATGGACAAATCTATTATGTATTAATTATTTTTCTGTATTTTTGTGTTTATAACGTTATGTTTGTCTATAATATTTACTTATTATTTGTTTGAATAAATACTTAGTATATTTCTTTTTATTTTTACGATTAGTTTGATTTGCAATTTTATGTAAGATTATCTATAATAATTATAATACAAAAACAATATTAAATTTGATAATATTAATAAATATTCAAGAAATAAATAATTAAAATGTCTCCAAACATGATTTAAGTTGACATTTACATTTGTCCAAAAAGATCTTTTACTGGCATTCAAAAAATGTCAACGTAGGTTATCTATTAATACATTTTAAAATGTCATTATATATAAAATATTAAGACATTACAGAATTTTGGAAAATGTCAAGAAATGTATAATACTAAGACACGCAAGTGACACGATATATAATTTATCAAGACATTTTAAGTGTCTTGATAAGTTACTTTTCTTGACAATCCACCTATCACTACACTGGCATAGACGACACTTCCCGAAAGTGTCTTATTCGAATAAATGTGTTATAAAGTAATGTATTGAGACACTTTTCAGTGTCCTATAAAGCACTTTTTCTAGTAGTGCAAAGCTGGAAAACACTGTGTCCAAGAAAGTGTCCGAGTCGGACATCATATCGCATGGTGGTTAGTTGAGAAATTAAAGAAAGAGAAAAACGCTCCATACAAGTTCTTGTCCGAGTCGGACAGAAACTCGCAAGAAGATCTGAATTCAAGAATAGCTTCAAAGTCGTGTGACATCCTCTCGAGCTCGAAGCTTACCCAAAAATGTTTGACTACACCCACATCGACAAGTCTATGACAGCAGTTGAGCCCTCGGGTTGAAATTAATTAAAGAGACGAACCTGACCTTGACAGGCTTTCAAAGTCAAAGCTAGGCCTGCGAGTTATCACCCAACTCACACAACTAATCGTATGAACTAGCCGTTAGACACAAAAATGACAACTTCGTGAGGGCTACGATTTGGCCTGCGAGAATCCATGCAACTCGGACGTGCTCTTTTTCTTACAACTTCCAAATAGCCTTTAAGATTTGTTGCAAGCTATTTGGCCACATCTATAAGTACCCCCAAGGTGCAAAAAGACAGTTAATCATCTCTTTCAAGTCTCCTACACTTAAGCAAAATTCTTAAGCTTCATTTCACTCATTCTCATATGAAATTATCTTTGTTAAGGTAGGATTAGAAAAAAGCCTTTATGCCCAATTGTTGTATGTCATTGTAAACTCCATTGTGGAGATTTCATCTTTGTAAACACATTTAGAAATGTCCTAACTCAAGAGTTTGAGTCTAGGCTTGTATGTGAGGCAAAGTCCTAAATTCTTGTTTAAGAGTTAGGCAAGAAGAAAGGGGGAGCAAGAAGAGAAGGAGAGACCCAACTTAAGAGGTTGAGTTTGGGAAATTGTACAAGTCCTAGCTTGAGGTAAGTTAGGAAATTGGGATTAAAGACCTATCCAAGAGTTTGGATTAGGCAAAGGGTAAAGTCCTAGCTTAGAGATTAAGTTGGGCATTTGTCAAAGTCTTGATCAAGAGGTAGATTGAGCAAAAGTCCTTTGGTCTAGGCAAGAGGAGTCTTGAGTAAGACCAAAAATCCTTGAGGAAGGATAGGGCAAAAGATCCAATTACTAGCCTTAGGCAAAGGAGTCTTAATCTAGAGCTAGATTAAGCAAGGAAGTCCTAGTCTAGAGTTAGATTAGGCAAGGAAAAAGACTTGAGATTAAGAGATTAATCTCGAGCAAGTTTAAGGGATTGAAAAACTCCTTTAAGTGTTTCTTAGTGAATTAGAAATCTCAAGTTGTAGAACTTGGGGAGTGGAGTAGGATTCAAGGGGAATCCGAACCACTATAAATTTGGTGTGTTCTTGCCTTGTTTGTTTATTTGCTTTCATATTTTGCAAATTATCAATCACACACTTCACCTAGACGTCTAGTTTTAAAGTGTTTTAAATCAAGAATGTGCATCGTTCATTTAGGAATGTGCATCGTTCATTTAAAAATGAACCTAGGAGACATTGTTAAAGGAAAAATGATTCTAGGAACTATGATGCCACACATGCTAGGAAGAATCATTTTAGTCATATGCCTTTGACAAGGCAAAATGCATTTGAGTTTTGATAGAGTGCCATATTCCTATAGAAAGTATGTTAGGAAATTTACTTCATTAGATGCACCTATGATTTGTGACTATTATGGTAGATATGGTCACACTTCTTTCGAATGCTTTGATAAGAAAAATGTAAAAAAGGGAAGAAAGCTATGGAAAATAAAGGAACAAGCTAACCCCCTAGGACCTAATAAGTGTTGGGTACCAAAATCTTGTGCTTGATTTCTTTGTAGGTCCTAAATGCTACTTTGTGAACTAAATCTTAATGAAGAGATGCTTGAAAGTTGCAAGGATAGTTGATTGGAGCTATAATTGGTGAAAAATGCTAAAATTGCAAAAATGGCTTCAAAAATGGTAATGAGCTATTGAATGCTCATTTAAGGTAACATGTATCATCTCTTAACTCACTTTGAGTGTTGTATAATTGTTTTGATGATTATATGCAAATTGAGTTGAATATGATGAACATGTCTGATTTGAATTCAAAATGATGGATATGCTATATAGAATGCATAGTTTGATTTGAATGTGCATATTGTGCTTAAATGAGAAAATTGACTTGTATGTTAACTTCATATCCTTGGATCATTTTGATTGAAAGCATGTTTTGATGAAAGTCTTTAGGACTATATGAAAGACCACTGTGGCGGCTGCGACGGCATTTCCGGCAGCGGCGGCTTCTTGCTCCTACCCGATTTCCTTTTCTTTTGTTGCTGAAACTTAAGTTAGCGATTAAAGTCTTTAGTTGTAGGTTAAGGATGCATTTATAGGTCTAGGTTTAGGGTTAAACATGATCCAAACATATTAGGAATTGTGCATTCGAAAGTAGGATAGAATTTGGATTTGAATTTGAACTTGCTGAATTCCCGCGACTGGGCTCTGTGCGAGTTGTTGTCTGACTCGCACGGGTTCTCGCCCCTTTCTGCTCGTGTGAGTTTCTATGCTACTAACATGCTTGCTCGCGCTGGCCAGTTTCAGCCTTACTCCATCGGCTCTTGCTCCATCCGGCTTCTCCCTTAAGTACCTTCCGATAACACTTTATTTTCACATTTATTGTCCTACGTTATGCTAAGCAATACTCCTTCTTAGATTACTCGAGGAGTATTACACACTGCCTAGATACGTAACAATTCACAGAACAGTTCAAGCAAGAAACTCACGTTTCAAGTCAAGTGCACATATTAAATAAAAAATTTAGACTTCTATAATATTTATCCCTAAGTTTCGCTCCAAAAAATCTGGGGCTTTACACCCATACTCAACTAGTGATGCAGACATCCATAGCTCGAATCTAGCAAAGTCTTTCAAAGTTAGGGGCATTCTCAATTCGCAAGCTACAAAGAAGAAGGGCAGCAAGGTCACATGCGAAAGAATATGATCCAACTCAATGGCCCGCGATGAAAGAGGCAAAATGTTTCTTGAAGTCTGTGGACTTCTTGAGACCAATTCATTCATCAAATCATGCATCCATCAATTATTAGACCGAATCCATCAAGCATTCAAGCTATCAAATTCGGCCCACACTCAAAGAGGACAGCCGCGACTCGCAGGCCCAAGTCGCAAGGTGCCCAACTCCAAATTCCCATCGCACGAGTTGAGGCCCAGATCGCAGGTCCAGCTTGCGGATTTCGCAGCTCAAGTTTGAATCCAAGATAGATTTAGTTTTTGCATGTTTCCAAATTCTTTTCCAATTATAATTGTAGAATAAGTTAAGCACCAACTATGTTTACAACTTAACTTATTCTAGTAGTTTCCTATTTAGTTTATTCTTGTTATTTTTAAACTTAATTTGGATTTTATCCTTTTAAGATATACCAAAATTAAGCTTCCTTTTTCTTTATGTTTATTAAGAGTAATTTTGGGTGACTCATCTTTGAGTTACAACCGAATTCCACTTCCCAATTCTCACAATCCTTTGGAGTTTTGGATTGTAATTGGTTTCCAACTCTTGTTGGTTTTCACTTTAATTGTTCCTTTTTCTAGTTTCTTTCTCTTCAAGTTTTCGGATTTCCTTCCCTGATAAATAGGTGATGATCGAAATCCTTAAACTCAGAATTCATAGGATAATAAATTCTGCTAATGTGAGGTTTGTCCTTTGCTTTTGAATTCTCTTCCCTTTTATTTGATCTTGTGTATTAATTCAATGTTTGATTAATTTTGCAAGTTCCGAACTTAGAAGAAATTAGGTTATTGCTCCACCTAATTTTGTGATCATTAAAACTCAATAATCATATTAGTTTAAGATTAAAGTAGATTAATTCTCACTTAAATTAACTGAGTGGTTTTTTTTGAGTAAATCAAGAGATTAAATTGTGTTCTTCAAGTTTCAACTTTCTTTGGCACAAAGTGATTTGAACCCCGATCCCCAACTCCGTGGAAACCAAGAACTCGATGCGGAAAGTGCCAAGGAAAGTCAGAATGCAAGATGAGCTCTTAACTTCTAGAATTCTTACCCTTGGATTCGACAGACTACTAATTTAACTAAGTAAATTAAACACGGAATTCTAACCAAGTGGAGAATAATAGAATCAAAACAAAGCTTAGCAATAGATAGAGCAATTATCTATTAGCCTATAGTTTCTATAGCTTTTAGCAATTAACAAATATGCAAATTACATAAGCCCAAAATAAAGTGAGTGATTAAAGAAGAATAAAACTATAGCTTATATCATTTAATCAACTAAACAATTTTGGGGATGGCACCCTTATCTATAGGTATGGGGGTGTCCAAATTATAGTAGGAAAAGAATTAGTAAAAGCAGCAAAAGTGGAAACCAATCATAATTGAATTTTCCTTACAAACCAAGTCCTAAATGAACAAGGACAATGGTGGATAAATCAAGTCTCCTTTATGGAAGGGGGAGAACGAAATTCAAACCTAATTATACTTGGAAAATAATTAAAATTAGAAACCAATCAGGAGATTGATTCATACAAACCAGAAACCTAAAGGAGATATGTTTTGGTAGTTGCTGAATTCGTCTGCCACTTGGATTGGCTTATGAACGAAATTAACAACTAAATACCATTAAAAAATAAATATAAATCCTATCCAAAAAAGGGAGATCAAGAAGGGATCCCTTTTTGAAAACTATCAAGTTAATCTAGTTGTAACAAACTTGTAACAACCTTAACCAACTTGTAACAAACTAGGAGTAGGAATAGGAAACATGCACAAATCCTTATCCCTTCCTTATGGGCTTAGGTTGGCTGAACTTTGGAGTGAAGTGGGCTTCAATGGCGGTTTGGCCCAAATTGATAGCACATGGTGTCAATTGTGTAGTGAGCTTCTGGAAACTCCCGGAATCATTTTGGAATGTCAAAAATCAAGATTTTCCAGATTTTTTTCAAGATTCAAGATTTTTATGAAATTCAAGATTTTCAAGAAAATCAAGAACTTCAAGATTTGACTCTTTAAAGTCTAAGAACCTTCCGTTTCTTCAAGAACTTCAAGAAACGACCCTTTCTTCATTGTGGAGAGTTTGGAGATGCCTTTCCTTCAAGGATCTTTGAATAGGCTTACTCTTCTACTTCTCCTGATATTCTTCTTAAGGGCTTTGCTTTCTGGTTGACTTTGTGGATTCTGACTCATTTCTTGTGTTGGTTTTAGCCTTGGATGTCCTCATCATTCCCTTTCAGTTAGAAAGGATTCATCCTCGAATCCAAGTTGCTATAAACACAAACAGAGCAAGTTAGTAATATTAACATAGGAATGTAGATCATACTTACCAGGTAAACAAATGTGTATCCTATGCCCCTCAATTGCGCAACCACTTTGAGTGTTGATGTGGGGAGTCGTATCCCCCTGCTTTTGTAGAATCGATTTCAAGAACACTGCTATCATTCTTAATTCTTCAAGAACCTCTCAAGAATCTTTTAGACGCTTGCAAGAAACTATCGAGAAACATCTAAAACTTCATGAACTTATCCATAGTCCTTAAGAATAATTACTTATCAACAAGAAATCTCAAATGTTAGTTGCAGGCAGATATAGTTAGATCAACCGAACTATATACCCAACACTTACCTTAAAAGAATTATGCACGTAAGACTATCACAATTGCATAATTATTGTAACCAGCAAAAATTGAATGTATAACTATGTGACTACCAATTAATAATTACAGAGACAATTTCTAAGAAAGACATCTTAGGGAAATAGTGAACTATAAAAGCATGCAGTCTTTAAACCAAAACATGTATCCTAGGAGGCTATGTATACGATTAAGAATTCACAATACTCAAGATGTTGTAAAATCTTTAACAATGATAACCATAGAACGAGAATCAATGTAAAAGTAAAAGTGTACCTTTGCGAAGCAAGTGCTAAAAGATACCTTACACTGTGACTTACACTTCGATTCTCAGGCCAAGTAAGAAGAAAAAACAATGGCACCAATCTCCCTATAGGGGTTAATTTGCACAAAGTTGTAGGCTTATAAAGCCATGTAGGGGTCTCGTAGAACAGAACCCTAGTAAAGAATCACGTACAACCAAGGCACCAAATCTCCCTGATGGGGTCAATTTGCTTAAGGTTGCCTAATTCTCAAAGTAAAAGAAAAATCCCTGCTAAGAACAAGTAAAAGTGAGTAGAGTAACTTTACTCCCTTGTCCCCCTAGTAGGACCCCTCTAAAAACTACACACACCCTGTGTATCGCTCTTAGGGATGGCAACCCTTATGTGCTGTATCACTCAGCCTTTTGCCTCAGTCATGTATACTCAATTAAGGTCACAAAATCTTGGGCAAAGGTAACAAGCAAATAGTTAATCACACAAAGAATAAAACTATATAGGAAAGTGGTAAAAAAATTTCGAAAAAAAGAACTTGGTTCAATTTTCAGTTTAAAAAGACCTTTTTGAAAAAGAAATTATTATAATATAGCTCAAATAAGAAGTACACCAACAAGGAACTTTCGGGGAGAAGCCCACAAAGTTCAGAGATAATAACAGTGCATGAAGACTAAATTCAAGCTATAATTCAGAGTAATCGTTCAGGTAGCACGAAAAGATAGCAAGCTTAAGAAGCAGGGCAATTCAATTGAAGAAACAAGAATAAGTAACAGGTTTGAAACAAATCAGGAAAGACCTAACCACCCCAAGAAGTGATCACCCAACCTGTCGGGTAATCAAAGAAACCAATCCCAGCAAATTATCAATTCCCCCAATTTGCAGATATACCAATTGCAAATTTTAAACCCCCCAGTGGCGGAAAAGTTCCTCAGAATTCCAGTGTAGTTCTGTGGGGAGTAGTGTCGGCAATCGAACACTATCAACTTTCCAAGCACACTGAAAAAGAAGAAGATTCCTAATGAAGAACAGAGTCCTCTTTGGTCATAAAGTGTAGTGCTATGGGGAGTAGTGTCGAAAATGAACACTATCAACTTTGCAAGTACACCTTAAACCGTGGAGAAAACAATCCTTACTCAATAGTTGCCACAAAAAAACCAATTTTGCAATTTTAAGAAAAACCCTAGGGTCAGAAAAGTTCAAGTTTGACTCACTAACCAATTCCCAGAGATAATTTCAGCAGCACAAGGACACCAAATCAAGAATTCAATATATTTTCAAGAATTCAAAAGAAAGTATCCAGAACTAGTGCATGCAAATCACAAAGTGCAGATAAGGTGAGCTGCTTAACATCAGCCGCAAAACTCACCAATTTTTACAATAATCACACAAGAGGAGTATAAAAACAATCACAAAAAGCCTTGCAATTAGTCGCAAAAATAGCAGCACAAAAGTGTCTCTCAAACCTAGTGTCACAAAGCAAGAGGCAACTAAAATTTTCAACCAAAAACTCGAAACCCTAGCACAGCCAAAACCCGAACCCTATTTAATTTCAAAGTTCAGAATTTTATTCAGTTTTTCAGCAAGGAATTTCAGATTTTATTTTAAGAAAAACAGCCCCAAAACAGTACAAATTTTTCGCAAAAACAAGGCCAAATTTAAACCCTAAAATTGCGTTTCTTCAGTACTTTAAAATTTGGTTCGGTTTTTCAAAAAGAATTTCGATTTTAAATATGCAAAACATTACCAAAAATTGAAATTCAAAGCTTGGAAAGAAAATATTTGCCCCCAAGAAGATGCGTTCTAATTCCAAGAATTTCAAGATAAAGCAAGACTAACAAGGATTAGAAAACACCTGAGATGATTCGGTTGTGTTACTCCAACCTCCTCCAGCCACGAAACCAGCCAAGGCTCTGATACCAATTGATATGAACCCCTGATCCCAACTCCATGGAAACCAAGAACTCGATGAGGAAAGTGCCAGGGAAAGTCTAAATCCAAGACGCAGCTCTTAACTTCTAGAATCCTTACCCTTTGATTCGGCAGACTACTAATTTAACTAAGTAAATTAAACACACAATTCAAACCAAGTGGAGAATAATAGAATCGAAACAAAGCTCAGCAATAGACAGAGCAATTATCTATTAGCCTATAGTTTCTATAGCAGCAATTAACAAACATGCAAATTACATAAGCCCAAAATAAAGTAAGTGATTAATGAAGTATAAAACTATAACTTATATCATTTCATCAACTAAATAATTTTTTGGATGGCACCCCTATTTATAGGTATGGGGTGTCCAAATTACAGTAGGAAAAGAATTAGTAAAAGCAGCAAAAGTGGAAACCAATCAAAATTGGATTTTCCTTACAAACCAAGTCCTAAATGAACAAGACAATGGTGGATGAATCAAGTCTCCTTTATGGAAGGGGGAGAACGAAATTCAAACCTAATTATACTAGGAAAACAATTAAAATTGGAAACCAATCAAAGATTGATTTATACAAACCAGAAACCTAAAGGAGCTAGGTTTTGGTAATTGCTGAATTCGTCTACCACTTGGATTGGCTTATGAACGAAATTAACAACTAAATACCATTAAAAAATAAACATAAATCTTATCCAAAAAAGGAGATTAAGAAGGGATCCCTTTTTGGAAACTACCAAGTTAATCTAGTTGTAACAAACTTGTAACAACCTTAACCAACTTGTAACAAACTAGGAGTAGGAATAGGAAACATGCACAAATCCTTATCCCTTACTCAAACATTAACCCTAGGTGCATGGAAACTTCCTTGTGGGCTTGGGTTGGCCGAACTTTGGAGTGGAGTCGGCTTCAATGGCGGTTCTGCTCAAATTGATGGCGCATGGTGTCAATTGTGTAGGGAGCTTCTGGAAACTCCCGGAATCATTTCGAAATGTCAAAATTCAAGATTCTCAATATTTTGAAGATTCTTTCAAGACTCAACTTTTTTATGAAATTCAAGATTTTCAAGAAAATCAAGAACTTCAAGATTTGTCTCCAAGAACTTCCGGTTTCTTCACGAACTTCAAGAAATGACCCTTTCTTCATTGTTGAGAGTTTGGAGATTCCTTTCCTTCAAGGATCTTCGAATAGCATTACTCTTCTACTTCTCCTGGTATTCTTCTCAAGGGCTTTGCCTTCTGGTTCGCTTTGTGGATTCTGACTCATTTCTTGTGTTTGTTTTAGCCTTGGATGTCCTCATCACAAAGTCTTCCGCATATATGAGTTCTTCATCGAAGTACTCACATCAATTTTTGTATAAGAGCCAAGGCGAGCTTGTTGAAAGAAGGAGGATTGGAGTAACCCGATCCAACTTAAAAGGTGTTTTCTTTTCTCCTAACTTTCTTGTATGAAAATCACTCTTTGATGGTTCCTTGAAGTTTTGAGAAATTGACGACATCTTCTTGCAATTTAAACTGCATGTTTTCGAATTTTAGCTAACTAAACTGTGTTGATTTTAAAGTTGAAATTAAAAATTTTCTTGTTGGGAAAATTTGGAAAAAGAAATCAGATTTGAAAAGAAAAGATAAATGACAATTTGAAAAGCTAAAAATCGAAAATGACAAGTATTGCTTGTTTTCGGTTTTGTAAGTGCTGAATTATTTGTTGGGTTGTTTTAAATCGGAATTGTCACTGTTTTTAAATTGTGTCATTAATTAGTGTGCTGTTTCGGTTTATGTTTCAAAAATAGTGTCACTCTTTTTACAACTAAAATTGTATCAATTGAGTGGTACTATTTTTGGATTTAGAAAGCTTTTGCAACTTAAAAATTTGTGTCAATAAAGGCTTGTTATCTTCGGCTATTTGGATAAAATTTGTAGCCTAGGTTGACGCTTATTGATTTGTCACTAAACCTAGGGTTGTAATTACAACGGTTGTTAGGGTTATGATGAGGTCATCCCTATGACAGAACACAAGTGTCCACCATGCTTAAGGTGTAGATTTGATTCAAGTGTTCAGAAGGTAAGGACTTGAAGGGCAAGAGTTCAGCATGAGGTGAATCTAAGTCTATACAAGGGTTCTCCATTAAAGCCTCCAGCTAAGGTTCTGATGTGAGCAGTGTGTGAAAACGCACAAAGCGGAAGACTTGAAGTGCCAAGGAACATCAAACAGTGAAGATCGCAATTACTCTCTTTAACTCAAAAAATAACCCTCTAACGTAGGCAAGAGTAGCTACATTTATTCCTAACTAAATTAATTTTAAGAGGGTGAATAACAGAATTATTGGTGAAGCAATAACCTATAAAACTTCTAAATTCGGAACATGCCTAATAAATCATACAAAATATTAACAAGCTCAATAATCAAAAAGATGGAAAATTAAAGCAAGGATATACCTATAACTCAATTCATTAACTCTCCTGGAACTCAAAATCAAACCCCCTATTTATAGGTGAGAGGTGCAAATTCTAGAACTCTTGGAGTTACAAAAGGAATTAAAAACTAATTGGAAACTAACGAGATTTAGTTCCTTATTACAACTTGAACTCAAAAAGAACATGAAATCAAGGAAAAGAGAATTCTGTTGTAACCTGTAAGGGGTACCCAAATTTCCTTGTTATTGTACAAGAGGAAAGCTTGAATTTGGTAACTAGAAGCAAATCAAAATTCAAGTTGAAAAAGAAAAAGGAAACTAGAATAAAAAAGGGAAACTACTAGATTAAATTAAGTTGGGACCAAATTAGGAAACTTAATTTAACTAGAATTATTATTGGAAAAGGAAATAGGTAACATGCAAACCAATTCCTTCTCTGACTCTTGGGATGCGCAATCCACAGGGGGAAACCCTGCGGATTAGGCCTACGATACGCGCGGGTCCAGGATACTGTGGGTTACGATCGCAGGCTGGAAGCCTGGGGTTGCGGTCCTCTGCATCGTGGCCTATGAGCTACAATGGTGTTGGGTCAACTTGTGAAGCTTGGATGCTGATGGGTCAGCCCAGTGTTGATGGAGCATGAGTTGGTGGATTTGTAGAGGTCTCGTGAAGCGAACTTCACGAGATAGGCCTCCATTCCTATCGCAGGACTAGGGGTTGCACCTCCTTGTCCTTCAAATGCGGTTAAGAGGCCTAGCCATCCTGGGCTTGAGGGCCGATGCAACTATCTTCTGGCACCGTCTATGATCAGGATTAGGGAAGGATGTGGAACTAGAAGCCCCTTCCTGGCTACGATCGGGATGTCCTCATCAATCCCTCCTGGTTGGGAATGATTCGTCCTCGAATCCAGATCAGTAGTTCGTTCAAAGGGTAACTTGATGCATTCCTCCCTTGCACCAATCCAACGCACATGGTCGGTGGAGGCGTCCTTTGGAATACTCCAGAGACTCCTTAACTTGTACTGGTAAGGCGCATATGCTCCCTTCGCTAATGGCCTCTTTGGGGGGTGGGTCGAGTTTTGGTGCTGCTTCTCCACCCGTGGTGTTGTTTTCTTTGCCAATTGTTGGATTAGGAGCTCGATCCTATCTGTGACACCTTGTCGCATGAGTTCGAGCTCTTCTTGTTTTTGTTCTAAGGACCACTTAGCAAATACCCTAGACATTCTAAGGTTTTCACATAGCATGTTCATTTGAGTTAAAGGTGTAATAAAATTGACCTTACCTTCATGTGGAATTTGATAATGGTGGCCGACGTCATTGTATGTCTTTTGGACGTCTTCAATCCAGGGGCGGCCGAGCAGAATCTGGCTATGTCGCAGGGGAGCCACATCGCACAAGACGCTCACCTGGAGTCCGCTTATCAAAAAGTTTCCTCTTGCATGTTGGCAGACGTGGAAATTTTCCATTCCGCAGAACTCATGGAGTTCACATGGGCCAGGGTGCTCGGTGATCTGGAGCTTCAGCTTCCCTACCAAAAGGTCACTGATGAGGTTTGAGCCACATGTCCCATCAACGGCTAGGATGGCCCATTCATCTATTATCTTGGCGCAAAAGTGGAAGTCAGCCATTCCTTGGGTTGCTGCAATAATGTCCTGGTTGAGAATTACTTGCATAAGACAAGTTTAAGTCCTAGGTGATAATAACCTCACCCCTTGTCCTCTAAGTGCATCAACTAAAGCTACGCACAACCCATGTTTCACTCTAATTGGCTCTTGATCTCGCACACACTCTCTCTGCCTTCTACCTCTCAATTATCCTTTGCAATAATTCACTTTTGAAAATTGAACAAGGTAATATAAGCATATAAATATGCACATAGCAAAATTAGGCAAAAAACAAAGTAATTCTCGAAATAGGGACCCTATTTCGATTTTGAAAAAGAAGTTTTTGTAATTAATTCATATAGAGAAAGTGCATAAGGAGGAGATTCAGGGATAAGCCCTCAATCTCAGCAAAAAAGTTGGAATGCACACGATAACAAAATCTAAACTAATATTAAGATCTGTTGTCCAGGTAGCTCTAAAAAGAAAATTCTTAGGCTAGGCAATTTTCTGAGCAATTTGAATGAACAAAAATAGCAGAGTTGAAAACAAATTAGGAAACTACCCAAGATGTGACTGCCCTCCCAATGGGCAGTCAAGAAACCAATTCGTACTATGTAAAAATTACTTCAAGCAATGAAAACCATAATTGAAGTTTATCCAAAAATCGCAACTTTGACCTAGAAGGGCAAAATCGTAATTTCTCGACTAGGGTTTAAGGAAAAATCGAAACTTGCAGCTTTTAAAAAGAAAATTTAGACCTTTAAAGTAAATATATTTTCAAGACTTTAAAAATCAGAAAATTTTAGAACTTTTCAAAACAAAGAGCTGCTATGAGGTAACGGAAAGAAAACTAGTCCCTAACGACACAAAGTTGTCGCAAGAACCAGGATCCTAAAGAATCCGAAACCTAAATCCCAAAAAAAAAAAAAATTGCACCGTTTGTATTCCGACGGGAGGATTTGATGAGGGTATCCCTAGTCTATCGACAAGTCCACAGATAAGTGAGTCTAGAGAACCTGAGGAGGTTCGGATTCTACACCGAGGCCCAACAATGCTTCAGGATCCAAGTCCATATCAAAGGGATCCACTTGTAGATATCATTGGGCCAATGACGCGGAGCAAAGCAAGAAGAGTTCGTGAGGATCTCAATAACCTTGTACAAGCTTGCAGACAAGATGCTCAATTGATAGTAGAAGCCAACGCCTTGGAGAATAAAGCCGGAAAGGTTCAAATTGCAACTCTCCTTACAATTCTTGAAGAAGAGGCGCAACTCACCATTCCACAATGAAGAGAAGGCTGTTTCTTGAAGTTCTTGATTTTCTTGAAAATCTTGAATTTCATTATTTGCAGAATCTTGAAGAATCTTGAAAATCTTGAAAATCTTGATTCCGAAATGATTCCGAGAGATTCCAGAAGATTCCAGAAGCTCCCTACACCATTCCACCATGCGTCATCAACAACAGGCCGAACTTCCATGGAGTCCAGTCCACATCAACCAATTCGGCCAGCCCATCAAGAAGCCCACACGCAAGGTCTACTCCATTAGGATTTGCGAAATTAAGGGTTAGGGTTTGGGGAAAAATAAGGGTTTGTGCATGTTCCCTATTTTGCCATTAGTTTGTTAGTTTCCAAAAAGGATCCCTGCTTGATCTCCTTTTTGGAGTAGGATTTCCAATTCCTTTTCTTTCTTGTTTTTACTTATAAATTCAGTTGCCCTTATCTTAAGGTGACCGAATTTCCTTTTCTTTTACCATTACCCACTTCTTTCAGGTTTTGGTATTGTAAAGGAAATCAATCTTGGTTTCCAATCCTAATTCTTTTCCTACTTCTTTTAGGGTAGAATTTCGGCTGCCTCTTTTCTTATAAATAGGTAGTCGAACCACCATAATAAATTAAGTATTCATATCTTTAAACTATTAGTTTGAGTACTCTCCCTTTATTGCTTTATGTATTTTGCATGCTTGTGATTTTATATTAGATGAAACTTAGCTTAATTAGGTTATTTGCTCTACCTAATTAAATTCGCATGTTTCACCTCTTTTCTTACTTGGTTCGAATTCTTTAAGTAAATTAGCTTAGGTTAGTTTATTTTTGTAATCTGGATTTCGGGTAAGTAAAGAATTTATACGAGCTATGCCACTTAATCAGACTTTCCTTGGCAATTCATCCGCATGTGTACCTTGGTCCACATCAATTGGTATCAAAACCTGGGCTAGTTTCGTGGCTGGAGAAGGTTGAAGTAACCCAACCAAATCTTTATCAGGTGTTTTCTAACCCTTGTTAGTCTTGTTTGTCTTGAAATTCTTGGATTAGAATGCATCTTCTTGGGCGAAATTTTTTTCTTTCAAGCTCTGAATTTCGGTTTCCTGGTACTGTTTTAGCCTATCTTAAAATCGAAATTCCCTAGAAAAATTGACCCAAATTTTAAAGTACTGAAAAACGCAACTTAGGGTTTTAAAATTACCTTCTTTTTGCGAAAAGCTTGTACTATTTTGGGGCTATTTTTCTTAAATTACAATCTGGAATTCCTTGCTAAAAAACTGAATTAAATTCTGAAATTTAAAAATAAATTAGGGTTCGGGTTTTGGATTAGCTAGGGTTTCGGTTTGTTTGGTTGAAATTGGGTCGCCGTTTGCTTTGTGACATTAGGGTTTGAGAGACACTCTTTTGTTGCTATTTTTGCGACTTTTGCTGGGTTTTGTGACTATTTTATACTCCTCTTGTGCACTTTTTGTTAAAGTTGGTGAGTTTTTGCAGCTGATGTTAAGCAGCTCACCTTATCTGCACATTGTGATTTGCATGCACTAGTTTCGGATACCTCATTTTGAATTCTTGAAAATATATTGAATTCTTGATTTTGTGTCCTTGTGCTGCTGAATTTACCTCTGGGAATTGGTAAGTGAGTCAA
Source organism: Leptodermis oblonga (assembly GCA_016801395.1). Lineage (NCBI taxonomy): Eukaryota > Viridiplantae > Streptophyta > Magnoliopsida > Gentianales > Rubiaceae > Leptodermis > Leptodermis oblonga. Next base: position 22,150,402 of record CM028756.1, on the reverse strand, counting down.
ACTTGAACTTTGCTGACCCTAGGGCTTTTTCTTAAAATCGCAAAAATTGGTGTTTTTTTTGTGGCACCTATTGAGTAGGATTGTTTTCTCCACGGTTTAAGGTGTACTTGCAAAGTTGATAGTGTTCGTTTTTGACACTACTCCCCACAGCACTACACTTTACGACCAAAGAGGACACTTTTCTTCATTGGGAATCTTCTTCTTTTTTTAGTGTGCTTGCAAAGTTGATAGTGTTCGATTATCGCCACTACTCCCCACAGCACCACACTGGAATTTTGAGGAATTTTTCCGCCACTGGGGGGGGTTTTTTTAATTTGTAATTAGGTTTATCTGCATATTGAGGGAATTGATAATTTGCTGGGATTGGTTTTTTTGATTACCTATCGGGTAGGTGGTCTCTTCTTTGGTTAGTTTCAGGACTTTCTTAAAGTTGTTCAACTCTGCTTATTTCTTGATTCCATTCAATTCCTGAATTGCCCTGCTTTCAACTGCTAGTTGTATCTTTTCAAGCTACCTGAACGGTTACTCTTGAATTATAGTTTGGATTTTGTCATCGTGCACACCCATCTTTTCTGAAATTTGAGGGCTTCACTCCGAAATTTCCTTGTTGTGTACCTCTTATCTGAACTGTATTACAAATATCGTTTGCGAAAAGATTTTTTCAACTCCAAAATAGAACCAGGTATCTATTTTTCAAAATTTTGTGCTTTTTCCTTAAGTATCATTGCTGTGTGTGAATTGCTGTTTGCCTTATACATTTGTCAATACCTGGAGTTAGAGTGGAAAAAGGCTTGAGTGAACATACTATAAGGGCACTCACCTGTGCAAGCAATCTACTCGATATGCATATAATTTTCATACAAGAAAATTTGAAGAGAAAGAAAACACCTTTTTGAGTTTAACCGCGGACTGGGATCCTGAAGCATTGTAGGGCCTCTGTGTACAACCTGGACCTCCTTAGCTTCTCTGGATTCACTTGTCTGTGGACTTGTCAATGGACTAGGGATGCCCTCATCATCCCCTCCCGCTTGAAAAGGATTTGACCTCAAATCTTCATCCTATTCATAGGTAAACGAAGACAAGTCAGCTACATTAAATGAAGTACTAACACCATACTCCCTTGGCAAATCAAGCTTGTAGGCATTGGGCCCCATCTTAGAAACGATTTGAAAAGGCCCATCTCCTCGGGGATGGAGTTTTGTCCTCCTCGCAGCGAAGAATCGTTCCTTCCTCATATGAACGCAAACCCAGTCTCCTGGTTCAAAGTTCACAGCCTTGCGCCGCTGGTTTGCATTGTCTGCAGCTCTGCCGTATGTCTTCTTAAGGTTCGACCGAACATTGGCATACAGGCATTTGACGGTTTTAGCCTTCTGGGCACCGTCTCGATTAACCTGATCCTTTACCGGCAAAGGGATTATGATGTGGACCAAGGTACACATGCGGATGAATTGCCAAGGAAAGTCTTATTAAGCGACAGCTCGTATAATTCTTACCCTTTACTCAAAATTGAAGAAACAAAGTAAACTAACCTAAGCTAATTTAACATGCAATTTTGAACCAAGTAAAGATAAGATTGAAACATGCGAATTTAATTAGGTAGAGCAAATAACCTAATTAAGCTAAGTTTCATGCAATATATAAATCACAAGCATGCAAAATACATAAGGCAATAAAATGAGAGTACTCAAACTAATAGTTTAAAGATATGAATACTCTATTATTATGGAATTTGAGTGCCTTATTTATAGGTGAAGGCAGCCGAAATTCTAACCTAAAAGAGGTAGGAAAAGAATTAGAATTGGAATCCAATCAAGAGAATAATTTCCCTTACAATACCAAAACTTGAAAGAAGTAGGTAATTGTAACAAAAAGGAAAAAGGAAATTCGGTTACCTCACACTTAAGTATGGCCGAATTTTACAAGTGGAAATCAAGAAGGACAGGAATTGGAAATCCTATTCCAAAAAGAAGATCAAGAAAGGATCCTTTTTTGGAAACTAACAAACTAGCCTAGTTGTAACAAACTTGTAACTAACTAAACTAACTTGTAACAAACTAAGGGTAGGATTAGGAAACATGCACAAATCCTTATCCTTCCCAAACCCTAACCCTTTATGCGAAACCCTAGTGACTTGTGTGTGGGCTTCTTGGCTTTGGACTGGCCGAACCTTTGGTGGAATGGACTCCATGGATTGGGTCGGCCCAATTGAAATGGCGCATGGTGACTTTGATGTAGGGAGCTTCTAGAACCTTCTAGAATCTCCCAAAATCATTTCGGAATCAAGATTCTTCAAGATTCTGCAAAATATGAAATTGAAGAACTTCAAGAAACGTCTCTTTAAATTCCAAGAACCTTCTGGCGTCTTCAAGAACTTCAAGAAACAGCCTTATCTTCATTGTGGAATGGTGGATTGCACCTCTTCTTCAAGAATTGTAAGGAGAGTGGCAATTTGAACCTTCCCAGCTTTATTCTCCAAGGCGTTGTCTTCTACTATCAATTGAGTATCCTGTGCGCAGGCTTGTACAAGATTGTTGAGATCTTCTTGGACTCTTCTTGCTTTGCTCCTCGTCATTGGCCTAACGATATCTACAAGTGGATTCTGAAGCATTGTAGGGCCTTAGTGTAGAACCCGGACCTCCTCAGCTTCTCTGGATGCACTTGTCTGTGGACTTGTCAATCGACTAGGGATGCCCTCATCATCCCCTCCCGGTTGAAAAGGATTTGACCTCAAATTTTCATCATGTTCATAAGTAAACGGAGACAAGTCAGATACATTAAATGAAGTACTAACACTATATTCACCTGGAAAATCAAGCTTGTAAGCATTAGGCCCCATCTTGGACACGATTTGAAAAGGCCCATCATCCCGGGGATGGAGTTTCATCCTCCTCGCTGCAGGGAATCGTTCCTTCCTTATGTGAACCCAAACCCAGTCTCCTGGTTAAAAGTTCACAACCTTGCGCCGTAGGTTTGCATGGTCTGTGGCTCTGGCGTAAATCTTCTCAAGTTTCGACCTAACCTTGGTATACATGCGTTTGATGGTTTTAGCCTTCTGGGTGCCGTCTAGATTAACTTGATCCATTACCAGCAAAGGGATTAGATCCATATCCGTCAAAGGAGTGAAGCCGTAGACAACTTCGAATGGACAAAACCCTGTGAGGAGTACTTGGCCCGATTGTAGGCAAACTCTATAACCGGTAAGATTTCTTCCCAACTCTTGAGATTCTCTTTATCAAAGCCCGAAGGAGATTGCCAACGGTGTTGTTGGTGACTTCCTTCTGACAATCCATCTGCGGATGACTTGTAGTCAAAAATAGGAGTTTTGTGCCGAGGCGTGACCACAAAGTCTTCCAAAAGTAACTCAGAAATTTGATGTCGCGAACTGAAACAATGGTGCGCAGAATCCCATGAAGTCGAACTATCCCCTGAAAGAAAAAGTCTGCAACATGTTTGGTATCATTGATTTCCTACAAGGAATAAAGTGAGCCATCTCATAAAAGTGATCGATGACGACAAATAGAGAGTCTTTACCTCTTTGCGTCCTTGGGAGACCTAGAATAAAATCCATAGAAATCTCAGTCCAAGGTAAAGAAGGTATAGGTAAAGGCGTGTAAAGTCCATGAGGCTTAGATGTAGATTTAGCTTAAAAACAATTAATGCAACGAGTGCAAACATGCTGTACATCTTTTCGCATATGAGGCCAATAAAAATGTTCCTGTAACACATCAAGTGTCTTATGTACACCAAAATGACCCATAAGTTCCCCATTATGAGCTTCACGAACCAGTAATTCCCTAGTGAAACTACGCGGAATGCATAACCTATGTTCCCTAAACAAGAACCCATCCTGTCTATAGTACTTATGGAATGCACAAGATTTACATGCTTCATATATGGTAGAAAAATTAAGACCAGAAGCATATAAATCCTTTAGATATGCAAAGCTTAGCAAAGAATGATCTAAAATAGCTAGAACTTCATACCTGCGAGATAGAGCATCAGCAACCAAGTTATCTTTCCCTTTCTTATATTTAATAATGTAAGAAAAAGTTTCAATGAATGCAACCATTTAGCATGACGCCTATTTAACTTACCCTGTCCCTTTAAATGTTTAAAGGACTCATGATCACTTTGTACAACAAATTCTTTGGCCATTAAATAATGTGACCAAGTCTGTAAGGTACGGACCACTGCATAGAGCTCCTTATTGTAAGTTGGATAATTCAAGGCAGCCCCCTTTAACTTCTCACTGAAATAGGCGATTGGCTCGCCTTCCTGCATTAAAACTGCTCTAATCCCTATACCTGAAGCATCACACATTAGTTCAAAAACTCTATCAAAATCAGGTAATGCTAAAATAGGGGCATGGGTGAGATCATGCTTAAGAACCGTAAAGGTATTTTCCTGAGCTTGGCCCCACAAGAATGGCACATTCTTCTTGCACAACTCGTTCAGAGGCACTACTTTGGTGGAAAAGTCCTTCACAAACCGTCGATAAAATCCAGCCAAACCGGAGAAAGACCTTACCTGTGCAGCCGTTGTTGGTGTAGGCCACTCCCTAATGGCTTTCACCTTTGCGTCGTCAACTTTGACACCATCTTTAGAGACCACAAAATCGAGAAACACAACTTTCTCAACACTACATTTCTTCACATTGGTATATAACTTATTAGCACACAATTCAATTAACACCAAGTGAATATGTTCTACATGCGATTTCATGCCTTTAGAATAGATTAAGATATCATCAAAATAAACCACAACAGACTTCCCTATAAACTTTCTAAGCACATGATTCATTAATCTTATGAAAGTACTAGGTGCATTTGTTAAGACGAAGGGTATTACTAACCACTCAAACAAACCAAATTTAGTTTTAAAAGCAGTTTTCCATTCATCCCCCTTCCTCATGCGAATTTGATGATAGCCCTCTATAAGATCTACTTTAGTGTTAACCGTTGAGCCATACAAGTCCTCTAACATGTCATCAAGCCTAGGAATAGGATGCCTATACTTGATTGTTATCTTATTAATAGCTCTACAATCAACACACATTCTCCATTTACCGTCATTCTTAGGAATAAGAATTACAGGTGCAACACAAGGACTAAGTGATTTCCTTACCTGACCGTTAGCCAAAAACTTATCGATCTACTTCTTAAACTCCTTTGTCTCCCCCAGATTTGCTTTGTAGGCAGGTCGATTTGGAATAGAGGCGCCAGGTACGAAGTCGATCTGATGTTCAATCCCAAGTAGAGGCGGCAATCCTTGCGGTAGCTCTCTTGGAAAGACATCGTTGTATTCCTGCAACAAAGATTCGACTTCCATAGAAATATCCTCAGGAACGTCAGCAGGGTTAGCACAGTTATCTTTACATACTAAAACTAGTACACAACCTTTCTCAGCTAACACATGTTCTACTTCCCCTACTGTAGCAAAAAAGCTACTCTTAACTTCTTCCTGATTAGGCTTATCTGGATTCGCCTTACTAGCCTTTACAAGTTCTTTCCCTTTCCCCTTGACCAGGTGCTTTTCGGCTTCCCATTTGTCTATGGCTTCTTTCATCCTGACAGATTCTGAACGCACTTCTGTAGGTGGCATAGGTAGGAACGTGTGGATCTTGCCTGCCTAGCAGACCGAGTAAGTGTGGGTGACCCCATCGTAAGTTGCCTTCAAGTCGAAGAGCCATGGGCATCCGAGCAAAATGTGACAAGCCTCATTGGAAGCACATCGCATAACACCGTGGATTCGAACTTCTCTATAGCGTATGGTACGCTTACCTGCTTCGTGACCCTATAGCCGTCTGAGCTATCGAGCCATTGTAGCCAATAAGGACATGGATGGTTGAGTATGGGAAGCTTCAATTTGTCAACCATGTATTCACTGGCCACGTTCATGCAATTTCCTTCATCAACGATCAAAACACACAACTTCCCATTGACCTTAGTCCTGGTGTGGAAGATGTTTGTCAGTCAAGATGTATCCTGGATAGCAGCTGTAGTTAGGGTGCGAGTAACCAAGTTCTGATTGGGATCTTCTTCGATGAACTCAAATTGCTCGACCGGTTCAGACTTAGCGCCGTCAGTTAACTCCAAAAAGGGGTTAAGGCTATGTTCATCCTCATCTGAAATATACTCACCATCTTGCCCCAATAATACCTTTCAGATGTTAGGACAATCACGCATGTAGTGGCCACGACCTGAGCATTTGTGGCAAGTGACATTGCTAATGGATTGCCGAGGTGTTGATGGCGTCTTTGATGTGGATGAAGACGAGGTGGTAGTGGGGACGATAGCCTTTCGTTCTGAGTTAAACGGCTTCTTTGCAGGTGGAGAGTAAACTGGATTCTCCCTTCAAGCCGGTGGGGCGCTGGCAGGCGTCCTGACGGGCGGAACTGTCTTCAAGTATTCCTCTATGACTCGAGCTTTGTGCAACATGTCTGTCAGTGTTGTTGCATTCTAAAGTTTAACGGCTAAAGGTATACCCCTGTTGAGGCTGCTAAGAAAATTAGCCATTGAAGCAGCTTCGTCTTCTTGTACATTTGCCCTAATTTTGGCCATCTCTAACTTTTTATAATATGGGTCTACAGATAAAGATCCTTATACAAGAGTATGTAATTTCCTATACAATTCCCTAAAATAGTAATTAGGAATAAAAGTCTTATGCATAGCAGTAGTTAAATCATACCAAGTTATAGGTGGAGCACGTGCCCGCATGGGACGCGTATTCCTGCATTGATCCATCTCTTGATTCCAGCAGACCAGGGCATAGTTCGTGAAATTGACCACCGTGAGAAGGACCTTCTTATGTTCCGAGATTGAATGAAGCTCGAAGATACGCTCCATCTTAACCTCCCAGTCTAAGTAATCCTCCGGATTCGTACCTCCTGCAAAGGGTGGCACGATCGTTTTGTATTGACTCAGACCCTCAAAAGCTTTGGCAAAGGCAGTGTTGTCGTTGGGAGGGATGTCCTCTTCTGACTTCTCATGCCTAAGCTCCCGTTCGGCTTTCATCTCAGCAACCTCCTCCTCGAGGTTAGCAAATTGCGCATAAAGCTGCGCTATTGCGGCCAGTAATTACTTATTCCCAACGGGAACGGAAGCACCACCTGACATTGGTTAGAAGCAAAAATTTGTTTGCTAAGACCAAGGAAAAGTGAGTAGTAACCTTACCCCCTTGCCCGCCAAGTGTATCCCACCTAACAGCTACACACAAACCAGTGTTTCACTCAAAGGTGGCGCCTTTATAGTATGTTCACTCAAGCCTTTTTCCACTCTACCTTCCGGTATTGACAAATGTATAAGGCAAACAGCAATTCACACACAGCAATGATACTTTAGGAAAAAGCAAAATTTTAAAAAAATAGATACTTGGTTCTATTTTGGAGTTGAAAATCTTTTTGCAAATGATGTTTGTAATATAGTTCAGATAAGAGGTACACAACAAGGAAATTTTGGGGTGAAGCCCTCAAATTTCAGAAAATATGGCATGTGCACGATGACAAAATCCAAACAATAATTTGAGAGTAAACGTCCAAGTAGCTTGAAAAGATACAACTAGCAGTTGAAAGCAGGACAATTCCAGAATTGAATAGAATCAAGAAATAAGCAGAGTTGAACAACTCTAAGAAAGTCCTAAAACTAACCAAAGAAGAGATCACCTACCCGATAGGTAATCAAAGAAACCAATCCCAGCAATTTATCAATTCCCCCAATATGCAAATAAACCAATTGCAAAATTTAAACACCCCAGTGGCGGAAAAATTCCTCAAAATTCCAGTGTAGTGCTATGGGGAGTAGTGTCGGCAATCGAACACTATCAACTTTGCAAGCACATTGAAAAAAAAAAAGAAGATTCCATAATGAAGTAGTGCTGTGGGGAGTAGTATCAAAAATCGAACACTATTAACTTTGCAAGTACACCCTAAACCGTGGAGAGCACAATCCTTACTCAATAGTTGCCACAAAAACACCAATTTTGCGATTTTTAGAAAAAAAACCCTAGGATCAGCAAAGTTCAAGTTTGACTCACTAACCAATTCCCAGAGATAAACTCAGCAGCACAAGGACACCTAATCAAGAATTCAATATATTTTCAAGAATTCAAAAGAAAGTATCCTGAACGAATGCAGGCAAATCACAAAGTGCAGATAAGGTGAGCTGCTTAACATCAGCCGCAAAACTCACCAACTTTAAAAAAAAATCGCACAAGAGGAGTGTAAAACAGTCACAAAACCCCAGCAAGTAATTGCAAAAATAGCACACTAAAGTGTCTCTCAAGCCCCAGTGTTGCAAAGCAGAGGCGACTAACAATTTCAACCAAAATCGAAACCCTAGCAAAGGCAAAACCCGAACCCTAATGAATTTTTAAAGTTAAGAATTTAATTTTGAAATTTCAACAAGGGATTTTCGATTTTAAAGAAGTGGAAGGAAAAAAAAATTTCCCCCAAAGATGCGTAATTTTCCCACACTTTTTTTTTTTTTTTTTTTGAAAAGAAAAGCAAGAAGTAGCAAAAGAAAACACCTGACTGATGATTTGGTTGGGTTACTTCAACCTCCTCCAGCCACGAAACCAGCCTTAGCTCTGATACCAATTGATGTGAACCAAGGTACATATGCAGATGAATTGCCAAGGAAAGTCTGATTAAGCGGTAGCTCGTATAATTCTTACCCTTTGACCTGGAAGGGAAAAATCATAATTTCTCTGCTAGGGTTTAAGGAAAAACCAAAACTTGCAGCTTTTAAAAAGAAAATTCAGACCTTTAAAGTAAATATATTTTCAAGACTTTAAAAATCAGAAAATTTTAGAACTTTTCAAAACAAAGAGCTGCTATGAGGTAACGGAAAGAAAACTAGTCCCAAACGACACAAAGTTGTCGCAAGAACCAGGATCCTAAAGAATCCGAAACCTAAATCCCAAAAAAAAAAAAAAAATTGCACCGTTTGTATTCCAACGGGAGGATTACTATCACAATCAGCACTTGAAATCACAACTTAAGATTTAAGGGGAAAATCGAAAATAAGAAAAGTTCTTAAAACCGATTTTGCGCTTGTCTGTCCTAGTATGCGATTTCTTTTTCTTTAAAACAACCAATCTTTTTCAAAGTAAATTTTCCCAGCAAGAAAATTATAAGAAGGAAATTTTGGTTTTCCAAATTTAATCAAATTTAAAAACAAAAACTGAAAAACCTTAGAGGCATGCGATTTCAAGAAAAACCTAACATGCAAGATGCCGTCTTCAATTCTCAACTAAATTTTTAAAAGAACCAAAGCAAGCAATCTACTCGATATGCATACAATTTTCATACAAGAAAAATTGAAGAGAAAGAAAACACCTTTTTGAGTTTAACCGAGGACTGGGATCCTGAAGCATTGTAAAGCCTATGTAGAACCTGGACCTCCTCAGCTTCTCTGGATTCACTTGTCTATGGATTTGTCGATGGACTAGGGATGCCCTCATCATTCCCTCCCGCTTGAAAAGGATTTGACCTCAAATCTTCATCCTGTCTATAAGTAAACGGAAACAAGTCAGCTACATTAAATGAAGTACTAACAGCATACTCACCTGGCAAATCAAGCTTGTAGGCATTAATCCCCCCATCTTAGAAATGATCTGAAAAGGCCCATCGCCCCGGGGATGGAGTTTTTTCCTTCTCGCAGCAGGGAATCGTTCCTTCCTCATGTGAACCCGAACACAGTCTCCTGGTTCAAAGTTCACAGCCTTGTGTCGCTGGTTTGCATTGTCTGCAGCTCTGGCGTATGTTTCTCAAGGTTCGACCGAACCTTGGCATGCAGGCGTTTGACTGTTTCAGCCTTCTGGGCACCGTCTAGATTAACCTGATCCTTTACTGGCAAAGGGATTATGATGTGGACCAAGGTACACATACGGATGAATTGCCAAGGAAAGTATGATTAAGCGACAGCTCGTATAATTCTTACCCTTTACTCGAAATTGAAGAAACAAAGTAAACTAACCTAAGCTAATTTAACATGCAATTTCGAACCAAGTAAAGAATAAGATTGAAACATGCGAATTTAATTAGGTAGAGTAAATAACCTAATTAAGCTAAGTTTCATGCAATATATAAATCACAAGCATGCAAAATACATAAGGCAATAAAAGGAGAGTACTCAAACTAATAGTTTAAAGATATGAATACTCTATTATTATGGAATTTGAGTGCCTTATTTATAGGTGAAGGCAACTGAAATTCTAACCTAAAAGAGGTAGGAAAAGAATTAGAATTGGAATCCAATCAAGAGAATGATTTCCCTTACAATACCAAAACTTGAAAGAAGTAGGTAATTGTAACAAAAAGGAAAAAGGAAATTCGGTTACCTCACACTTAAGTTATGGCCGAATTTTAGAAGTGGAAATCAAGAAGGACAAGAATTGGAAATCCTATTCCAAAAAGAAGATCAAGAAGGGATCCTTTTTTGGAAACTAACAAACTAGCCTAGTTGTAACAAACTTGTAACTAACTAAACCAACTTGTAACAAACTAAGGGTAGGATTAGGAAACATGGACAAATCCTTATCCTTCCCCAAACGCTAACCCTTTATGCGAAACCCTAGTGACTTGCGTGTGGGCTTCTTGGCTTTGGGCTGGCCGAACCTTTGGTGGAATGGACTCCATGGATTGGGTCGGCCCAATTGAAATGGTGCATGGTGACTTTGATGTAGGGAGCTTCCGGAACCTTCTGGAATCTCCCGGAATCATTTCAGAATCAAGATTTTCAAGATTCTTCAAGATTCTGCAAAATATGAAATTCAAGATTTTCAAGAAAATCAAAAACTTCAAGAAACGTCTCTTTAAAGTCCAAGAACCTTACGGCGTCTTCAAGAACTTCAAGAAACAGCCTTCTCTTCATTATGGAATGGTGGATTGCACCTCTTCTTCAAGAATTATAAGGAGAGTGGCAATTTGAACCTTCCCAGCTTTATTCTCCAAGGCGTTGGCTTCTACTATCAATTGAGCATCCTTTGCGCAGGCTTGTACAAGATTGTTGAGATCTTCTTGGACTCTTCTTGCTCTGCTCCGTGTCATTGGCCCAACGATATCTACAAGTGGATCCCTTTGATATGGACTTGAATCCTGAAGCATTGTAGGGCCTCGGTGTAAAATCCGGACCTTCTCAGCTTCTCTGGATGCACTTGTCAAGGGACTAGGGATGCCCTCATCATATTAGATCCATAACCGTCAAAGGAGTGAAGCCGTAGGCAACTTTGAATTGACAGAACCCTGTTGAGGAATGCTTAGATCAGTTGTAGGCAAATTCTGCAACCGGTAAGACTTCTTCCCAACTTTTGAGATTCTTCTTTACCAAAGCCCAAAGGAGATTGCCAATGGTGCGGTTGGTGACTTTCTTCTGACCATCCGTCTGCGGATGACTTGTAGTAAAAAACAGGAGTTTTGTGTTGAGGCGTGACCACAAAGTTTTCCAAAAGTAACTCAGAAATTTGACATCTTGATCAGAAATAATGGTGCGCGGGATCCCATGAAGTCGAACTATCCCCTGAAAGAACAAGTCCGCAACATGTTTGGCATCATCTGATTTCCTGTAAGGAATAAAGTGAGCCATCTTAGAAAAGTGATCGACTACGACAAATAGAGAGTCATTACCTCTTTGTGTCCTTGGGAGACCTTTCTAAGGTAAAAGTTTGCCACGTATGATATATTTGCAAGCAACTATTTCTAAATTGAATTAAGTCAAATAGATTAAGACTATTAGGTCCCTACATTTTCTTGTATATTACAATTTAGTATTTAAAGTATCATTTACTTTTAATTTAGTCATTCTAAACCAAAAAAATTTCTATTTTGGTATAATTTCAAGAAATTTATTTGAGATGCACTATTTTTAAATTGAATTAATTCAATATATATATATATATATAAGACTATTAGATCCCTAAAATTTCTTGTAAATTGCAATTTAGTATTTAAAGTACCATTTATTTCTAATTTAGTCATTCTAAACTAAGGCCCTGTTCTTTAAGTTTTGGTTTTGGTCTCAACAGTAAATTTAATATATTATAATCAGTTTTCATCATTTTCAATACAGCTTTTTACTATTCAAGTATGCCTTTTTAAATTTCTAATACACTTTTTACATTATAAAGCTAGGCCTAAAAGTTTATATATTTTTTGCAAACTTTCAAGAAATTTAGTTGAGAATATCTAGTTTCTAAGTTACAATTAAGTTAAAGAGACAAAAAGATTATTAGCTCCCTAAAATTTCTTGCAATTTACAATTTAGTATTTTATTGCAAATTACAATTTAGTACCTAAAGTATCATTTACTTTAATCATTCTAAACTAAAAATTTACCTGTTTTTGGTATTTTCAAGAACTTTTGTTAATTAAGATGCACTTTTTCTAAATTTATTTACCTTAAATAGACATAAAAAGAGTATTAGGTCCTTAAGTTTATTGTAAATTGCAATTTAATAGTTTAAGTATCATTTACTTCAATTTGGTCATTCTAACGATATAAAAAGATTATTAGGTCCTTTTTTTTTAACGGCTACTGACTTTGCTGATTTCTTTAACGTTGGCTTATCTGTAGTCCATGCGAGTATCTGTCCGGCTCAGGCAGGTACTCATACATGACATGTCACTTTTGAATGCTGATTCCTTTTTCTTTTTTTTTTTTCACTTGCATTTAATGTGTTTGAACCGAGGGCTATGCAAGTTGTTGTCTGACTCGGGTAGTTACTCGCATACCCTATTCTTGCGCTTTGAAGATTGCCTTCATTATCTGGGCTTGTTCTTGCTCCTCCGAGTTTCCGTTCGAGTCGGATGACTGCTCGGACACCCTGTTCTTGAGCTTTGAAGATTGCCTTCATTTTCTGGGCTTGTTCTTGCTCATCCGAGTTCCCGTGCGACTCGGATGATTGCTCAGACATCTTCCAGTAAGCTTTTCAGAAACTTCTTTTTCATTAGTTCGATTATTTGTTTGTCATTTAAATCATCAAAACACAAGAAATTGAGACCATAGGTCTCACAAAAACATTATATTTATTTTTGTCATATGAGAATGACACTTATTTTGAAATAAATTTAAAAGGCTAAAATGACATTTATTTTATGGCCGATATAAAATACTCCCTCCGTTCCATTAGAATAATCCATTTTGAAAAATATTTTTTGTTCCATTAAAAAAGTCTACTTTCAATCTTTTTACATCACCTAGCCCTACTAATATAATCATGTGTGAAATACAATTAGTAGTTACTTAAAAATTAAGGATATCAATTGAACAAATGATGACAAATTAGCGATTTTAGCTATTGTACATTAATATTGATAATAAGTTGTATGTAAGTCAAGATAAGCAATTTTAATAGAGCAAGAGGGAGTATATATATATTTTTAGAAGGAAATAATAAGTTGTATGTAAGTCAAGATAAGCAATTTTAATAGAGCAAGAGGGAGTATATATATATTTTTAGAAGGAACTTTGAACACTTCCTTCTTGTTCAAAGCAGAGGTTGGCTGATCTGCCCGCGATAAGTCCCTCCAAATTATTCCCAATTAATTTAGTCACAGGTCCAACGGCGTAGATTTGCATCTTTGTCGTCTAATTTGCATATTTGTATCTCCTGAAGAGACAGCAAAGGCTAATTAGTAGTACCATACATATTATATTCTCCATCTGAGAATTAACGTATTTTAATACTAACTAATATGCTTATGTGGTTGTAAACTCTTAAGCTAGTTATGGTATGCCTTTTGAAAGGTGTTTTGGATTTTAAATGTAAAAAGGTATTTGTAAAATGTAAAAAAAATTATTAAAATTGATGAAAAATTATTATAAAATAAAAAGTGAGAGTGAAATAGGAATGAGAACTTACTTTATTAAGCCCCGCAATAATACCTGCAAATTTCCAGGGGCAGCAAAGCTTTAAATACTGCGGCATTGAACAAAAGACCTCTTATCTTCTTCCTCTCTTCTAAAAGGCCATTCCTATCTACTTGCCAGCATACAGCAATTAATCCTTCTGCGTAGCTTTTTTATCAGCAAACGAGCTATTGATTCAGTATACTGGGTTAGTTGCTTTTTTGTATTTTTTTTTTTTTCTAAATTTTTTGAGGCATACTAAACGCAGTAACCGTTTTACTAAACGCAGTAACATTATCATGTGAAAAGTTTGAATTGCCCTTTAGGTTTTTAAAAAAAATAAAAGAAATTATTTTCACTCTAATTATGACCGATAGTAACGAGGACAATTCATATTACACGGTAAGTAAACAATCTATACATTTTTTATTTTTACCACCGGCGCCCGGTGGTATTTTCTTCTCAAAAATACCGCGAAAGCTGTACTTGGATTAAGTTGTCTTTGATACCACGTTAGAAATGTTAGAATTTGAAAAAAGAAAAAAAGAACATGAATAATGTATAGATTATTTTTTTTGTTAAAAAATCAATTTTACGTAAAAAAAAAAAATAATTATTTACTTATCGTGTAATATGAATTGTCCTTGTTACTATCGGTCATAATTAGAGTGAAAATATTTTTTTATTTTTTTAAAAACTTACTATCGGTCATAATTAGAGTGAAAATGATTTCTTTTATTTTTTTAAAAATCTAAAGGGCAATTCAGACTTTTTACAGAAGAATATTACTGTAAATAGTAAAACGGTTACTGCGAATAACAATTTCAAATTTTTTTTTTCACTTTATGGGCTTCTTCTGTTTGGGGTCATATTTTTGGTGCTGAATTTTCAGGTTTGGTCAGTTTGAGAGAAAGGACTTGTGGGCAGATTCACAGGCTTTTGATTCGGAAAGGACTGTAAAAAGTTGAGACCAAAAAATAGAGAATAGAGGCCTCTTTCCCTTCTTTTGGTTGTTTGTTTTAACTTTTAATTTCCTTTCCGTTGGGCTCTGACAGTATTAGCAGCTTGAACGTGATATATCATAACCCAAAAATAGTCTTCTTTTTTCTTTTTTTTTCCCCACATTTTCACGCTTACATTATATACACATCTTTATGTGTGAGTGTGTGTGTATTTGTCCTTACAAAAGCCAAAGTTCTATTAGCAGCTTGAACGTGATATATCATAACCCAAAAATAGTCTTCTTTTTTCTTTTTGTTTTTTTTCCCACATTTTAACGGTTACATTATATACACATCTATATGTGTGAGTGTGTGTATTTATCCTTACAAAAGCCAAAGTGCTCTGTATAATTGTCATCAATGCCAAGTACACCCACAACCACACATACACACATATAGAGAAACAGTGCCCCCCAAACCCATCTGCACCCATACTGTTTTCTCTATCCATGACATAAACTTGGATTTTTTTAATTTTTTTTTTCCTCTCCAGATTCCAACAAAAGAGAAAAGATCCACTTTTTTTTTTTTTTTGCAAATCTCTCAAACCATTTCTAATTTCTTTCCTCCTCAGTTTTGGTTAAAAACTTTAGGGTGAGAGGTTTGTTTGAATTTGGAACTTGTGATTTTATTTTATTTTATTTTATTTTTCGGGTTGGGAAAAGGTATGAAAGTGGCATGGAGGTAGAGGAGATGCCAACTCCAGGGTGTAAATTTCCGAGGATCCGCAACGGAAATGGTAGAACTGACTCAGCTAAGGTAGGGAAGAAAAGGGGTGAACAGTATCCCGAGGAAGAAGAAGCAGATGGAAAGGCAAAGAGGACCCACACTGGTGGCGGTGGCGGTGCCGGAGCCGGAGGAGTTGGTGTTGGCCTTGATATTACTACTCCTGGTGGTCTTGGTAGGCTTTGTGGCTGGCCTTCATCGAGGATTGTTAGGGTTTCTCGAGCATCTGGAGGAAAAGATCGGCATAGCAAAGTGTGGACATCCAAAGGGCTCAGAGACCGACGTGTTAGACTTTCCGTCAATACGGCGATACAGTTCTACGATCTGCAAGACAGACTTGGGTACGATCAGCCCAGTAAGGCAGTAGAGTGGCTGCTTAAGGCCGCGGCCAGCTCCATTGCGGAGCTTCCTTTAATCAACACTTCATTTCCAGAAACTCCTCAGCAGGTGAGTGATGAAAAGAGGTCTAGTGTTGGTACGGAACCTGGGTTTGACTCTGCAGAAGTAGAAATGGAAGCCGATTTATATCAACAGCAGCCACAGCAGCAGCAGCAACATGGCGGTGGTAATAATTTTTCCAAATCTGCTTGTAGTAGCACTTCGGAGACTAGTAAAGGATCTGGATTGTCACTGTCCCGGTCGGAGAGCCGAATTAAAGCCCGGGAGCGAGCAAGGGGAAGAGCTGCAGAAAAAGAGAAGGAGAAAGAACAACAGAATGTGAATCCGATATCCCAAAGTTCCTTCACTGAGCTGTTAACCGGTGGTATGAATAATTCTCCGAACACAAGCGGCAACAATAATGGCTCTAGTCCTAACAGGGGTAACAATGGCACTCCCAACGAGTCTAATTTTTTCCAAAAGTCGCCCAGGCAGTGGTCCTCAGCTCCCATGGAGTATTTTGGACTTTTAGGCCATTCCTCAACTCGTCCCACAAACCCTTCCTCCTCCAGTTTCTTTGGGCAAATCCAGCTCGGAAATCATCTCCACCCATCTCTAACTTCAGTTTCTTCGCCACTGTATAGTGTCCCTGCGGAACACCACTCGGAGCTTCAACATTTTTCGTTTGTCCCAGACCACCTCGTCCCAGTTGTGACTGCTGCTGCTGCAGCATCTGGGAATGGCCATACCAATAGCGCTAGTAATGGTAATAGCTGCGATTACAATCTCAACTTTACCATCTCGCCTTCATCTGCTTCTGGTTTTGCTGGTTTCTATAGGGGGACCCTTCAGTCCAATTCTTCTTCGCCATCTCTATTACCTCACCAAGTCCAGAGGTTTTCCACCATTGACAGACCATCAGCCTTCTTCACCACCAGTGCACCGCCTAATGTGGTTGTTGCCCCTGTGGAGGACCACCACCAGCACCCTTTCCTCCCTGCATTCGATGCCCCTTTGCAGCTTTTCTACGGTGATGGTGGCCGCCATTCTGACCAAAAAGGCAAAGTGAAAAACTGAGTTCCTTCAAGAGCTTGCTCCTCCTACCAAGCCCATCTTCATTCTGGTAATAAAAATTCAATTTTTTTTATTTTTTATTTTTTATCTTTCCAATTAATTATTTACTTTATCCCTTCACATGTCTTTGAGCGTTTTGCGCTGTCAAGGTTTCTCTTTTGCCAAAGCATTCATGGTGCTTTTTTGGATCTACGTGTTATCGTACACTGAGGTTTCTAGGTTTCACAAAAAGCAATACCCATTGGCCGATTTAATTTATATTTGATATCTGGGGGGTGGAGGGTGTATGGCCATTCATGATACCAGTGCTTAGATACCTGCGAACTGGGGATCGGCTTGTTGTCTCTTGGATTGTTCTCTTCTTTGGTTCCCTTAAATCTAGCATGTCTATGGCTAGGGCCAGGTGTTAGTCTTCCAGTGAAAGAACTTTTAGAAGAAATGGTTGAGGTTTCGACTGTCACCTACATCATCCTCTTCCATTTCTTTCTCAAATTCCTGTTTTTCTTTCATTTTTTTATTATTAGTGACCCAACCCCACCAAAATTCTTCTTGTGTTTTATTATTATTATTATTATTATTATTTTCCCTAAGTTATAACGTGGAAAACAGCTGTCAATTTATTGAGAAGCAAACAAGTAGGCGTAGGCCGGCCCTTCATTGAGCACTTTGGCTGCAAAAGGCGATATCCCTCGCCCGCAGGGCCCACACCGCCCAGCCCCATGAGCCTCGTGTGAGAGGTAAATCAGGGTGACTCAGCGGTAACCTTGGCAGGAGGACCAGTGCCTGGTGCCCACAAGGATCCACCCCCCACATTGGGGGATGAAAATCCACACTGCGGCTGCCAGGGCTCGATCCTGCGTCCTTGCTGCAATCTGCTGCCAAGTTACCAACTGTTCAAATTTCAAACAAACAGTTTTAAATTCAGTATAGGCCATGCAATTTTTAATAAGTTCAGTGTTCATTGAGCACTGAACTTATTAAAAATTGCATGGCCTATACTGAATTTAAAACTGTTTGTTTGAAATTTGAACAGTAGTATTACCTCTCAAAATTTCCTTCTGAGAAGAAATGGTGGAAGAAATGAAATGAATACTTGCTAATAACAACAGTCGTTTCAATATAGCATTGACCTAAGGAAGGAAGTAGAAAAATAAAGGCTTGTTTAAGCAAAAGTTCATGTTTTGGATTTGCGTATTGTTCTTAATTTGATGGCATCTCATTGCATTTATTTGTTCAGTTTTAGGATATGGAAACTTGCAGTGTTGCCCAGTTCGTTTTCATTGATTTTGTTTGTATGTTGGTTTGTTTTTAGTTTCTAAAGTAAGTCTAATGTATTATAATTCTTTATAATTTTAATGCAAATTTTTACTATTTAACTATATATTTTTATATTTTCAATACATTTTTTACATTTAAAATTACTTTTTTAAAATATGTTTAAAACCACTCCATAACCAACAGCAATTTGTATCATTTTCAATCAGTACAAGACATGATCTTTGCTAACGTTGATTAGCCACAATAGGACAAGTTTATATAAATTGATTAGTCACACTATGACAAGTTTAATGCTAAAAGTATTTACTATTTACTTAGGTTGTAAGTACAACGGCTCTAATGAACAACTTCCTCTTTCATAAGCTAATTTTTCTCATATTTTTCGCTTTCTTAAAAAGAAAATGATTCTAAGTGACAGAAAGTGTGTTTGAATTGATTCTTCAAGCGTTCCTATCAGATTGCAGGCTTGTGTATATGGTGGTTGAACTTGGATTTTGAATGCATTGCATCAAATCTTGAATCTTTGTCTGATGGTGGTGATGAACTAATATAATAATTTATGCCACAATCTGTAGCCATTTACGTGATGCGTCATTAAAGTTTTGATTGTCCATTGACAATTCATTTGTTGTCATCTCCAAATTACACTTTCATGTTTTCAAAAGATGATAGGTTGATAAATATACAAGCAAATGATTATTTCCCTAACAAAGGAAATATTCTCGCCCATTGTACTCCTATCCCTCCTTGATAGTGATACATACTTCCAGTCCTTTCCCTGCCACATAATCTGAAAAAATAAAATGAAAAATGATCATATCTTTTGCCTTTGCTGAAGTTTGGTTTTCTGCAACCGAGTGGTACATTTGCTTTGAATTAGTCACATAGGCATATAGACTGATTATCATTTTAGACTAGTATTGGTTATGTGTCACCCTACACCATAGATGGGTATATCTTACTCTAATATTGGCATAAAAGCTTTGTTGTTGTTTTATAACCAGTAACCAGGTTGGTCTATCCCTGATAATCTTCCTTGGAGTTTTTAAAAGTAGTAAATGACACCTAAGCAACGGTTGTTGTTTTCTTGTACAGTTAACCTAGATTTTGTGTTCTTTCTTCCTGGATTAATATAGTATTGATAAATCTGATTTCCCTCAAACAAGCAAAGAAGATCGTTTGGACCTTCTGATATAGTGTGTCCTCTAACATCAGTGGAATAATACACTGTACTTTCAATATAGAGGATCTCATCTCTCAATCAAGTAGCTAGGAGAGAAGAGAGCAATGAAATAAACTTCTGAGTCCCTTAACTCTACTCATTCAAATTGGTATCATACCCTGTACCATTTAAGTTTGAAAAAAAAAAAAAAAAACAGATAAATATAACATACTGAACCCATGTTCGTTTTAACATGGTTTTGAAAATACGTTATTAGAAAAGTTATTTTAATGTAAACATTGTGTTGAAAATCTAAAAATGTGTACTTAAATAGTAAAATGTTATATTGAAAATGATGAAAAAGTTTCAAAATACATTAAATTTACTAAAAAAACAAAAAACAAAACAAAACCATGAAAACAAACAAAAATGAAGTTGTCCTTTATCCGCATGTAAATATAGATCCTTCCCTTTCTCCTTGAACAGCTCTTTTTACCTCATTACCCAAAAAATAGGAGAAAATAATGAAATATTGAAAAGGAGAGGGGGGGATAAAACAGCATAATAAGATAATTAATTAAAGAAAGTCCAGACTTGAAGAATTTATTTCACAATAATGATATTCATATATTATTAAGTCATATTCACTTTTGTATAAGTTTGTTGATTGAGAAGTTGCTAAGGAAAATAAGTAGAATAAAAGAATAACAAGAAATTGGGAATTCTTGACTTGAGAATTTATTTTGAGTTAAATGGTACTTATATTAAAAATAATAACGAGATGCATTCATTGGTTGGATGTTTAGAAGACCTTTATCATGAGACATAATGAGTAAAGCAAGTCACTGAAATATCGTCTATGAATATGATTACAATTGTCTGACCCTAGTTTCTCATACTTCAGGACAAACATGGCAACTATTTATGGGGTTTCCTCTATTTATCCATGTGCATTAGCTTCTCTCCTTAGTTATTGGGTCTGTGAATTGTGAGTTTCTTGAATGTCAACATTATTCAGTGATTTTGCTACTAACTAGGCTCTCTCCAAACCATTTTGGTCGGACTGAGGTTAATTGATTTTCATTGGTTTATATTATAATATTTTTTAAAATGATTTCAGTACATATTTTTATTACTCAACTGCATATTTTTATATTTTTAATACAGTTTTTTAAAGAATTTTTTTTTCTCTCTCCAAATACATATTTTTAAAATTATCCCTTAAAATTTGCTAACGGACTTAGATATCATCCTCCATTTCCATAACCCAAACTAATGGAACACTTAATTTGAGGGAGTGAAGAATAAAACCATATATATAGCTCATGCTATATATTAGTAATAATATCTACTTGATGGACAAGTTACTGGTAAATAGATTTGCAACTTGTTTTCTTATCTTGGCATTTTAAGATGATTAAGTGAGTAGATTCATTTGTTCGTATAGCTATTGCTGAAACCTACGTCAGCCTCACAGTAATTTGCTAACTGAAGCAAGATAAATTGTTGTTAAAAGTTGTGCTATCAAAATGTTAAGAGTACTTGATTTGATAGGTCATCTCACCTATTTCCCTTCAAGATTTTCTCAATTTTATAAATTACTCCATTTGTTCTATTATAAGAGTTCCTTTTGAAAAATATTTTTTATTCCAATAGAGGAATTCACTTTCAAAAATTTTACTATTTTAGGGATAGAAGGATATAAATGGGATAATATGTGTCAAATTAGCTATTTTAGGTGTTGTACCTTGAAATTCATAATAAATTGTACATTAATCAAAATGGATTCTTCTTATGGAACGAATGGAGTAGTTTTTAGAAACCTACCTTCTTACATTGTCAAGGAAATCTAAGGACAGCTATAATTCAAGGGGTTCTAATGCATGGGAGACTTAGGTGTGTTGCTGGTTCCTCAAACCTTGGAGCTCAGCTCTTTATTTAGCGCTAATGCTTTGTTTTCATTGTCACCAAATTATAATTGTTTTTTTGGGGGAAGGAACTTTTGGGAAAAAATTATTTCTGGAAAATTGTGCAGGGAAAATGTGTAGTGATTAGATTATTTTTTGAAATAATGTGATTAAAAATTTAGAGTAAATTTTTAATTTTAAAATTTAAAATGAATATAGTGAAATATGAGTGTTTAAATATGATTTTCTGAAAAGAAATCAAAGTAAACAGAGCATATAGGATAATTATCTTCCAACCTCTGTTACGAACATGAATAGTGCTCTCTTTGTCCCATTAAAAGAGTATAGTGTTACATCTATATGGAATGGTCACAAAATAATTTTGAAACCAGACTTCTATATGGAATGGAAAGAGTACTAGTTTAAGTTTAGCTTTCCTGAAATAAGGAAGTTGTAGCTTTCCTAAAGCACTCCGTGAAGGTCACATCTTTCCCTACACCATCACTCCGTGAGCCCCGAAATCTGAACCTGTCAAACTTCGAGATGATTGAGGCAAGAGAAATTATGTTGATGGGCTGTGTTTCTTGCTTATGAGATTTTTGTGTATGCTTAAATAATCATAACTAAAGTGGATATTAAAGGGCACCTGGGGAGGAATGATTGGTGGTGGTTAATAGGAGTCTTGTAACCCTGAGGTCATTGATTCGAACCTTGAGAATGCAAGGGGAAAAAGAAAACGTGAAGTCTTTAGGGGTGCAAGGTACAGAGAAAAAACAAAAATATTCAAGGGCACCTAGGAGTTTTGTTTCTTGAGTTTCTTAATAAATACGATGTTAAATTAACTATTTTATACTTGTTCCGCACCAATTTTCTGTACACGATCGAGGATTAACTTGAAATTTGTCTGAATTAATGCAGGTAAACAAAGATTAATTGAGGGGTGCCTAAAAGCATGCTTGATTTCGTGGTGCGGACTGTGGTTATATGTAATATGTTCGTAACTAGGTTGATATTTGGCTCAATTGAATTGCTAAATAATTGAGCAGGCATTCATGTCATGTCTTTTTCTTTTTTCTTTTAATTAAAATATTGTTGCTTGATTGCCAGGTCTTGCATGTGGGTTTTGATTGATAGATCGATGATGATGCATGGAATGTTACGTTTTACTCATTCAGGTTTCTAGTTGGTTTAGTGTAATAATTGTTTAAATAAATTGGTGTACATGTAATTGGTTCATTTGCTTTCTATTAACCTTTTGAATCTCAACGGATTCGAAGGGTTGAATAAGCTTCTGGAACGCTTCAAATTCTTATCAAAGTTAGTGGATCATGGCTGTTTAGTGTCTAATGCTAATTTGCATCTTTACCAACTTACGAATTTACACTGCTTTGTCCTGTACGCAACGAACATCGCCTTATCCTCTGCTTCCTGAATAGGATATGGTAATTCAATTCTCTAATGCTATTATAGGTGAAATGAATATGTTTGTGTTATGGTCAGAATAGAAGAGTTTGGGATTATTCTCGGATTGGATCGAATCGATTTTGACTAGCAGTACGTTTGATATTATAGGTAAAATGAATGTGTCTATGTTATGGTCAGAATAAGAGTTTGTTTTAAAATTTACAAATCTTTCCTAGAAGTATAATTTGAACCTTAACCTCATAGTCTACAAACAGGTATTTTACCACTCGATCTAGAAATGATAAACTTGAGGTTTAAATTTGAATGTTTAATGTTATAACCATAAATTAAAGTATTCTATATCTTAATGACAATTCAATTTGAGAAAACAAACATTTTGGTCCCTTAAATGGCTCAATGTTTTTTTTTGTTCCTTACATTTCAAGTGGTGAGAAAATATCATTCATATTTTGTTAGTGTACATTTTTTATTTCCTCACTACCTTTCATCCATTTTTTCATCCAAAAATTCACATGCAACTCACATGCTTAATATTAAAATGGTAACATTGAAATAAAATAATAAAAGTTAGTATTAACTATTAAATAATTCATCGTTAATTCTTTTCATTTTTTTTCATTATTTCTTTTCTTATATGACCGTACTTTCTATATTTATATTACATATAATTATATTAATAAATATATGAAAAATTTTTTCTATTAGGGACGGCGGAAGTTTCATAATTAAAAAATATGGTTAATTTTTATATAATTATTAATAAGGGTAGTAATTTATTTACTAAAAATAGAAATATTATTTACATTGACACAAATATCCTCTAATCTGGCTTTTTTTTTTCAAAATTTCGTAATTTTAATTTTATTTTGCCTCTCGGAGTACGACCATGGGTATGCCTGCGAAAGAGGTGGAACAGAGATGATGATTGCCAACGCTACATAAACAAGCCTATTTTGAGAATTGAATATGGAAAATCAATTTTCAAGTTCAGTTGTTCAGATTCTTTTTCCCTATCTTTCCATCCCCTGTAGTTATGTACGCCTGAAAATTCAACTGCATCTCCCTCACCAGTCATCATCACCGTCAGAACGCCATTTCCGATACATATGGAGAACTGAATTATTTCAATTGGCCAACACCTTGCCATAATTGTCAAAATATCGGAATGGCATTCTGGCGATGGTGGTGGTGGTGGAGAAGCGGTTGAACTTTTAGGCGTAACTGCAGGCATGGAGAGATGGGGGAAACCGATGACGTTGGAGTAGGCGATGTAGGTGCTGGTTCCGCTGTCGCTGCTAGCGACGGGGCGCTGGAGTTACAGTGGGATCTATTTCTTATCGCTAACACCACGATGATGATTTCTGTCTCAGGTCACAAAATGTTTCGTTACCGTTAATGAAATAAAAGGCTCGGAGTGATCTCTGTTCACCTCTTTTGCAGCGATACCCATGGCCGGACTCCGCGCGGCGGAAGAAGATTGAAATTTTGGAATTTGGAAAAAGGCAGATTAGAGGATATTTGTGCCACTGCAAATACATTTCTATTTTTTAGTTAATAGATTATCGCCCTTATTAATAATTATGTAAAAATTACACCCTCTTTTTTAATTATAAAACTTCCACCGCCCCTAATAGAAATTTTCCCAAAAATATTAGATTAAATATTTAAAATTTTGAGGGGATAATTCTTAACAATGAAAAACCATATTTTTCTTTAATTATATATTTATATTAGTGAAGTGACCACTTCTTATTATTCATTTATATTTTTTTTTTTAGTAATGTCATAAGCTATATAGAAGCATGCTTGGTGAAGCAAAAATTCTTTTCTTTTTCAACAACAATAGGAAGAAGGAAAAAAAAAAAAAAAAAGAGAAATCCATATGTTAGTGGTATTTTCTTTTGAAACAAATTTATGTACATTAATTTTTTATTTCATTTTTTGTGTACATCAATTTAAGAAAAGACAATGGGAAAAAGTACTGACATTATTTGTACATATATTTTTGAATAATGATACAAATAGTAAATTATTTTGAATTTATATAATGAATTTATAAAAGAGATGAAAATTTTAAGTTCAATTTATGTTTTTGATTAGCAATATTTTCAAAATCAAACTCAGATATAAATATGATCATGGTTCTAGAACCGTGGTTATGATTCTGGAATTGTCGATTCCGGTTCCATGAAAAGTGGAACCGAAATTGGAACCTTGGGGACAGTTCCAGAATCGCCGATTTTCAGTTTTGTCAAGGTTCCAATTCCGTCAAGATTCTGATTCTGTCATGATTCCGATTATGTCAAGATTCTAATTCTATCATGGTTTCGATCGAAAGAATTTTAATTTAATAATCAGTTTATATTTATATATACTTTAATTTAATTATTCAATAATTACTTATATTAATAATATATGTAATGTAAATTATACAATTAGTATATATATTATTATAATACATAGTATAAATTATCATAATATATGTAATATAAATTAATTATGTATTTCTACATAAATAAACATATAAAATAATAATAATAATAATAATAAGTGAGAAATAACAAAAGAAGAGGTAGCTGGAGTGGTTAATTATTTTTCCTCAAGACTCACTATTAAGTTGAGGCGTGGGTTTGAAATCTTACTTGCAACTTACAAGTTCAATATTTTAGCTACTCTAACTTGGGAAATGCGGTTGCCGGATCATCAGGAGGGGGAACCGGAATCGTGGGCGATGATTCCGATTTCAGTTCCGAAGCTACCGGTCTGGTTCCAGGTCAGAATCCATGGCCATGATTACTCAGATCTAGTAGTACACATAAAATAATTTCAAATTTTATAAGGGAAAATCGCAGTTTTTGTCCTTAATTATTGAAACTCGCACTTTCAGTCCCCTAACTATCACTTTTTCGCTGGTTTGGTCCCTCTTACTAGCAAGCTATCAGGTTACCGGTCATTTTGGGTCAAAATGAAAAATATATAAAATATTTGGGCCAAATCATAATAACTCAAAACTTTTTTAGTGCCTTTTTTTTTTGTTTAAAGAAAAATTTCACTTTTAGTTTATTTTTTAAAAACGTTTTGAGTTATTACGATTTGACCTAAATATTTTATGAATTTTTCAAAAGGGTCCAAATTACTGTTGACGTTGTTAGTCAACTGGTAGCTTACCGGTAAGAGGGACCAAACCGATGAAAGAGGGATAGTTAGGGGATTGAAAGTGCGAGTTTCAATAATTGAGGGAACTGAAAGTGTAACTAGGGTATAATTGAGGGACCGAAACTGCGATTTTCCCAATTTTACAAGATGGTGATCTATAGTTCTAATTCATTTTGGTTATATTTTATCATTCTCAATGTTAGAAATAATACATATTGTATTATTTGTATAACTTGAATGAATACGATATACACAGAATAGCCTTTATATAGGGCTATGATACAAGATAAGCTCAACATATAAAAGGAAGTTATTCAATTGAAATCAATTACAAATACAACATATCGTAACACCCCCCCCCCCCATCAAACTCAAGGTGATGAAGTTTAGCACAGTTTGAGTTTGGAAACCAAAGTGCGAAAACGTCCGGGAGAATGAGCCTTTGTAAAGAGGTCAGCAATCTGATCTTCTGACAAAACAGGGACCAGTGTCAATGCCTTCAGTAACAGATGATGTCGTACAAGATGACAGTCAATCTCAATGTGCTTGGTGCATTCATGGAAGACATCATTTTGAGAAATCTGTATTGCACTCTGACTATCACACGATAGCGGTGTGCTGGAGGTGGCCGAAACACCCATATCCGAGAGAAGCCATTTGAACCACAACAATTCAGCAGTAGTGTCTGCTAACGCCCGGTATTCAGACTCTGAACTGGAACGAGAGACGACTGATTGTTTCTTGCTTCGCCAAGAAATAAGGGAGTCCCCAAGGAAGAAACAAAAGCCAGTCATGGATCGGCGATCAGTTGGGTCTCCAGCCCAATCGGCATCTGAGAAGGCTCGTAATTCTAGTGGGGAGTTAGCCAGAAAATGAAGCCCATATGCAATTGTTCCCCTAACATAGCGTAAGATCCGTAGAACAGCAGCAAAGTGAGCTGAACGAGGAGCAGACATGAACTGGCTGACAAGGTGAACAGCATGGGCAATGTCGGGCCGAGTAACTGTTAGATAAACCAAACTACCAACCAACTGACGATACCGAGTGGGTCATCAAGAGGTTCACCATCACCCGGGAGAAGTTTGAGATTGGGTTCAGTCGGAGTCTGGATAACCTTAGAGTCTGTGAGACCTGCACAGGACAAGAGAGCGGAAGCGTATTTTGTCTGAGTGAGGTGATATCCAGAGGCAGATCTGTGGACTTCAAGGCCCAAAAAATAGAACAGATAGCCCAAATCTTTCATCTCAAATTGGGTATGAAGAAAGTCCTTTAAGTCACGGATACCCAAAGCATCATCACCCGTAATGACCATATCATCCACATATAAGAGAAGCAGAATAGTCCCAGATGAGGAGTTTTTGACAAAGAGAGCAGAATCATAGGAACTGATTCGAAAGCCAAGTTGACAAGTGTGGAGCTGAACTTGGAATACCATGCTCTAGGTGCTTGCTTTAGCTCATAAAGGGCCTTGCGGAGACGGCACACCTTGGAGGAAGATTGGAGAAAACCTGATGGAGGCTGCATATAAACTTCCTCTGAAAGATCCCCGTTAAGAAAGGCATTTTTGACATCCATCTGTGACAACTCCCAATGACGAGAAGAAGCTATTGCAAGAAGAGCTCGAACATAAGTAATTTTGGCCACAGGAGCAAAGGTTTCTTCATAATCAATCCCATATTCCTGAGTGAACCATTTGGCGACTAGTCGTGCCTTATAGCGTTCGATAGAGCCATCAGAATGCGTTTTGATTTTGTGTACCCATTTGCATCCAACCACAGATTTCCCTGGGGGCAGGTCAACCAAGTCCCAAGTATGATTTCTAAGGAGGGCTTGTAGCTCTTCATGCATAGCTTGCTGCCAAAGAGGGTCAGAACGAGCCTCTCGGAATGATTGAGGCTTATAAAGAGTAGCAAAAGCAAAAGAACAGAGGTACTCATTGAGAAATGGGGGAGAATGTCTTACCCTTGTGGATCTCCGAGGAGGGAGAGACGAGGTGGAATCCACAGACTGAGCAGTAGTTTCCACGGGGACGAGATTATGAGAGCTAACACCAGGAGCGGGGGTGTCGATGGAAAAGTCGGAAAGACCTACACCAGAAGAAGAGGTATCGATGGAGGTGTCGATGACTGTGGGAGTGGTGAAGTACAAGAGTGACTGAGTAGGGGAAAGATGAAAGGAAGAGATACTGGAGAAGGATTTATGTTCCCAGAAGGTCACGTGTCAGGAGAGCCGAAGACGTTCGGAAATGGGATCATAACAACGATAACCCTTATGTTGAATCCCATAACCAAGAAAACAACACAATCAAGAACGAGGCTCTAGTTTGGTCCTTTCATGAGGCTGGAGCATAACAAAGCATGCGGATCCAAAAACTCGAAGGGTATGATAATCGGGAGGGACACCACAAAGACGCTCATAAGGGGAGGTGTTATGGATAATAGGAGAAGGAAGTCGATTGATGGTATATACAGCTGTGAGAGCCGCTTCCCCCCAAAAGCATTCAGGAACATTGGTAGAGAGTAGCAATGTGCGAGCAGTGTTAAGAATGTGTTGGTGTTTTCGCTCGGCACGTCCATTTTGTTGGGATGTACCTAGACAGGAACACTGAGGGATGGTACCATCTTCGTGAAGAATGGTGAGAAAGGAAGAGTCAGTGTATTCTGCAGCATTATCAAAACGAAATATTTTAATGGTTTTGGAAAATTGGGTACGAACCATATTTTGAAATTCACGATAGATTTGTAAAAATTCAGAACGACGTTCCATTAAGTAGATCCAGGTAAAACGAGAATAATCATCAATGAAGATAATGAAATAACGAGAGCCACCCATAGTAGGAGTGGGAGCAGGACCCCAAACATCAGAATGAATCAGATCAAAAGGCTGAGAGGAAACAGAGTCAGTTAATGAAAAGGGCCATGCACGTTGTTTACCAAGTTGGCAAGAGATACAATCAAATGAATTATTGTTGACAGATCCTAATGATCCGTTGGATACTAGTTGTTGAATGCGGGACAAGGAAGCATGACCTAGTCTAGAGTGCCAGAGCTGCAGAGAGGCTGATTTATTGTCAACGACGGCATGAGCTAAAGTAGGGATGGATAGAGATGTGAGCTCAAATAAACGACCGACTTTACGGCCTGTCTCAACTTGCTCCCCAGTCTGTGGATCCTGTATGACACAACCACGTTTCGAAAAATGTAAGTCAAGATCAAGATCACAAAGTTGACCCACAGAGAGTAAGTTAAAGGCTAAATTAGGGACACAAAATGTATCTGGAACAGAGAAAGTGGATGTGGACACAGTGCCAATGTGGCTGGGAGTTAGAGATGAGCCATTAGTGGTACGTATGACAGATGCAGAGGATAAAGAATGTTTAGAAGTGAAAACAGATGAATCAGGTGTCATATGATTGAAGCAAGCAGAGTTAAGAAGCCAAGGAGAACTACCTGGAGTGACGGAGAGTACAGGGGAAGAGGTAGACTCACGGCGTGAGAGAACTTGAGTGATCAGCCCTTCAAGCCCAGCGGTGGTGAGGGAGGCAACCGGGAGGGACAGAGAAGCAGAGGGACCTGTCTGGGACTCATGTTGAACGGGAGCAGCAGGGATACCTTGGCTAATTGCAGCCAATCGTCTACGTCATGTATCAATCGTATGGCCTAATAGATTGCAATACTTGCACTGTTTTCGACCCTTACCACCATTAGGTCGAGTAGTAGGAGGAACAGACAATGAGCGAGCAACCTGTGAAGATGGAACAACCATAACCATATCAGTGGACTTAGGTTGCATGCCCCGAATGCGTGTTTCCTCTGAAATCAGTTCGGAGAGAGCTGATTGGAAGGTAGGCAAAGGGCGACGATGCAGAAGAGTGGCTCGGAAGGGTTCAAATTCGGCTCTCAAAGCCATCAGAAACTGAATCAGGCGAAGGTTATCGCGATAGGCAACAAAGAGAGCAGAGTCATCAGGGCAGGCCCACTGAGGTTCAGAAGGGGCCAACTGATCCCATAGAGAGTTCATCTGGGAGTGGAAAGCATCAATAGACTGGCCCGATTCCTGACGTAGAGACTGAACATGAGTGACAAGTTGGTATTGGTGAGCTAGATCAGCGGTAGTGTAGCGTTGGGCAAAAAACTCCCAAGCTCCCTTTGCAGTCGCAACATTATTTAGCAGAGAACCAACACTGGGAGTACTAGTGTTGATGAACCAAGAGACAATTTTATTGTTAACACTATCCCACTCCTCCAATATATCATCATGGCAGCCGAAGACATTTCTTTCGCCTGGATTGGTTTAGCTCGTTCACCAGTAACGATACGCCAAAATTTTCGACTCTGAAGAAAACGGCGCATTGCAGGCATCCAAAGGCCATAATTAGTGCCATCAAGAATAATGCTGATCGGGTGAGTCACATCATTAAATTGAGAGGAAGCCATTACAATGTGCAAGCCAAAACAAGCCTTAAAGCAAACAAAAAAAATGAAAAATAACCCACCAAGGCTTCACGTGACCAAGAAGTAAATTAGGCTGACATCACATATATATATAAAAATCAAGATGACATCACGAGGACAAAGAAGTCAATTACGCTGACATCACCTATATATAAATCAAGATGATGTCGCCTATAAAGCAGGATGATGTTACCTAGTCTTCTTCACTGGATGAGATTTATGGGCGAAACTCACGACCGAAACAGACGCAGCGACCAGCGACGGGATTCTGGGACTTCAGATCTGGGAGGGATTTCAGATCTGGAATGTCGGAGAAGACGGAAGAGGTGCTGACGAGCTTTGCAATTGCAGCTTAAATCGTCGGCAATCGAACGTCCTCCGCCGGAAAGTATGGCGGCCTGAGGTAGAGGGCGGCGGCGCTGTGGAAGAGACCAATTTTAGGGTTTTGGCTCTGATACCATGTTAGAAATAATACGTATTGTATTATTTGTATAACTTGAATGAATACGATATATACGGAATAGCCTTTATATAGGGCTATGATACAAGATAAGCTCAACCTATAAAAGGAAGCTATACAATTGAAATCAATTATAGATACAACATATCGTAACACTCAATAAACGAGTTTCTACCAACAAAATCATATATTTATTTTGATATTTTTCATATCTTTACTCGATTATTGTATGTATTTAGAATTAATATGATTATAAAAAATATGATTATAGTTAGAAAAAATAATGGTAAATTAATAGTTAATACCAAGTATTTTTTTATCTCAATTTTTCTATTTAAATATTTAACATGTAAGTGGCATATGATTTTTTAGATTAAAAAATAAATAGAAAGTTATTGAGGGATCGAAAAGTACACCAACAAAATATAAACGATATTTTCTTACCATTTGAAATGTGAAGGACAAAAAAGATAATTGAATAATTTGTGAGGGACTAATGACGGTTTGCTCATTTAATTTTTACCATATGAATCAAAATGTTTAGGCTTTGTATGGTATTCATTTTGAGATACAGTTTGGAAAGAGTTGAATGGTATTATATTTTTGTTTTTTTTTTCTTCTTGATATAGTATTATGTTTTGGTTAAGTTGAGAAACAATGTTCACAACTATATTGGTTTAAGCTTAATTTTGAGTTGCGGTATATGAAAAATAGCACTTTTGGTCCCTTTTGTTTTGAGTTTGGCACTTTTACCTATATATTTGAAATTTTAACTAGTTTTGGTCCCTATAACCTGCTATAGGATGTTTTCAGATCATTTGGGCACTTTGTGCAAAATTTTTATAAAAAATGGTCAAAATTTAACTATAAAAACTCAGAGACAATTAAAATTGAGATGAACAGAAAGCAATTGTGACACTTTTTTTTGTGAACACATGATTTTATAAATTTTATTTTAGACCTTATAATTTATAATAAATTTTAATAATTAAAACTGGACCTAAATATTTATGATTTTTTATATAAAAAATCAAAATGACTTGAAATTTTTTTATAGCAGGTTAAAGAGACCAAAACTATCAAAATCTCAAACGTAAAGGGTAGAAGGGCCAAAGTCAAAAAAAAAAAAAAAAAAAAACCAGATTTGATGTTTTTCCTTGCAGTATATATGGAACCACAGTTTAGAATGAATTAAGAAACATTATTTTGAATTATGGTTTAAAGAAAGTTTTGAAATATTGTATGGTATTTGAGATGGGAAATGGGTTAGAATGACTTGTTAGACCGATGATCTCAATTCTTATTTTGATGATATGTTAACAAATTTATGATCTTAATTTAATCACTCAGCACTTAAAGACTTTGTAGAAAAATGGAGAAAAAGTGCATAAAAAAGGAGGATGCGACACTAGTTGTACTTAGTAATCAAGTTAGCACCCAAAAGAGTAAAGCCGTAGAAAGCAAAAGAAGAGGAGATGCCAAAAGAGGTGCTAAATCACACCCTAGGTCGCAGACAAGGTAGTCGCCAAAAAAAAGAAAAAGGCTTTGTGAGGCCTTTTGCCACTTTTGTAAATACCCCCAAGTATTGAGGTAATCTTCCCCATCAATTCCCCTACACTTAAGATTCATTTGAGAGCTCACTTCTTCATCTATCTACCTTTTAGATTAGATGTTTGAGTTAGAATTGAGAGATTTAGGAAAAATATTTGTGCTTATCTTTTCTATTTCATTGTAAACTCCATTTGTGGAGATTCTCATCTTGTAGAAATATTGAGAGAAGTCCTAAATGTTGAAGATGAAGCTATGACTTAGACTACATCGCTTAGTCTTGCTATTATCCTTTAGTTGTTGTAACAAGATTATACTGATAATATTCTTTAGTTGAGAGTATACTACATATAGATGATGATAGGTTGTTAGGCTTAGATTGCTTTTCTTGTACTCTAAATACCTGTACTATTCATCAATGTGTGAATTATCCCTTTCATAAGCTTTACATAAACACTTGAGAAGTGGTGTAGGCATCTTATTAATTTGAACATCTATATATATCTACATAAGTCACACAAAAACGAGCTATAAAATATTATATTTTTGTCTATTATTTTTAGTTTTGCTTTTTGAAAATTTTATTATTTGGAGAGAATTCTATGAACATGTCCATATACTACGTACTACGATGATTTTACTTGTTGAAGTCCTAACCGTAATTGGATATATTATTATGATATTTTATATGCTTGTTTCATTATTCTAAGAATTTATTTGTAATTACATATTTTGATGTTTTACATATGTATGTATTTTCTCACATAGTTGAAAAATACAATTGAAATAGTAGTTTTTAAATTTGGGCACTTTAATGCAAAATATTAATTAGTCCCGTTGACAAATTTAAAAGTGATATATGATCACCTGAGTGAAAAATATCAATTTGTCCTGTTGACAAATTTGAAAGAGAGATATAATGACCACTTGATTGCAAAGTATCAATTTGTCCCGTCGACAAATTTGAAATAGAAATTATTTTGATTATTATATTTGATATATTTTCTTTCTGTCACGGATCAAATTAATGAGTTTTTTTGGAAACTCACGAGTTTCGTTCAATAAAGCTGCTCCATTTCCTGAAGTAAATGTGAGAGCTATGCACCCCTATTATCCGTAAAATAATCTATTTCCCGAAATAAATGTTGTAATCATAAATCCCTTATAATATATAAATATCTCATTTCTTGAAGTAAATGTGATCATTTTGCATTCATATAATGCACAAAATCGCAGTCATAAGTGTGAATTTTATGATAACAATTGTAATAATGATTATTCAAATATGTTATATTCACCACCAGAAGTGAAAGAATAATATTAAAATACAAAATTATAACTCCCCACCAGAAGTGGGGGAGTTGTGAGAAAGATAAAAGTAAAAGAAGAAATTTAGATAACAAATGTTATCGTTGTGGCATGAAAGGCCATTGATCATGTACCGGTTGTACACCAAAATATATGGATACTGTCTATCAAGAATCATAGAGAAAAAATTAAAGATAAAGTCAACTTTTATATGCAATGACGTTGTGGAATTAATTTCAAGTTTGCACCCTAAAGGTAATAATATTGTAAAGGTTTAAAAATAAATTTCTTACTTCATGTATTTTGATTAATTAATTTTAATTTGATGTTAACAAGTATTATATTTATTGTTAATTTATGATTTTAATATTTGTTGGGATTTGTGAATATTG
Source organism: Leptodermis oblonga (assembly GCA_016801395.1). Taxonomy (NCBI): domain Eukaryota; kingdom Viridiplantae; phylum Streptophyta; class Magnoliopsida; order Gentianales; family Rubiaceae; genus Leptodermis; species Leptodermis oblonga. The sequence continues at coordinate 22,116,289 of CM028756.1, read as the reverse complement.
TACTGAAATATATATAGCATTTGAAATTTAATTTTGTGATGAAAATAAACATTTCAATGGTCAATCACAAAGTATTATGTCCAGAAGACAGTGCTACAACACATTGCAGATAAGGATAAGAAATAATGTTCTTATTTGATAATGTCATAAACTATTGTTAGTACTATATATTTGGTGGTACAAATTATTAAAAACTCCAGAAGAGTAATTATCATTTTACCTGGGGGAACAAAATATTGCACTTGATGATGCATTATTTTTTTTAAGTTCCAAAGAAATTTATTGAGATTTCTAAAAATATTTGCCGAAATAGATATCATATTACTAATTAAAACGAAGGTGATAAAAAATACTTGTACACTACAAGTACTATTTATGAAAACAAACTTTTATTGCAAAAGTTACCTTCTTATTCCTCCAGGTTGTACTACACATATATTACTGCAATTAAAATTTATGCAACAGTATACCAGACATTTACTAATGAGTTTATTATGGCACGACCGGTTAGGCCATTTAGTTCTATAATGATGCGAATAAAATAGAAAATTCATTGAAGGGCTGGAAGATTCCTCAATTCAATGAATTCTCGTGCAATGCTTGTTCTCAAGACAAACTGCTTGTAAAGTCATTACCTCCTGTGAAAATTCGTACCAAAACTCTTGCACTAGTAGAACATATATGGTAAAATATTTATGGGCTTTTTCACCCACCGTATAGACCATTTAGGTATTTTATAATTTAGATTGATGCATCAACCAAATTGTCACATTACGTTTATTATTAAAAATCGCAACCTAGAGTTTGCAAAATTACTTGCGGAGATAATTTGACTATGAGTTTTCTTACAATATAAATAATTATTACATGTCTTTGGGAGAAGTGTGGAATATCCTATTGTTTATATTCACATAGAAAGCGATCTTGTAGAATCGTTTTATTAACTTATTTACATGACCATTGTTTTTGAGAATAGAACTCCCGATATATATATTTGGGGGCATAAAATATTGCATGTTGCAACATTCGTTCGCATTAGGTCAATAAATTTTAATGAATTCTCTCCCCAACAAATAGTTTTGGTCAAAAACCAAAATATTTCTCATCTGATAATTTTCTGAATGTGCGGCTTATATTATGATTACTCCACCACAACGCACAAAGATAAGACCTCAAAGGAGGTTAGAAATAGATGTTAGGCATGAATCTGCACTATAAAATATCTTAAAACTAAAGTTGGAGATTTATACACTACTTATTTTATTGATTGTTATTTTGATAAGTCAGTTTTCCCAACATCAGGGGGAGCAAAGTACGTAGCCAATTAAGAAAATTACTTTGAGTGAATTATCAATGATCATCGTATAAAATTATATAAACCGGAGTTCAAAAGATAATTCATTTACAACTTGCATTTGTCAGACATTTTTTTTCTGACCCTGATAAGTGTAACTCCAATCACATATATTGGCTGATAATGCTCCTATGATATTTGATGTCCTTGAAGGACATTATACCACTAATAAAGAATTTAAGGCAACACCAAAACATGGCAGTCTAATCGGTTCCAAGAATTAAATCCTCGAGAAAACGGAGCAAGTGATAAAGATGGTAAAATCAAGATGTTAGATATTCCAGAAGAATTTTCATGATTAAAAACTCTTGAAGATTTCTCAGCATGACAGATAATAAGTTTCTAGAAGAAGCTCAGGTACTTGAAAATTTGGTTAATAATGAGATTTCAACTATGTCATGTCTGATTGCTAATTATGGAACCTAGCTATGAACAATCGACGTCGATGATATGCAGTAGTTGCCATTATGATTGAAAACGAGGATCATCAATCTGGGTCTGTGAATAAATGTCGACATATACATTATTGCCCAAGAAAAGTGAAGGAAATGAAAAGACGCGATTTTGTAGAATTGAATTCAATGCTTCAAAGAGAAGTTTTTGAGCTAATAATTCACACATCTGAAGTGTGTAACTTGTTAGTCATAAATGAGTATTTGTGAAAAGTGAAATGAAATAATGAATTGCCACAATTTATCACACAAGTTTTTTTCTTGAAGAAAATGTATTGATTATGGGGCGGCATAATCTCATATGGTGGATGCAATAATTATTGTTACTTGCTTTATCTGACAGCAAGAGAAATTTTAAAATGCGTCTTATGGATGTCATGACAAGCCTATTAGAATGGCTAAGGAAAATCTCTGAAAGATTTAAATTTCCCTGAAGGCATGATGCAGTTTATCATGATATTTATTATATTAAATTATGTAGAGCTCTATATATATTTTTTATTGAAGGATCCAAATCCCATTTTATATTAATTATTTTGTTTAGAACTCCTGAAGAGTCTCAAACCATTATTGATTATTTAAAGTATGATTTTGAATAAGAACTCTTGAAGAGATACAAATGTGGTTGAATACTTGAAACAAGAAGTTCAAAATGAAAAATCTTTGAAATACAACATTTGTCTTGGTTTTAAAATTGAGCACTTAAAGAATGACATCTCTTTGAATCAATCTTCTTATACTGCTAAAGTGTCGAAACACTTTTATATGAATCAAATACATGCTTTGAGCACAATTATGAGTGTAAGATTACTTGATGTTCATAAAGATCCATTTTGTCATCATAAGGATGATGAAGAACCATTTGGTCCAGAAGTACCACATTTTAAAGCTATCGAAATAATAATGTTTCTTGCAAGTCATACACAAGTTTTGAAATATGTTTGCAAGTCATGAACACATATGTTTCTTTAGTTTGAAGGAACAATAAATATGGGATCTTTATTTTTGAAATACACAAGTATGATCTTCCAAGTTATGCAGATGTTGGATATTTTATTGATTCTTATAATACACAAGTATGATCTTCCAAGTGATGTGCTTACATGCAGTGGTACAACTATTATGAGCATTAAATTAATGAAAGAAATCATAGCTGCTACTTCTTATAATCCCGCTACACCATGCAATTCATAAAGCATGTCGTCAGCATGCTTGGTTAAGATCTGCAATCCAACATATTTGAGGATCAAGTGGTTTGCACTCAGACGAAAAAGTTTTCATTATTTTCTTTGAAAAGAATACTATATGTATTGCTCAATTGCAGGAATGATACATCAAATATTTATTCACTCAGAATCAACTTCAACGTTTGAGAGGTTGAGATATAAGATCGGAATGCAACGATGGAAAGATATCAAAAGATGTGCTCAAGATGGGAGTTACCCACTATACTCTTTTTCCTTAACCAAGTTTTTTTCCCACTGGGTTTTTACTAGTAAGGTTTTTTAACGAGACAGTGTTGTACTAAAAAAATGTACTTTTTTTTTCCCTCACTAGGTTTTTTTCCCACTGGGTTTTTCTAGTAAGGTTTTAACTAGCATTTATCTTAATAGTGGACATTCAAGGGGGAGTGTTATACATATATTGTATTATTATGAATATCCATTATCACTACCCATATTACCTCATGATTCTTCAACTACCCCATCACCCCTATTAGATTAGTGTCCTTTGTAATTACTTTCATGTGACCCTTGAGATGGTCTTGTAATTTCATGAAGAATACTTATGCCAATAAATATGAGGCTTAACTGAACAAATATGAATAATAAAAGATGATGGAAGTATAGAAAAGTTTTATACCTATTTCTCTCTAATAATATATGCTTCTATAGTAATATAGAGTGTTAGTTTTATAATAGAAAAGAGTTTTTTTTTTTTAAATTTCTTTTTAGAAGAAATTTTTAAAGTGCCAAGAACATAGCTTACCCCTCCCCTCTTAGGTTTCAAATACTAAAAGGGGATTTTCATAACTGTAACCCATTCTGCCCTTACATTAATTTTTAATAACTACATACAAAAAATATTTATTTTACAATAAAATTTTAAATAAGATCAATAAAAATTATATTAAACATACCAATTAATGATGTTTCTAAAAAATAATAAAAGATATAACTTATCAACTAATTTTACCAAATTAGACTTTAAAAAAACTAATAAAATTATTCGACAACATTATAGAAAAGTAAAACTAAATATGTGGTATGTTTATAAGGAAATAAGTTAAAACAATAATATGGATAAAATAAAAGAATAGTTTCGTAAATTAAACATGAAATTTTACAAAAAAAAAAAGTTAAGTGGAGCACTAAGTCATTAGCAATAAACTGACTTTTATTGTTTAAATTTTTTTTAAAGGGAGTCGATTAAAATGTTAGAATTTTTTCCATCAAAAAGTTTAAAATTTTATTTCTTAATCAAATAATTTTAAACATCAAACATGCCCTAATCGAGTTCAATATCAAAAGAATGACACAAGTAGTGTCATAGCAAATATTAGCACCACAAAGAAAAAATAATATATTTTTTTTCCCAAAATAGCTTTATTCTGTTAATCCATTTATACTTCAGCCTATTAGTTATTATTATTTTTTGCAAAAACTCGCCCGATTAGAGAATCAAAGGTCAACTCCCAAACTCTAAGGGAATAATTCAAAAGGTGGTTATGAAGGCTTACACACGAGTTCTCACAAATTCAATGGAAAGAAATTTGACCCAAAGAAAGTGAAATGGGCCTTTAAGGGATTGAAAAAGGAATACGATGAAGATATCAAAGGTTAAAACCTGAAAAGAGAAAGCCAAGAATAGTTTACAAATATGGATTCGTCACTTTAAAGATCGGGATGGGTCAAGTTTATTGAGTCTATCTTCTTGAAATATTCGTGTGGAAGGGGCAATAAGGCTTCTTGATCATTCTTAAATGAGTACAGATAAGTTCATAATGTTCTAGAAGACTTATGATAGTTTCTTGAGAAATTTGGAAGGTTTATGGGAGGTTATTGAAAGTTCATGGATAGTGTTTGCTTGTTTCTTTATTAATTGAATTCTGAAATATTCTAGAAAATGTGAGAGAGTTCTAGAAGATTCTAGATGAAGAAGGAACACACAAGTGGGAACACTTACCTTAAACTTGAGCGGCGACTAGGACACAAGAAATGCATGGTTGTTCCTCGTGTGTATGTTTTGAGTTCCTTCCTTGTATTAATTATGAAAATTCCTTTTTAATATATGCAACCTAAGAGGGGGAGGGGGTGAATTAGGTTCCTCGGCAATTTTAAAAATTATTCTCAAAGACTATTTTCAAAAACAAGTTTTAAAACCAATTTAAACTAATTTGCCAAGTGAGGTGTGTGGAGTGATTTGCAAAACCGAAAGCAAATAAACAAGAAGGAAAGACACAACAATTTATAGTTCAGATTACTATTGAATCCGAGTCCACTCCTCAAGTTGTACAATTTGATATTTCCTAATCAACTCTTGGAAGCACTTAAATGTGTGTTTCAAGCCAATACACTTGCATAATCTAACTCTAGGCTAAGACTTCATTTCCTAAGACTATCAATAGAGCTTTTGCCCTATCATTCCTCTAAGACTTTGGGTTTTACTCAAAACTCCCACTACTACAAAATGGACTTTCTACGGCGGTGCTTTAACGGCGGAAAGACCAAAACCGCTATTAAAAAGAAAGTACGGACTTTCTACGGCGGTTCTATATAAAACCGCCGTAGAAAGGGACTTTCTACGGCGGTTTTTAATAACCGCCGTAGAAAGTCACCTTTTTAAACCGCCGTAAAAAGGGTACTTTCTACGGCGGTTAGAAATAAAACTGCCGTAGAAAGTCCCCTTTTTACGGCGCTTTTTGAAAACCGCCGTAGAAAGTTGGGACTTTCTACGACGGTTTTCAAAAACCGCCATAAAAAGGGGACTTTCTACGGCGGTTAGCCTTTTTACGGCGGTTTTCCCTTTCTAGACAGTTGTATTTCTAATCGCCATATAATTAATAAATATGATGAATTTTTCTATAAAAATTGATAAATAGTAAAATGCATATTTATTATTAAATTTAAAAAAATTTGGGGGTTAATTTACAAAAATAGAAAAACTAAAAATTAATAGGAATAGAGGAATGGGCGGGAATTCACAATTACGGGCTTTCTACGGCGGATTTATTAAAACCGCCGTAGAAATAGACTTTCTACGGCGGTTGTAATTGAAACCGCCGTAGAAAGTAACTTTCTATGGCGGTTGTAATTAAAACCGCCATAGAATTTTCTATGGCGGTTTTAATTACAACCGCCATAGAAAGTTACTTTCTATGGCGGTTTCAATTACAACCGCCATAGAAACTTGATTTTGTTTGAATTTTAAGGGTTTCCCTTTGTTTCCATCTCCAACCGGCCGCAGCTTCCCCCTGTTTCCATCTCCAGCAAACCGAAACATTCTCTCGTTGCCGACGCCCATCCTCTTTCCGTTGGTTTTTTCTCTTGTCTTCCCCCGAAGTCGTTCTTCCGGTAGCGTTGATAACAAGATCCGCTGTCACCCAACTCCGGATATGGTTTCTTAATCGGCCATCACCCACCACTTGGAGTTAATCCCACATCATAATTTCACCACAATCGGTCCTTGTTGTGGGCTTCAAATCATAAAAAAGGTAATATAGAATAGTTTCAACTTTATTTAAGCTTTACAAATTTTATTGTTACTTGATTATTGTGATTGGCCTAGGGTTTATTATTAGTGTTAAATTCGGGTTTGGTGAGATGATGAATGATTAAATTCGGGTTTGATTAGTATTCTATCGGTGATTATTGTAGTGTTGTTACTGTTAATGATTAAATTAATTAGAATTTGATGGATGCACGCAAAAATTTTGTGAAGTTTGGTGGTTGTTCGGTTTATTAGCATGGAAGTTTTTGATATATATATTTTGAATAAAGTTGAAATATATATATATATATATATATATCAAAACCTTTCTAAGGCTTGTTCCTGCTTTTTTTGATATATATTTTTTGAATGTAGAGAAAAAAATGAAATATTAAATTTTTTTTTTACAAATTTGGTACTTTCTACGGCGGTTCGCCGTAGAAAGCCAACTTTCTAAGGCGGTTCCTAAGCGAACCGCCGTAGAAAGTTCGGACTTTCTACGGCGGTTTTGAAAAAAACCGCCGTAGAAAGTCCGAACTTTCTATGGCGGTTCACAACCGCCATAGAAAGTCCGTAAACTTTCTACGGCTGTCGGATAGATGGCGGTTCAAAAATGCCAAAAACCGCCATTAAAAGCCCTAAAAAACCGCCGTAAAAGCTCCTTTTTGTAGTAGTGTCCCCTTGCCTATCTCCTATAACTTTTGACATATGTCTAACTTAGCTCTAAGGTAAGACCTTTACCATTTACCAAATCCAACCTCTTGGATTTATGATTTTAACCACAATACCCAACTTACGTCAAGTAAGGACTTTTACAATTGCCCACACTTAACCTTTTGAGTTGGGATTTCTCCTTCTCTTCTTGCCTAACTCTTAAACAAGTGCTTATAACTTTTCCTCACTTGTAAGATTCCTACAACACTTTTCAAGTGTTTAGGACTTCCCTCAGTGTTTTTATAATATGAGAATCTTCACACATGGAATTTATAATGAAGTACAAAAGATTAGCACAAAGGCTTCTTCCTAAATCACCCAATTCTAACTTAAATAGCCAATCTAAGAGGTATATAGATGAAAATGAACTCTCAAATGAGTCTTGAGTGCAGGGAACTTGTTTGGGGAAGATTACCCATTATTTCCATGCTTGGGGGGTACTTATAAAAGTTGCCAAATAGCTCCCAACGACTAGTTGGGAAAGCCTGAAAAAAGCATGCATACAAAATACAGGTTGCGTCGGAGGGCATGTCGCAATTGACTCATAAAATTTGAATCTATGTCTAACGGACACATGCGTGCGACGGGAGTTGCAGATCCACGCGGTGTCGCACCCTCGCTCCCTCTGTTTCTTCTTCTTCTTTTCTTTCTTTTCTCTTGGTCTTTTGGCTTCTGATTGCCGTGCAATCTATGGTGCAATTTTGCACATTCTTTTGTACATGCTCTTCTTTTGCTTGTTATTCTTTCTTGCTTGTTCTACTGCTTTACTCTTTTGGGTGCTAACTTGATTGCTGAACACAACTAGTGTTGCATCCTCGTTTCATGCACTTTTTCTTCATTTTCCTACAAAAAAAAACCTTAAGTGCAAAGTCATTAAACTAAAATCATATATTTGTTAACTTATCATCAATTGAAACCGTAAGTCTAATGGGAAATTACTTAAAAGGATTCTTGCATGTTTCTTTTAAGGAATAATTAATTTTCCACTTATATTTAGGACTATTTTTGTTTACTTTTCTTGAAAATGCTGTTACAACTTTAGGTGAGTTACCCGAATTCTTAAGCAAGGGTTTGAACCCCCACTCAGCCAAAAATATTCTCCCTTTATGTTCTGCCTCTACATCTGGCATGCAAGTACTGAATTTGTACTCCGAAGTCTCACATCACATTGTGTGAAGCAAATATTGTATAATGAAATTGTTGTTCCAAAAAAAAAAAAAAGGAATTTTTTGTTTCCTCCTTGCTTGGAGAGATTATGCACGAAATTTCCTTCCCTTTTCATGTAATTTTGGTTCTCTATGATTTATAAATAGTGTTGAACCTATTCATTATTTTAGAGATTACTACCAAAAAAAAAAAAAAAATTTTAGTTCAGTTAGATGAGCGTTGATTGCATTAGGGTGTTGAATGATCTCACCATCTGCCATTCGCCAATATAGAGTTGTGGTAGGCAATTGCAGTTTTGTAGCCAGAGACCGAAAGTTAGTTCGATGTCACAAAGGAGCATTGTTCGTGTCATTTAGGTAATTGTTCCCAATTGAGTTCTTCCACAAAATTTCCTTAAAACGAAAACGTTTTCCTGATTTTTCTTGGAAGATATTGCTCAACTCCAAATCCTATCGACTTGTCTTCTCACTTATATCGAAAGTAAGTGCAATAGACAAAATATTCAACGAGGAAGCTTTCCTTTCTTGAAACTAACATTAATGCTCCAAGAATTTATTGCCTTTCGGCATCCGTTGGCTTTTTTCTCGAATTAAGAACAAAAAACGCTTCATAATTTTGTGATATTTCTATGTCAACTGAAGATTGTACAACCAAACCACTCAAATTAAGAACGCAAGATGCTTCACAATTGGAAATTTTCATGTCGATTATAGAACCAAATCACTCGAATTAAGAACGAGAAATGCTTCAGAATTGTGTAATATTTCCATGTATTGAAAAACCGTACCACTCGAATCAAGAACGAGTGATGCTTTATAATTTTGTGATTTTTCAACATCAATCAAAGATTGTAGAACTGAACCACTCGAATTAAGAACGAGCTATGCTTCAGAATTTGTGATTTCTTAACCTCGATCAAATATGGAACCGAACCACTCGAATTAAGAACGAGAGATACTTCAGAATTTTGTGATTTTTCCATATCAATTGAAGACTGTAGAGATGTAACAAGAGCAAAAGAGTAGAAGAACCATAGCAGTCTCAAAAAACAATCAATGATTTGAAAGTTTGGAACGAGAAAGAAACGAATGAATTTGAGAATTTTTCAGAAAGGCTCGGATAAGTACTTGACCGATTATATAGGTTCAGCATAATTAGATAGTTAACTCATTAGTTAATCAACCAGGAATAGTTATACTTCCTTTAAGTTGACCAAAAATAGAGTTGAATTTCTAATGAAACGAACCGAGTATAAAACTATCCATCATGTTGATAAAAACAAGTAGGTCTCCATAGTTATGTATCTATCTTTTGTAAAAATAAATAGAAAATATACATACATTATAATGTATAGTTCACAACACGCTTAGAAAAATAAAATTATGAATGAAAAATGTTCGAATGATGTATTTGAAGTTTTGTACTTCTAAAATTATAAAAGAAAATTTATATATTTTAGAATTTGAATTCTTTTAATGGACGAAGAGAGTAATCAACTCGATTAAATTACAGTAAAGAGAAAAAGGTTCCACATTCTATTCATATTTTTGTAATAAATGTGCACGAGTATTTAAAAGTCAAACCAACAAGGCATGCCTGTATGGCTAAGCAACATGCCAATCAACATCAGCCTAAAAAACATTCAGTCTTATAATCATACCACAAGCAAGAAACCTATATTACAATACAAGGTGTAAGCACATTCAACTTTATCCGTGCACAAAATAAACATTGAAGCAAGGGCCACAACTCAAGATGCTGATGTGCTCGCACCTGCAAAGAAAAAAGCCCCGTGAGTTGTAACTCGGGTAGTGACAGCATTGACTAGTGCATTCACTGTTTTTCTACAGAGAAAGAATGTGTTGAATTCATACATAAGATGGAAGAGTTGTTTGAAAATCCTTCTTTTTTAAAACTTTAAAGCTTATATTGTCTATTTATAACACAAACCCTACCCTCCCCATTTTCTTGGCATATATATAACTTTTCATCCATTTGACACTTTAATCCAAAAATATGAGATAACAAAGTATTTTGAAAACACAAGGGGGTAACTTTCACTACCATTATACCACAAACTGTCATTTGCCCAAATAAGAACCTGTTTTTTACACTAAACTCAGACCTAGGTTTAGTGTATTTTTGGGTCTGAGTCCAAAAAAAAGTCCAATTTTATCTCAGCCCCATGTTTTGCACTACACGAATCAAACCCAGGTGTAACTCTTGGGTTGAGACTAGAAACTTCCCCCTTTTTTTCCTCCCCCAAAAATCCCCACCCACGCAGGTTAGCCATTTCCTGGTTGCTCTCCGATCCAACCCAATTAATTCGCCGACCATGAGGGGGCGAGTGGTCTAGCTTACACGCTGAACTCCCTCCGTGTTTTTTTAAGGGTTCTTCGTCTTCATCAACCCCTCTCCATTTGTTCTTGTTTCAAGTTTTGATTTTGGTAAAATTTGGGCCTCCACCAATTAGAACAAATTGACGAGCTCGGTGCATAAATTCAGGGAAGTGAAGTACGGCGTTGATAAGGTCATGGGGAAGGAGTGAGTAATGGCAGATCGGAAAAAAGGAACGGGAAAAAACTGAAAAAAAAAAAGTATGTTGGGGAAGAAGAACCGTGTCACCGACACTGACACTGTTCATCAAATTTTTTATAATTAGGCCCCTGTTATTTTCTTTTTCTTAAATGATGGTCCCAACTTATTTTTTTAAAAAAAATTAAATAGGCAAAATTAAGTATTAAACTATCTTAAACTAAAAATATTATGTAAACTTAAATATGTCATTAACATTCAGAACAATTACTAAACGAGAAATATTATTATAGCCCAAAATTTATTTTTGGTTGAATATGCAAAAAATAAAATATTGGAGGTTTATTTGCTAATAAAAGTAAAATAAAAGTAAAAATTTTTAAAAAAATATTGGAAAAAAACTTGGGTTGAAACTCATGTTCTTTATCATGGGTTCAGAACTGGTTTGAACCCAGTTCTCAGAACTTTGTTTCTTAGAAATGGGCTGAAACCCATTTGGGCTGAGAACTGGTTTAAAACTTGTTCTCAGAACATCGTAAAGAACAAGCCCTAAATATTAATTACCATGAAGTTCAAATTGCAACACAAATCAGTTTTTCAGTGCCGCAATGGGGGGGACAGGTAAAGAACAGCCAAATCCCACGGGTATTATCTGTTAAAAGTAATGATACTCTAACTGAAATCATGCAATAAATTAGGTACCGTGAATGATGTGGTGTATCCAAAGAGACAAAATTGCAATTAAAATCCTTCAGAAAGTGCAATATGAGACGATAATACTGTACATTTCCATCTATATCACATCATTCACTGTATTAATTCATTAAATGATTTCGCCGAAAGGTTGACACGTGTATATATAAACGATTCCCACAGCTATATAAAGCCATTAAAAGAAAAGGTAAACGAAATAGCAATCACGAATTCAATCAGCAGTCTAATGAAAAGAAGTGATTGGAACTAGGTCTTCAAAAGCAAATGCAATAGTAGAGTATCAAATACTACTCAGCTAAAAAACAAACAGACTTTCAAATGGAAATTACCAGTAATAATTATGCAATGATAGAAACGTAATGACTACTCACCATCAGTGACTTGCTCTTTTGCTTCATCCTCTGATTTCCAAACAATATCCTTTAACCCAGTTGAGATGTTCTTGTAGAACTGCATAAAAAGTGGGGCAAATTACCATCAACTGCAAGCAAGCACACCATGAACAGTTATACACTTAACTTACATTTTTTCATGATGTTTCACACCCTAGGATAATTTAATCAACAACTAAGCCTTTATCCCACTATGTGGGCAGGCTATATAGATCATATTTTACCAGCATGTGAGGTTCGGGTTCGGGATACGTTGATTCATTTATATTTAAATATAACACGTCATTTTAAATAGTTGTTTTCCAATTCTTTTTAGGCCTTATTCTCCCCCTCTTAATATTAGTTAATGCCTCACTGCTTTCTACCTGTTGTATTTGGGCATATAAGTGTCTCCCACGCATGTGTCCATACCATTTTAGGTGTGTTTCTCTTATTTTTTTCATCTATTAGAGCTACTCCTGCTTTCTTTTTAACACTTGACTTACTATTCTATCTAACCTAGTATGTCCACACATCCATCATCCTAGGATAATTCAATATCTGTCTCAACTCATTCACAGAATGAATGATAGTGCGCACTCTGGCTAGAACCATTGAGGACCCTAAAATAGAAATGCTTATGTTTGCATCGGGTGGAGACATTTCCTGTGCGCATGGAAGACCCTAAACTGTAAAAGTAACTAACCGATACACTTTATACCTTTTCGCGGCACTTAAAATACATAATATATATAAGCACTTGCATTTTCATCCTCAGATTTTGCGAAACCACTCTTATCTCTCCACATCGCCCCCAAAATCAAGAATACCAATAATTATTTGATATCACAAGAAGTATTTAACCATTTGCAGAATGTGGGTAAAAGATTTTGTACAACACCTGATGTCTTTTGTTCCAAAATACATCCTTAAACATTTTAAGTCTGTGGTCCAGGCTTCTAGCTCCAGCCCAAATAGGCCCTTACATTCTAACAGGAACTATTATAACATGAAATCGCATAGCAACTAGAAATTGACCAGATCCACTAGCCTCTAGTAGCAGGCTAGACAAAGTTTGAAAGGTTTCTCACATAATCAAAGTGGCACTAGGTGAAACTCATCAAAATCGTATAAACACACCCTTGGAAACAAGCAAAATTTTCTAAGTTCTACTTATAGAGTATGGAAACAATTCCTTGTATGTCATGTCCTAGTTCCTAGTTTGAACAATGATTTGTAAAGCTAACCTGGTGGAATTCCAAAGTATCTCCTCCGGCCTTGCGAAGCTCAACCATATACAATGATGGAGCAACTTCATAAATCTGCAAGAAAAAAAAAATAAATGAGCTTTTATTTATCATCCTGCATAAGTGGGGATCCCCTAAACTAGGCTCTAAATCTATAAGTAGACCTCTGTAGCAACTGATAAATGGCCCTTGCGTCCAGTCTTCTCCGCATGTAGCTTCATCTGAGAAAATAAATTTAAAAAAAAAAAGTTGTAAATGTTTGACCAGAATTAATCCAGTAAAGATTGACATAAATTTGTGAATGAAAGAAACATGGAAACCTACTCCCACAAATATCAATAGTTCTTTAAGAAAAAAAAGAAAAGAAAAGCAATGATCTCGTAACTCTTTGGAGCCAAAAAGCTGTAACAATGTCAGGTAAAGTTATTCACATCAACATCCAAGAGAGACAAGATGAAACCAAATATAAGAAGTTCGTTCAAATGTCAAAAAGAAGTTTTTAAATTAATCCTATAAAATGAAAACATTGAAAAACTGATCAGTTCATACAAAATCAACAGAAAATGCATGCATTCTTACATGAATTGTGTGGGACATTAATCTTATGCGAAAAATAGCATCAGCAAAATGAACAAATATAGTTATATTTTGTTTAGTCAATGATAAAGGCAAGAAAAATAAGGAGGTTGAGGATCATAAGCTTCCCAACAATCTTGAAGTACCTTGTAATTATTCTTCTTTACATCAAACCCCAAAGGTGCAGCAGCTTTCTCAATTTTTGATAGTATCTCATTGGCTGGACACTTGGATGTAAATCTTGTTTCCCGTTTTACAAGACCCTAGTCATGGAAGAAACATCAGTAGTTATGAAAACTCACCTCTCCAACAACCCCAGCCAACAAACCTTCAAAAATAATGCAAATTTGAAATATATTAGAGCTTCACTTTTGCTTTCCTCTATGATTTTCTTTAGTGATAGGGCAGTGTGGGGGGGGGGGGGGGGGGGGGGGGGAGTGCGGCGTTTGTTTAGTAAAAGTGATCTAGCTCTTACATACAACTAGCATCATGCTAACACAGAAAACAAACTCAACAACACTCAAGAGGTTTAAAATGCAGAGCTGTAATCATGAAAACAAACAATTACCCCCAGGCCCAAACCAGGAAAGTCAATTCATCAACAAAACCACAGATAGTGAAAAAAGGTTGGGCAGATTCTCAAATACTGGTATTTGATCAATCTGGTTGTGGTTGGAATAGAATCCAGAAAGTAGCATATGCTTTTTTAAATAAACACTTAATAGAATCTAGAATGTACCATATGCTTTTCGAATAAGCTATTGAGGTTGAGACCCTGCGATGTTGATATTAGCTCGAAGGCATTCATAGTCATTGGTGTACTGGGTCGTAATTCCCGTTGTTCCACAACAAGGTTAGGAGAGCCCTGCACAAAGAAAAGGAAACATAAGCAGTGCTTTCTGAGTGGTAGATAATCAAATCATTAATTCCAGTAAAGATAAAGAAGAGAGAACATACTTCTGATTCATCAAAAATAGCATTCACATCATCAAGACTAACTTCTTCATGCTCAAAAATGGGAGGTTGATACCCTTTCTTGAACCACTCATTCTCAATGACCTCACCAATTGTTATACGCTGTTTATAACAACAAACATGAGAAATTTTAATAGTCATGATGATCAAGGCAGCAGATATAAACTATGTTTTCAGATGCACAGAGAGAGAGAGAGAGAGAGAGATTGAGGAACAAATTTCTCAATTTCTGAAACTGTGTAGACAGTGTTCAACATACTGTCTGGGGATTAGGATCCAATATTCTCTTGATCAACTTTTTGGCACCTGAGGAGAACCATGGAGGGCACGTGAACTCAGCCTTGAAGATCTGCAAAGCAGGAAACAATTATGAAACAAGTACCAGAACCACTGTGGAGAAAATTGAGCAGAACTGCACCGAATAAGAAACTTAACAGTATGGATAAACCACCAGACAGGTGACATTATGTATGACCACTAAGCTCTTGCACAAAATAAACTCAAACAGTTTCCTGAAAGTTCTCTTTCGTTCTTCTAACTAGCAATCAGTCTTTGCAATTATCATTTTGACTTTGATAGAACACTCAAAGATGGCCAAAAAATACATGAAGCAAGCTGCAAAAAATGTTTCTATGGTAAACCTATAAGGATGTGACAACCCAACAGCAAGACATACTTTAGCTTATGGTTAGAAACAAGATAAAAAGGTAAGGAAAAGTATATAGATCCTAATTTGTCTAACATAAAACTAGAGTGCTAAATTATTCAACACGAACCTAAAGCTTCCAACGGTTCTTAAATAGAGACCAGAGGTAGAATTTCTCTTTTGAAAGACAAAGAAAGTAAAGAGCAAAAAGGTCACAAACTTTCTATACTCTTGCAGACAAGTGTGCGATAAATATGCAAACATCACTTTCTTCTCAGCAAAGTGGAATTTCAAATGTTAAAGTGAGAGAGAGTAGAGACTGAAAATCATACTCCCTCCGTCCCATTCAAAGAGTCCTGTTTGTAATATTGAAAACAGTATTACAAACGGGACTCTTTGAATGGGACAGAGGGAGTATTTAATATCAATAGATGTCATAATTCACACAATACTGCTGTAAAAGAGAAGAGAAATCAAAAGCTATTAAAGAGTCAGCTGCAACATAGGGCAGAAACATAAAGAAATTGCATAAATCCTAGAAATAAAAGGATAGTCAAGAGCATGAAAATCCACAAATTACTTTGCAAGAAGATCAAAAGGAGAAACCTTTTTATACAATGACATGAGATTTGATTCTTCAAAAGGCAGATAACCAGCCATAAGGACGAATAGGATTACACCGCAAGACCACAAATCAGCTTTAGCACCATCATAGCCTTTATTGTTGATCACCTGAAAAAGGAAGACACGGGGGAGAGAGAGAGAGAGAGAGAAAAGGATAGACCCCCCCAAGTTATTCAGCAGTACAAGGATCAAAGGAGAAAGTAAACAGTAGCATCATGTACCTCAGGAGCAACATAATTTGGAGTGCCACATGTAGTGTGCAGTAAACCATCTTCCTGACAAAATAATTATAATAGGCCAAATTATGAATGGGATATGAGACAAACAGTCAAGGCACCATGCACTAAGTTTTCAAAAGACAAATGATCAGTAGCAATAGAAACATAGCATGCATTATTGCACATTTCCTAACTGCAAATGAGTCATCATACTTACTCGAACTTGCTGTGGTAGAGCACTTAATCCAAAATCAGAAACTTTAAGAACTCCATTTGCATCCAGCAACAAATTTTCTGGCTAAGTTACATAAAATAATAAGGTTTAACAAGTTTGTTCTAACCTTTAAATCATAGAGTTAAAGTCCCACTCCAGACAGTTTTAAGCCATAATATGCGTTTACATTCTAACCTTCAGGTCCCTATGGTATACGCCTCTGCTGTGACAGTAATCTACTGCATTAATCAGCTGCTGAAAGTATTTTCTAGCTTCATCTTCTTTAAGCCTGCCTTTACTGGCCTGGCTTCAGATTAGGAAACTGTTAGACATTCACCTACACTGGATATCAAGATATTAACACAAACCAAACTGGAGAAACCACATTCTTACAATTTTGTCAAAGAGTTCACCACCCGTAACAAATTCGAGAACTATATATATTTTGGTCTTGCTGGCCATAACCTACACCAAAAATAAATTGCAAAATGCAAGAAATATTTATCATAAAGCAGAAGCCCACTCATTTCATGATAAGTAAAACATTTCTTATCAACCAAATTAACAATTACACGACTTGGACTCTGAATGTTTTATGTTTGATATGTACAAAATAAATAAAGTTTAGATATCAGATAAGCAATGAATAAAAAGAATACATTTCCCCACTAAACCAATCTAGATTTAGTAGATGGTGAAACCCATTTAGCATCAACCAAATGAATTCAATTGTCTAATCTTACATAAAGGTGAAACCCATTCAGCATCAATCAAATGAATTCAACTGTCTAATCACACATAAAGGCAGTATACCAACGCAGCACAAATCAAATACATTTGAACTGCCTAACCTCATACATGCGAATGACATTTGGGTGCCGGATTAACTTCATGGTAGATATTTCCCGTTTAATCTGCAAATTACATACAGAATTTCAACAGCAAGAACTATTTAAATAAGAATAACACTCGAGTACATGTTAAAACACCACAATCACAATACTTTGTAGTAAATCCAAAAGATTCCTTCTATAACAAAAAACGTAGGCATTCGTGATGACAAGAATCAAGTAATGTAAATTCTATTGCTTCTCTCAATCCGAAAACAACTACTTGTTCAAAGATCATAAAAGGAATACGTATTGTATTCAATAGCCAATCCAAGAACAATGCCTAGCAGACTGAATCTTTTACAGAATGAGCATTTCAAAGAACACACAAAAAGAAGGTAAGATAAAGATGGTCAATCTCTTCGAATGCTATTAGAAGCATTCTTAACTAGTGATTGCTGTCATTTACTATTTAGCCGCAAAGCAGTCATCTACTACTGCACACCAAATCGCAGAACAATTTAGCTTGCCTTTGTTGAAAGTCCCATAAACAATGATCAGAACAGAACAGTAATATCCAACAAAAAATTCCCAAGATCCACTTATTCATACTTCTACAAGTCAACGCTCCCAAAAACAGAACAGTAATATCCAAAAAAAACACAGCAACAAAAAAAGTACCTGGTGGATCATTTTATGCTTGAGAATCTTCTCTTTATCAAGAATCTTAATGGCAACATTCTCACCCGTTTGTACATTCCTCGCGAACTTCACCTTAGCAAAAGTACCTTCCCCTAAAGTCCTCCCTAACTCGTACCTCCCCACTCGTGTCCTTGGAGTACCGGACCCAGCAATAACACTGCTTGATCTTGATGCCATATTCTAACACGCAAGCCACACTTCTCTCTGATCCCTTCTTCCTTCACTAAATTTGCACCTTAGGTAAGCAAAAGCCAAAGATCAAAGCCTCTTTCCCGTACAGATACCATCCATTCCGCCTTTATTCCTTTGCAGTATATGTCAGCAAAGTACTAAAATCTCTTATGATTTGAAAAACGATGTCTCTTTTTTTTCTCAATAAATACTAAATCCTCTTCTTCTTGCAAGGCTGCCAAACCTGCGACTTTGCAACATTCATCTTTCCAAATTTCATCTGTTTCACCCAAAATCAAACACTCAATTTAACGTACAATTACACTCCGAAGGAAAAAGGTGGGGCTGTTTGAAAAGAGATTAAATAAAAGAGAGTCAATGCCATAAAGGATGATAGTAAAGAAAAAGTAATTTCCCTCAAATAAGGAGCTTCAAAATTTTTCACATATTTCTTTGCAGGCCTTAACGGATAAATCTCGAATCGATATCGGAACTTGGAGATTTCAGTTCAGGTCTTAGAAAGGCAAACCGATGAAAGTCGGCTGAGATTGTGGTTGTAGGTCGTAAACGTGAAGAGTTGACTATTAGTAGTAGAAATTTAGGCCAAATAAATACTTATTTAGTAGTGAAATTATGGAAACCCCTTAAGTTTGTTCAAATTATCGAGTGAACCCTCAAATTTCAAAATTACCAAGCAGGCCTTATTTTGTCAAGTCTTTTGCACATGGGGGTGGGGTTTAGTAGTGTTCTAATAAGTCTCAAAATTTATTTGATAATTTTAACAGATGTTAGGGGATTTGGATAATTTATCCTATTTAGTACCTTGCATCAGGTTGGACAGGTTTGTAAATCGAGTGTCGATTGAGGAGAAGGGAAGTATCACATCATCTGTGTTGCATTGGTTGAAGAGTGGAGGCTCTTTACGATCTGTTGAGCTGTCGCTAAGGCCTTCTATTCTCCATCGGTAGTCGCCACCATTAGAGTTTCCTGCCCTTCCTTCTCTTCTCCCCTTATCTTCTCTATATGCTCCACCGCAATGAAATGTGAGAGCTGAAATGAATCCCAAAGCACTAGTTAATACTAGCAGTTCATTGTGAGAACTGGAGAGGAAAAACTGTATCTGCAAACAAATGAAAGAGGTCACGGATTTGGAAATATAGGGTTCTAAAGGGATAATAAAAGGGGAGAAGGGGAGGAGGATGATGCGTGTGAGTGATAATGGTGGAATGGAAGTAGTAACCGTGACCCTCTCGCCCATTAAAAACTTCCCAAGACCAAAAACAAAACAAGAAAAGCTAATGGACTTTGAAATATAAAAATAAATAAATAACTACTAATTTTTCATAGTACCTATTGGTTTGGAAGTTTTGCAGACTGTCAAAACACGAATATTGATTGGTACAAGTTTAAGAGTTTGTTTTTCATAATCTAGTTTCAAAACATCTTTCTTTTTTTTTTTCTTTTTTTTTTCCTGTAGGACACCAAAAATTGTTTTCTCTAAACCCAAATTTTGAGGAGAAATTGCATACTCACTTACAAAACTGTTTCTCCAAATATCTTTACTAAAACATAGTTTTTAAAACTGTTTTTTTTTTTACTCACCTATTGTTTACTTGTTTTTGAAACCCTATTTTTCAAAATTTCTCATGAAACCCTCTAATGAACGGGCTTTAAGGTTATATATGGATAAGTTATAGAAATTTTTTAATTTTGGCATATAATCTTTGCACAAATAGCAAGCTATGATACTTATTCTTTGAGAATTGCCTTATTAAGTCTAGAATCTTTCAATTCTTTGGGGCAATTTTAGTTATTTTAACGAGCAAATATGATGAAACACGATTTGCCCTTAGGAACATTGAATCTCCCAAAGTCAGATGAAAAGTTTTGTTCCGGACTTCAATACCGGTTGAATCTTCCAATTCCAAAAAATGCCTTGCTGGATCCGGCAATGGCTCTGAAAATGCGGGGCTATCCCCCCGTACCACTCTGACGCTCAAGTCAGGGAAAGATATGAAAATATAATTTACAAGTGCGTAATTTGCCAAGTTGAAATTGTGTATCCTAATCCGATGTAAGTGATGAGTTTATATAGACTTGTTTTAAAATTTGTCTGTTGGATTGTCTTAGTAACCACTATTGAAGGTTTAATTGCTTTGTAACCTCCACTTGGTTTAAGACGAGTGTAATGGCCATCAGGATTTAATATAGCTGTAACGGACACCGACTTTTAATGCTCTCGTAATGGACATTGAGCATTTACTCTTTTATTACTGTCTTGACTCTGCTTATGACCAGCACCAGCTTTTAAGAATATTTATGTCTCCGGCTAACGACTGATCAGGTAACCTTGTTGATACCAGTTATTGACCGCCACGTCCGGCCCCATCATTAATGCTTAGCACGATATCTTTCAACTTTAAAACTGTAGCAAAAGACTTGCCTCTTTTCATGTTACCGGCACAAGACATAAATAAATTCTTACTAATGCTCTCTCTCTCCCTTTATCCGGGCCCTATGATTATTGCATAACTCCTGCTGATTTCCCTCTTTCATTAACTCTAACAAACTAATGCTTTCAACATTATTTCAGTTGTTTATTATCCCCCAAATCTCGCTGCTCATTTATTTCTAGCTTATTTTTTACTTTTCGGATACCCTGCAAATCATCTTTGCTATTGTTTATGGAACCTGATAAAATACCGGGACGCGGGTATTTCTTATTTTACATACCAACAACCCTATTTTACATTACTTCATTCTTGTCATCACAAACCCAATGACTAACTCATTATTTGACATACCAATAAGCCCCCCAAATATTGTGTTTTTAGTTATGTCAAAGCATAATACTTTACTACTCATCATTACCTGTTTATATGTTTCTCACTTTTAGACAAGTGATGTTCTTTTGGTTTCCCAACTTTTATGACCAAAAAGTTTTGAAAATTCACCTGAACCCAGTTCTTACCCATATTAAACATGAACTTGAGTTTATATGACTCCGAGCACCCTGAGAATAGATAACAATACTCACGGGTTCATCTATGTTGGTACTTTACGGTAGCATCCTGATATTGTTGATACTTACCACCAAATCATTCATGTTGCTCTCAGCTTCAGTGAACTCCATTTCATCTATCCCTTCCCCTGCATACCAATGCAAGAAGGCCTTGCGCCTGAACATGGCTGTGAACTTCTCTCTCACTCTCCTGAACATCTCTTGAATTGAGGTCGAGTTTCCACTTTCCAACAAAGGTAGATGCCATCTTGAGCCCCTTAGGAGGAATATCACAGACACTGGACTTGACATTATTAGGTATCTATTCCACAAAGTATTATGAGTTCTTATTCTGAACATTAATCATCTGCTCAACCACCTCTTTGGTGCTTATCTATCCTTATAACATACTTCATCATCTTCCACAAATATTCACAAAATAATGTTCTTCTGGTCCTGAGCCAATTTAGTGAAGAGAACCGCATAATTTGAAATTTTGATTTTCGACCAAGAGGAGAAAATCGGTTGCGAAGTAGCAGCCCAGTAAACAACCTTGAATTAATTGTAAGCACCCTCTTGAACACAGCAATATCATTTAATTGAGTGGGTTTGACCTTCCAAAGTTGGGAATCTTAACAGCAACAAGAGTGTAAATCACTAGCGTATCCACACAGATTAATTAGCTCAATAGAAAATAAGATAGATGTTGATGCCACAAGGCATTGGACAGCTAACCCATAATGGGAATGAGCCTCATTGGGGAATTTCACGATCCAGGTAGGAATGTGGTGGTTGCTGCAATCCTCTGGAGCCAGTTCGCTAATCCAACGCATAAGATTATGGATTCATTAATCGAGCGCATCATTAGTCTCAGTTGTGGTACCTTTGCATTACTGGCGTGTCAGGGATAAGTGGTTCCAAAGACATTGCACAAGTATAACTAGCAATTCACGAAACAGAATGTCGAAATCGATTGAAGCCACTCTGATGCCGGCCGTCAATCTGGAGTGAGGGTGCTATATATAAACAATCATATGATTAATTTGATTCAGTAATGAGTGGGAATGAATCTCTTTCTATCCACCGAATTAATCTTCAATGGCCCAATGAGAGAAATACTTCACCACCCATGTTTGGTGCAAAATTCTTTCTTCTCTCTTGTATTTAGTTTGGTGCAGACATGTTGTGAATCTTGTAACTTAAGACAGATAATGAGAAAAGGGGGAAGAGAGATGGAGGAAGGGTATTTCCGTATGAAAAATTATATATATTATAGTCAAGGGTTTAATTTGTATCTTTTAAAAATAGAGGATTTGTTTTGTTCTTATGATAAACCTCGGGGTTGTTTTTGTATTTCGCCCAATAAATTAGAAGTTAGGTAGGATTTTGTTTCCTTTTCTTTTTCTAGTTTCGTAGGAATATAATTAGGCAAATTAATTACCTTTTCCTTATGGGATTCAAATTAGTTGTTTTCTTTTCTTATTTTAAAAGGCACACAACTCCCTTCTATTTAAAGGGGTATTG
The DNA here is from genome assembly GCA_016801395.1 of Leptodermis oblonga. Taxonomy (NCBI): domain Eukaryota; kingdom Viridiplantae; phylum Streptophyta; class Magnoliopsida; order Gentianales; family Rubiaceae; genus Leptodermis; species Leptodermis oblonga. The sequence continues at coordinate 22,093,544 of CM028756.1, read as the reverse complement.
GGCGAAATTAATAAACAAATTAAGATTATACATTGAGTTAAATTATGGGTTATACAATTTTAACCTTTGGGCTTTCAACCTTTGGGTTCGGGTAATGTTCTGTGGAAACTTATAATTGTTCATTAATGAATTATTCTTCTTTTTAGATTTAGCTAAGAGTAGCTTGATTTCAAATGGGGGTTTTCAAAATACTAATTAAGTTAGGTGTTCGACTTAGTTTGTGAGGTATTTTCGATAAATCATTAGTTTCTTAGTTCAAAAGTGGATTAAAGAAGGTGATTTAAATCAAAGACATCGAGCTAATCTCCGACTTAGCAGATTTTGGGATTCCGCAATGCGATTCAACCGAGAATCCGCATCAAATACTGAATCGGGTAAAACCGGTTGCAGCTCTAGAAAAATTATTTTCTGACCCAGAAATTTTGGTTATTTCCAATTTGACCCCAAAAGTTTTTCTAAAGACTTTTTATGCTAAAGACCCTATAAATTTTTACACTAAAATTCACTTCTAAAAATATCTAGAGGTATTTATAGAAAAAATTTCTTACAAGTATTTACTAAGTTATAGAATTTCTTTACAATGAATTTTAATCTAAACTATCTTCTTAGGAATATTTATAAAATTATGAAATATTTTCTATAAAATAATTTTGCTAACTATGATTTCAATTTTAATTTATATGTTTAGATTTGATTAATTTTGATTCCCAATTTCAAGATATGTTCTTAGTTTAAGTATGTTATTATTTAAGAATTTCTTTAATTTTGGATAATAGGAAATAGAAAATTAGAAAATAAATGAAAAAAATATTAAAAAAAGGTCAATCGGTTTTACCCAGTCCTTGATCGGTAAAACCAATTTAACCGCTTTGAGTAGTAAAAGATAAAATATATATATATATATATAATCGCCTGTAGAGCAATTTTACCCAGTCTCCAAACGGATAAAATCGCAGTCACCGATCAAGTATAAAGATTGATGAATAATGACAAAAAACTTCGGACCAGTTTTACCCAGTCACGAAATAGATAAAACGGATTGGATCGGTTTTAAATAGTTCTTGGTGTGGGTAAAATCGATCGGGTACTAGATATGAAAAAAAAATATATCTTCTCCGAGTTCTAATGGCGAGCTACGAACCTAGGGGGTCTAGGGACCTCCAGGTTTTGTTCTATACGGCCCAGGGGACTATAAATACCCCCTGGATCGTTCATAACAACTGGAAATCTCATAATCAAATATCAAAGTTAGGATAAAGTAGAAAGTAGGAAAAGTTAGGGAAAGGGAGAAAGGAAGGATTTGAAGCTTGGAATTGGATTGCTAGTCCGAAGCTTGTACTCTAGATAATTTCAAGAATCAAAAGATTGGATAGATAAAACATGAGCTTATATCTACGAACTGAGGTGAGTTTATCACTGAAAATGGATACCGTTTTAATGCAATTAATAATTGAACTTGCATTGAATTGAATTGTGTGACATGTTTTATACGCTTTTGAAAATGTTTGAAATGCTATTGTTTTAAACTACCAGTTATGTTTACTTATCGGATGGAATGCATATGAACTTGTTATGCTTCAGTTGTACTTTCTTTGTACACTAGAACTGTTATATGTTCATGAGTTGAGTTGGATCGATTATATGATATTCGGTTTGATTCCACGAGCCAGTATTGGGCCGGGTCGTTTGAATCATTCGCGTTTATAATCTTGAGATTATTTCTAACTCAGGAATGGCGGTATGGAGAATATGGTACCTATATGAATGATTATGCTTATGCTTATGATTATGATTATGCTGAAGTGAGCTGGCCCATCGTTCAGCGTTCATGTATACGCTAGTGAACGCCCTTCATCCTCCGAGGTGAGTTGGCCCATCTCTCATTGTTCATATAGAACCTAATGTGAACCCCTGATCCCTAACGCCGTGGAAACCAAGAAATCAATGCGGAAAATTGCCAAGGGAAATCTGATTGCAAGACGCAGCTCTTAACTCCTACAGCAGAAACTAGAATTGAAACAAAGCTTAGCAATAGACAGAGCAGTTATCTATTAGCCTATTGTTCTTGTACTTTTAGTAATTAACAAGCATGCAAATTACTTAAGCCCAAAATAAATGTGAGTGATTTAATAAAGTATAAACTAACTTTTTATCCATTAAATCAACTGTAGAATAGGGAATTCGGTCGCCCCTTTATAAGTGTAGGTTAGCTGAATTCTTGACCCTAAAACAACTAGGAAAGGAAGTGAAATTGGAACCAATCAAGAGATTGGTTTCTTATAAGAATCAAATCTTAAAGGAACTAGAATTGATTGAAAAGGTAATTTTGGTTGGAAGCAATAAGTGCTGGCTGAAAATATAAGTAAAATACAGAAATATAAACCAATCACAAAAATGATCCAAGAAGGTGATCCTTTTTGGAAACTACAAAACTAGCTAGTCTAGGTGTAACAAACTTTTAACGACCTTAACAAACTAGTAACAGACTTGCAGTAGAATTAGGTAACATGCATAAACCCTAATCTTTCTCTAACCCTAACCCTAGGTGGCGTGTGGGCTGCTCCCTTTGGGCTGGGCTTGGCCGAACTTGATGGCATGGACTTCAAGGGGGTTCAGCCCAATGCTTGGGCACATGGTGATGATGATGTAGGAAGGTTCTAGAATCCCATGGAATCATTTCAGAATGACAAAAATCAAGAACTTCAAGATTACTTAAACTGCGAAATTCAAGATTTTCAAGAAAATCAATAACTTCAAGATTTGTCCATTTCTTTAAGTTGAAAAGGTTGTAGGTGCTATTTCTTACTGTGTGGAGAATATAGTGACGCTTTTACCCTTTCCTGCATTCTTTTCAAGGGTATTTGTGTCTGTCTCAAGCTGGGATTCTGTAGCACACCTTTGGACAAGGTTTTCAAGAAGGGATCCCTTTTTGGAAACTACCAAGTTAATCTAGTTGTAACAAACTTAACAACCTAACTAACTTGTAACAAACTAGGAGTAGGAATAGGAAACATGCACAAATCCTTATCCCTTACATAAACCCTAAACCTAGGTGCATGGATACTTCCTTATGGGCTTGGGTTGGCCAAACTTTGGAGTGGAGTGGGCTTCAATGGCGCTTCAGCCCAAATTGATGGCGCATGGTGTCAATTGTGTAGGGAGCTTCTGGAATATTCTGGAAACTCTCGGAATTATTTTGGAATGTCAAAAATCAATATTTTAAAGATTCTTCAAGATTCAGCATTTTATGAATTTCAAGATTTTCAAGAAAATCAAGAACTTCAAGATTTGTCTCTTTAAAGTCTAAGAACCATCTGGTGTCTTCAAGAACTTCAAGAAACGACCCTTTCTTCATTGTGGAGAGTTTGGAGATGTCTTTCCTTCAAGGAATTTTGAATAGCACGACTCTTCTACTTCTCCCGGCATTCTTCTTAAGGGCTTTGCCTTCCGGTTGACTTTGTGGATTCTGACTCATAATTTGTGTTGTTTTAGCCTTGGATATCCATATGCAATTTTAATAACAATAACCCCAGGGTTTTGAAAATTCAATCTTTTGATTTTGAAACAATCCCAGGACTACACTTAGTCCAGCACAATGACACAAGTCAAGTATTCAATATAATTCTGAAGGATTGCAAGAAAGGTATCCAGATAAGTGCAGACAAATCACAAATTGCAAAACAAGATGAGCTGCTTAACTTCAACTGCAACACTCACCAACTTTTAAATTGCAAAAAGGGGGCAATTAAATTGAAAAATTCAGTCTCAAAAGGCTTTTAAAAATAGTCGCAAATTCAGCAAACAACAATGTCAAATTTTATCCTAATTGTTGCTAAACCCCAGACCAAAAACCAATCGCAATCGATGACAATTTAAAGTTGCAAAATAGTCCAAATTAATAGCAATTCCAGTAACCAAAAGTGTGATTTTAATCCTTTAATTGTCACCAAAACAACAACCAATTTATTTGGAACACAATTGCCAAAATCCAGCAACTAAAACAGTCACATACAGCCCCAAAAATACCAAAAGAAAGGCACAAAACAGCCACAATTTGTCCTATAGTGTTGCTAAAGCTAACCCTAGTATCACAATTGATGTTTCAGCCTTAACCCTTGAACCCTATAATTAATACCAAAAGAAAGGCACAAAACAGCCACAATTTGTCCTGTAGTGTTGCTAAAGCTAACCCTAGTGTCACAATTGATGTTTCAGCCTTAACCCTTGAACCCTATAATTAAAACCCTAGGACCCAAAGTAAAACCTTTTAGCGATTTTTCCAAAACTTTTCCTTTTTTATTTTTCTTTTCGGTTTGTCACAAATTTCGGTTTTCAATGATTAAAAACAGTACCAATTACCAAAATTTGGTCTTCTTAAAAAAATTAATTTTCTTTAAGAAGAAGCATTCTAATTCCACAAATTCATAATTAAAGTATAGTAAAGGAAGAGAAAACACCTGATGATTTGATTGGGTTACTCCAACCTCTTCTTGTCAAGCAAACAACCTTAGCTATGATACCAATTGATGTGAACCCTTGAACTCCAAGCTGGGAATCCAAGAACTCGATGCAAAAAATTGCCAAGAAAAGTCTAGTTGCAAGACGCAGCTTTTAACTTGTGACGCCCCCGCCCCGACCCTGCTCTCGAGGCGCCATTCCTGCGAGGGAACCCGAGCCGGTTCGGGGTTAGCGTCATTCGGGGCTCGCGCCCAACAAGTCAATACATATATTAGTAAATAACATAATATTACTTTATCTGAAAACAATTCAATCGATGTTCTTAAACCAAACTTGTCCAATTGCAGAAGCTAAAACATTATTCAAGACGGTCAATGACCAAATTATCTCTTAATTAAAACAATCATTGTCTAGGCCTACTTATTACAAAATAAACGCTCAGCACTGCTGCAGTGAACGTCGGCCTCACATCTAACGAACAATAAGCCATACCTAATTAAACACCTGCAAAAATAGGTTTATGAAAAGGGTGAGCTTCACTAAGCTCAGTGAGAGACCTCAGTTTCTATATAAAATTCCCACCGTGGTACTTAGACAAAAGGTCTCAATATCAAAGCAATCATATAGTCACGCCATCACAGTTTATGCATCAATATTCATAGTATTCAAAGCATATACAAATTATGCGTCAATGTAGAAGCAATCAATCAAATAATTAATCAATCATCTCTATAATCATGTAGTAGAGATATTAATATACAACATGGAATGCTGTTAACCATATGCAACAATCAATCTAACGATTCACCCTTAGGTAGTCAATTCATCTGATTTCTAGATAGCTTTCTTATTTAAAACTATGGCGATAATTAGGAATACGATCTAGTGATAGGTGGTAGTTTGATCAAACACCACGATACCCAAGCGGTGATAGTACCAGCAGTGGCCGGAGTGCCCGGCGGCAAGGGGTTTTGGGTCCCGGTTGTATACTTGTAACCCTTAGTTTTCCCCTAATAAGGAGGGGTCGACTAACTGCAATGTGGCCTCACCGTATTCGACAATACATGTGGGCGATTACAATCGATCAATTAAGACTAGACACACACAGTCTTTTATCTGGTTTAAAGGTGTCATACTTTATCTCATTGTCATGCAAACATGGTATCTCTAGTATGCTTTCATAATCCTAGACATTTCAATATGAAATTGATAACCTACTTATGGCATAGGTATTATGTATCTCATTTTATACTTAGAAGTACATCATGCTTCTTTATAGTGTACAATCAAACATACTTTCAATCAATACAATTTATGTGATCAATAATCAATCAATGGACATACATGGTTGTACTCATATAAAGCAAGTAGCAATTTAGGCATACATCTCAGGTATAGCAAATCAAGTAATCAATCGTGGCATACATATCATAATGTAGCTGTTCAATTCCAATTTCATGCGAGTGAGGCGTGGGCAACCTCTTAATTTAGTCGATCAATCAAGTTTATAGTTCATACATACTATATATAGTTCATTTAAACCTTTACGAAAATATCGAGTAAATCCCTCCTCTTTCTTAAGGCGTGAGTGGTCAACGATTGATGGGTTCTCTTCTCGGTCAACGGTCAACTCATGCATTGCGAGTGTTCAAGTTTAAGTCACTACGTTTTTTACTTTAAAATTTGACTTCACGTTTTATTCTTGATTTGATTTTACGGTTAACTATGGTTGACTTTGACCTTTTGGTCAGCTAGGGTTGATTTTGACTTTTGGTCAAATAGGGTTGACTTTGATTTTTGGTCAACTAGGGTTGACTTTGACTTTTTGGTCACCTAGGGTTAACTTTGACTTTTGGTCAAAGGTCAATGGTCAATGATGACGTCATCCCTACGACATAACACAAGTGTCCGTCATGCTTAAGGTGTGAATTTTATTCAAGTGTTCCGAAGGTCAGGACTCAAAGGGCAAGAGTTTAACCTGAGGTAAATCCAGGGTTCTCCATTAAAGCCTCCAGCTAAGGTTCCCACTAGAAGGACCAAACTCCAAAACAAGCTCAAATGGCCGCCAAGGGTAAAAGGGTATTTTCGCCTCCAACGCCTTCGAGGGTAATTTATTTTGGAGAATTCCGGACTGAATATTAAAAGTATTAAGTGGAGTGAATTTTATAAGTCTTTAAAATCACTAGAGTTCTTGATTTATTACACGTGCCATTACTTTTAAATTCTGTTACTTTTAAGGTAATTACTTAATAGTAGTTTCTTGAAAAGAATTCTTGCATGTTTTCTTTTAAGAAATAAAAATTACCTTTTTTTTGTATTTTCCTTTTATTTTTCTTAAGGGAATTTTGGCCACCTCCTTTTTGGAAGGTAACAGAAATTCTACTTCCCCCTTAACCTAGTTCCTTTAGGTTTTGGTTTTTGTAAAGTTTCCAACTCTTATTTGACGAGGGCATCCAAACGCCAGCAACAAGTCAAGAAGCAAGTGATTCCGGAGAAGCTGAGGAGGTTCGAGTTCTACATCGAGGTCTAACAATGCTTCAGGATCCAAGTCCATATCAAAGTGATCCACTTGTAGACATCACTGGGCTGATGACCAGAAGCAGAGAAAAGAAGGTTCGAGAGACACTCAACAACCTTGTCCAAGCTTGCCAAAAGGACGCCCAAGTGATCGTAGAAGCAAACGCCTTGGAGCAGAAAGACGGAAAGGTTCAAATTGCGACTCTCCTAACCATTCTTGAAGAAGAGGCGCAATTCTCTAATCCACAATGAAGAAGAAGGCTGTTTCTTGAAGTTCTTGAAGTTCTTGAAGATGCCGGAAGGTTCTTGGACTTTAAAGAAACATTTCTTGAAGTTCCCTACATTTTTCCATAATGCGACATCAACATTGGGCCGACCCAACTCATGGAGTCCACTCCACAAATTTGGCCAGCCCAAGGAAGCCCAGGAAGCCCACACGGCCAAGTGAAGGAGTTAGGGTTACAAATTAAGGACTAGGGTTCTTTTAAGTAACTAGGGTTACAAGTTAAGGGCTAGGGTTCTTTTAAGTTGCTAGGGTTAAAAGTTAAGTGCTAGGGTTCTTTTTACTTTAGTTTTGTTAGTTTCCAAAAAGGGTTCCTTCTTGATCTCCTTTTTGGGAGTAGGATTTTTATTCTTTCCTTATTATTTTCAAGTTATAATTCGGCTGCCACTAACAAAAAGGGGTGACCGAAATTTCTTTTCCTTTTCTTACCATTACCCACTTCTTTCCGGGTTTGGTATTGTAAAGGAAATCAATCTCTTGATTGATTTCCAATTCTACTTCTTTTCCTTATTTTTTTGATGACTTTTTTCGGCTGTTCCTTGCTTATAAATAGTAGCCGAAAACTCAATAATATACAACGTATTCAGATCATAAAACTAAGTGTTTTGAGTACCATCCCTTTATTGCTTTATGTATTTGCATGTTGTAGTTTACATAATTGCATGAAACTTAGCTAATTAGGTTATTTTCTCTACCTAATTAATTCGCATGTTTCAAACTCTTTTCTTACACTTGGTTCGAAAATCTAAAACAAATTAGCTTAGGTTAAGTTCTTTTCGTTTCTCTGATTTTTCGGGTAAGATAGAGGATTATACGAGCTCGCTACTTAATCACAAGGTCCTTGGCAACTTTAATCCGCATGTGTACAACCGTCCACATCATTATTGGTTTCCACTTTTTATTTCCTATTCCTTTTCTACTTCACATAGGCGCACAACTCCCTATTTAAAGGGCTCCCTGCACATCAATACAATCAGAGAATTCATACATGGTATAATTTGGTGTAACGTTAATACCTATCTTTTTATTTTTTGAATTCTACTTATTGAACTGTAGTCAATCTTGCATGATTTCGACCTATTAGTTTTTACAATTGCATGTTAATTAGGTTTATAGTCTCGCCTAATTAAATTAGCTTTTTGCTTTAATTCGTTACTTGGTTTATAGTTTAAAAACAACCTGATTGTTCTATCGAATGCAAGTAGTGATTGGGGTTTCAAGGGATTATACTGTGTTCTTTTAATTAGAGTTTTAGTTATTTTTCGCTCACTGCAATTCTCAATAGAGAATCCGCATTAATTTAGTATCAGATCTATATAGCGTGCAACCTTGGGAGGAGCCAACCAATCAAAGGGGAGTGGTGAGACACACGGTGAAGTGTCAATCCGGAGAAGGTTGTCGTTGATCTCTTCTGAGGTAAATTGCTCCTTTGAAAATTGGTTACTGTTTTTTTTTTCAAAATTCCTGATCCTTAAAATTAAGTATCTTCAGTTTTAGCTGCTGTTTTATGAAAGAAATTGAAAGAGTAATTCAGAAAAGGCAAAAATTGGCTAAACCGAGCTAGGGTTTCAAAAAGCTGCCGATTAGGGGTTGAAGTTGTAATAGGTTCCAAAATTTCTTCTTCTCTTTTCTCTTGTGTTTCTATTTAGAGGTACTAGGGGAAGGTTGTGTTAAATTTTGAGAGTTTTTGGAGCACTATAAGGCCTGTTTTGAAAATTTGAAGGTTCCTGGGCAAAATACTATCGAAATTCTAAAATTTGAAGTTTTCTTACTTGATTCTTGGTCAGTGTATTTCAATCCACCTAGGGCACTTGTAGGAAGGTTGTGTTAAATTTTGGTGGTATTCTGAGCTTGTTTGGACTATTTTTCATCACGCCGAGAAATAGAAAATTTTTCTTTGCGTACTTTGCATCCAAGTTGCTTTCCTTGTGTCGAATTGTGTGAGGATTGAGATTCTCAAATTTTTTTGCTGTTTGGATCTAGTTTTTACGTAAAGTCTTGATAAAAAAGTTGCCGGCATATCTTGAATGTTTTTGATTGCAAGGATACTTGAACTGTGAATAGAATAGATTTTTGGGATTATTCTTGAATTGCCTATTGGGAAGGTTATTCTATCTTTGGGTAGTTTCCTAATAATTCTTTGCAAATATGCCATATCTGCTTATTTTTTGCAATTGCATTGACCGGCCAAATTGCCTAGTTACCATATTTGTGCTACCTGGACAATTACTCTTTGAAATTGATTTGGATTTCCTAATTCATACACTACTCATTATTTGGGAAATTTTGGGACTTATTTTCAAATTTTCTTCCTTGTGTACTTCCATAATCCGAATTTATATACAAAATTTCGTTTTGCAAAATTGTTTTTCTTCAAAAGTTGAACCAAGCAATTCTTTTTTTCAAAAGATTTTATTTCCTTTGTGATTTGTGAAATTTAGTAAGATATTGTGTGTGATTTGGCTTGATTTTTCTAATTAAAATTCTTAAATTGGATTCTAAGAGGAGAAAGGTAAAAGTGAATTACATTAATTACTAAAGGGCAGCCAACCCTATAGAGATACACTGGGATGAGTGTAGACTACTAGGTAAACACTTGGGGGAAAAGGGAGTAAGGTTATTACTCACTGTTATTTGTCTTAGCAAAGAGTTTGGTTACTTTACTCGAATAGTAATTATTGTGACAATTGCTAACATTGAGCTACCAATGGGATCCTATTACACTTTGTGGATCCAAAAAAGGTCAGAGTTTGAACCTATTGGTAATTGTATGCATATCAACATTGAGCAAATTGATCATTTACAGTGATTTGGTGCCTTTGTTGAAAGTGTCTTACTTGTTACAAATTATTAGGGTTCTAATATTATTTGGTATAATACGGGTACGACGTTGTGCAATTGATTCCCAAACAAGATTTGGTGCCTTTGTTGTGCTTTCTTATGCTGATATTTTGTTGATAGTACGACATTATGCAAATTGATCCCTTAAGGGAGATTTGGTGCCTTTGTTGTGCAGTTTTCAATGTTGGTTGTGAATTACCTTATGCAAATTGATCCATCACGGAGATGTGGTGCCATTGTTGTTCACGCCTTTTTGTTGTTGTTACTATTTTCTTGTATTGCTTGCACTGAAAGTTTTGGATTTAATGTTATAAAATCTTAAACTAGGGCTATACAAGAAGTAGTTTCTGATTTTCAAGTTTTCGGGATATAACTTATAACAAGAAACCCAAAATTAGGGTTCTTAAGGGTTAAGGGAATTCGATTAGGTCTTTGTAGGGGTTCGGTTCTTTTCTCTGTTGTGTGATATTGTAAAAAGGGTCCTATTGGATTCTAGGAGTTGGTGAGATAAAAGTGACACTATAGGTCATTTGTTGCCAATATTTGTATACGTACTTTTTTAAACACAAGTCCATGAAGCTTACGCTTGCTACTCTACTTCTGTCGGCAAATGTATATGAAATGTGAGGATGAGGGCTGCTTTTGACAAATGGGAAAGTGGGAAGAAAGTACAAGGCATCGAGACCGAGAAATCTGCCAATCTTGGAATGGGACAAGGCATCCACTCGCAAGCCCGCAGCACTGGATCGCAGCCCCACCGCAACAGATTGCAGGCCAGCCAACCTTATCCAATCTGCAGCAACCGATCGCAAGACAGTAGCGATTGATCACTAGCCGCCCGAGGCAAATCGCAGGTCAGCTGATGCAGATCAGGAGACTTCAAGCCTTGAAATTAACAAGTCTAGGCTCCATCTCCTGCACCAATTGAAGTGCACCCCCGCCAGAGTTGCATAGTTTCCTTTGAAGAAGTTGTAGAACTTTCCGACAAGAAGCAGACTAAACCTGCAATGAAGAACTTACAGCGATGACAAAGGGAAGCTGCACGCTAAAAATATGTCCAAATCAACCCAAAAGGGCACAGATTCGAGGATGAATCCTTCCCAACCGGGAGGGATTGATGAGGTCATCCCTACGAGAGAACACAAGTGTCCGCCATACTTAAGGTGTGGTTTTGATTCAAGTGTTCAGAAGGTCAGGACTCGAAGGGCTAGAGTTCAACCTGAGGTAAATCCAAGTCTATACAAGGGTTCTCCATTAAAGCCTCCAGCTAAGGTTCCAACTAGAAGGACCAAACTCCAAAACAAGCAAAAAGAAGCCCAAATGGCCGCCAAGGGTAAAAGGGTCTTTTCGCCTCCAGCGCCTTCAAGGGTAATTTATTTTGGAGAGTTCCGGACTGAATATTAAAAGTATTAAGTGGAGTGAATTTTACAATTCTTTAAAATCATTAGAGTTCTTGATTTGTTACACGTGCCATTACTTTTAAGTTCTGTTACTTTTAAGGTAATTACTCAGTAGTAGTTTCTTGAAAAGAATTCTTGCATGTTTTCTTTTAAGAAATAAAAATTACCTTATTTTTTGTATTTTCCTTTTATTTTTCTTAAGGGAATTTCGGCCACCTCATTTTTGGAAGGTAACTGAAATTATACTTCCCCCTTAACCTAGTTCCTTTAGGTTTTGGGTTTTGTAAGGTTTCCAATTCTTATTGGTTTCCACTTTTTATTTCCTATTCCTTTTCTACTTCACATAGGCGCACAACTCCTTATTTAAAGGGCTTCCTGTGCATCAATACAATTAGAGAATTCATACATGGTATAATTTGGTGTAAGTTTAATACCGATCTTTTTATTTTTTGAATTCTAGTTATTGAATTGTAGTTAATCTTGCATGATTTTGACCTATTAGTTTTTAGAATTGCATGTTAATTAGGTTTATAGTCTCACCTAATTAAATTAGCTTTTCGCTTCAATTCGTTACTTGGTTTATATTTTAAAAACAACTTGATTGTTCTATCGAATGCAAGTAGTGATTGGGATTTCAAGGGATTATACTGTGTTCTTTTAATTAGAGTTTTGGTTATTTTTCGCTCACTGCAATTCTCAATAGAGAATCCACATCAGTCAAGGTAGAAGGTCATGTTCAATGGTCAAGGTCAAAGGTAAACTTTGGAAAATAAGGTCAAGTATGGGTCTAATGGTTAATTTCAATAATAAGGTCAATTCTCATAAGGTCAAGTCTTATGAATCTAGTATTATTAGGTACCTTTGGGGTCATTCTAGAATTACAGTATACTTTAGGGTGAAAGAGCAATTTAGAAATAAGGCAAAATTCAGGTTCTGGACTACGCCCGAGTTTTTGGTCGACTCGTATGGAAACTCGCACGGGGGTTTTCATGTTCTTCAATTTTTCAGGTTCTAAAAGGCTCAGAACACTATTTCTGAACATGTATATTCTCTGGTTTCGACTTTTCTACTTAATTACTACGGATCGTTTAAAAGTTATAGGCATCAATCTCAAACGTGTTTAATAGTCAATAAAGCTAATAACATCCTAAGAACATGCTTTCTACGGATTTATTACATACATTATTTATTTACTTGTTCTTCAAGTTTCATAAGAATTTATGTTTTTCTTAACTCCAATCTCAATCTAAACCATAAATTAAGACTGACCGTGAGGTCCTAAGATTACCACGAACTCACAGAACTTCAATGGAGGTGATGGAAGTGGCGGCTGTGGCGGTTCGTGGCGATTCGCGGTGGCGGCTGCTACTTCTCCCTCAGGGCTTCTTTATTTCTTTTTCTAGCTTTTGTTTTGAGAAGTTCAAGCTTAAAATGCATGATTTAAGGTTGTATTATATGAAACCATTAGGTTTAGGCTAATTCAAAATCTTGGGTAATTAAGATACGTTCAAATCCAGTAGTTTCCTTCTATTGAATTGATCTCAATTTCCCATTCCTTATTTACAGATTCTATTTCTGTTTTGTGCTGTCAGAGTTTCTGTCCAACTCGGACGAAAACTAGCATGACGCAATTTTTAGATTCTTTTGCTTTTCGTTTTTCCTACTTTCCTTATGTTATTTTAGGATATCTTTTATACCCACTTTAACTCTCAATCAATCAATTGGTCAATCAATCAGGCAATCAATCAATTATTCAATCGAGCAATTCAACAATCAATTATTCAATAAAGCAATTCAATCAATCAATTAAGCACTTAATTCAAGAATAAATCGATCAATTAGTAATTCATGAAATTAGAATTCATGATTAAAAATTAAGGTAAGCAAAATATCTATTTCACCCCTTAAAATGTCTCGGGTTCTAGTCCGAAATTCTGGGTTCTCACATAACTCCTAGAATCCTTACCCTTGGATTTCGCAGAATACTAATTTAACAAGTAAAATTAATCACGTACTTCGAGCCAAGTGGAGAAAACTAGAATCGAAACAAAGCTTAGCAATAGATAGAGCAATTATCTATTAGCCTATAGTTCATGTACTCTTAGTAATTAACAAGCATGCAAATTACATAAGCCCAAAATAAATGTGAGTGATTTAATAAAGTATAAACTAACTTTTTATCAATTAAATCCACTGAAGAATAATGAATTCTATCCCCCTCTATTTATAGACAGTAGGATGGATGAAATTAAAGTCCAAAATACAAAAAGAGATAGAATTGGAAACCAATCAAGAGATTGATTTCTTACAAACCAAAAACCTAATCAAAAAGGGAGATCAAGAAGGGATCCCTTTTGGAAACTACCAAGTTAATCTAGTTGTAACAAACTTAACAACCTAACTAACTTGTAACAAACTAGGAGTAGAAATAGGAAACATGCACAAATCCTTATCCCTTACATAAACCCTAAACCTAGGTGCATGGTTACTTCCTTGTGGGCTTGGGTTGGTCAAACTTTGGAGTGGAGTGGGCTTCAATGGTGGTTCGGCCCAAATTGATGGCGCATGGTGTCAATGGTGTAAGGAGCTTCTGGAATCTTCTAGAAGCTCCCAGAATGATTTTGGAATGTCAAAAATCAAGATTTTCAAGATTCTTCAAGATTCAGCATTCTATGAATTTCAAGATTTTCCAAGAACACCAAGAACTTCAAGATTTGTCTCTTTAAAGTCTAAAAACCTTTTGATGTCTTCAAGAACTTCAAGAAATGATCCTTTCTTCATTGTGGAGAGTTTGGAGATGCCTTTCCTTCAAGGAACTTTGAATAGCACGACTCTGCAACTTCTCCCAGCATTCTTCTTAAGGGCTTTGCCTTCCGGTTGGCTTTGTTGATTCTGACTCATAATTTGTGTTGTTTTTAGCCTTAAATATTCATATCAACTTGGGTCCTAGAACATTGGCTGGCCTATATGGAGCACACGAACCATTGCTGCACTTCCCAAGTCTGCTGCACTTGAATTGTGATCCTTTGAGTCCTGACTTGTCGTAGGGCTGGGGATGCCCTTATCATTCCCTCCTGGTTTGAAAGGATTCGACCTCGAATCAAGATCCTGGTCACGTTCAAATGAAGACAAGTCAGCAACATTGAAAGATGTACTAACGCTATACTCACATCCAGCTTATAGGTGGTGTCCCCCATCTTTGTAATAACTTGGAAAGGCCCATCGCCTCTGGGGTGAAGTTTTGTCCTCCGAGCTGTTGGAAACCTCTCCTTCCTCATGTGAACCCAAACCCAGTCGCCTGGTTCAAAGTTCACAGCCTTGCGCTTTCGGTTTACATCTGCGACATACTTGGCATTTTTCTTCTCAAGGTTCTCTCGATCCTTCTTATGGATCTTTCTGACGATTTCTGCTTTATGTTCTCCATCCAGACTTGTTTGTTCCTTTAGGGGCAGTGGCAGTAAATCCATGACCTTCAATGGATTGAAGCCATAGGCTACTTCAAAAGGCAAAAATCCAGTTGATGAATGCTTCGAGCAATTGTAGGCAAACTCTGCAATCGGCAAGACCTATTCCTAACATTTAAGATTCTTTTTAATGAGTGCCCTTAACAAATTTCCTACAGTTCGGTTGGTCACTTCTATTTGACCATCCTTTTGTGAATGATTAGTAGTAGAAAATAATAATTTAGTTCCTAGTCTAAACCACAAAGTTTTCCAAAAATAACTAAAAAATTTAACATCCTTATCCGAGACGATAGTGCTTGGTATTCCATGTAGCTGAACCACTCCACTGAGGAACAGTTCTGCAACGTGTCTGGCATCATCTAATTTCCTTCAAGGAATAAAGTAAGCCATTTTAGAAAATCTATCCACCATGACAAATAATGAGTCGTTACCTCGCTGTGTCCTCAGCAACTCTAGAATAAAGTCAATAGAGATGTCAGTCCAAGGAACAATTAGAATAGGCAAAGGCATGTAAAGACCATGGGGCTTTGAAGTAGACTTTGCTTTTAAACAATCAATGCAATGTGTGCAAATATTTTCTACATCCTTTCGCATTTTAGGCCAATAAAAGTGCTCATTTAACATGTCAAGTGTCTTAGTTACACTAAAATGACCCATTAGTCCCCCATTATGTGCTTCACGCACTAGCAGTTCCCTATATGAACTACGTGGTATGCATAACTTATTTTCTTTATACAAGAACCCATCATGCCTAAAGAACTTCTGGAATGCACTATTTTCGCATGCTTCATATAAATTTGAAAATCAGGATCAGAAGCATATAATTCTTTCATATATGAAAACCCTAGATATGAATGATCAAGAATAGGGAGGGATTTATACCTGCGTGACAGAGCATCAGCTACTATATTATCTTTTCCCTTTTTATATTTAATAATGTAAGGAAAAGTTTCAATAAAGGCAACCCATTTAGCTTGACGCCTGTTCAACTTACCATGTCCCTTAAGATGCTTAAGGGACTCATGGTCTGAATGGACAATGAACTCCTTGGCCATCAGGTAGTGCTGCTAAGTTTCGAGTGCCCTTACCATGGCATAGAGCTCCTTATCGTATGTAGGATAATTTAAGGCAGCTCCCTTTAATTTCTAGTTGAAGTAGGCTAAAACAGGTGCATGAGTGATATCATGCTTAAGAACAGTGAAGGCATTTACTTGCACCTTACCCCACAAAAATGGAACATTTTTCTTACACAACTCGTTGAGGGGCACCACTTTAGTTGAAAAATCCTTCACGAACCTCCGATAAAAATTAGCCAAACCATGGAAAGATCTTACCTGCAAGGCTGAGCCCGGAGTAGGCCACTCACGAATGACCTGTAGCTTGGTGTCATCAACTTTAACACCCTCCTTTGAGACAACAAAATCGAGAAACTTCCTTCATACAGAATGTACACTTTTTAACATTGGCATACAACTTATTATCTCTGAGTTCAATCAATACCAATTTAATGTGCTCTATGTGTTGTTTTATGTCTTTTGAATAGATCAGAATATCATCAAAGTATACCACAACAAATTTTCCTTTAAACTTCCTAAGCACATGATTCATTAATCGCATGAAATTACTAGGTACATTTGTGAGGCTGAAGGGCATAACTAACCACTCATATATACGAAATTTAGATTTAAAAGCAGTTTTCCATTCATAGCCTTCTTTCATTCTTATCTGATGATAGCCTTGTGTTAGATCTATTTTAGTATAAACAGTAGAGCCATATAAATCTTCTAGCATGTCATCAAGCCTAGGGATTGGATGCCTATACATAATGGTGATTTTGTTCACTGCTCTACAATCTATACACATTCTCCAAGTACCATCCTTCATCGGAACAAGAGTTACAGGTATTGCACAAAGGCTTAAAGATTCCCCTACCATCCTTCATTTGCTAGTAGCTTCTCTTCCTGGCGTTGTAGCTTCTCGTTTCCTTAGGGTTTGCTTTGTAAGCCGGGCGATTTGGAATGGAAGAGCGAGGCACGAAGCCGATCTGATGCGTAATTCCACAAAGAGGGGGCACGACAGTCAGCAGCTCTTCAGGAAACACATTTTCATATTCCTGCAAAAGAAATTTAACTTCCATAGGAGATCCCTCGGGACGCCGACAAGGTTAGTGTTATCATCTTTAGCGACTAGTACAAGAATACAACCAGTATGGCATCGTCTTCAATTATATTAGCCCTAATCTTGGCCCTCTCTAACTTTTTAAAATAGGTATCGACAGTTGAAGATCCCTGTACAAGAGTGTGTAACTTCCTATACAATTCTCTAAAGTAATACGCAGGTACAAAATTTTTGCGCATAGCTGTCATTAAATCAAACCATGTAAGAGGTGGCACACATGCTCGCATAGGCCTGGTATTGTGCCTCTGGTCCAACTCTTGATTCCACCAAACGAGTGCATATTTGGTGAAATTAACCACCGCGAGTGGAGCCTTCTTGTGTTCGGGGACCTAGTGAAGCTCAAAGATCTGCTCCATCTTGACCTCCCAGTCTAAGTATTGCTCGGGGTCCGTACCTCTGGCGAAAGAAGGCACATATTTATTCAACTAACTTAGACCTTCAAAGGGCTTTGAATCGGTGCCAGCCTGTGGGGGTTCGACGTCGTCCTCCTCTTCCTCGAACCTATCCTGTTGAGTGG
Source organism: Leptodermis oblonga (assembly GCA_016801395.1). Lineage (NCBI taxonomy): Eukaryota > Viridiplantae > Streptophyta > Magnoliopsida > Gentianales > Rubiaceae > Leptodermis > Leptodermis oblonga. Next base: position 22,075,886 of record CM028756.1, on the reverse strand, counting down.
CCCTTATCTCTGCCACCTCGCCCTTGAGGTTTGCGAATTGAGTAGTCGAATTTGCAATGAGTTGCGCATTAGTAAGTGGTGTCACTTCTCCTCCTGACATACCAAAAGTAACCAAGAAAAATTCCTGCTAAGAACAAGTAAAAGTGAGCAGAGTAACCTTACTCCCTTGCCCCCTAGTATAGCCCTCCTAACAACTACACACAACCTTGTGTATCGCTCTTAGTGATGGAAATCCTTGTATGCTATATCACTCAACCTTTTACCTTGATCCTGCATACTTAATTAAGTTCACAAAATACTGGGCAAAGGTAACAGGCAAACAGTAAAATCACACAAAGAACAAAATTATATTGGAAAGTAGAAAAAAAAATTTGGAAAAAAGAACTTGGTTTGATTTTCAATTGTAAAACACCTTTTCAAAAAAAGAAATTTTGTGCTTAAATAAGAAGTGCACACAAAGGAACTTTTGGGGTGAAGCCCTCAAAGTTTAAGAAATTAATGTAATGTGCACGAAGACAAAATTCAAGCTATAATCCAAAGTAAACGTTCAAGGTAGCAGGAAAAGACATTAAGCTTAAGAAGCTGGGCAATTCAATTGATGTAACAAGAAAATTAGTAGGTTTGAAACAAATTAGGAACCCAATAAACTACCCAAGAAGTGATCACCCTTCCAATAGGTAATCAAGGAACCAATTCTCACTAATTAATCAAGTTTTGCAAAAAGAACAATTCCCCAGATATCGAGTGTAGTGCTGTGGGGAGTAGTATCAACAATCAAACACTATCAACTTTGCAGGTACACTGACAGAGAAGAATATTTCCAATGAAGAACAGAGTCCTCGTTGGCTTTAGAGTGTAGTGCTCTGGGAAGTAGTGTCGGCAATCGAACACTATCAACTTTGCAAGTACATTGTTAAACCATGGAGAAAACGATTCTTAAAAAGAGTCACAAAAATTTTATCACCCCCTCCCCTATATCTTAATATGCGATTTTCAAAATTTTAGGTAGCACAACGACACAAGCTCAAGAATTTAATATATTTTCAAGAATTCAAAACAAAGTATCAAATTCGTGCATACAAGTCACATATTGCCAAAAAAAGTTAATTTTAACGTCAACTGCCAAAGTTCACTAAAGTAACAAATCGCAAAAACGGCATGCAAAAAAGTCACAAAAACTGCAATAACAATAAGGGTCAACTAACGCCTATTGTCACAAAAGCCGTGACGATTTTAATTTTGCAAAACAGAACCACAATTTAGTAGCAATAGCAGCTAACTAAAGTGTCAAACAGAACCCTAGTGTCGGCGATGAAACAACCAAAACCCGCAAAGCCTAGCTCAACCCTTTTAAAAACTCGAACCCTAGAACCCAATAGAATCAAGGCCTAGGTTCCTGATTTCAAAAACTTGTCTTTTCGGATTTTACCTTTTCTATTTCAACCAAAAATTTTGATTTAATTGCAAAACAGTATGAGCAAAGTTGAAATAATTTATTTAAGAATAAGAAAAAAAAATTTCAAAAAGAGCGTTCTATTCCACAAAATCAGTAATTAAAGCAATAGAAAACACCTGATGATTTGATTGGGTTACTCCAACCTCCTTGTCGAGCAAACAACCTTGGCTCTGATACCAATTGATGTGAACCCCTGATCCCCAATGTCATGGAAACCAAGAACTCGATACGAAAAATTGCCAAGGAAAGTTTGATTGCAAGACGTAGCTCTTAACTCTTAGAATCATTACCCTTGGTGTGACACCCCACCCCGACCCCCCCCCCCCCTGTAGGAGCCATACCTAAGGGCGGTCGACTAGGCATCATCAGGGCTCTCGCCCACAGTAACAGTACAGAATTGAGTCTTTTGATAGCGTTCCATAAACGGATTAAGTAAATAGAACCAAAGTAGTAGCAACGCCCACCACTTGGGCCCATAGCTATAGTAAGTTTAATCGAAAGAAATAGTAAATATGCTCTAATCAAGATAAACTGAGTTTAGCTCCTAATTACTCGGGTCAAAAAAGCATGTCTTACTCGCGAACGTTGACTGACCCTCCACTGCTCGAGCCTCTTCTTGATTAGGTACAATGAACCGCTCCACCTAAACCCAACCTAAAAAATAGTATTTTGGTTTTGTGAGCTAGAAAGCCCAATGAGAAATCTCAAGTTGTTGGCAATCAGGTGTGAAAAAGTTCTTGCTTGAAAGCATTAGTTTTGGAAGCCAGTGTAACCATAATTTTCAAAGCACAAAATTAGTAATGCAATGCAATAAGCATTTCAGTAAGCAGTCGCAGTATAAGGATACGGGTGAAGTCGTCGAGAGTGTGCTTTTATGGATATAAGGATAGGGTCCCCGACAGACACTCTCAGCTCTTCAATTCCACATCTCCAACAGTATATTAGTATAGCCGGCTCAGTAGTGGTCTATCTCGCACTGTGACCGACGTCGGCTGATTTAAAAAGCCAATTCAGTTGAAGTTTTCTTTTATACAGAACCGCAAATTACATAGCTCGACTGCTTTAATTATCTGTGCTCATTAATTTCGTCTACTAGTCCAGTATATGGCGAACATTCTGACAATGATTGCTGTAGTAAAATTCCAGAAGAATCCAATCGATTAGTGAACAAGCTATGCGAATACCATTAATGGTTATACAATCCCAAACAGAAACGGTCAAAGCGAAGGCCTCACCTTTTCCTTTGATGATTGTTGTATATGGGTCTTCTCCTTCTTCGCCTTCATTCTCACGAGGTAATTTCTTCCTTTCGCTTTGCAGAGCAAGCAGCCAAATGACGCGACCTATAATGGCGATAGAAGTAGATTAACGATGTGATTTAGATGTTTTTAAAACGATTTCGTGCTAACTATAACATGGGTTTTTGAATTTAACCACCAAAGGGATCTGTTTAGCGTAACTTCCTGGAGTCCGTATTTATCTTCCCTTTTCTGCTTCGAATCTTCTTCCGTCTTGCATCAGGAGTGTAAACGTGTGAGTAAAAACCAGCGGTTGGAAATGATAGAGATATCTCCGCTAGCTGTGAATTCAGTACCTTGTGTTCTGCCACAACTTGGACTCTTATCTCAATGATTATGTACGTATCTCTCCCAATTCTCACGTACTGACCTTCCCTGAATGAGGTAATTTATTTACCTTTTACTTATGAAGTAATTCTTTTTCTTTTACTATTTAACTCACTAATTTCCTCAGTCAAAATTCTTAATTGCTACTTTAGCCGAGCATTAGTGGAACTACTCAATTGAACCCCAAAATTTCAGTAAGGACTCAATTGAGTCACAAATCAAATTTTATTAGTGGTACCTAGTACAAATACCTCATTATTTTTGGGGCCTCACAATCGCCCCTCCTTTAGGGAATTTCGTCCCAAAATTCAAATTCTACTCACTAAACAATTACGGGTACTTCTCTAGTGTAGCTTCAGTTATCCTCACTTTCATTTTGCCCTATAGCGAACACACGAGCCGAAACCTTATGCTTGTTCTTCTCATCCGCTAACTTTTGTTGGTCTGATGCTGAAGTTGTCGCAGTCCTGTCCATTAGTAATGGGTATTTTTGTATATGGTGCTCGCCACTGCCACATCGCAAGCACTTCCTCAGCTTAAGCCAGCAATCCTCCTCCGTGTGATTAGGTTTCTTACAATGTCACCCTATTGTTCCCTCCATTGAAATTCCCTCTGTTACCCTGGCTAGAGCTCCCCTTCTGCATCTCACCGGTTGGTTGTAGCTTTGCTCGATTACTGTCATTTCTACGATTCTGGAAGTTCATAAGTTTTGCATGTGCCTCCTCAACCTTCATGGCTCTCTCAACAGCAGCTGTGTAACTCGTCAAATCTAAAGACGCGAGTGCATTCTTAATCTCCACCTTCAACCCTTGCATGAAGCGATTTCTTCTTTTTGAATCTGTGGTAACCATTTCCGTTGCGTACTTTGACAATTTGGAGAACTCTCATACTCTGCGATCGTCTTATCGGCTTGCTTGAGATTTATAAATTCCGCTTCCTTGCGAGCTGCAACAATAGGAGGAGCATATTTTTCCTTGAATGCTGCAACAAAATTTTCCCAGGTGGTGTCTGTACGCTCCGTAGTCCATTTCTAACGAATCACCTTCCACCAATCCTTTGCCGCCAATTCCAATCAAAACGTTGCGAAGGCCACCTTGCGTTCATCACTATACCTAAGCACCTCAAAAATTTCACTGATGGCCTCCAGCCATGCTTCTACTTTCTCGTCATCAAGCTCATCGTTAAATTTTGGTGGTCCAAACTTCAAGAAACATTCCAAGGCCATGTCCTCACTTTGTACCCCCGTTGCATTTTGGCCTTGGCCCTATCGTTGGTAGCGCTTATCCATGCGTTCCATTATAGTGGCCATGCGCTCCATTGCGGTGGCCACTTAAACTCCCAAGTCCTGAGCCTCTAGCTCTGGTTGAGCACTCGTAGTGGAGGTAGCTGCCCTATTACTGGTGTTTCTACTGCCTCTTGCCATCTACATGGTAGTTACGTTACTATATTAATCTTTTATTTGCCGTTGGAGTAGGTAATGAAAGAAAGTCAGAGATCACAGAGAATGCAATTAAAATAACTCCAATCAAATATTCACAACGACAACTAAAATCCAAAGCGATTTATTTTCACTAATATCTCTATTAGTACTATTTCCCCAAAGCACTCTATGCGCTTCTCCTGTATTATGGTGGAATAACGTAGACGCATCCCTTCCTAGGTCAAGTAATCCTATCACTTAGTCGCAGATATTGCGTAACGTACTACTAGCGGAATTAGTTATTTCTATCTATCATAGGAACGTTGCTTTGATACCATCTGTGACACCCCACCCCGACCCCCCCTGTAGGAGCCATACCTAAGGGCGGTCGACTAGGCATCATCAGGGCTCTCGCCCACAGTAACAGTACATAATTGAGTCTTTTGATAGCGTTCCATAAACGAATTAAGTAAATAGAACCAAAGTAGTAGCAACGCCCACCACTTAGGCCCATAGCTATAGTAAGTTTAATCGAAAGAAATAGTAAATATGCTCTAATCAAGATAAACTGAGTTTAGCTCCTAATTACTCGGGTCACAAAAGCATGTCCTACTCGCGAACGTTGACTGACCCTCCACTATTCCAGCCTCTTCTTGATTAGGTACAATGAACCGCTCCACCTAAACCCAACCTAAAAAATAGTATTTTGGTTTTGTGAGCTAGAAAGCCCAGTGAGAAATCTCAAGTTGTTGGCAATCAGGTGTGAAAAAGTTCTTGCTTGAAAACATTAGTTTTGGAGCCAGTGTAACCATAATTTTCAAAGCACAAAATCAGTAATGCAATGCAACAAGAATTTTAGTAAGCAGTCGCAGTATAAGGATACGGGTGAGATCGTCGAGGGTGTGCTTTTATGGATATAAGGACAGGGTCCCCAACAGACACTCTCAGCTCTTCAATTCCATATCTCCAACAGTATATTAGTATAGCCAGCTCAGTAGTGGTTTATCTGGCACTATGACCGACTTAGGCTGATTTAAAAAACCAATTCAGTTGAAGTTTTCTTTTACACAGAACCGCAAATTACATAACTCGACTACTTTAATTATCTGTGCAAATTAGTTTCGTCTACTAATCCAGTATATGGCGAACGTTCTGATAATGATTGCTGCAGTAAAATTCCTGCAGAATCCGATCGATTAGTGAATAAGCTAAGCGAATACCATTAATGGTTATACAATCCCAAACAGAAACGGTCGAAGCGAAAGCCTTACCTTTTCCTTCGATGATTGTGGTATATGGGTCTTCCCCTTCTTCGCCTTCGTTCTCACAAGGTAATTTCTTCCTTTCACTTTGCAGAGCAAGCAGCCAAATGACGCGACCTATAATAGCGATAGGAGTTGGTTAACGATGTGATTCAGATATTTTTAAGAACCGATTTCGTGCTAACTATAACATGGGTTTTTGAATTTAACCACCAAAGGGATCTGTTTAGCGTAACTTCCTGGAGTCCGTATTTATCTTCCCTTTTCTGCTTCGAATCTTTCTTCCGTCTTACATCAGAAGTGTAAACATGTGAGTAAAAACCGGCGGTTGGAAACGATGGAGATATCTCCGCTAGATGTGAATTCGGAACCTTGTGTCCTGCCACAACTTGTACTCTTATCTCAATGATTATGTATGCATCTCTCCCAATTCTCACGTACTGACCTTCCCTGAATGAGGTAATTTATTTACCTTTTACTTATGAAGTAATTCTTTTTCTTTTACTATTTAACTCACTAATTTCCTCAGTCAAAATTCTTAATTGCTACTTTAGCCCAGCATTAGTGGAACTACTCAATTGAACCCCAAAATTTAAATAAGGACTCAATTGAGTCACAAATCAAATTAATTTATCAGTAGTACCCAGTACAACTACCTCATTATTTTTGGGGCCTCACACTTGGATTTGGTAGACTGCTAAATTAACTAAGTAATTTAAACAAGCAATTTAAACCAAGTGGAGAAAACTAGAATTGAAACAAAGATTAGCAATAGGCAGAGCAATTATCTATTAGCCTATAGTTCCTGTACTTTTAGTAATTAACAAGCATGTAAATTACTTAAGCCCAAAATAAATGTGAGTGATTCAATAAAGTATAAACTAACTTTTTATCAATTGAATCAACTGTAGAATAGGGAATTCGGCTGCCCTTATTTATAAGTGTAGGTTGGCCGAATTCTTGATCTTAAAACAACTAGGAAAAGAAGTGAAATTGGAAACCAATCAAGAGATTGGTTTCTTACAAGAATCAAATCCTAAAGGAACTAGATTGATTGAAAAGGTAATTTCAGTTGGAAGCAATAAGTGCAAGCAAAAAATACAAGTAAAAATAAAAAAATATAAACTAATCACAAAACGGATCCAAGAAGGTGATCCTTTTTGGAAACTACCAAACTAGCTAGGCTAGGTGAAACAAACTTGTAACAACCTTAACAAACTAGTAACAAACTTGGAGTAGAATTAGGTAACATGCATAAACCCTAATCCTTCTCTAACCCTAACCCGAGGTGGCGTGTGGGCTGTTCCCTTTGGGCTGGGCATGGCCGAACTTGATGGCATGGACTTCAAGGGGGTTTGGCCCAATGATTGTGGCGCATGGTGATGATGATGTAGGGAGGTCCTGGAATCTCCCGAAATCATTTTAGAATGTAAAAAATCAAGAACTTCAAGATTTTCAAGATTCATTAAACCGCGAAATTTAAGATTTTCAAGAAAATCAATAACTTCAAGATTTGCCCATTTCTTCAAGTTGAAAAGGTTGTAGGCATCATTTCTTGCTGTATGGAGAATATGGTGACGTTTTTACCCTTTCTTGAGTTCTTTTCAAGGGCCGGCCTTTATGTCCGTCTCAAGCTAGGCTTCTGTAGGACACCTTTGGACAAGGTTTTCAAGATCTGCTCTGAGCTTCCTTGTCCTCCTTCGGGTTATAGGCCTAACTATGTCAACGAACGGATCTCTCTGATATGGACTTGGGCCCTGGAGCATTGGCGGGCTTGTATGGAGCACACAAACCTCTGCTGCACTTCCCGAGTCTGCAGTACTCGAACTATGGTCCTCTGAGTCCTGACTTGTCTTAGGGCTGGGGATGCCCTCATCAGAACCTTAGTGAATGCCCCTCATCCTCATTATATATTTTATGAATCTTGTATGAGTCATGAATGTTATATGTTAGGATTTTCCTAAGTTATATGCATGGGTAATTTATACAAATTGTTAAACGTTTGCGAAAACGGTGGATTCTCACTAGGCAATGGCTTATTTCATTTTCCTATTTTGTTTTTGGCTTTCAAAATAAATTGTTACAGATCTTTGGTATGAAGATAAATATGCTCACTAGGACAACCTAAATAACTTAAATAAAGGGAAAAATCTAAAAGGTAGGATTGATAGAGATGGGCTCATACTCTGATAATCATATACTTTAGGGCTGTGTAAGTTTTCTTGTATTATAATAAAGAATAAAATTATTATGTTCTGCATGTTTTGAGTCCTGGCGTGAACCAGACAGGCATCCGATGAAGCTGACCCCTTGTATGCGGGGTGGTGAATCTGGGGTGTCACAGAAGTAGCATTTGGAAAATGAACGTTGCCAAGAAGATTCATGTACGAGAAAGCTTACGAGTCTTATGGAAGCTCGCATGAACTAGAAGACAAATGTCAACAAAAGTGTGGGTCAAATGTCAGTCAAACCAAAAGCTGTTGGAACATTTGAAAATGTCAAAATGCCTTACATGTGTAAGAGAAAGTGTACGAGTCGCACAATAACTCCGGGACAACCAGAATCTCAAGTCTAAGAGAAAAGAGAAGGAAAGAAAAAGAAGGACTGCGAGAGAATCCACCACTCGTATGGATTCTCTTATAAATTCTCGCACGAAATGTCATTTAGACACAAATATGAAGACTTTGTGTTAGTTGCGAGTTGCCCGGAAAAAATCTATGTGAGTCGCACGAGGCTTTCCTGATAGCTTTTCAAATTAGCCATTAAGAGCCATTGCAAGTTATTTGGCCACTTTTATAAGTACCCCAAAGCTCCAAAAGGAGGACAAATAATTCCTTTCAAGTCTCCTACACTCAAGAAACACTCTCAAGCTTCATTTCATACATTTACATGTCAAAATAGCCATTTAAGCTTAGATTTAAGTGAGTTAGAAAGAAGCATTTGTGCTTAACTTTTGTACTTCATTTGTAAACTCCATTGTGGAGATTCCTACCATTGTAAACACATTGAGGGAAGTCTTAAACACTTGATAAGTGTTGTAGGCACATTGTATATGAAGCAAAGCCCTAAACTCTTGTTTAAGAGTTAGGCAAGAAGAAAAGGGGATCAAGAAGAGAAGGAGAGACCCAACTCAAGAGGTTGAGTTTGGGCAAATGTAAGGGATTGAAAAAACTCATTTTTAAGTATTTTCTAATGGATTAGAAATCTCAAGTTGTAGAATTTGGAGAGTGGAATAGGATTCAAAGGGAATCGAAACCACGATAAGTTTGTGTGTCTTACCTTCTTTATTTCCTTTAGATTTTGCAAATCATTTCACACACCACACTTGCCAAAATCTATTTTTACACTTGTGTTTGAAAATGGTTTTTCTAAGTTCTTCTTTGTGGAAGAAAATTTTAAAAAGGGTCAAAAACTAAATTCACCCCACCCTCTCTTAGGTTCATCTTAGGTTGCTAATTGGAATTTCACATATTTCTATTTTAACTTGCTCATTTAATAATAATGATTAATCATGTCTTTTTATTATCATCTGTATCGATTGTTGGGCGAGAGCCTTGTATGATGCTCAACTTTGAACCGGTTCGTACTTCTTTGTAGAAGGGCTCTTCAGAATGGGGGTCGGGTCGGGGACGTCTCTATAGTCTATTTCAAGGAACAATTCAACCATTGAAATTTGGTTTATGCAATTGCATAATATATACAAGGCCAAATTTAATGGTTGAACAGTTCTTTGAAAGGACTATAATTTTTCTCCATATATATTTAACATTATAATTTTAATGGGTAAAAATCATTGAGACTCCACCAAGTTTTATAAAGTGTTAATCACACCCCTTGAGCTTTCAGAAAGTGTCATTGAGACCTCTTTTCTAATATTTATATTAAGTTTTTCATTAAAATTTTGTAATTTAACATTCTTGTCCTTCTTTTCAAAATTTTAAATTGCTATCTCTATTTCAAAAAATAATATAACTTTATGAAAGTAAAATAAAAATAAAATGTAATATTATCAGTTTGTTTAAATAAAGAATGTAAGTGTATAATTAATTATTTAAGTTAATTCCAGACTAGCTAAATGTTGATCAGTTAAAAATTTACTATCTAGTTTTATTAAAAGATATTTAGAAATAATTATTTTCATTTTTAACCCTTTAAAATAGATATGAAATATTCACTTTTTTTTTTTATTTTAACTGGATATGTGTGAAAAAAAAATACAAAACAATATGTCTTTATTATTAGCTCATTAAAAAAGTTTGAACTGCTGTTATAAAAAATAAAGTTGAATTGCACTTGAACAAATTAAACATAGCAAAGTAAAGAATTCCTAAATTTTATATATTATATTGATGCGGATTCTCTATTGAGAATTGCAGTGTGCGGAAAGTAACCAAAACTCAAATTAAAAGAACACAGTATAATCCCTTCAAACCCAACCACTACTTGCATTCGATAGAACAATCAAGTTGTTTTTAAACTATAACCCAAGCAACGAGTTGAAGCGAAAAGCTAATTTAATTAGGCGAGACTATAAACCTAATTAACATGCAATTCTAGAAACTAATAGATAAAAATCATGCAAGATTGACTACATTCAATGAGTAGAATTCAAAAATGAAAAGATGGGTATTAACCTTACACCAAATTATATCATGTATGAATTCTCTGCTTTATTTGATGCGCATTGAGCCCTTTAAATAGGGGGTTGTGAGCCTTTTAGAAGTAGAAAAGGAATAGGAAATAAAAGTGGAAACCAATGAGAATTGGAAAGCTTACAAAACCCAAAACCTAAAGGAACTAGGTTAAGGGGGAAGTAGAATTTCTATTGCCTTCCAAAAAGGAGGTGGCGAAATTCCCTTAAGAAAAGTAAAAGGAAAATACAAAAGTAAGGTATTTCCTATTTCTTAAAAAAAAAATATGCAAGAATTCTTTTCAAGAAACTACTATTAAGTAATTACCTTAAAAGTAACAGAACTTAAAAGTAATGACGTGTAACAAATCAAGAACTCTAATGATTTTCAAGACTTGTAAAATTCACTCCATTTGATACTCTTAATATTCAGTCTGGAACTCTCCAAAATAAAAGACCCTTGGCCGAGCTGGAGGTGAAATTACTCTTTTACCCTTATTGGCCACTTGTTCTTCTTTTGGCTTGTTCTCAGCTTTTATAACCTTTGGAATGCCTCTTGACTTAGCCCATCTAAGGTAACCCCTTGTACAATTCTTGTGAACTAGGATTAACTCTCATTCTAGGCTTTGTAGCTCGAACATTCCTTCTATGACCATTTTGAACACTTGGATCAAATCCACATCTTTGACATGATGGATACTTGTGTCCAACAGTAGGGATGACCTCATCAATCCCTCTCACTTCGAAAAGATTTGTCCTCGAATCCGATTCCGTATGATTCGAATTTGAAGCTTCCTTTCTACGTGCAGCTCTCTGTTGTCATCGACGTCGGTTCTTTTCAGCAAGCTTAGTTCTCTTCGGCTCTGAAGATTCTACAACTTCCTCAATAGACACAATGTTATCCACGGAATGGACAAAATAATGGCATTTTTGCCCATTTGAACAACTTCATTAACCACTTCCCATTCGAAAGGATTCGCCTCAAATCCATCCCCTGTTGGGTTGAATTGGACGTCTCTTTCCTGCGGTCTGGGTTTGCTGGCCTGCGATTGAGATAGACTGGTCTGCGAGCAGATTTGGATGGCGCTTGATCAATTAGACCTATCGATCTTGGAACATTTTCAGTTGCGGAGTCATCTTTTGAAAAGGAAAAGTTACCCCGTGCAGTACCATGATTAGTAGACTTCTCGGTTTCTTCTGGTTGATCAACCCTAGCTGTAAACTTGACATCTTCAAGGCATGCGGTCACATGAATGATTTAGTCTCGGACTTGTATAAGTTCAGCTAGAACTGATCTTGGCACTTCTTCAATGACGGAGTCCACCTTCTGTGCAAGAAAGTTCCCCTTTACTATCCCAAGATTTGCATATTTCTTTGTCTCGATGCCCTTTACTTTCTTCTCACTTTCCTATTTGTCAAAAGCAGCTCTCATCCTCACATTCTTGAATGCAATTTCTGAAGGGAGTAGAGGAACCAGCGTAAGATTCATGTAATGGTGATTCAAACAGTAAGTATTATTGCCCACAATGTCGCGCCCTTCTATCAAACTGCCACGGTCGACCCAATAAGGCATGGCTAGCTTTCATAGGTGCAACAACACACAAGACCGTATCTTTATATCGGCCAATCGAAAAACTCACACTGGCTTGCTTGTCGACTTTAATTCCTTTATCGGTAGTAAGCCAATGAAGAATGTATGGATGAGGATGGTCCTTGAGAGGTAGATTCAACTTGTCGACTAGATAAGTACTACAAATATTGACACTATTACCCCCATCAATCAATAGTATAAACACCTTCCCGTTAGGCTTCATTGCTCTTGCATGAAAGATGGTATTTCTTTGATCGGTATCGGACTCGGACATGGTACTCAAAGTACGATTCATAACACATCTTGTATAAGAAACTCGAGTGGAATAATCAATTTTAGATGGTTGTTCGGGTTGGACCACTTGTGCCTCTGGAACACGTTCTTCTCCCGAACTCAAATCAGGCATCTCTTCGATCGTACTTGCCACTCCCCTTGAGGCGGCTGCCTTCTTTTCCGAAGCTAGTGTAAGAAAATGGAACCCTGAGAGCCCTCGGATCTTCTCGGTGCTCAAAAGAGGATTCTATTCTCTTTAACCTTGCATCGAACTCTTGATGCAATTTCTCAGTCATAGGTTGAAGATGAGCAATCATATCTTTTCTCAAGTTAGCTCCTATCTTGGCAAACATTGCTTGTAGAATCGCAATATCTTCTTCATGGGCCATTATACAATTTACCCAAAAAGATATCAAATTGATACTAATAGTTAACAACTTTAAAACAACTTGCTAAGAATAAAGAACTATGAGAAAGAACCTCACTTCCCCTCAAGTGTTTACCTAGCAATCTACATTCCCCAAGTGTATCTATCTAGGGTTGGCTTCTCTTTTAGTAATTAATGTATTGCACTCTTTCCTTTTCCCTCTCAAAACCTGATTTAAGAATTCTAATCAGAACAAGTAAGCCAGACCACACCCAATAACTCACTAAAAGTTCACAGAATCACAAAGAAGAAAAATAAAATCTTTTGAAAAAGAATTGCTTGGTTCAACTTTTGAAATAAAACAATTTTGCAAAATGAAATTTTTATATATAAATTCAGATTATAGAAGTACATAAGGAAGAAATTTCGAAAATAAGTCCCAAAATTTCACAAGTAATGAGTAGGGTACAAATTAGGAAATCCAAATCTATTTCAAAGAGTAATTGTGCAGGTAGCATAAATATAGTAACTAGGTAATTTGGCAGGGCAGATGCAATTGTAAGAAACAAGCATATATGGCAGATTTACAAAGAATTATTAGGAAACTACCCAAAGATAGAATAACCTTCCCAATAGGCAATTCAAGAATAATCCAAAAATCTATTATATTCAAACTTTCAAGCAGGCTTGCAATCAGACAATTTTCAAGATATACCAGCACCTTGGAATCAAAATTTTACGAACAAACTAGATCCAAACAGCAAAAAAATTTCAGAATCTCAATCTCCACTACATTTGACACAAGGAAACCAACTTGCATGCAAAGTACACGAAGAAAATTTTTCTGTTTCCCAACGTGGCCTAAAAAGCCTCGGCGTGATGAAAAATAGTCCAAACGAGCTCAGAATACCAACAAAATTTAACAAAACCTTCCTACAAGTGCCCTAGGTGGATCAAAATACACAGCCCAAGAATCAAATAAGAATATTTTAGAATTTCGACAGTATTTTGCCCGGGAACCTTCAAATTTTCAAAACAGACCTCATAGTGCTCCAAAAATTCCAAGAATTTAACACAACCTTCCCCTAGTACCCCTAAATAGATCGCATAAGATAAAAGAGGAGAAAAATTTTGGAGCTTTTTAAAACTTCAAACCCTAACCGGTCGCTTTTGAAACCCTAGCTCAGTTTTGCCGATTTTGCCTTTTTCGAATTACTCTTTCAATTTCTTTCACAAAACAGTAGCTAAAACTCAAGATACTTAAATTGAAGGATCAAGAATTTCAAAAAAAATAGTAACCAATTTTCGAAGGAGCAATTTACCTCAGAAGAGATCAACGACTACCTTCTCCGGATTGACACTTCACCGTGTGTCTCACCGCTCCCCTTTGATTGGTTGGCTCCTCCCAAGGTCGCATGCTATACAGCTCTTATACCAAATTGATGTGGATTCTCTATTGATAATTGCAGTGTGCGGAAAGTAACCAAAACTTCAATTAAAAGAACACAGTATAATCCCTTGAAACCCCAACCACTACTTGAATTCGATAGAACAATCAAGTTGTTTTTAAACTATAAACCAAGAAACGAGTTAAAGCGAAAAGCTAATTTAATTAGGCAAGACTATAAACCTAATTAACATGTAATTCTAGAAACTAATAGGTCAAAATCATGCAAGATTAACTACAGTTCAATGAGTAGAATTCAAAAATAAAAAAGATGGGTATTAACCTTACACCAAATTATATCATGTATGAATTCTCTGCTTTATTTGATGCGTATGGAGCCCTTTAAATAGGGGGTTGTGCGTCTTTTAGAAGTAGAAAAGGAGTAGGAAATAAAAGTGGAAACCAATGAGAATTGGAAACCTTACAATACCCAAAACCTAAACGAACTAGGTTAAGGGTGAAGTAGAATTTCTATTGCCTTCCAAAAAGGAGGTGGCCGAAATTTCGATTGCCTTCCAAAAAGCAGGCGGCCGAAATTCCCTTAAGAAAAATAAAAGGAAAATACAAAATTAAGGTAATTCCTATTTCTTAAAAGAAAACATGCAAGAATTCTTTCCAATAAACTACTATTAAGTAATTACCTTAAAAGTAACAAAACTTAAAAGCAATGACGTGTAACAAATCAAGAACTCTAATGATTTTCAAGACATGTAAAATTCACTCCATTTGATACTCTTAATATTCAGTCCAGAACTCTCCAAAATAATGACCCTTGGCCGAGCTGGAGGAGAAATTACTCTTTTACCCTTGTCAGCCACTTGTTCTTCTTTTGGCTTGTTCTCAGCTTTCATAACCTTTGGAATGCCTCTTGACTTAGCCCATCTAAGGTAACCCTTGTATAATTCTAATGAACTAGGATTAACTCTCATTCTAGGTTTTGTAGCTCGAACATTCCTTCTATGACCATTTTGAACACTTGGATCAAATGCACATCTTTGACATGATGGATACTTGTGTCCAACAGTAGGGATGACCTCATCATATATATATATATAATATTATATATAAATATAAATGAGCAAAATAAGTAGAGATAGAAATAATCCCACCAATGTAAAAGAGTTTAAGAAAATCAGATGAAAGATTTGATTGCCTTTAATGAAATTGAATGCATGGTTTGTGACGCCCAAACCCGACCCCCCACCTCGGACAACCATTCCCGACGAGAGGAGTTGGACTATCCTGGTGGCATCATATAGGGCTCTCGCCCAACATTCGATATAGAATAAAATAAAGAGTACCATACATCATCATCATCATCATTATTATTATTATTATAGCTTTTCAAGATAACAATACAGCGGAATTAAACAAAATTGTCTCAGGATGGCCACTGGCCAAATTATCCTCCCAAAACATAGTCTCAACTAGCTATTACACTTTGTTTGTCTTTATTTCTTCACGGTGTCGGTCGGCCTTACCTCTGGCCCCATTCGAGTCAAGCCCCTGAAACAATATATATGAAAGGGAAATGGGTGAACTTAATAAACTCAATGAGAGACCTCAGGGTTTATACAAAATCCCACTGTAAGTCTTTTAGCAAAAAGTCGGGCAAACAAATACAGAGTTCAGGCATATAAGATGGCATACATTACACATACAGTATCACAATACAATCAGGTCATACTATCATCCCATCACAGCAGAAGCACAAGCGATCATATCAAGCAAGTCAAGCGAGTCAAGTAAATCACCCAGTATAGGCATGCATACAGCTAATATTAAAAACAAGCATGACAGCATAGAAACAACATTCATATGCAACAAGTTTGAGTCACTAGACTCCTAGCAGGCAGATTGCACAGTTGAGCTTTCTCATCTAAAGCTAAGTCGAAATCTATTCACGTTTTCGGGTTGTTTACGTTTTGATGGTTTGCAAAGTACATTGCCCCCACGGCAGTCGTACGACGGTAGAACCAGGTATGCTCGACGGCAGGGGTTCTGGATCCTGGCCTTTTCTCATTTTGGGCCATCGGGTGGTGTTCCTCTCGTAAAGAAGGAGTGTCGGCTAACTGCAACACGGTCTTTCACTAACAAGCCCTACATAACGGGCAAGCAGCTACTATCTAGTCATGCTGGAAGACTTAGAGCCCAAGTCTTATCTGGTAGGTCCCTGGCCTATTTCACGCTAAGGTGATCATGGCAACCTTAGCATGCTTCATACATATCTAGATGCATCATGCAACCCTAGATGTCATGCAACTTACCCTGAGAGGTGTGTCATCCTTCGTGGTAGTAAGTCATGCTATCGTATCATAAATAGGCATCTCTAGTTGCACGTAAGTACATTAACATGTCAAGTCAGGTATGGTACATAATACGCAGTTCATGGCATTATCATGTCAAGTCAAGTGGGATACGCAATAATTAATTCATAGCACCTAAGCATACATATCCAAGTCATGTTTAGGCTTAGAAAACAAGCAAGTAGTGAGGTGTGGGAAACCTCGTTAATAAAATAGACACACATAATAGTACCTATTTATACACACAAGTGCTACGTAGATAGTCCATTTAAGTCTTATGAAACTAGCGAGTAATCCCTCACCTTACGATAGGTAGAGTGCGAGCGTTCTCCGTCGATCGATATTTGGCCCACGCTTCAACGATCAGCTCCTGCGAATAACGTGAGATTAAGTTATTAGCTAATGAGGAACTGGATGGCTTTTTAAGCAAGTTTGACTCTTGGGTCAACCAAGGTTAACTTTAACTCTTGAGGTTAAGTTTGACTTTCGGGTCAACTAAGACCCATTGGGTCATCTTTGGTTAAGTCCAATCTGGTTTGGTTCAAGTCGAGTCTGGTTCGGTTCAAGTCAAGTTGGGTTTGGTTCGAGTCAAGTCTGGTTTGGTTCGAGTCAAGTCTGGTTCGGTTCAAGTTGAGTCTGGTTCGGTTCAAGTCAAGTTTGGTTCGGGTAAAGTGGTTCAGGTCAAGTCAAGTTCAGGTCAAGTGGTTTAGGTTAAGTGTCTCAGGTCAAGTGGCTCAGGTCAAGTCAAGTGTATGGGTCAAGTCAAGTGTACGGGTCAAGTGGCTAGGTGAAGTGCATGTGCAACTCACACGGCTGCTCAGACAGCTGGGCTTGGTCCTAGTTTTCGTGAGAGTAGCACGAGTACTCGCACGCTTGGTCCCTGTCCGAGTTCCCATGCTAGGCACACGCGAACTAAGGTCGTGGGCAAGAACTTGCACAGAATTTCTAGTTCGGGATGGCTTCTTCTAGACCATCGATTTCGCACTTCCAGATCGTTTTTGACCATTCTACAAATACCAAATCGAAGATTAACATACAGGCTACCGTTAACAAGCAAAACATGGCAAATCTAACCATGACAACTACGTTAAATTCAACTACGAACATGTTTACGGACACTGTTCTTCAAAAGCATAAACCTTCTTATTAATCCAAATCCGTTGCGTGTTAATCCTTTAACTGAATACATCAATCCTACTTGGCATACAGTAGATCTAGCACACATTAACACCCTAACTTCATGCTTGCTACAGATTTAACATGCAAACTCATTTAATTTCGTTTTAAAACTTAAACCTACACTATCATGCTTCAAGATTTCACTACATCGATTACTACATAATACTCACAGTAGTCCTAAGATTACCACGGTCTTGCTAGAAAGATCTGGACGAAATGAACGGCGGTGGCGGCGATTCTCTTTCTTCCCTTCTTAAACCCTATTTTTTTCTTTGCTGGTTTCGAATTGGCAACTAAAGGTTTTTAATCAAGATTTTATAATGCTTATATGCATCACTTAGGTCTAGGAGTAGGTTAAACGTGATCCAAACTAATTTGGATTCGTGGAGTTCAAATCGGAGATGGGATAGAGTTTGGCTTGAATTTGAATTGCCGAATTCCCACTTCTGGACTCCGTGCGATTAGTCGTCCAACTCGGACAGATACTCGACTGCCCTTGCTCGTGCGAGTTGTCGTCCGACACGCACTGCTACTCGGACAGGCCATCTTTTGCCTTGTTTCGTCAGACTTCTTCTCTACTCGGCTATTCCTTTTGAGTACCTTCTGGTGACCCTTCACTCCCATGCTTTAGGTCTATGTTAACCTAGGTACATATTCCTTCCTAGCTTACTCGAGACATAATACTCAATCTAGGCACATAATGTTCACAATCACTCAAACAAGCAAGTCACGTTTCACGTCAAACACAAATATTAGATTAAAATTTTGACTTTTACCATTTTTAATCCCTATGGTTTTGCTCTGAAAATCTAGAGCCTCACATCGTTTAACTTCAAATTGAAGAAAAGTTAACGATAATTTAATTGTAAGAGGTGTAATTGATACTTATCAATAGTTGAGGGGATGTGGCTGACACTTTTTGAAACCTGGAGGAGTGTAAATGATTTTTACTCTGATTTTTATTATAAAAATAATTTAATTCAATAAAAAAAGTATATATAAAATTTAACACTTAAAATAACATCATTATCATAAAAGAATTAAATAATTATTTTAGTTACATACTACCAAAATACTAAAAAAAAAATTTTCAAAAAAATGTATATAAAAGATATATTTAAAAATTGGTGCCCAAAAATGGCTCTGGCAAAAGCTAGAGTCAGAAATAGCTTCTGAAATAATTATGTTGGATAATGGCAACCGGTACTCACAACGAGAACAAGAACGAACTCTCATTGTAGATGGGGAGGGTAAATTGGGAAAAGTAAGGATTTCAGAATGAAAATCGAACCCGTAAATTTAATCGAGAATGGGTGAATTCTTTAAGGTTGGGTTTGGAGTCGTGTTTCGAAACCCATTCTAATGAACCAAACAATTTAATTTGCTATGAAAGTGATTGATTGATTCCAAAACCTGTTAACCAAGCACACGTGGAAAGTTTGGTGCAAACCTACACTTGCTATATATACAACTATTTTAGCACATTGGGAAGTTCTTAAAAATGACTAACTCTCCAATTCACATTCCTAAACTTTGTGCTCTCTCAAAGGCCAAGTCAAACCACACAATGGTCTCCCTCGGCAGAAGCTTGGACCATGTTGGGGAAATGAGGTTTGATGTCCCTGCTCCGCATGTAAGTTAAAAACTGCCCAGGTAGTTCTTCCAAGAGAGCTTGAACTACTGAGACCTGACTCCCTGTCCACCAAAATGAGAATTAGAGTGATGCTGAGAGTAGAGAGACACTGCGCTGAAAAAACACCAATCTCATGGAAAAAAACACTAAAATGCTTATCTAAAATACTTACATTATAGTGTGACAAACATAAAATAGCATTAAGCAAATATTGGATTAAAATGCTTCTTAGAATAGTTAAATGCTTTCATCACCATCAATATATAAATGAGATTATATTTGCATCTAATAGTAATTTATTTTGGTAATCTTGCACAAGGAAAAACAACTTAATAAGAAATTGTGGCAATAGGCGCGCACTTACCATATACTTCACGCATGGGAACAAACTAAACAATGTCACGCGTAGCTATCCTTCCGGTTGAGCTCTCTAAACGACGTCCATTGTCAGCATCCAGGATCTGTCATAAGGCCGTTGAAAGTCCAAAAAAAGCCCAGTAAGAAGAGGGGGTGGAGGGTGAAAAAGAAAAGAGTTGATGATCCAGCTCTAGAAGTTCAAGGATGCGAATAAAACTGTACCTCCATTTGCTTAAAATCTGCCCCACCAACCCCAACAATAAGGATTGAAAGTGGCAGGTCAGACGCCCTCACCAAAGAATCAATAGTCTCTTGGAGATCAGTTATAACCCCATCCTTCAAAATTGGTAAAGATTCAAAATTTCAATGTCAAAGCAAAAACAGGTCAGAAAGAAGGTAAACAGAATATTGCATCCTCCATACCGTTAAGATTAACAAGATGAAATACTTGTTGTGGCTCAAAGAGAGGGAGTGTCCAGCAATTTCTACAGCCTTTGAAATAACAGGACCAAACAATGTTGGTCCAGCAAGAGAGACCTTATAGAGTGTACTTGCGTATGCAGCCATTATGCCTTCTATGCCAGTAACCTATAGAAAGTTAAAAATTCAATCAATAGAGAATTCTCATGTGCGAAATTTACAGATAGCAGCAACACATGCAAACTAATCCGTAAAGCTTAATTGGCTTGGTCCTCAATGATAAATGAATAGAATTTACAAAAAGGACAAAGAAATTGATGGTCATCAACCTAATTGTGTAACCATTCAAAAACACTAACACTCTTGTAAACTAGAATGTAAACTAGAATAATGGATAAATCATCAACCTAACAGTTAGAACAGAAGAATCCAGCCACTTTCTAGCTATTTCTGCAACCAAACTAGTAAACTCTTTTAAAATCATCATATGCTTGAACAAGAATAAACATCACCGCAGAATATCCAAAATAAGTTTAACCGCTTAATCTTTTTACTAATTGTTTTCATCTGCCAAAAAAATCGTCTGCTGCAGAGGTCTCTTAACTTTTGGACAAATAAAATCAAATTCCCTTTGCGAACTTAACTAATGAACTTGAGCTATAATCATTGGTTGTGTGAGAAACATTTTGATTTTACAGCTACGAGACAGAAGCCTTGGTGAAGCGAAAAAACTATTTCCATGTGACTTGAGACCATACGACCATAAGTTTGAAATGTAAAAATAGCATCTTACAGGAATATAAAGTATAGCTGCATACATTAGACATCATGGCCCAATCCCCTAGACATCGGACATGCACGGGCTTCTATTCACCAATTTATCCTTTCTATAAGGCCAATGCTGTACTTTTAATGAAGACGAAATTGACTAATTTCAAATGCCAACACTAAATGAAATTTCTTGACAAACAATGGGGTTATATGACTACTATTCCAGGAAGGAAATTTATGTTTGTGTAATCAATAAATCCAATCACCAACTGAATACTTATTTAAGTCTCAAAAAATTAACCCAAGCATACAATAAGAACTTACATCCTATGGTTTAGCTCATAGTTTGAAAGGCTTGTATCACCAGAGTAAACCATGTTTGGACCCAAAGAGTCTACTAACTAGAGAACAGTTAAATAACCAAGTACCTTGACATACTTCTTAAGAGACCAAACTTTCAACTAGATCACTTGAAAAACAATAAAAACATTTTAAGCAGTATAGTTGTTAAGCAAAAAAAAAAAAAACAAAAAAATCCAAAATAAGGTACTGCAACTGATGAGGGACTCGAGCATAATTCGAAATAAGTGTGGGTTGTTTCTAAGTTCTAGTATATCCTAATTACAGAAGATTATTCACCTCAAAGTCAGTGGGGCTTCCAGTCAAGTTGAAACAATGCGAAACTGAACCTCATGCATCTTTCCACCAAAGCCCCAAGCAGGAAAGCGTCTATCAGAATCATAAAACTGTAAAACTTCTCCAACCTCCACTATGGCCTGTAATGAGTTCCAATCAATAATTAACCTTGATGATTTGCCCAACATAATGAAGATAAACAAGAATGCACACTGGAAACCTTTTTGCTATAAACAATCAACTGATAATTACAATCACTAAACAACTATGAAACTACATCCACATTGAACCTATAAATAATAGGGATCAGGTTGTTGGATCCATGACAAGAGGGAGGTTCTAGTTATAATCTAGAAAAGATTCATATATTAACTAAGTTGTCTAATCTGGTGCCACTGCCAGCACACCAACTAATATGACAGTTTTTTGCAGTTTATAAGTATACAAGTAATTGTTATTGATAATCAAGGTACAAGTTAATGAAAAGTTTAAATTTAGCATGCATTTGTATATCCCCCTAGAAACTCAAGAATAACAAAATGCATATGACATGTCAGATATTAGCACAACAAAGAAGAGATTAATGAGAAACGTATATCAGTTCTAAAAGCCAAGTTAGGTGTGGATACTAGATTTACCTGCTGGTAAGCATTCAATTGTCCTGGAGGATTAATATAATGCAAAGAATCTGAGCTACGAGCGTCTCCATTTGAAGCTGGATAACAATGAAAATTCAAACCATGAGCCAGGAGTCTTTAAAATTTTGTTGGCAAGCCTAGAAAGGAAAGCTGCTCACCAGTAAAATCCACTGCAACCATGAAGTTAAGCTCAAACCCACTGGAGATGTAATCAAGGAAACTAAACAATTGCTTTTCAACATACCCATCCACAAAAAGCTGACCTTGTGTTACCTACAATAGTTGAGGAAGAATATTGTATGTGAAACTATGGCAAGAGATAAGGTCTCGAGAACATGTAGAAGCAGAAGAAGGTAAATAAACTTTGATAAATGGAAGTAAATGCATAGGAATCAGATAAACAGGATAAATACATAATGGTACACACAGAAAGTTGAACCTTTTCAACAGCCCGTAAACGAGAAGGTAGAGACATAAGATTTGCCCCAGCTCGAGTCTTGTGGAGATTTTCCAATTCTCCCACTGTTTTCTGCAATTTCCTGTAAAGATTAAATAACATTAAAAGGTGGAAGGAGGAAAATGGAGTAACAACTAACAGAACTGCTGAGGATAGAAAAATGGCCCCAACGAGATCAGTAAACAAAATTTTGACACAAAGAAAAAAACAGCAGAAGAAGGGGAACAGATAGATTAGATTTTCACAACATACCCGATAAGTACATGATTGCCGTTGCTGTTGAAATCCAAACATTCGATGATCAACGGGTTATCCTACAACACAAATCCATACAATCAGATTTATTGTAAATATAAATGTCACATTAGGCGGTTACTGTATTTTAATTTAACTTGCTCCTCTTTTATGAAAGTTCTGAGACCTAAGGGGACTTAATTTTCTTAATAGATAGTTATTGGTACATAGAAGGTAGAAATATCCTTCCTCTATTTGAATACACTGCTAAAAGGGTCATCAAGTCAACCTTGCTAACATATTGATGCATGGCAAGACTTAATGGTTTCCAGACTGGGTTCAAGTTGTTGTTGATGACTTCAGTCTTGCAAATGGGGATAGAAGCCCCACTCTCAGTTATCCTAGAGATTCTTAGGAAAGGATCCTGAGAAAAGTAAAATAGAAATGGTAAAGAAAGTTTGAAATAGTTTAAAACTTCTTCAGGTCTTGTGCTTTTTATTTTCTTACACTTTTGGAAAATAGATCCTTGTTGTCGAGGTGATAGCAGCGAAAAGTCAACTCTACTGCACTCCTTGAAGCAGAAGTTTCCTCAGCTTGGATAGTAAGAGTACCCAGATTTTTTAAGCCACGTCCATCTCGATTGTGAAGATCCAAAGCTAAAGTTCTGTTTCTTCTGGTAACTATCTGTAACCAAAAGAAGAATCAGTCATGCAAACTATTAGTACAATAAAAGGGAATTTCAAAAAAAATCTCAAGAGAGAACCAGAATATTACACCCTTATATCAAGTTAGCTAGAAGCCACAGAAAGCTGGAGCTGAAAGAACTTTCTAATTCCAATTAGGTGAGAACAGGAAGGTATTCAGACCTTTTTTTTTTTTTTGTTCTTCAAGAAAACTTAAAACAAACAAACAGTCAACAATCTTAGCATATCCATGACATTCAAATAATGCAGGTCTCTTTTATCATACCGACACTGCAGTAATTTAGAGTTACTAACTCAAGGAGTCAACATGACATAGAAGGCTTCATGAACTATACTTTACAGAAACAATAATTGTTCTAATTTTCTATTAACTGAAAGCTACTTACCTCAGATAGAACGCATGCAGTTTCACCTAGAAAATCTTGATATTTCAACTTAAGCATCTGCAAAGATAACAATCATCTTAGTAATCCATGAACATTACATATTCAGGAGCTCCAAAGATAATGTACCAGAAAGAGGAATATAGCTTCATTTTGACATGACCATTAAGAATGCAGTCTACAAACAGTAGATGATAAAGCTGAACTTTATTTGCTGAAAATATATTCCCTTTACTAAAAACCATTTGACTGTCTTTGACACAAGGTGTATTTACATATTAAAGTATCAGTTACATTATCTTCATTTATTAGGACTAGATACAACAACTAAGCATTTGTCTCACTATGTGGGATCGGTTATCTGGATCATATCTCGCCATCGTGTACGGTCGTGGCACATCGATTCATTTATATTCAAATTTGTTAGAACTAGATGACTTCCTAAAATGTGGGAAGACCAATTTTTAGTAAACTTCAAAGTCCATTCTTTATTTCTTTGGATGGCTTGAGTTGTCCATATGAAAAACACTAAAGTCAGTCGAAAGTGCAATCCTTAGCTTCTCTCATGAGTAAAATTAAGAGCAAAAACCCTACTTAGTGAGAGAGAGAAGCGATTTGACTTTTCCTAAAAGCATGGAAATTCAATAAGACTGGTTAAAACTTCCTAAAATGTACTCATCATATGCTTCTCATTGACTATGATTGCCATAGCTTACTAGAAAAATGAAAAAGGAAGACAAACTCACAAAGCAGCAAATCTAACTACAAAAAGAGGTAAATTTAAATTCTGGAGCACAAAGTATAGCATACCTTCACAGGTGTATTGTGGTATCTTGTATCAACATCATAAACATGAAAGCTGGAGAAGACACAAGGTAAAAGATGTCAAAAACACAACAAAAAGAAAGAAAACTAACCAAAACAAAATATCTTTTAATTCACATGAAAGCTGGAGAAAACACAAGGTAAAAGTGCTTACACCAATGGTTGGACAACCTCAAACTGATAATTCACAATGATTTTTTTAATCCAAGCAGGTTCTAAGCTATTCAAAATCACTTCTGTTCGACCAAGTTCTTCGAGAGTGCCATCCCTTCTCTTTGCATAAACTACCGCCATAGGGTCACTCTGATTCCAAAAACAAAGCGTCAAACATTATACAACTACAACATATACAAAAGATTACAGCATTACAAATCAGCTAAACCGAGAAGAATAAACAGATAATAGTCTGACAATAAAGATTTATAATATATTAAATGCCTCAACAAGTAAAATTAAGAATAGGTGATTTCAAACACTACTTTCAGTATTTTACAGAGTTGATCAATTCAAGAAGTATAATATGAGATTTTCGTGTTTTGAGTTAGCCTATAGTTTGTCAATTGGATAATTATAGATCTACAATATGGCACCCGCATCAACACAAAATTTTGAGGCTGCTAAAAAATGTTTAAAGATGTATAACAAATTCCATAAAGCAAACTTCTTCTTGTTTTAATTAGGCTTTTGCTGCCACAATGCACTAAACTAAAGGCTCTTTATATGCTGGTTCTTTTTAAGTTCTTCTAATGAGTAAGTGTGTTTCACCAAGTAAAAAAGAAATACCCTGTAAGTCAGGTTTGGAAATTGCATAATTGTGTCAACATAGTTGAGGTTGGGATGGGCACAGTTCCAATTTGACTAGCACCATTTCCAGTTCATGAACTGGAACTCATCGTCGACAGTTCTGAACCAAAACTGTACTGCACCTATACAGTCCTGTTATGGTTCCGCCTTTCCGGAGACCGGAACAGCTGGTTCGAAAAAATAACTAAGAAATAATCATTTGTGAGCAATACTCTATCTTCCAAATTTGACACTTCATAACCAAGCATGTACTTACTAAGGAAAACAAAAGGGGTGCTTGGTGTACAAAGAAAAATGGGAATGGAATGAAAAATAGTTCTTGGCGTGAAGGATAACATGATGAACTGTGGACTTATGTCCCTTGAAAGAGAGAAGGATCCATTCCCCTCAAAATAGCAGGGAATGAAAGTTATTCCTACCCGTCTCTCAATAAAAAAGTCTTGCTTTTGCTGTTACCCTTCTATTGGGCTGGGGGGAGTAGTATTTTCTCTTATTTTTACAAAATCTAATTAGTAATATTCATCATTATAATATGTTTATAAGTAATCAATGAATAATATATGAAATATTTAGTGCAAGCGTCTTGACCCCCCATCCAACTTTTGGGCCAATTCCCCCTAAGTACTACCAGACAATGAGATTCTTGCCGAATCCAAATTTATTGCTCCAACCATTATAAAACTTGTAGAATTTGGTAAGAGAGAAGAATTCTTTTCTCATGTATTAGAACTCAAAAAATATGATCTGTACAAGCTTATTGTCTGTCCTTTAAATAGACAAGATAACAACTGAAATCGCCTAGGATTAGGTAACTAACTAGAAAACATAATTAAACTAGGATTTAGATTTAAGCAACTCCTTGTTTCCAATTCTAACATTGTTTCATAAAGTCAAATTAGGAAACACTACTTACGTTACCATAAACCAGATTCTGATTATTTGTTTAATACCTACAGGATTAGGTAACTACCATACAGAGCTAGTTTCCTAATTCTTCAACACTCCCCCTCAAGTTGGTGCAAAGATTTCTTCACCAGATCCTTTGTCAGCACATCAGCAACTTCTTGTGTAGATGGCACAAATGGTGTGCAAATTATACCAGCTTCAATCTTCTCTTTGATGAAGTGTCGGTTTATCTTAATATGCTTTGTCCTATCATGCTGCACTGGGTTTTGAGCAATACTTATTGCAGATTTGTTGTCATAGTAGAGCATTATAGGAAGTTTGACTTTAAAATTGAGATCCTGTAACACCTTTTTAAGCCACAAAGTTTCTCTAATTCCTAGATCCATAGATCTGAATTCAGCTTCAGCACTGCTTAGAGCAACCACGCTTTGCTTTTTGCTTCTCCAGGAAACTAGATTCCCAAACATATGAACAGTACCCTGAAGTAGACCTTCTATCATTAATAGCACCAGCCCAATCAGCATCTGTATACACTTCCACACTTCTTTCATCATTCTTCTTGAAGAAAATTCCTTTGCTCGGGGCTCCCTTCAGATATCTGAGAATCCTGTATGCAGCATCCATGTGTTCCCGTTTTGGAGCTTGCATGAACTGACTTATCAGGCTTACAGCAAATGATATGTCTGGACGAGTGTGTGCTAGGTAGATAAGTCGACCTACCAGCCTTTGATACCTACCTTTTTCTGTCGGCACTCCGTCTTTAAACTCTCCCAGTTTCACATTCACATCAATTGGTGTATCACAAGGTCTATAGCCACTCATCCCTGTTTCTTTCAGCAGGTCTAAAATATATTTCCTTTGGGACACCATTATTCCTTTCTTCGATCTAGCTATCTCCATCCCTGGGAAGTACTGTAATTTTCCCAAGTCCTTTATCTCTAATTCCTTAGCCAGATTCGTCTTTAATTTATGCATTTCCTCAAGATCATCACCAGTAACTATTATATCATCCACGTATACAATTAGCACTGATAACTTCCCATTTTGTTCTCGGATAAACAAGGTATGATCAGATTGCCCTTGTTTATACCCTTGACCTTTTATAAATCTGGTAAACCTATCAAACCATGCCCTTGGAGATTGCTTAAGTCCATAGATAGACTTTTTTAGTTTACACACCTTAGACCCAACCTTATCCGAAAAACCTGGGGGAGGCTCCATGTATACTTCTTCCTTTAAATCACCATTTAGGAATGCATTCTTCACATCTAACTGCATGAGAGGGCAATCGAGGTTGGCAGCAATAGATAGAAGAACCCTTATGGTATTGGCTTTAGCAACTGGTGAGAACGTCTCCGAATAATCTACTACGTAGGTTTGAATGAATCCCCTAGCAACCAATCTAGCTTTGTATCTCTCCAACGATCCATCTGAGTGATACTTCACTGTGAACACCCACTTGCAGCTAACTGTCTTCTTTCCATGTGGTAATTCCACCATCTCCCACGTGGAATTCTTATTCAAAGCTTTTATCTCTTCCATAACTGCCTCTTTCCACTCTGGAACTTTTAGGGCCTCCTGAATGCTAGTAGGTATCATTGTTGTTAAACTCGACCCTAGACTTGTAGACTCGCCCGAGTCTACGAGTCGAAAACCCTAAATCGAGTCAAACTCGGCCCAGACTCGGTCAACTCGGCCAGACTCGGTAGACTCGTCCAAGTCTACCGAGTCTGGTCCGAGTTCAAAAAATTATTATGGGCTGCTATTTGGAGAGATTGGGCCAAAAAAATTTTAGCCCAATTTACTCTATTCAGCCTTAAATTTTTTTTTTATACTAGATAGCCTCATTCCTCACCCCATTCCTTTTATAAAGGAGTTTTCTCACCCCATTCCTCTTTCTCACCGATGTGGGACTGGAGAGTTGACGAAACGGAAAAAAAAATTAAAACACTATATATATATATATATATA
This sequence comes from Leptodermis oblonga, assembly GCA_016801395.1. Classification (NCBI taxonomy): domain Eukaryota; kingdom Viridiplantae; phylum Streptophyta; class Magnoliopsida; order Gentianales; family Rubiaceae; genus Leptodermis; species Leptodermis oblonga. The sequence continues at coordinate 22,047,591 of CM028756.1, read as the reverse complement.
TATCCTTTCAAAACTTGTGGGTTTCCATTACACTACTAATTTTCTTTTTGAGTGAATAACATTTTTTTTTTCTATAAAAGTTATGATTTTCTATTAAATTGCTAATTTCTCATCCATATTCGAACCTTTTATCAACAAATTTTTAAATATTTTTCTTAACTTGTAAGTTTTCATTTCTTTTTAGGGTTAATTGCTTTTTTTTTCTTTTCCTCTAAAACTTGTTTGTTCCTATCAAATTATAATTCCTTATAATTCCTCACAATTAATTAATAATATAGTGAAACATATTGAAAATATTAATTTATTTATTTTATTTTCAAATATAAATCGTAATAATTCTACCAATATTTATTCCAAGTTGCACATTTAACTTTTATAATTAAATTTAAATTATTAGTAGTAGTTTATAACTCAATTTGTATACATATGTCATTTATAGTCAATTTTAAGCTATTTCCGATTTTACGATCCGATTCTACGATTCCGATTCTAGGCCTAAAACGATTCTAGCCAAGAATACGAGTTTAACAACCTTGTTAGGTATGTCCATGGCTGATAGTTTTGAGATAAAAGCAAAACACTGAGGAGAAAGGTTAGTATAAGACACAACACTTGCTAAAGGGTGTTTAGTAGTACAGGTTATGACTCCTTTTCTAATAGCAATAGGAAGATTAGAGTCATCAATGAGATCTGAATTACCTAAAGGCAGACTTGAATAGCTAGAAGAATCATATTTACCTAGAGCAGATTGCTCAGAGTCACTGATCTGGTCTTCATGATCTACCCCTAGGGTAGATGTTTGCTGATGCTGATCAGGAGGTTTAAGAATATCCTTCTTCCTTGAGTACACAAATCCTTTATAGCGTTTCTCCTCTTCCAAGGGTTTAGATGTTTCTAAAGTTTTAAGGACTCTTGTTCTGACTCTTGTTCTATTGATTTTTCAGTGTAAATTCCACATTTTCGGTGGGAGTAATGTTTGGCACCAACCTTGACTTGGTTTAGGCTCCCCCTGAAGGAGAGGGTTGCTGTAATAGGATGTACCTTCTAGAAAGGTGACATCCATAGATACAAAACACTTCTTTGACACAAGATCAAAACACTTGTACCCTTTTTGATTCATGGCATAGCCAATAAAAACACATTTTAGGGCCTTGGGATCATGCTTTGACTTTTGAAGGTTGAAGTTATGAACAAAAACCACACTCCCAAAAATTTTTAGAGGTATATTCTGTATCAAACGAGTGTTCGGAAAACTTTGGTTTAAAACTTGGATGGGGTTTTGAAAATTTAAAATTCTTGTTGGCAACCTATTAATTAGATAAGCTGCTGTGAGAACAGCTTCCCCCCATAAAAACGGAGGCACTTTGGTTGTAAACCTTAGTGCTCTTGCCATTTCTAAGAGATGGCGATTTTTCCTTTCAGCCACTCCATTTTGTTGGGGGGTGTAGCTACAAGAACTTTGATGGACGATTCCTTTTTCAAAAAAGAACTGACCTAAGACATTATTAAAAAACTCCTTCCCATCGTCACTTCTGAAAATTTGAATATCGGTTTGGAATTGAGTTTGAATCATTGCAACGAAATTTTTAAACACCAAAGCAAATTCTGATTTTTCTTTTAACAAATATACCCATGTAACCCTAGTGTGATCATCAATGAATGTAATAAACCATAGTTTTCCTAAAAGGGTAGAAATCTTTGAAGGTCCCCAAACGTCACTATGAATTAGTGTGAAGGGGGCCGATGGTTTGTATGGATGTGGGAAAAAATGAGATCTATGATGCTTTGCTAACTCACAAGTTTCACACTGAAATTTTGAAATTTTGTTAGAAGATAATTGAGGAAACAATAATTTCAAATATTGAAAACTAGGATGTCCTAATCTATAATGCCATAACAAGCTTTTATCATCTATAACCTTTACTGAATTGAAACACCTTTTCTGGTCTTATGTACCAAGGGATTTGATGTTAAGAAGGTATAATCCACCATCCTGCTTAGCACCCCCAATCACCTTCCCTGAGGTGAGATCCTGAAAGATACATTTAGAAGAGAAAAATTTTGCAGAACAGTGATGATCTTTAGTAAATTTACTAATGGACAACAGGTTATATGTTAATGTAGGAACATGTAGAACATCTGTGAGGGTTAGGAAAGGAGAGATAGAAACTGGTCCTATTCCAGCAACTGTGGCCAAAGAGCCATCTACAATTTTGACTTTATTGTTTCCTGCACAAGGTCTATACGAGAGAAAGAAGCTAGAGGTACCAGTCAAGTGATCAGTGGCTCCTGAATCTAGTATCCAGAAGTCAATAGACTTGGTACAAGCAATTGTACTAATTGGGATTATACCTGACTTGGCTAAGGAATAAGAATTTGAAGGAATAGAGTTATGGTTGCCTAAGGATTGGGTCTGAAACAGCCTCTGGAGTTGTGCAACCTGTTCCTGAGTGAAGGAGATAGCCGTGGTTCCAGAATCAGTGTTCAGAACTTGAAGGGCATGTCCTTCTCCCCCTGGTTTCGAGTATGAAACTGGCTTCTTCTTCAGATTTGCAGGCTTTCCATGTAGTTTCCAGCAAGTCTCTTTGGTGTGCCATGCTTTCTTACAATGTTCACACCAATGTCGATTTCTCCCCTGTTTTCCTACTTCTGGATTTTTGACCATAAGAGCTGACCCCTCTACATCTGATTTCTGCTCAATCAGACGAGGATGCTCAATCAGGTGAAGTTTATTGCTTGCCGTTGGTTCTAAGGTTACGGGGGCTGAAGTTGTTCCTCCTGAACTTTCAGTACCCGTGGAACCTGCAGTTGAGCCGACCATGGCAGGTTTGTAATTCAGTGTAGTAACCTAATGGCTCTGATACCATGTAGAATTTGGTAAGAGAGAAGAATTCTTTTCTCATGTATTAGAACTCAAAAAATATGATCCGTACAAGCTTATTGTCTGTCCTTTAAATAGACAAGATAACAACTGAAATCTCCTAGGATTAGGTAGCTAACTAGAAAACAGAATTAAACTAGGATTCAGATTTAGGCAACTCCTTGTTTCCTATTCTAACATTGTTTCATAAAGTCAAATTAGGAAACACTGCTTACGTTACCATAAACCAGATTCTGATTATTTGTTTGATACCTACAGGATTAGGTAACTACCATACAGAGCTAGTTTCCTAATTCTTCAACAAAACTAATCCGGATTCCATTTAGTATTTCAGGTACTTCTGTTGCATTCCTATTACCAAATATTATTAGTAGACTAATTACAATCTATAGTAATGATAATCGTTTCCTATTACCAACCAAACAACACAATTAATGAGATTCTACAAATTATCGTTCTTCACTGCAACTAACCCAATTTCCAGTCTCATTCTCATTCTCCTTTAAGACCTTTATAAAATAAGCGTACCCTTAAGATAGAACAGTGTAGATACAAAGTTTTCACATCATGTCTACACACAATAAACAAGTGCACATAATATTATGTTATCACTGGAATTAGCTTAATGAAGTTAAGGAAACATTCTATTAATATCAATGGAATCAGCTTGACATGAACATATTCACAAACTATTTACTTTTCAGCATTTTCTTCCCTTTTTTTTTTATAGAAGTGCTTTCCTTTAAGCTCTCACTGTCAACAATCTACTCTTTCTTAAATCTCAATTTCAATAAATAACAAAATGCACATTTTTAATTATACATAAACTTGTTATCACTAAATTTACCTTGACGTAAAATCAATAAAAGTTTTATTGTCACTAAATTTTTTCAAGAAAAGAACATTGAACATTAGAAAAACTGGATCTAGATCAGGATCATCCAAGGAGAGCCAGCCAGTTCTAAATCCTGTGTCCCCTTTCCTTGAGTCATGATCAGCAAGTCTGTGGATTATGGCCATGCATAATTTGATGTCCCTTATACCAGATGTGATTACAAAATTCGACAGGGCTTTTAATCTCCCATAGCTCTATTTTAGTTGTCTCAAAAAGCTAAAGGAGCGCCTTAACAAGTTCCCACATTTATAACAATGCCAACAGACAGCTAATTCTCCATACATTTAAATATCATGATGTGGAAGTGGATTAGATAACAATGTTCCACCAAGTTTTTTTAATCCTTCGGCAATGGAGAAAACAATATATATATATATATATATAAGTTTTTCATAACAAGACAATAAAATACTCTTACAGCAATAGTTTCCACTATTAGGTCAAACACCATCAAACAAACAGTAAAAGGTGCTGCACACAAATTCTACCAAAACATAAGCTAATAGTCGAGCCTTATAAGATAACAAGGAGATTTGTTTGGTTATGAAGTCAAAAGGATCGGTTTTATTTCTCTATACATGTTTTCCAACCATCTTTACCTTCTTTATGGTACATAATCCTTGTCAATATGTACTTACAAAAGTACCACACATTGCGATAACGAGCTGTACAATATAATTGTAGGATTGCCCATCTCAAACAAAAAACAATAAAAACATGCAGATAATGAAATATACACACAGTATTTCTAACATAGAAGTTAGTTTGATATCTTTTGAACCTTGGCTGGGAAAAGGGCAGGGAGATAGGAGTAAATAAGTGAGAGACTGAAGTTCTAAACTAAAAAAAATTACATACCTTTGAGACAATATCACGATCACGTAACTTCATAGCTGACAAAGTTAACTGCAGGGCACAAACAAACAATCAAACCAGTGTCTTATTGTGTCATGGATAGGAATGTAAAATGAGATTCTTTTACAAATAACAAAGAATAGAGGATAAGGGACAATAAGAATATATATGGACGATCAGCTGATCCAGAAGGAGTCAATCATAAGGTTAAAAACCTTTTATACTCCACAATCATTTTGATACCTTATCTTGTCTCTACATCCATAATGCTGATTTCAAAATCAGACAACCATTTTTCAGCTTCTCATTTCATCTCATTTCCCAGTATAAAATTACTGTCACATTTAGCTCCCATGTGGAATAAAATTGCAGAGGGACTTTTTATCATGGGTTCCAACGTTTAACCAGCCATTAGTCTGGATGTGGATGTGCTTCACTGATTACATAAAGATTTTTGGAGAAAAACTAGAAATTTGATGTTAAACCCGTTCTGGAATAAGGATATCCCTTCTGAAGAAAGCAACTTTGGTTATTGATATGTAAAAGTCAACATTCAATACTGACCCCACAATGCAAGGTCCAGCCCTCTGAACATTCTTGTAAGAGTTGTCCCACTTTCAACTATTTAACAAAAACAGCTCAAGTCTTAGTCTTATTTGGGATGAAACAAGAGAGAAAAAAAAATTCAGTTGATCTCCATTCTGCCTTTATTTGGCTTTCAACCCCACATGAATGGACGATAAGCTAGCTTCAGGAACAAATTTTAATTTTCTTCATTTTATTTCTAGCTGAACCATGTATTCTTTAAGCACCGTACTTTACAGCAAACTTAACGGCATTATAATTGGTAACAAAACCAGAGAGCTGCTAAGCTAATAAAATCCATTTTCTTGTTGGTTAATGAGAAATATAACAGCAGCATTGTCTCCCATCATTCAGTTTATGAAGTAGAAAACATATCTATGTTGCTCTGTTGCGTTTAAGAAAGCAACAAAAGAAAAACCCATTTTGCTATTATTCTTTGTTTGGTGAGAAGTCAATGTCATCCCAAGGTGTAAACTTGCTCATCACGTAAAAGCATACAGTATGGATATTATGGGCTTGTTCTTTACGTTTTCGTTTTGATTTTGGTTTTGGTTTTGATTTCAACTGTAAATTTAATATATTGTCATCAGCTTTTATCATTTCAATATGGGTCTGTTCTTTTTGAACGTTTTGAAAACGGTTTTGAAAATAAGTTTTGGAAAATAGTTTTATAATGTAAAAAGTGTATTGAAAATGTAAAAAGTAGATGCTGAATAGTAAAAAGTTGTATTGGAAATGATGGAATATGATTAAAATATATTAAATTTACTGTTGAAACCAAAACCGTTTTCAAAACGAAACAAAAAGAACAAGCCCTATAACTTTTTACTATTCATCTATACATTTTTACACTTCTAATATATTTTTACATTATAAAACTATTTTTCAAAACCTATTCTCAAAACTCTTTCAAACCTCATAAAAAAGAACAGCCCCATATAGTTGACTAATGTTTTCTTAGAATCCAAATTTCCACAACTGGGACCAGAAAAACAGAGGACTGAGGACCCTTGTCTACTCAAGTACTCAGCCCCCTTATCTTGAAACATGAACAAAATAACTAAAATATGATTTTGTTGCGTCTCCTGCATAACCTTGATCTTAAAGGGAGCACCATAACAATATAATCTTTTTTTCTGATGTCTTAACTTGTTCTACTAAGGATAAAAGTTACATAGATTGTGGAAACTTTCCAGAAAATACGAACCAAAATAAACCTCCTGTTTGATTTGCTCTCAAGGCATGCTGGAAGAAAACTACTGCTAGAAAGCCTAGAATAGTTCCGGAATTTAACAACACAAAACAACAAATACCAAAGAGGAGCTCACAAGCCAGACTGAGTTAACATTCTTTTCACCATTACTATCTAATAGTCTGTGTAATTGCTAATTATGCAAGGTTTAACAAGGCAACCAGAACCCACTTGATCTCGTTGTTATGTGTTTTGAACAGAAAAGAATCAAAAACATCCCCAATTGTCTTGATGCCAAAAACAATAATCAAACGAAGTACCAATCAACAAGTAAGATGCCTATTGGAAACAACCAGAATTCTTCCATCCTGCAATCCTCTCCCACGTAAAACAACTCACTAGCCAACATATTTATCGTCAAATCTTCATCTGAATCGTTTTTCATGAAGGTTTTACTAACATTACAATATTTTTACTCAGCCTGGTAGATTACACCAACTGACTGAGTCCATTAATTTATAAACAAGTCATCCTGCAAATCGTAAGAATCATGCTCCCCTCGTTATGTTTCTCTTTTCAAGACCTAACAACTATGTTCTTCCTCCATCACCCCACAGAGCAATAGAAGATACTCAAAATTCAAGTTACAAAAGAACTATGAATATTTAAGCATAATGCAAAGGTAAGTTCAAGACTGAAAGCTAAAAGGTTTCCAAAATTTTGAACCCAAGAAGGGGAAAAAGGAATTTTCAGAAATTAAAAATAAAAATCCCAATAAAACACTCCAATAATGGCACAGTCAACTGTAGCATGAAAGCTACAACACAGAACTGTTAATTACAATGGATTGAATTCTTTATACATTAGAAGAATTATAGGTTCGACTATTCTATCCACCAGCGAATAAAATAAACAATTAACAATAATCACTACGAATTTTCCTAAACTTAACCTCAATCTGCGTGCAAAGCGTTTCAAGTCCTTTAGTCCGGAAGAACAAGTCCGCGGCGTCGTTGGAGGCGGATGCACCGCCGCCGCCCAACTCATGGGCCCCACCTCCGACAGCTTGTTGCCCTCCCTTCACATCCGAAAAGCATCCTCCCATCTTTTTCGATCCTTTTTTCTCCGCTCTGCTCTCTCTAAAAAAAATTCAACAATGTCAGTAACTCCCTCGATCACACTGAGTAAAATTTTTGAAATCACAGACACAACGAGGGTGCAAGTGCAATTGTGATCATTATATAGAACCCAAAAACCCTCGGTTCTCAATTTGAAAACCGTGTAAGTTTATTCTTCCTCGTCCAAACTTTCAAGGAAATTTCATGTTTCTAAATTTAGTTGAACTCAAAAACCTCAGTACATATAAGTGCTTTAACTCTAGAGCAAAGTATAATTCTCAATTAAATAAGACTGGAAATTTCTTGATCATTTATCGAATCAATTTTGGTGATTATATTTATGGTAATAGTTATCTTTTCCGTTTCTCCAAAACAAAACTACGAATTTTTTCCAATTTTAGAAGGGACTAGTTGTGTCTTGTTCACTTACTGCTGGTTTTCCCAACCAATTCCCAACAAACTGTTCAAGATAAATAACCTTGTTCCGTTTAGTTCTAGGCTTTAACCCGGGGTTAGACAAAAACACGCACGTGGCAAGGAATCGTTATAGTATAGCCATGGGCCCATAGCCCATAGGTCAGAGTGGCGTCAAAATGAGAATTTAAGAGGCGCTTCGGTATTTCTTACGGAATTGTTATTTGTAATAACCAATTTACTATTTACAATAAAATTTTTTTGTAAAATGTTTGAAATGCCCCTTAAGTTTTTAACGAAATAAAAGAAATTTTTTTCACTCTAATTATGGCCGATAGTCACGAGGACAATCTATATTACACCGTAAGTAAAAAATCTATACATTTTTTTTAACGTAAAATTGGTTTTTTAACAAAAACAAAAAACAATCTATACATTATTTATGTTCTTTTCTTCTCTTCTCAATTTTTAACATTTTCAACGTGGTATCAAAGGCAACTTAATCCAATTACAGCTTTCGCGGATCCAAAAATCTGGAGATGGAATTTTTTCAGAAGAAAATACCACCTGGGCGGTATTTTGATGCAAAATAGGTCAAAATTGGGGGGGGGGGGGGGGATTCTGGAAAAATCTCGTTTATTTCGTGGTTTTTTGGGCAAAATTTCGGGCCAGACAGGGTTTTTTTTTTGGTCCAATGACTGAATTACTACTGGGATTTTTTCCCCCAATATTCATATAGGGACCAAAAATTATCAAAATACACCAATTTTTTTTTTCATTCCCATTCTATAGAAAACAAATCTTCCATATTCATTTTCCCAAGAAACGAATTCCTTCAAAATTCCAAAAAAAAAAATTTTTTTTAAATTTAATTTTTGGAGAAAACGAATTTGGGTGATGCGTTTTCTCCTAAAAACTAAGCACCCTCGTTTTCTACCATAATGAAAAAAACTAACTTCCGAGAGAAACGAAGTCGCAGATTTCGTTTTCCTCTGAAAATGAATTCCACGACTTCGTTTCTCAAGGGAGAAAAAAATAAATAAAGAAACGAATTCCTGGAGTATATAAAGTGAAATGATCCAGAAACAACAATTTCTGAAGAGGGAGAAAACAGAGTCACCCGAAAAAACAAATTTCGTTCATCTCCGAACCAGCAACAGCCGCCGCCACGCCGTACCGGCCAATTACGCGGCACTTCGCCGACCGTACTGACCTCGCCGGCCCGACGGACTGTTTTCCGAGAAGAGAGATTTCTCCGGAAGGAACCCTAGGTCGAAAAGAGGGAGTCCTAGCAGGAGCCCTAATTGGCTGCGGTTTGCCCGGATTTTTTGCCGGTGACCTTCGATTCTGCTCCGACTATGCTTCAGGTTTGTTCTATGTTTTATATCGTTGTGAATAATTTGGTTTTCGTGTATCATTGTTCACAAAACAACATGTATTTGTTATATATGGTTGATTGTGTTGAAATTGATTTAGGGTCTGCATCATTCTTTGCAGTTCCTACTTACGAAAAAACCCTTGCTCCTTCTTCTCTCTCTAAACGCCTCCTTCTCCTCCATTCATTAAATTAAGGTAAACATTCCTTCGGTGGGTGGAGTGTTCTTCGAGATTGGGAGGTTCCTTCGTGTTGGGTTTTTGGGTTGCTAAAAAGGGAGCTCCGAGTTAGAGTGGTTACCGGATGGCTAAACAAAGAGCTCCGAGTTGATGTGGTCACCGAATTTGGGTCTCCTTCTCCGGCAACATTGAAGATTCCATAACGTTTATTGCTTTTCAGCCTTGAAGTTTTTTCTGGCCACGGTATTGTATCTTTTTTCTGCGTGGTGCTGAATTCTTATGCACTCGTTGTCTAATTGTAGCTGTTTATTGAAGTTTGTTGATTTCGCTATTATCTATCTCCAAAATCTGTGCTGAAAATTAATATTCTGTGCTGGAAATTGTTGGAAAATTTTGCCGAGTAGAGTATAAGTTTGTGCTGGTAATTGGTTTCTGGAATTACGGTTGCTGGACATCAATTTTCTAAGCTAGATTTGTGTGAAATTAGCTGGATTTGTTGCTGAATTTGGCTGCTATTGGTCTAGAATTGAGCAGCTCTGTGTTTCTGGATTTGGGTGCATTTAACTGGATTTATGATGCAGAATCTAGATGCTTAATTTCTGGAATTTAGCTTTGTTCCGGAATTGAATTTGCTGTTTTCTGGAAAATTAGTTTTGGCTTAGGTAAAGAATATGGATTTTGGGCCTCTTGGGAAGAAGGGTGATGTGGACCGAGGTACAAATGCGGATGAATTGCCAAGGAAAGTCTGATTAAGCGGCGTAGCTCGTATAAACTCTTTGACTTACTGGAAATCCAGTTAACAAAAATAAAATAACCTAGGCTAATTTAGTTAAGAGAATTTCAAACCAAATAAGCAAAAGAGGTGAAACATGCAAATGTAATTAGGTAGAGCAAATAACATAATTAGCTAAGTTTCATACAATATATAAATCACAAGCATGCAAAATACATAAGGCAATAAAAGAAGAGTACTCAAACGAATAGTTTAAAGATATGAATACTATATATTAGTTGTTCGAATGCCCCTATTTATAGATGAGGGAATTCGAAAATCTGGAAAACAACTAGGAAAAGGAAATAGAATTGGAAACCGAGACTGATTTCCTTTACAATACCAAAACCTGAACGAAGTAGGTAATGGAATAGAAAAGGAAAGAGGAAATTCGGCCGCCCTATGGATAAGTATGGCCGAATTTGGTAGCTAAAGCAAGTAGGAAAAGAATTGGAAATCCTACTCCAAAAAGGAGATCAAGAAGGGCTTTTTGGAAACTAACAAACTAGTCTAGTTGTAACAAACTTGTAACTAACTAAATCAACTTGTAACAAACTAAGAGCAAAATAGGGAACATGCACAAATCCTTATTTTCCCCCAAACCCTAACCCTTATTTTTGCACAACCCTAGCTGAATAGGCCTTGCGCATGGGCTTCTTTTTGTGGGTTGGGCGAACTCTCTTGGTGGAATGGACTCCATGGATTGGGTCGGCCCAATTGGGATGACGCATGGTGGAATGGTGTAAGGAGCTTCCGAAATCTTCCGGAATCTCCCGGAATCATTTCGGAATCAAGATTTTTTAAGATTTTCAAGATTCTGCAAAATTCAAGATTTTCAAGAAAATCAAGAACTTCAATAAACGTCCTAAAGTCTAAGAACCTTTCGACGTCTTCAAGAACTTCAAGAAACAACCTTCTCTTCATTGTGGAGTGGTGATTTGCGCATCTTCTTCAAGAATTCTAAGGAGAGTTGCAATTTGAACCTTTCCGGCTTTATTCTCCAAGGCGTTGGCTTCTACTATCAATTGAGCATCCTGTAGAACTCTTCTTGCTCTGCTCCACGTCATTGGCCCAATGATATCTACAAGTGGATCCTTTGATATGGACTTGGATCATGAAGCATTGTTGGGCCTTTGTGTAGAATCCCGACCTCCTCAGCTTCTCTGGATTCACTTGTCTATTAACTTGTCGATGGACTAGGGATGCCCTCATTAGAGGGTTTGGTTGTACAAAAAGGTTTGGCTTTCTGGATTGAAGGATGCTGCAATGGAAAGAATGGCAAGATTTTTTTTGTTGTTGGATAAACTTTATGGTTTCCTTATTCCATTTAAAATGTATTGAGCTATTAATTTTCTCTAATTTCTCTAGCCCTAAATGTTGGATTTCCAAGGATTGATCTTGCTGGATTTTTGAATTTGCAATCCGAAAATTAATACTTGTAGAATGCTAGTTCCGTTTTGAGTTTGATGGAATCCATCATGTTTGTTGTTTGAGTGCTCTATTTTGAGTTAGAATGCTGGTTCGGTTTGGACTGGTTCTGTTATGCTGAACTGTTTTGAATGGAATTAGAGTGTGCAATCTGGATTTATAAGAATAATGTGGACATGGAAATTAGGTTGTTGAAAGGGAGGAGTTTTAAAGCTTTGGAAATAAAGAAAAGTTTGTTGTTTTTAATATTTTCTTCATTGATGCTTTAAACTGAATAAATAATGCAGAATTTAGACTTCAGAATTTAGAAGATCTTGCAAGGATTCATAATTTAGAATATATAAATTGTATTATAGGTTCTGATTCTTCCAAAGTCAAAACATTTTATAGTAATAGTTTAACCCATTGACTTACATACAATAGTTTTGGAAATTGGAAAACATTTTAGAGTTGAATGAGAATAGCTTTCCCATTTTAGATATAATGGAGCCTGTTCGATGAGGGGCTTATTGGATCATTTTTTTCATAAATATACTATTCCTAAACCTTCCTTAAATATGAGTCTGGTATGTAGTTATCTTTGTGGGAGGTATGGAATTATTGTATATATTCAGTTACCTTGTTTGACTCTTGCATCTGAATTGTGAAGTTTTGTTGATGGGTATCGGGATGTTAAAAAACAACTATGAGAATCCAAAATTTAAATGGAAATTGTCTTTCTGGGCTGTTTTTACTCCCCTTGTGTTTCTAATCTAATTTCTCTTCTTTTTCTGTTTGTAATTCTGTTTCTCCCCTTTTGATAGGCGAGACAATTGGACTTCATATCCTCTCTTATGCCCCCAAAAGAAGCAACAATTTGTACATTGACAGTGGCCTTGCTTGCATTAGCCGTATGCCAAAAAGAAGAAGCAGTGTACTACCCACATAGTTTTAATGTTTTAAATTTTCTGATTATTCAACAGATTGTTACTTTTGTTCAATGGCAATGGGTTTGTCCAATATAATATATCAGACTTACTCCTTTTTCTGACTAAAGATTGATTTTTATCCAATGGTCATTCTAACATATTTCATCCTTGAATATTTTGCATCTCAGTGATAAGCTGAACTTTTGTGTGAAGTAAGTTGCTTTGTTGGCTTATTTGATCATTTACAGTCTTCAAATTGGCCAATTTAAAGTGCAAAAGTTTCCCTACCCCAATTTTCCCAAGTTTACATTAATATGAAATTAAAGCTGTAACTAATTAATGTTTCACTGATTAGATACAATAATAGGGGATGAATTCTTTGATCAATAAGCCAAAATTGTTTCCATTTATTTGAGAAAGCAAAACTAACAGTGTTTTCTTACTGGGAAGTTACTCCAACACGATCACAATGGTTTAACATGGAAACGAAGAATCAGCAAATCTAACAGTGTTTTCTTACTGGGAACGGGGGGGAGGGCATTCCATTGGCATTACCAAAGTTATAACCAACTACTACCACTGGGATCCCATAGTTCCCTACTGCAACAGAAGATGTGTGTCTGCAGAATTATGAGATTTGAATCACTAACTACATGCATTTCATATATAATGACACTAATGGCTAGAAAAAAGGAAGAAGGAGAAAATGTCAACCAAAGAACTTTCAAAAAAGAGACTAGAACTAGCCATCAATTGCAACAGATCAAGCATAACATAATCTAAGATAAGTTCATTTCATTGGTGATGGCTTTAAAATGTAGTTTTTTTTTTCTTTTTTCTTTCCGTCTCAGATTATCGTGCTAGTTGATTAACCCATACAAGTAGACAAGAGTGTTGCACAACCTAAGGTACAAAATATTCATATTTAAAAAAATAAAACTTAGAAACGATGTTGGTGAACTCGTTTTCAATTACAAAATAATTATTTACTTATTTTTTACATTAGTTTACATAGAATTACTTAACTAATTTTATTTTAAAAAATTTTACAAAAAAGCAATTATGGTCGCTGAATTCGTTTTCTCATAAAAACGAATTCACTGAATTCGTTTTCAAGAGAAAAGCTGAATTCGTTTTCTCTTGATTGTATTATTTAACTAAAACTATATTACTTATTTTAAAAATAATTTTATTTCAATGAATTCGTTTTCTACTAAAATTATTTTTTTCTATTTCTTAAAAAAATAAGATGAAATAATAATTTTATTTCATTCAATTCATTTTTTCATAAATATTTAACAAAAAAAATAAAAAGTATTTAAAAATTTTATTCAATTACAAATTAGATTTTCAGTTATATAATTATCTCTTTCCTTTGTTCCCTTAAAATTGAAAAAAGAATTACAGGTGTCAATTTCGAATCAACATAATTCATTTTACATTAAATAATATTTATATTTAAAAAACCATAAAAACTTAGAAACGATATTGGTGATCTCGTTTTCAATTACAAAATAATTATTTACTTATTTTTTACATTAGTTTACATAGAACTACTTAACTAACTTTATTTTAAAAACAATTTTAGGAAGAAAACTAATTCACTTAAATTTTTTAAAATAAAATTAATTTTCTATAAGAAAATGAATTCAGAATTTAAAAAAAAAAAAATTTCCAGTAGGAAACGAATTCTGGCAACGAATTCCCAGAATTCGTTTCCTACTGGAAATTTTTTTTTAACAAAATTTTTTGTTTTTTTTGAAGGAAACGAAGTCGGGAATTTCAATATTTTGGGAATCTCCCGACTTCGTTTCCTATATTTTGGGAATTTCAATTCTATTTGGTTTGTTTTGGTATTTATATGGTGCCTGAATAAATATTTGGAGAAAAAAAATCATTACTACTGCTTTTAAATGTCTCAATGTATGACACAAAATAACATATACAGCAAAAACCCCTCTATGAATTAATGGATAACCTTTTAACCATAAAATTTTATTAATTTATAAAGATGTTATTTAATTGATAAATTAATAATTAGTATTTTGGAATTTCACAAATATAAATTTTAATTAAGTTAGAGTCTCTATAAATTAAATTTAGATACTTAATGTATACAAAGTAGGGATGTGCAATAAGATATCCGACCCGAAACGATTCAATTCGATCCAAAATCGTGGTGTTAGATCGTTTTCGGATTTTAATTTTCGGATAATATCCGGCACCACATTTTTCAGATTTTAATCCTAAACGCGTTTTGGATCAAATTTTAATTTGAAATTGCATCAGATTTTTCACTTTAAAAAAATAAAAATAAATAATAGTAATTAAAAATATTTTAAAAAAAAAAAAAACACCCACCTTCCAAATCCAATCCTTTGGCCATTGTTGTCCTTGCAGGGATCACTATGTTTCCACTCTCCTCCTTTGCGTTTGCTACGTGTTCCATGAGAAAAACTAAGGTGGGTTTCCCTAAGCAGAATTTACCCCTCTCTCAATTTCAAATCTATCCTACCATTTTCAGTTGGCTGTTGTTATTGCCAGAGTAATTATTAGCTGCCAGAGCAATATTTTGCATTTCTTCCTAAAATGCCCTTCGCTATTTCAACCGCTTAATCACCTTTTTCCACCAACTTCATGCTATCTTCTATTTCTTCTCCTTCACCTTCTCCAATTTTAATGCTTCGTGACCAGTCTGAACTCTAAGGCTCTGTTCTTTTCTGAACATAATTAGGAAAAGTATCACTTTTTTCTCAAAAATATTACACAAAGAAACAACATCATTTTTATAAAATTCACAATTTAAATTTAAAAATTCCCTCTAAAAACTCACTCACATAAATTCAAAAACAACATAATCATTACACTTTTTCTTCTTTTTCTTACACAAATCCCCAAAAGAAATTCCCTCCAAAACAAAATTCTTCCCTAACCAAAAAATTTTCTAACTAAGTTGACGAGAACAGAGCCTGATGGTCTCACGGTCAAGAACTTTTCTCATTTCTAATCAACAAAATTGGCAGCAACACCAACAATTATCACTGCTACCTAGAGGAAGAAAACGATAACTTTTGTTCCCTAGAAACCATCCCATCTACAATCCTTAGTCATGTAAAGAAAGGAGACATGTTCTTAGTTCAGTGAAAAATAATTCGGTCTCGGTTCTTAGATATTTCCCAGGCATGTTTTCTTTTTACTTTTTCTTCCAACTGTCAAATGTTTAAGTGTGCCAAACGTACAAGCATAATGTTCTGCAAAATGGATGCTGTAACAAAACAAAATCACAGTGCTAAATTTCCAAATTCTTATAATCCAACAACTGAAGCTATGGGATAAGTCAGTCTCAAATTCTGCACAAACATTTGTTGTCTCAGGTTCTGTTTCTCCCAAATTCTGCAGAAGCAGAAGAGGGACAACACACTGAAACAGAGTTTCAAAGGCTAAAATCACAACAAAATATACTCAAGGCTTGCAGAAATTTTTTTTGCCCTTTTTGACTCAGCAATTCTACATGAAACAAAATTTCCAGATGAGTTTATTCAGACTCAAGATGGTACCAGAAGCAAAAAATAAAAAATTGTTCGTCTAGCTTACATAATTCATTTGATCTTAATTTTTGTCCTAAACAAGATTCGGTCCCAAAAGGGTATCACCAAGGCTTCCTACTTATAGGATCTTTTGGGATTCTTCCTTAATTATTAGGATATGCTATTTTTGGGATATATTTAGAATCAGTTATTTTGGGATATTTGGGATTCTCCCTTAATTAAGTATAAAACTTTATCTTGGGGAGAAAGTTTGCTGACCTTATATATGTAACATGATTTGATGATCAGGGAAAAAGAGGAAATTCACGTTCAAAATACTACCTAAATCAATTATGGTATCAGAGCCAGTTTACTCTTGAAATCGATTTCCAGAAGCCTCTGTGGCTGCGATCGGTGACGGAGAGAAGAAGAGCTCGCCCTACCTGCTTACGTCTCATGACAACCCAAGGAACATCATCACGCATGTTTAACTAAAGGGCAAGAATTATGAGGAATGGGCTCGGGCGGTCCGAACCGCACTCAGAGCTAAGAAAAAATACGGGTTCCTTGACGGATTGATCGAGCAGCTAGAAGAGGAATCACCCGATCTCGAAGACTGGTAGACTGTTAATTCAATTATTGTCTCGTGGATCTTCAACACCATTGAGGCATCGTTGCAATCAACCATATCGCACAAGGAAAATGCTAGTGAGTTATGGGAAGACATCAAGCAGCATTTTTCGGTTGGTAACGGACCGAGAATGCATCAACTCAAGTCCGATCTATCCCAGTACAAGCAAAATGGTGAGCCTATAGTCAGATACTTCGGTCATCTCAAATGCTTGTGGGACGAGTTGGGCGGGATTGACAAGGTGCCTGCTTGTTCATGTACAGGTTGCTCGTGCAGCTTAACTGCAGAAGTCACGAAGCGAAGAGGAGAAGAAAAACTACATCAATTTCTTATGGGGCTTGACCACGATCCGTTTGCTACAATTCGCTCAATAATCCTCAATTGTGAACCATTGACATCGGTAAATAGAGCCTACTCGATGGTGATCCAAGAAGAAAGGGTGTGCACTATCACCTGTGAAACTGCAGAAAAACATGATCCTATTAGCTTTGCTGCTCGGGCAGGTGCTTGGGGATCGCGAAACTTCAGGGGGGAGAAAAAGGACTCAAACGCAGTCTACACCCATTGCAACAAGAAAGGTCATCTTAAATCCTGATGCTTTGAACTTAACGGGTATCCCGAATGGTGGGGAGAGCAACTCAAAGGTGAGGGTCGTGGCGGAGGTGCACCTAAAGGAGCCTCTCAACAAATTGGACAAATCAGTGCCGGGTGATGAAAAGCGCCAGCAAAAGCCAACTCTGCTCAGGTTTCTGCAAGTAACATGAAAGCTATCACAAACGAGATAGATGGTGGACCGATTCCTGGACTCTCTCAAGAGCAGTGGGGTGCTCTTTTGAACCTACTTAATGGACAAACGTAGAAATGTGGATTGAAACTTAGTGGTAAGAAAACTGATTTACCATGGATCATTGATACAGGTTTTGCTCATCACATGACGGGCCACTTTGAGTATCTGATTGACATTCGAAATATAAAGCCGTGTCCAGTTAAATTGCCGAATAGGGATGTCACTCAAGCAACCAAACTCGGAACTCTGGACTTTGGGGAAAAACTGAAACTCCTTATTGTTTTATTTGTGCCTGATCTTGACTTAATTTGTGTACCTCAGTTATTAGAAGTCCAAGATGGGTCAGTTTTGTTTACTAAAAGATTTTGTGTGATTCAGGACCACACTACGAAGATGTTGATTGGTGCAGGTAAGAAGAGCGAGGGGATATATCTTCTTACTGGAGTTGAGCAAGCTCATGCATGTGCACTTTCGTGTATGGAATCTATAGAAATTTGGCATCAAAGACTGGGTCACCCATCTTCAAAAGTTATTAAATCGCTCCCTTTATTTGCTGATAGAACAAGAGCTTTTAGTGATATTGTTGATTGTGAAGCTTGCTTTAGAGCAAAACAAACTAGAGACACATTTCATTTAATTGAGAATAACAGCAGTCATTGTTTTGATTTAATTCACTGTGATGTCTGGAGACCATATCGTGTTCTATCTACCTGTGGTTCTCATTATTTCTTGACTATTATGGATGACTTTTCAAGAGCTGTTTGGATTTTCTTGTTGAATGCAAAAGGACAAGTGGTTGATTTGTTGAAAAATTTTATGGCTATGGTTCATCGACAATTTGATAATAGGGTAAAATTGTGTGCAGTGATAATGGGACTGAATTTGTCTGTTTGAGATCGTATTTTGCAGAGCAGGGAATTGTTCATCAAACATCTGTTGCAAGAACTCCCCAACAAAATGGGCGTGTAGAGAGGAAACATAGACACATTCTGAATGTTGCAAGGGCATTGAGGTTTCAATCTCGTCTCCCTTTGCAATTTTGGGGAGAATGCATTTTGGTGGCTGGCTACTTGATAAACCACACCCCGAATCTTCAATTAAAGGGAAAAACACCTTATAAGGTTCTTTATGGTAAGCCTCCTGTGTATGACCATATTTATGTTTTTGGGTGTCTGTGTTTTGCGTATAATCAAAAATAGGGTGGTGATAAGTTTGCTAGTAGAAGTAGAAAGTGTGTATCTCTTGGCTACCCATATGGGAAAAAGGGGTGGTTAGTGTATGATTTGGAGAACAACGAATTTTTTGCTTCTCGAGATGCAAAATTTGTGGAATCTAAGTTTCCGTTTGCTTCATCGAATTCGGAGGTATCAGTAGATGCCTCTATTGAAAGTTCACAATATGCTTGTGACTGTGAGGATGAAATGGTGCTTACAGGAGGATTTATCGCTGAGAAGGAAAGAACTTGACCTCAAGGCACTAAGCCTATCAGTGATCAAACCCTAATAGTAGTGGATTCGAATCGAGAGACTGAGGTCATAGAACATGCTGAAACGGATGAGCTGATGCACGAACCACAGGGTCGTGGGCATCGAAACAAGCAACCCTCCACACGTCTTAGGGATTTTGTGACAAACACAGCTTGCGCTAGCCCCTTGCACGAGCTTGACCACCAGTCGCGTCTCTCAGGTACTTAGTATCCTCTTGCAAACTGTGTAAATTGTGATAGACTATCTGTATAACACACCGCTTTCTTAGCAGCTGTCACTGCAGGAAATAAGCCAGCAACATTTGCAGAAGCTGTCAAAGATGCAAAGTGGCGTGAAGCCATGCAAAAGGAGATCGATGCTTTGGAAAACAATGAAACTTGGACGATCACAGATCTTCCTCTAAGAAAACGAGCCACAGGAAGCAAATGGATCTATTGAATCAAGTACAATGCTAATGGCAGCATCGAAAGATACAAAGCCATGCTGGTGATTCATGGTAATCACCAGATTGAAGGGATAGACTACAACGAGACATTTGCACCCACTGTAAAGATGGTGACTGTGTGCACATGTCAGGCAGTGGCACCTGCATTTGGATGGGAGCTGCATCAAATGGATGTTCACAATGCGTTCCTTCACGGAGATTTGGAGGAAGAAGTTTATATGAAGCTTCCACCCGGGTTTGGTGAAAGTGCACAGGGCAAGGTATGCAAGCTCAGAAAGTCTCTGTATGATCTGAAACAGGCACCTCGTTGTTAGTTTGCCAAATTATCACATGCCTTGATCGAGTTTGGATTCCGGCAATCCTACTCAGACTACTCCTTATTCGTATACAGGCATGCAGGTGTTTGTCTCAACGTGCTTGTCTATGTAGATGACTTGGTGATTTTTGGTAATAATCCAAGCGAGATCCAAAAGTTCAAGAACTATTTGAGTACCTGCTTCCATATGAAGGATTTGGGAAAACTAAAGTACTTCTTGGGAATAGAGGTTGCTCGAAATGATGATGGCATTTTTTTTTGTCTCAGCGTAAATATGCGCTAGATATAATTATAGAGTGTGGGCTACTCGGCGCTAAGCCTATGACCACTCCCATGGAGCAGAATCATCGGCTGGCCCTTTCTATGGCTGAGGTATTACGTGCGCCTGAAGCTTATAGGTGACAAGTTGGTCGTCTCGTTTCTCTCACGATTACAAGGCCTGACATTTCTTATAGTGTGCACATCTTATCTCAGTTCATGAATGAGCCGCGCAAAGAACATTGGCTCCCAGCTTTGAAGGTGGTCCGCTATTTGAAAGGTCGCCCTTGATAAGGCATTTTGTTACCGTCAAAGTGTAATCTGACTTTGTCTGCTTATTGTGACGCCGATTAGGCCAGCTGCCCGATTAGTAGAAGATCATTGACTGCCTATTGTGTGTTTTTATGAGATTCTCTTGTGTCTTGGAGAACTAAGAAGCAGCCAACTATTTCCCATTCATCAGCAGAAGCTGAGTACAGATCCATGTCCTCTACCACGTGTGAACTAAAAGGGCTCACTGGCTTGCTTAAGTCACGTAGCGTGTTTGTTTGGCAACTAGCAGCTCTATTTTGTGATAGCCAGTCAGCTTTGCACATTGCAAAGAATCCAGTTTTTCACGAACGGACCAAACACATTGAGGTTGATTGCCACCTTATCTGTGATGAAGTCCAAAACGGGAGCATTGTGTTGGAACACTTACATACTTCCCAACAACCTGCGGATCTTTTGACAAAAGCTCTTGGCACTAAATAGTTTCACTCTTTACTTGGCAAGTTGGGCGTCTCTAACATCCACTCTCCAACTTGAGAGGGGGTGTTAGGATCTTTTGGGATTCTTCCTTAATTATAAGGATATGCTATTTTTGGGATATATTTAGAATCGGTTATATTGGGATATTTGGGATTCTCCCTTAATTAAGGATAAAACTTTATCTTGTGGAGAAAGTTTACTGACCTTATATATGTAACATGATTTAATGATCAGGGAAAAAGAGGAAATTCATGTTCAAAATACTACCTAAATCTATTACTACTCAAAACAATTCCACACTGAAATTTATAGATTAATTGAATAAATATTATTGTCATCCCAAACCTATTTTTTAATTATATAACTACATATTCGCTCAATACATAACTGCAAATATCCTCCCCCACAATCGAACTCCAACTGTCCCTGTTTTTGTTTCCGATGCTGGTCTGAGGGAGTTTGGATTTTAAGGGTGAAGAAGGCAAAATTAGGGTGCAAGATATGGTTTGGTGGCCGAAGGGAGAGAGGGAAAGAGAAAGAAGAAAAGGAAGAGAATATTAGAATTTGGGTTCAAGGTTCTTCGTGGGAAACAATGAGATAAGGGTTAAAAAATAGTGAGGTGCATTTTAGGGAGATTAACAATATATTGCTCTGGCTGCTAATAATTGCTCTGCCAATAACAACAGCCTTTTCAGTTTTACTTCATTTTTTTTAATCTCTGTTTCCCCCTTTTTAGTGTGTGTGTGTGTGCATTTTTTTTTTTAAATTACTATTTTCACCACCATTAATGATTAACCTCTCACTCCCTCTTCAAATAAAAACATCTCCATCCATCTCTTCCTCCTATCAGACCTAACAAATCATCCATCTTAGTTAGGAATAGGGTCGGATAGGTTAAATAAAATCTAAACCCGATTTGATCCATGTATGAAAAATTGGATCCGAAATTCGGATCGGATTAGTGGATCGAATTGGATTTTGGATTCTTTTGTTCAACCCTAATACAAAGTTATATCTATGAATTTATTATATATTAGAAAAGTAATGATAGAATACTCAACTAATTCATCTCAAGTCATGTATCTCAACTCATGTGGCATGCATTCATTGGTTACATTTTTATAAAATAATTATTAATATCCATTAGTGGCCAATGAATGAATGCCACATGAGTTGAGACACATGACTTGAGATGAATTAGTTGAGTAGTCTATCATTACTCATATTAGAATTAAAAACATCCAATATATGATACTCAATTAAACTACTATCTACATAAAATATTTTTTTAAAATAATATCACACATGGCTTCTTATATCAGGAGGGTAATGCAGTTGCAGATGTGTTAGCGCAAAGGCAAGTACTCATGCTCAATCAACATTTTGTGTGCACTCCTCACTTCCAACGGAGGTGCAAGGTCTGGTAATGTTAGATGATCGGGATTTCCCCTACCTTAGGGATAATCTCGTTTATTTTGTAATGAAGGGTCAGATTAAGGTCCCACTTCTTTGCTTGTTTCAGATTTTTACTATTAAGGGCCACCATACCAATCAACCTGCTTTAGTCTATTTGCAAAAAGGAAAAAAAAAAAAAAAAACCACTCAATGTATGATACTCAATTAAACTAGTATCAACGTAAAATATTTTCAAAATAATACTCTATCCATTCCATTAGAAAAGTTTACTTTCAAATTTTTTATTTCTTCTATCATTACTAATATAATAATGTGTGGTCTATAACTAGTCCATACTTGATAAGTAAGGATATAAATGACATAAAGGGTGTCAAATTAGCTATTTTAGTTATTGTACATTGACATTCATAATAAGTTATACATTGGTCAAAATGGATTTTTCTAATGAAACAAATGGAGTATCACATATGGCTTCTTATCTGAAATCTGTCCAAAGAAGTACTAAAAGGGCAATAATTATTCACAATTTCTTGTTGCACTTTTTCACAAACAACAATAAATTTATATAAATAAGCTATCCTAATAATATTTGTAATTTTTTAGGACTATTTCGGGACAGTTAAAAATAAAAATTTTGTCAAAACTTTTTGGACTAAAAGAGTATTGGTTTAATCCAAATAAAAATAAAAACTATCATAATATTATGTTGTATTTTTATTTGTTTGAAATGGGTTCATGTATATGACTATTGCTCACGTGAATAGCGCTGTTTTTTCTCTTTAAAATTGATACACAAACCCCAAAAAAAAAAAAAAAAAAAACTGATACTTATGAATAGTACATGTTATATGTTCACTTTTCTAAAAAAAATAAGATAATACTCGTGCTATTGTTCATGAATATTAGTAATATTCTCTTTAAATATCACTTTCTAAAAACTTTATTATAAAAAAAAACAACTTAAAATTTTTGTTTTAAAAAGTGAAACGACTACTCAAGACTCATGAAAAGTAGCGGTGATACACATGAAGAGTACAATTACTATTGTAGCACTAACAAATTTAATAAGTTTAAAAATAAAATTAGAAATGTTACTCAAGATAAATAGGACAAATACTTTTGAAAAGTAAAATAATAATATTGTTACATTTCAAGAATAGCACTAAAAAGAAGGAAAAAAAAACTACTGCTACTCAAAGTAGCATGTCTGGACTCACATATGCAACTAAATAAAAGTTATAAGTAAAAAACTATTTTAAAATAGTTATTTTAAATATTATACTTTAAAACTAATAAAAAGTAATGTATTTAGAAAATAAGACTTTGTATTAAGACAAAAGAAATAACTGAAAGAAAAACTCACATATGATTTTCTTTGCAAAAAATTGTAAATGAAAATTCATTAATTTAAATGTGTTGGAAACTATGACATTAATTAATAAATTAGTGACACTACCATTGCAAATGAACTAACATTAGATAGTAACTACTCACTTAGTAACTTCTGATTTGATATACATTTGTTGGTAGTACTATCATCACATTGCAAGTGAACTAACATTGAGTAAGAGTGAGTAATTGATCACCATATGTCTTATAATTTGATACAGTTGTTGGTTATACCACATCAAGTGAACTAAAATCTAAAAGTTTCTTTTCAAATTTTGAACTTGTCTATCAATCGCCATAATTTGGAACAATATTTTCACTACCCTGCTAGCTAGTATGTGTTCATGTTTCTTAAATATAACTGAGATTTACTGACGTTTGAACTAAAAGACTCTACAATGGGCTAACGGATGTGTCGCTTGGGCGTATGACTAAGGTAGGTTCCATTGCACTAAAAAATAGACATTGAACTAGTAAGAAAGTAGGCACGTCATGTGAAAAAAATGACAATGTTTTGGAGACCTAAGGTTAGCATCAGCAATTCACATTTGTGTGACAAAATCATTAATTTGTTCAACAACCAAACACGTTTTTCAAACAAAGAGAAAAACCAAACACGATGGAAATCGTGTGCTTCATTTTCTTAACTAACGTGTGCAAGTTAATTATGAAATTGCATATTTTCTTGTGACATTTTTAATACTTTTTTCCTTCAAAAAGTCAGTTTCAATTTTTTGATTATAAAGTCAGTTCATATATGGTAAGAATAATGTTTTTTTTTTTTTGGTTTTTGGAATGCAATAGAGCAGTAAGGTTATTTTTTATTTTATTCTATTTTGGAATATGAGAGTAAGGTTTAATCACACCTTATCCCTTAAACTATCATATATTTTTTCGTTTGTTTTTACTAGTTTAAAATTACAAAAGTATGTGTTAGATACGTCAGACCGTTCATACCTGTGTTTTTATTTTTATTTTTATGAGAAACATGGATACTTTTTTCTAAATATGCGAGTATCGAGTTTAACATCAAAAGTATCGTATATGTGTAATGATGTATTGCGTATTGTGTGTCGTTCTTTATGTGTCATATATCACTTATAGCATTTGATTATCAAGTTTAGCTATTGATGTATTGTCTAATTCTAGGGGGGAAATAAATCACATATAGCCTCTTATGTATCGAGTATAGTTGATAATGAATAGTATGTTTCCAGTTTTTTAGAAAAAAGAAAAAAATATTGTCTATAATGAAAAATATTATTGATGTTAAGGGTTAAAATATCTCATGTTTTATAAAGGTATAGTTTGTAAAAATATCACATGTTTCTATAAATAAAACTTTAAAAATAAAAAGTGTTTTGAACCGTCCTGATAAAAAGGGAAAATTATTTCGTTCAGCGAATGTATCATCCAAAATAGTGCAGCACACCAACGATGATAAGGATAAAGTTATGTCCCCTAATTTTTTTAATGGGCTCACAAATTGCACCCTCATTCACACTAATTATCTCAAATTATACTATCTTACGTGTATACAACGTTTGCATTCAATTATTTCTGTGACAGAAGACGACTTTTTTAAAAGAAAAAGACCCCCTCTTTTTAAAATATACTTTCAACCTTCTTCTAGGTTATTTTCACCTTTGTTAATATCAATACAATTTTATTAAGGTCAAATTATTGAGATAAAAAATATAGTTTAAAAATAGAGGGAAATAACATAATAATTTAGATTGATAAACTACAAAATTAATAATAATTTAAGAGAAAATTAGTGTTTTAAGCTAAAAGTAATTACATTAATAATGTTAAATTACTTTTTTACCCTTGTAATATTAACATTTAAATCTATAATTTGAAAGTGTCCTCTCATTATCATTTTTTCAACCATCCAATAAATAATATCAAATTCATAACACATTTTTACAATAATAATAATAATAACATCATATTTAAATATTAGCTATTGACATGATGATATTAAATATTAATCAAAATTTAACTAGTAAGTATGTGTGATATTTCTAGTCATAATAATATATTATACTATATCATTATTTTTACAATATATGTATGATGAAATGGTAGAGCACATCTTGAACAACCATCAAAGCTGAGAATAACATAAACATGGAACATGATGAATTTTTTGCTAGTTAGGGGTATGATACCCTCATGAGTGAGGTGAGTGCCTTGGTTGGGAGAAAATATTGAGTGATTAATAATCACCATGTCATTAGTCGATGTGCTAGTTATTAACTCACTCAATTTGTGATAAGTGTTTAATTTTTTTAATGATTAGGTGACTAGAGATCGAATCATGGCAACTCTCAGTGCAGTGACACAATTTTCATGCAGGTACAAGTGGTACCTTTCTTTAAAAGGAAAATAAAAGCATTGGACAACACCCCACCATTTCCCATGCGTTCCTTCCTTTACCTCTTCAGTCCTCCTCACGAACCAGCTTCTCTAAGCAGTCATCCAAACTAGGGATGTTTGAACTGACCCGGAGGTCGAGACGGGCAAGTTTAGGTTTTTGGTCCAGGTCGATTCGAGCTAAGGATTGGCCCGAACTGGCCCTTTTTTCCCCTTTTTCTATTTCAGGCTTTCCAATTTTGCTTATGTTTTTTCTTTTCTTTCTTTCAATTTTTTTAATTACTGGCCCAAATTTACCCTTTTCTTTCTTTCAATTTTTTCTGATTAACATTTTCATTTTATTGAATTTTTTTTCAATCTAGATTTTTATAAGTTAGTAATTTTTTATGAATAATAATAAATTAGAGGTTGCATAAAATAATAATAATAACATTTTTTATTTTTAAAATATGTTTGATTTGTACTTCAAAACTTAAACTTTTATGTATACTTTTTTTTAAAATTATTGTCAAAAACATTTCAACTCCGTTTAGACAGCTACTTCAAAAAAATAAAAATAAAAAAGTATTTTTCATTTTTCTTAATAAAATATAGTTTAATTTTTGTAACAAATATGCGTTTGGACAAATGTTGCATAAATTATTTTTAAGATTTGAAAAATAAATTTTTTTAAAGTTTAAAATATGTTAAAGGTGCCTCATAAGAATATTTTTAATTTTTAAAAATAATTTATGTAATCATAAAAAATTTATGATTTTCTTTTTGGTTGTGAGACCCATAAAATTATATTTTGATAGATGTAAAATATAATGAAAAATTATACTTTCTCAAAAAAAAAATTTAAATTTATAAAATTGAAATTTTAAAAAAAATTCAGTTTGAAAAATTAGAATTTAAATGGGGCCTGCGAATTTTTTTTAATTTTTTTTTTTGGATTACTTGAACAAGAAGGTGAGGGGAGGTATTTTTATTGAGGGCATGTTCTTTACCCAGAACTCAAACTTGGGTTTTGGTTGGTTTTGGGCTTGAAACCCAAAACCAAACCAAAACTAATGTTCTGTACCTAGGTTTGAAACTCATTCTCAAACACATTTCCCCCCCCCCCCCCAAAAAGTCTTCACTCATCTTCTTCACTCCCACCCACACTGCCGTCATTGCCGCCACCCCCCCGCAACCACCGCCGCCGCCCGCAACCGACGATTCTTCTTTTTCTTTAAGCCAAAGCTCATCTCGTTTCCCAACCTGTCTCTCTACCAAAATATCTGCCTTCTTCCATGCCTCTCTCCTTATTTCGCCTAAATCAAAAGATGTCGTCTCTTCCTTGCTCTCTCTTCTATTCAACCGAAGACAACCCCCTTTTCCTCTAGGGAAGTTTGCAAACATCCTCTTCTCTTCACATAGCCAACCGAGCCAAAGGTCACTTCTTTTCCTAATTTTCTGAAAACTCTTCTCCTTTCCTCCCTATGTAAACCTACGGGAAGTAACTCAAATACAGTGAAAAACCCATCACTCCAAAATCAATACTTACCTTTTGAAATTGAGAGAAAAGGGAGAAGAAAGGCTCGGGTTAAAGAAGACTAAAGAAAATGAAAAGGAAAGGAAAGATGGAAAGGAAAACAGAGAAAAGAAAAGGAGGGGAAGAGGGGATCGAGAAAGAAGGGACTAAAGGATAGAAAGAAGAAGAGGAAAAGGAAGGAGAAATAGATAAGGAAGAAGAAGAAGAAAATGATTTGGATTTTTAGGGTATAGGGTGGCAGCGGCGGTGGCAGTGAGGAGGCGGAGCAGGTGGTGGAGGACGGAGGGTTTAAAACTTGTTTTGAGAACTTTATTTCTTTGATTTGGTCTCAAACCAATTTGGTTTGAAACCAGGACTCAAACTCGGGTAAAGAACAGGCCCTAAAAAAGTCTTATGATTTGAGAAATTTATGGATGAACCATTATAGTTTCCAAAGGTATTGACAACCTCCTTGTCGTTTAAAAAGTATATTGAAATTTCTCTTGTTTTTAAAAATTACAAAGAAAACCCTATGATTTTTAAAAATGTTACACAAAACCACCTTGTTGATTTGGAAATTATTATAAAGATTTAACATAAAGTATTTGGAACACCCTTTTGCTTTCAAATGTGAGAAGATTTTTGGTAATCTTTCAAAACTACATAGAAATTCTTTGTAGGTTTAACACAAGGGGGTATTTGGTATATTTTTGAAATCACTAGAGGATTGTTCGTAACTTTTAAAACTATAAGGGGTCATCCAGAAATTTTCCAACCCACATAGGGATTTTTGATAATTTGCCCCCAAAAAAAGAATTCGAAGGGAAAAATATGTGATCTTTGGAACCCACGCTTGTGCAACTCCCACTGTTATAGATCCAATGGAAGCAAATCCATGGGTTGCAAAAAATGACAAGATTTGGGGGTTTTTGTGGAACATTCCAATAGCATGAGGTTGATAGGAAGATTATGTAGCATCAAGAATAAACAAAAATCCAAATTTCATGAAGAATATCAAGCCCATAATTTGAACTCACAATGCATAAGGGTTTGAGACCCAGAGGCTAGCAGATAATCTTCTTCAAATATGAAAAACTTCAGTTGAAGACTGTGACGGAATGAGATTTTACTAGATGGACTAAAAACAGATGTGGTTAATTTGACAGGATATGTTTGATGATTTCGTGACATGTTGAAAGTCGCCGGCGAATAAAGGTGGAGGATTTCGTTGAAAATTGGGTTAGTGGGTGGCATTGTAAGTAATTCAAATATGATGACATGGCTATTAATTGCTCAGGGATTACAGAATTTAGACACTTATCAAAAATTAAATGGGTTAATATCCACCAATATCAGCTAATGATATAATGATCATTAGCAACCCACTATTTTTTCTGGTTGGTTTGTGATTAATTTTCAACTCTAATCATTGTCTATTGTGTGAGATGAACTATTGCACTAGAAAGCCAAAATTTTTTTTTAATGTATCAATGTATATCGTATGTTTGTATAAAAAATAAGAAGGGGTTGGCTATATCAAGCTTAAATCCTTTAATTCCCACTGTGTTTATGTGTTAGTTTGGCATTTGGCCCCTCTATGTTCTCAAAATACATCATTTGCTCCCTTTGATCACTTTTCAACCATGTAAAAGTATAGAGTGAATTGTCAATAATGTCATCTTACTTTTTCCAAATCAATCATTTGGTCACTAAATTCCCCCCCCCCTCACTATACTTTTAAAAAGGGCCGAAAATGTCACTCCATATATTTTCTCCATTTGGGGCAGACGGAAAGCCTATCACCTGTCGCGCACATGTCATTTTTAAGGGCATTTTTGTCCATTTACTATTCATATTCTTTTTTTTTTCTTCTTTCCTAATTTCTTGTTATTTTCCCCCAAATTATCTTCCACCCTCCATCTTCTCCTCCACCCCGAAGTTGGCCTCCCCTCCCTCCTCTATCTCTCTCTACCATCTCTCCACCACCACCTCCAACCACCCATCGTCGTGGCCGCCTAACCAGCATAGCTTTCGATCCTTGCTTCCTAAAACTCACCATCTATTTGAGCTGGAAAAGCAGTATTTTTGCCTTAGCCACTCAATAAAACCTAAATGCGTGATGCTTTCAAGAAGCCTTTCGTAGCTTCTACCTTTCCAAATCATTCCTATAAAGTGTGAAACAACAGCAAGAACCGTCAGAACCAAGTCACAGCAAAGAACGGTCCGATATAGTCCTGACGAAGAAGACAAACACCCTAGATTAATATGCATTACTTCTTCAGACTACTGCTGTTGATAAGGAAATGATGATGACAGTGAAGAATAAGGATAAGAAGAAGAAGAATTTGTATCCATTTGTTGGATCATAATATAAATTGGATATATTAGTGTGGAAAGTATGGACAAAACCTGAGAACAATTGATGTTGTAGGGAAGTATTTTGGAGATGAGATAGTAATATGATACTCAAATCATTACTAGGAAGAGGGAGATTACAATATCTTAAGACTCAAGTTCATCATCCTCCACTCTTACTTAACCCTTCATAGGATTCTTTATTTATACTAATAGTTGAACTATCTAGACTCACTTGAATACTAAAGGACACCCTGTAACTTATTCATGACTCACTATTGATACTCTTCGGTTCTTCGGATGTTCGACTCTTGAATATCAAGAGACACTTCATGACTTAATTCTAAATATATGAACCTTAATAATTATAATATTTAAATTTAATAGGTTCCAACATCCCCCTTATTTTCTTGAAATTTAAAATTCTTCACCTATAATTTTAACCGTCTCTTGAAGTCTTTGGATTTGCAATCATCTTCTTTAACTCTTCAATTTCTTGGATTGTCTTCTTCAACTGTGCTTGAACTTTGTCTTCCACAGCCTTTCTCCAATCTTCTTCTTCATTACTTTTTGATTCTTCAACTTCTCTTTCTTGAAACTTTGTTTTCAATTTCTGTAATTCATCAATGACATTGTCAAGCTTTTTCTAGTAACTCCACGAGTATTGTACAATTGAGCACTTACAAAAACTTGAGGTTCTTCATTCTCAAACTCCATATTCAATCTCCAATCTTCAATAATGTCTTCAAAATTTTCTTCCCCACTTGATTTCTTTTTTTTTTTTTTTTTCTCCTTTCTGCCGCGTCCACCCTTTTTCTTTTCCTTTTTTTTTCCTTTTTATGGGAGTCACTTGGGCTCAAACCTTCTCACAAGTTCCTTTTTTCACACATGGAGGAACACAAAATTTTCTCAACAGATTACTTTTTCTTTTTCTTGAATCCGGAGATTGCAACATAATATTTTTTCTTCTTTGATCCTAAAAGACACAAATCCTAGGTCTTGATTTATCGGGAGAAGCAACACGAGCTTACTGGGCTCAACTTGATGATGTTGCACTTGTCTTGCTTGAATCAAATCGGTTTGATTCAATCTGGCTCTGATACCACTTGTTGGATCGTAATATAAATTGGATATATTAGTGCAGAAAGTATAGACAAAACTAGAGAACAATTGATGTTGTATGGAAGAATTTTGGAGATGAGAGTTGAGATGAGATAGTAATATGAATAATACTTAAATCATTACTAGGAAGAGGGAGATTACAATATCTTAAGACTCAAGTTCATCATCCTCCACTCTTGCTTAACCCTTCATAGGATTCCCTATTTATAATAATAGTAGAACTATCCTGACTCACTTGAATACTAAAGGACACCCTTTAACTTATTCATGACTCACTATTAGTACTCTTCGATTCTTGGGATATTGAACTCTTGGACTCTTGAATATCAAGAGACATTTCATGACTTAATATTAAATATATGAACCTTATTAATTATAATATTTAAATTTAATAGGTTCCAACACCATTTTGTACCATTCAGAATATGGTAATGAAATTAAAGATCAAGGGTGATGATTCAAAGGAATATAAGAAACCAAATTCATAGGATCAAATTATGGTGTATTTAATATCAATGCAGGTGTTTTTTGGGGTGAATGATGGTTGAAACATAAATTTTATTGGGTCTTTCAGGGGTAAAAATTGGGTGGGGGGGGGGGGAGGGGGGGTTTCAGTGGGCATCAGTAGAGATGTAGGGGAGCCAGATGGCTGAGGAGGGAGGGTAGGAGAGACAGACGGCGGTGGAAAAGGGAGGAGGAAGGTGGAGGAATTTGGGAGAAGAAGATGAAAAGTAAATTGGGGAAGAAGAAGAAAAAAAAAAAAAAAGGAAAAAAGAGAAGGAAAAAGATGTAAACGGACAAAAATGCCTCTAAAAATGACATGTGCGTAACATGTGCTACACTTTCGTTAGCCTCAAACGGAGCAAATAGACGGAGTGACACTTTTGGCCTATTCTTAAAAGTATAATGACATTTGTGGAGAAAAAAAAGTTTAGTGACCAAACGAGAGATTTGGGAAATGACATTTTTAGCAGTTCACTCAAAAGTATATAAGGTGCACTTGGCATGCAGGAAAGGGAATGGGAAAAGGGGCAGCTCATAATCGGGAATGGATGAGTCCTTCATTGAAGGCATTTTAGATTGTCTTTGAGCTGTTTGGAAAATGTCAAAAAATCATGGGAATATGGCATTTTAGATTGTCTTTGAGCTTGTATCGTTGTGCTGCCTAAAATTTTGAAAATCACATATTAAGATATGGGGAGGGGGTGTAGCTGCTGTTGTGACTAAAGTTTCAAACAGAACGCTAGTGTCGGTGATGAAACAACCAAAATCCACAAAGCCTAGCTCAACCCCTTTAGAAACCCGAACCCTAGAACCCGATAGAATCAAGCCCTAGGTTCCTGATTTCAAAAACTTGTCTTTTTGGATTTTACCTTTTCTATTTGAACCAAAAATTTTGATTTTAATTGCAAAACAGTATGAGTAAAGTTGAAATAATTTATTTAAGAAAAAAAATTCTCAAAAAGAGCGTTCTATTCCACAAAATCAGTAATTAAAGTAGATTAAAGGAATAGAAAACACCTGAGGATTTGATTGGGTTACTCCAACCTCTTCTTGTCGAGAAAAAACCTTGGCTCTAATACCCATTGATGTGAACCTCTGATCCCTAATGTTGTGGAAACCAAGAACTCGATGCGGAAAATTGCCAAGGAAGTCTGATTGCAAGACGCAACTCTTAACTCCTTGAATCCTTACCCTTGGATTTGGCAGACTACTAAATTAACTAAGTAATTTAAACAAGCAATTCAAACCAAGTGGATAAAACTAGAATCAAAATAATGCTTAGCAATAGACAGAGCAATTATCTATTAGCCTATAGTTCCTGTACTTTTAGTAATTAACAAGTATACAAATTACTTAAGCCCAAAATAAATGTGAGTGATTCAATAAAGTATAAACTAACTTTTTATCAATTAAATCACATGTAGAATAGGGAATTTGGCTTCCCCTATTTATAAGTGTAGGTTGGCCAAATTCTTGATCTTAAAACAACTAGGAAAATAAGTGAAATTGGAAACCAATCAAGAGATTTGTTTCTTACAAGAATCAAATCCTAAAGGAACTAGGATTGATTGAAAAGGTAATTTCGGTTGGAAGCAATACGTGCAAGCCGAAAATACAAGTAAAAATAAAGAAATATAAACCAATCACAAAAATGATCCAAGAAGGTGATCCTTTTTGGAAACTGCCAAACTAGCTAGTCTAGGTGTAACAAACTTGTAACAACCTTAACAAACTATTAACAAACTTAGAGTAGAATTAGGTAACATGCATAAACCCTAATCCTTCTCTAACCCTAACCCTAGGTGGCATGTGGGCTGCTCCCTTTGGGCTGGGCATGGCCGAACTTGATGGCATGGACTTCAAGGGGGTTTGGCCCAATGATTGTGGTGCATGGTGATGATGATGTAGGGAAGTTCTACAATCTCCCGGAATCATTTTGGAATGTCAAAAATCAAGAGCTTCAAGATTTTCAAGATTCTTCAAGATTCATTAAAATGCGAAATTCAAGATTTTCAAGAAAATCAATAACTTCAAGATTTGCCCATTTCTTCAAGTTGAAAAGGTTGTAGGTGTAATTTCTTGCTGTATGGAGAATATGGTGACACTTTTACCCTTTCTTGCATTCTTTTCAAGGGCATTTGTGTCTGTCTCGAGCTGGGCTTCTGTAGGGCACCTTTGGACAAGGTTTTGAAGATCTGCTCTGAGCTTTCTTGTCCTCCTTCTGGTCATAGGCCAAACTATGTCAACGAATGGATCTCTCTGATATGGACTTGGGCCCTGGAGCATTGGCGGGCCTGTATGGAGCACATGAACCTCTGCTGCACTTCCCGAGTCTGCAGTACTCGAACTGTGGTCCTCTGAGTCCTGACTTGACATAGGGCTGGGGATGCCCTCATCAGAACCTTAGCGAACGCCCCTCATCCTCATTATATGTTTTATGAATCTTGCATGAGTCATGAATGTTATATGTTAGGATTTTCTTGAGTTATATGCATGGGTCATTTACACAAATTGGTAAACGTTTGCGAAAATGGTGGATTCTCTCACTAGGCAATGGCTTATTCCATTTTCTTATTTTGTTTTCTGATTTTAAAATAAATTGTTACAGATCTTTAGTATGAAGATAAATATGCTCACTAGGAAAACCTAAATAACTTAAATAAAGGGATACAGCTAGAAGGTAGGATTGATAGAGATGGGCTCATACTCTAATAATCATATACTTTAGGGCTGTGTAAGTTTTCTTGTATTATAATAAAGAATAAAATTATTATGTTCTGTATGTTCTGAGTCTTGGCGTTAACTAGACAAGCATCTGGTGAAGTCGACCCCTTCTATGCGGGGTAGTGAATCTGGGGTGTCACAGAAGTAGCCGTTGGAAAATGACCGTTACCAAGAAGATTCATGTACGAGAAAGCATATGAGTCTTATGGAAGCTCGCATGAACTAAAAGACAAAGGTCAACAAAATGTGGGTCAAAGGTCAGTCAAACCAAAAGCCGTTGGAACATTTAAAAATGTGAAAATGCCTTACATGTGTAAGAGAAAGTGTACGAGTCGCACAATAACTCCGGGACAACCAGAATCTCAAGTCCAAGAGAAAAGAGAAGGAAAGAAAAAGAAGGACTGCGAGAGAATCCACCACTCGTATGGATTCTCTTAAGGATTCTCTCATAAATTCTCATACGAAATGTCATTTAGACACAAATATGAAGACTTTGTGTTAGTTGCGAGTTGCCAGGAAAAAATCTATACGAGTCGCACGAGGCTTTCCTGATAGCTTTTCAAATTAGCCGTTAAGAGCCATTGCAAGCTATTTGGCCACTTTTATAAGTACCCTAAAGCTCCAAAAGGAGGACGAATAATTCCTTTCAAGTCTCCTACACTCAAGCAACAATCTCAAGCTTCATTTCATACATTTACATGTCAAAATAGCCATTTAAGCTTAGATTTAAGTGAGTTAGAAAGAAGCCTTTGTACTTAACTTTTGTATTTTATTTGTAAACTCCATTGTGGAGATTCCTACCATTGTAAACACATTGAGGGAAGTTGATGAGGGCATCCAAACACCAGCAACAAGTCAAGAACCAAGTGATTCCGGAGAAGCTGAGGAGGTTCGAGTCCTACATCGAGGTCCAACAATGCTTCAGGATCCAAGTCCATATCAAAGGGATCCACTTGTAGACATCACTGGGCCGAT
Organism: Leptodermis oblonga; assembly: GCA_016801395.1. Classification (NCBI taxonomy): domain Eukaryota; kingdom Viridiplantae; phylum Streptophyta; class Magnoliopsida; order Gentianales; family Rubiaceae; genus Leptodermis; species Leptodermis oblonga. The sequence goes on along the minus strand of CM028756.1, from coordinate 22,012,429 downwards.
GACCAGAAGCAGAGCAAAGAAGGTTCGAGAGACACTCAACAACCTTGTCCAAGCTTGCCATCAGGACGCTCAGTTGATCGTAGAAGCAAACGTCTTGGAGAAGAAAGACGGAAAGGTTCAAATTGCGACTCTCCTAACCATTCCTGAAGAAGATGCGCAATTCTCCAATCCACAATGAAGAAGAAGGCTGTTTCTTGAAGTTCTTGAAGATGCCGGAAGGTTCTTGGACTTTAAAGAAACATTTCTTGAAGTTCCCTACATTTTTCCATAATGCGACATCAACATTGGGCCGACCCAACTCATGGAGTCCACTCCACAAATTCGGCCAGCCCAAGGAAGCCCAGGAAGCCCACACGGCCAAGTGAAGGAGCTACGGCCAAGTGAAGGAGCTAGGGTTACAAATTAAGGACTAGGATTCTTTAAGTAACTAGGGTTACAAGTTAAGGGCTAGGGTTCTTTTAAGTCGCTAGGGTTAAAAGTTAAGTGTTAGGGTTCTTTTTACTCTTAGTAGTTTCCAAAAAGGGTTCCTTCTTGATCTCCTTTTTGGGAGTAGGATTTTTATTCTTTCCTTATTGTTTTTTAAGTGTAAATTCGGCTGCCACTTAACTAAAAGGGGTGACTGAAATTTCTTTTCCTTTTCTTACCATTACCCACTTCTTTCCGGGTTTGGTATTGTAAAGGAAATCAATCTCTTGATTGATTTCCAATTCTACTTCTTTTCCTTATTTCTTTTTCATGAATTTTCGGCTGTTTTACCTATAAATAGGGCAGCCACCCATCAATAAAATTCAAGAGTATTCAGATCATAAAACTAAGTGTTTTGAGTACCATCCCTTTATTGCTTTATGTATTTGCATGTTGTAGTTTACATAATTGCATGAAACTTAGCTAATTAGGTTAATTGCTCTACCTAATTAATTCGCATGTTTCAAACTCTTTTCTTACACTTGGTTTGAAAATCTAAAACAAATTAGCTTAGGTTAAGTTCTTTTTGTTTCTCTGATTTTTTGGGTAAGATAGAGTATTATACGAGCTCGCTACTTAATCATAAGGTCCTTGGCAACTTTCATCCGCATGTGTACAACCGTCCACATCAGAAGTCTTAAACACTTGAGAAGTGTTGTAGGCATATTGTATGTGAGGCAAAGTCCTAAACTGTTGTTTAAGAGTTAGGCAAGAAGAAACGGGGATCAAGAAGAGACAGAGAGACCCAACTCAAGAGGTTGAGTTTGAGCAAATGTACAAGTCCTAACTTTAGGTAAGTTGAGCATTGGGGTTAAAGTCCTATCCAAGAGATTGGATTAGGCAAATGGTAAAGGTCCTAGCTTAGAGTTAAGTTAGGCATTTGTCAAAACTCTTAATCTAGAGTTAGATTAAGCAAAATTCATAGTTGTGAGGCAATGGGAGTCTTGAGTAAGACCTAAGTCGTTAAGGAAGGATAGGGCAAAAGATCCATTGTTAGCTTTAGGCAAGGGAGTCTTAATCTATAGTTAGATTAAGCAAGGAAGGTATAGTCTAGAGCTAGATATGGCAAGGAAAAAGTCTTAATCTCTTGAAAAAGAGTTAAGCAAGTGTAAGGGATTGAAAAAACTCATTTTTAAGTATTTTCTAGTAGAAATCTCAAGTTGTAGAATTTGGTGAGTGGAATAGGATTCAAAGGGAATCCAAACCACGATAAGTTTGTGTGTCTTACCTTGTTTATTTGCTTTAGGTTTTGCAAATCATTTCACACACCACACTTGCCAAAATCTATCTTTACACTTGTGTTTGAAAATGGTTTTTCTAAGTTCTTCTTTGTGGAAGAAAATTTTAAAAGGGTCAAAAACCTAATTCACCCCTCCCCCTCTTAGGTTCATCTTAGGTTGCTAATTGGAATTTCACATGTTTCTATTTTAACTTGCTCATTTAATAATAATGATTAATAATGTCTTTTTATTATTATTTGTATCGATTGTTGGGCGAGAGCCTTGTATGATGCTCAACTCCGAACAGGCTCGTACTTCTTTGTAGAAGGGTTCTTCAGAATGGGGGTCGGGTCGGGGACGTCTCTATAGTCTATTTCAAGGAACCATTCAACTATTGAAATTTGGTCTATGCAATTGCATAATATATACAAGGCCAAATTTAATGGCTGAACAGTTCTTTGAATGGACTATAATTTTTCTCCATATATATTTAACATTATAATTTTAATGGGTAAAAATCATTGAGACTCCACTAGGTTTTATAAAGTGTTAATCACACCCCTTGAGCTTTTAGAAAGTGTCATTGAGACCTCTTTTCTAATAGTTATATTAAGTTTTTCATTAAAAATGTGTAATTTAACATTCTTGCCCTTCTTTTCAAAATTTTAAATTGCTATCTCTATTTCAAAAAATAATATAACTATGAAAGTAAAATAAAAATAAAATGTAATATTATCAGTTTGTTTAAATAAAGAATGTAAGTGTATAATTAATTATTTAAGTTAATTCCAGACTAGCTAAATGTTGATCAGTTAAAAATTTATTATCTAGTTTATTAAAAGATATTTTGAAATAATTATTTTCATTTTTAACCCTTTAAAATAGATATGAAATATTCACTTTTTTTATATTTAAACTTGATATGTGCGAAAAAAAAATACAAAACAATATGTCTTTATTATTAGCTCATTAAAAAGTTTGAACTGCTGTTATAAAAAATAAAATTGAATTGCACTTGAACAAATTAAATATAGCAAAGTAAAGAGTTCCTAAATTATACATATATTGATGCGGATTCTCTATTGAGAATTGCAGTGTGCGGAAAGTAACTAAAACTCCAATTAAAAGAACACAGTATAATCCCTTGAAACCCCAACCACTACTTGCATTCGATAGAACAATCAAGTTGTTTTTAAAATATAAACCAAGCAACGAGTTGAAACAAAAAGCTAATTTAATTAGGCAAGACTATAAACCTAATTAACATGCAATTCTAGAAACTAATAGGTCAAAATCCTGCAAGATCGACTGCAGTTCAATGAGTAGAATTCAAAAATAAAAAGATGGGTATTAACCTTACACCAAATTATATCATGTATGAATTCTCTACTTTATTTGATGCGCATGGAGCCCTTTAAATAGGGGGTTGTGTGCCTTTTAGAAGTAGAAAAGGAATAGAAAATAAAAGTGGAAACCAATGAGAATTGGAAACCTTACAAAACCAAAAACCTAAAGGAACTAGGTTTAGGGGGAAGTAGAATTTCGGTTGCCTTCCAAAAAGGAGGTGGCCATAATTCCCTTAAGAAAAATAAAAGGAAAATACAAAAGTAAGGTAATTCCTATTTCTTAAAAGAAAACATGCAAGAATTCTTTTCAAGAAACTACTATTAAGTAATTACCTTAAAAGTAACAAAACTTAAAAGTATTGCGTGTAACAAATCAAGAACTCTAATGATTTTCAAGACTTGTAAAATTCACTCCATTTGATACTCTTAATATTTGGTCCAGAACTCTCTAAAATAAATGACCCTTGGTCGAGCTGGAGGTGAATTACTCTTTTACCCTTGTTGGCCACTTGTTCTTCTTTTGGCTTGTTCTCAGCTTTCATAACCTTTGGAATACCTCTTGACTTAGCCCATCTAAGGTAACCCTTGTATAATTCTTGTGAACTAGGATTAACTCTCATTCTAGGCTTTGTAGCTCGAACATTTCTTCTATGACCATTTTGAACACTTGGATCAAATCCACATCTTTGACATGGTGGATACTTGTGTCTAACAGTAGGGATGACCTCATTATATATGTATATATATATAATATTATATAAACATAAATGAGCAAAATATGGAGAGATAGAAATAATCCCACCAATGTAAAAGAGTTTAAGAAAATCAGATGAAAGATTTGTTGCCTTTAATGAAATTGAATGCATGGTTTGTGACGCCTCGAACCGACCCCCTATCTCGGATAACCATTCCTGATGAGGAGGAGTTAGACTGTCCCGGTGGCTTCATATAGGGCTCTCGCCCAACAATCGATATAGAATAAAATAAAGAGTACCATACATCATTATTATTATTATTATTGCTTTTCAAGATAACAATACACCGGAATTAAACAAAATTATATGTGGACAGCCACCACGCAAATTATCCTCCCAAAACATAGTCTCAACTAGCTATTACACTTTGTTTGTCTTTATTTCTTCACGGTGTTGTCGGCCTTACCTCTAGCAGCACTCGAGTCAAGCCCTTCAAACAATATATATGGAGGGGAAAGGGGTGAGCTTAATAAGCTCAGTGAGAGACCTCAGGGTCTATACAAAATCCCACCGTAAGTCTTTTAGCAAAACGTTGGGCGAACAAATGCAGAGTTCAGGCATATAAGCTCATGGCATACATTACATCAACAGTATCAGAATACAATCAGGTCATACTATCATCCCATTATAGCAAAAGCACAAACGATTATATCAAGCAAGTGAAGCGAGTCAAGTATGTCAAGTAAATCACCTAGTATAGGCATGCATACAGCTAAACTGAAAATAAGCTTGACAGCATAGAAACAACATTCATATGCAACATGTTTGAGTAATTAGACTCCTAGCGGGCAGATTGCACAGTTGAGCTTTCTCATCTAAACCTAAGTCAAAATCTATTCACGTTTTCTGGTTGTTTACGTTTTGATGGTTTACAAAGTGCATCGCCCCCACGGCAGCCATAAGACGGTAGAACCAGGTATGCTCGACGGCAGGGGTTTTCAATCCTGGCTTTTTCTCATTTCGGGACATCGGGTGGTGTTCCTCTCATAAAGAAGGAGTGTCGGCTAACTGCGACACGGTTTTTCACCAACAAGGCCTACATAACGGGCAAGCAGCTACTATCTAGTCATGCTGGCTCTGAGTCTTATCTGGTAGGTCCCTGACCTATTTCACGCTAAGGTGATCATGGCAACCCTAGCATACTTCATACATATCTAGATGCATCATGCAACCCTAGATGTCAAGCAACTTACCCTAAGAGGTGTGTTATCCTTCATGGTAGTAGGTCATGCTATCGTATCATAAATAGGCATCTCTAGTTGCATGTAAGTACGTTAACATGTCAAGTCAGGTATGGTACATAATACGTAGTTCATGGCATTATCATGTCAAGTCAAGTAGGATACACAATAATCAATTCATAGCATTTTCATGTCAAGTAGGCACATAGCACTTAAGCATACATATCCAAGTCAGGTTTAGCCTTAGAAAATAAGCAAGTGGTGAGGCGTGGGAAACCTCATTAATAAAATAGGCACACATAATAGTACCTATTTATACTCACAAGTACTATGTAGATAGTCCATTTAAGTCTTATAAAACTAGCGATTAATCCCTCACCTTACAATAGGTAAAGTACGTGCGTTCGCCGTCGATCAATATTTGCTCCACGCTTCAACGATCAACTCCTGCGGATAACGTGAGATTAAGTTATTAGCTAACAAGGAACTGGATGGCTTTCTAAGCAAGTTCGACTCTTGGGTCAACCAAGGTTAACTTTAACTCTTGAGGTTAAGTTTGACTTTTGGGTCAACTAAGACCCATTTGGTCATCTCTGGTTAAGTCCAGTCTGGTTTGGTTCAAGTCAAGTCTGGTTTGGTTCAAGTCAAGTTGGGCTTGGTTCAAGTCAAGTCTGGTTCGATTCAAGTTAAGTGTGGTTCGGTTCAAGTAGTCTGGTTCGGGTAAAGTGGTTCAAGTCAAGTCAAGTGGTTTAGGTCAAGTCAAGTTCAGGTCAAGTCAAGTGTATGGGTCATGTCAAGTGTATGGGTCAAGTCAAGTGTATGGGTCAAGTCAAGTGTATGGGTCAAGTGTCTAGGAGAAGTGCCTATGCGACTCACACGGTTGCTTGGACAGCTGGGCTTGGTCCTAGTTTTCGTGCGAGTAGAATGAGTACTCGCACGCCTGGTCCCTGTCCGAGTTCCTATGCGAGTCGCACTCGAGCTCGAGTTCTGGGCAAGAACTTGCCTAGAATTTCTGGTTCGGGATGGCTTCTTCGAGGCCATCGATTTCAAGCTTCCAGATCATTTTTGACCATTCTACAAATACCAAATTAAAGACTAACATACAGACTACCGTTAACAAGCAAAACAAGGCAAATCTAACCATTAAACTATGTTAAATTCGACTATGAACATCCTTACGGACATTGTTCTTCAAAAGCATAAACCTATCAGATTTCTTAATTCTTATTAATCCAAATCCGTTGCGTCTTAATCCTTTAACTGAATACATTAATCCTACCTAGCATACAGTAGATGTCGCACACATTAACACCCTAGCTTCATGCTTGCTACAGATTTAACATGCAAAACCATTTAATTTCATTTTAAAACTTAAACCTACACTATCATGCTTCAAGATTTCACTACATCGATTACTACATAATACTCACAGTAGTCCTAAGATTACCACGGTCTTACTAGGAAGATCTGGAGGAGATGAACAGATGCGGCGGCGGTTCTCCTTTTTCCCTTCTTAAACCCTGTATTTTTCTTGTTGATTTTGAATTGGCAACTAATGGTTTTTAATCCAAGGTTTATGATGCTTATATAGGCATCACTTAGGTCTAGGAGTAGGTTAAACGTGATCCAAATTGATTTGGATTCGTAGACTCGGATATGGGATAGAGTTTGGTTTGAAAATTAATTGCCGATTTCCCGTTTCCAGACTCCGTGCGAGTAGTCATCCAACTCGCACGGATACTTCGCTACCCTTTCTCGCCAGAGTTGTCGTGCGACACGCACGGCTACTCGGACAGGCCAGCTTTTGCCTTGTTTCGTCAGCCTTCTTCTCTACTCGGCTTTTCCTTTTGAGTACCTTTTGGTGACCCTTCACTCCCACACTTTAGGTCTATGTTAACCTAGGCACATATTCCTTCCTAGCTTACTCGAGACATAATACTCAATCTAGGCACATAATGTTCACAATCTCTCAAACAAGCAAGTCACATTTCACGTCAAACACAAGTATTAGATCAAAATTTTGCCTTTTACCCTTTTTAATCCCTATGGTTTTGCTCTGAAAAGCTGGGGCCTCACATGGTTTAACTTTAAATTGAAGAAAAGTTAATGACAATTTAATTGTAAGAGGTGTAATTGATACTTATCAATAGTTGATTGGATGTGGATGACACTTTTTGAAACCTGGAGAAGTGTGAATGATTTTTATCATAATTTTTATTATAAAAATAATTTAATTCAAATAAAAAAAGTATATATAAAATTTAACACTTAAATTACATAATTATCATACAAGAATTAAATAATTATTTTAGTTACATACTACCAAAATACTAAATTATTATTTTTTTCAAAAAAATGCATAAAAGATATATAGATCAAACTGCAACATATTTGGTCTTTATTCATGTTTTATTACTTACAAGATTTCATAAACAAATTATGAATCTTATTTGTTCAAACTTCCAGTTAGATGCATGTTTTGCACTTAAGTAAACACAGCATTAATCAACTTATGAATGAAAGTTTTAATATACAAACATATTAATCACTATTCATGCAAAGATTGAACAAGACAATTTAAATCCATAATTATCATTACTTAATAATACAAATGCTTTCATTCTAGACAAGATTATAGGATTTGTAAAAGTCTAATACAACTCAATAATTTTAGCACCAATGATCAAACAAAATACACTTAAAATATTTTGATCTATTTCATTTCATGTTACTATTTACCATGCGTTTCAATAAAATTAACACTAAGGAGAGTTTTCTCCTTTTACTTCTTATTGTATATGAATTCAGCCTTTAATTGGCTGTTTACTTAAAAACTATAAAAACTTAATTATTTTCTTCTTGTCACTAGAAATGGCATTTTCTGAATTTTATGTCATTCCTCTTTTAACCGAATTCATCGTATGATCACTTATACTTTTTATTATGTGAAAGATCATAATACCATCTTTAATATTTTAATATTCTAAACACTTTAGTTTAAGAAATCATCACTTGAAGATTATGAATTTTAGTTCATAGAAGAAGAATTTTCAATAAATAAAAATCAAAGAACTTAGAACTTATCTTTCTTTTGATTATGATTGGCATATTCTTGTGACAATGCACCAGGTTTCATCTTCTTGATACTTCTCCACATTCTGTCGAGTCAACCCAATTTCATGGTTGATTCTTGAGTTGTTTCCATGGAGAATGCATCTGTAAACACTTTAGGATTGAAGAAGATGAGGTGATGAGGTCATCATTGGCTTTATCCACCTTGGACAATCTATTCCTTGCTCAGCGTGGTGCCCCGTGCCTAGTTCGGAAGTCACAAAGGAAAGCTCCATAATCTTAACTGAGCTACCCAACAACTCGGGAAGCTAGGAAGGTTTTCTTGAAGTTCTTGAAGTAGCTCTCGAACTTCTTGAATTGGTTCTTGGAGAATCTTGAAGAAATGAAGGAATCTTGAAGTTTTTGATTTACAACATTTCTAACGGGTTTTCCTACATCAAATTTTGATCCACAATGCTACACCAATTGGGCTAAACCCATCAGCATCCATGCACCACCAAGTTGGCCCATCTGCCCATGCAGAAATCCTTTAAGTCCCTTTGGATTAGGATTATAGATTTTGGTAGTTTTTGGATAGGATTAGGATTTGCGCATGTTTCCTAATTCTATTCCTAGTTTGTTATAAAGTTTTAGGAAGGTTGTTACAAGTTTGTTACAACTAACTTATTTCCTTATCTTTTAGTTTCTAAAAAGGTTTTCACTTCTTGAATCCTTTTTTACTTAAGTTTCTTTTACTTTCTTAATTGGTTTTTCAGTTTTCTCCTTTCTTTGGGGTAGCCAAAATTCCTCTTCAAGTTGCCATGCTTCTTTTGGCAACTTGTTTTCTTGTAGGAATACCAACTCTACTTGGTTTCCAATTTCTTTCGTTTTCTAATTTCTTTCCTTCTTAAATCATACAAGGCACACAACCTCTTCTATTTAAAGATGAGCTAGCCAAAAATTATAAGCATCAAATAGAGAATTCAGATTGTTATATCTTGTGAGGTTAATCCTTAGCTTTAGAGCTCTTATTTTACACTTGTGTAATTTGAATGTATATGTTTAGATAACACAAGCGTTACTATAGGGTAATAGGTTTCTTGCTTTGCCGGTAAGCGAAAAATAGTTTAGGTTTTGTTTGTATTGTAACTCAAATAAGGAATTTTCTTTTTTTGAGAATTTGGAAGGAATTTTAATATGGGAAATTGTGTAGGGAAGAAGACAAAAAGTGTAATGATTGTATTATTTGTTAAAATGATGTGAGTGTAGTTGTAGAGGAAATTTTAAATTTGAATTTAAGAAAAATTGAAGGCGTTTCTTTATTTAGTGAAAAAGTGTGACTTTTCTGAGAAAAGTATTAAAACAGAGCCTTAGTACCAAAAGGGGACATAGGCAAAAGTTTAGTGGCCATTCATATAATTTGTCTCATAGTTTAATGATAGCATTTTATTGATTGAATCAAAAAGGATAGATGATATTTTACTAATTAAAAATATAAAAAAAATATATTAACGCATATAATAATAAATATAAAAATTACGTCCCTCTTCATAATTCTATTTCTTAATATGCCTTTATCAGAATTTTCCATATATTTTGTATGTGCAAAATTACCCTTTGATTCAAAACGATTTAACTATAGATAACTTTATTCAAATAAATAATTTACTTTTTACTTTTATTATACCATATATTTGTTTTGTCATCATAATGTCGTCAAATAAAATTTAGTTGGCTAATTTTTAAATTTATTTTTGTATTAAAAATCATTTGATAAGTCATAGAATTCACCCATTTTTATAAACATCTTTTAATAATATTTTTATTATATTTTAAAAAGGAAAAAATTCCTACTAGGGGCATAATAAGATTCAAAATTCCTAAAAAGGGAGTTAAAATTTTTAAAAAGCATAAATTTATATTATTGTGTTAAATAAATATCTAAAGACCTATTTAACCTTTTAAAAATATGGTTTAGTATCAAGGTAATTCTCTTTCTGTTTCTATATATATGGGTCCGTGCAGCATTTCCACGATATCGTTATGATCAATTAATGGGACTTGGCCGGAAAGTGTTCTTGCCTCTATCATTAGCTCGGGTAGTCGCCGTTTCTGGTGTTTTAGTCACCTTTCAATGGCTCCCTTAATTATGTGCGAGGAATTGCCCCATTGAGTAATGCATAACGGGCTACTCCCCGAAAATGCCCGTAGGAAACTTTCTCGTTGGGGGTTAAAAATCTTCCTTATAATAAAATAAGGCTTCAGCGCTGTAACAAGCCTTAAGAGCGGGATGCTACTTCAGGTAGGTACGGCCGATACCACATTACGGGTATTTTCTCCGTCATTAGTTTTCCTATCAAAAAAGGAAAGAATCGATGCATTTGGGAAGACTCCTCTATGACATCAAATCTCGAAGATGAAAGAAGAGCTAAGAAAGATGTTTTTGCTAGTATCTTGTTATGATTACTGGGGGGTCGCAGATACATTAGGTTCGAATTGCATGTCTTAATCATATAGCTAGCGTTACAGAACATTCCACATCCCACTTTATACTTTTTGGTTCCCCTGTTAGCCCCATCTATTTCTATTCTATAAAGGCATTCGAGCTTCAGAGGCAGGTGAGCTGAGTCAAAAAGGAGTTTGATTGCTGGGATGGGATCGAATTCTATTTGAAGCACTCCACCATGAAAAAGAGTCTTTTGGTTGGATAAGCAGTAGAGAGAGGAGTTCATATCTATAGGGCGGGCATTCAAGACAAAGATCAACCATATGGAGGCTTTCTGGAGTTTAAAAAAAATCAATAGTAAAAAACCACTTCCCAGGACTCTTTATTAGGGTCTTATTCCATCTCAAACTCGGATTAAGAAGAGTGCCCTTGAACTACAGATCAATCATAATAAACAATACAAGAAAAGAAATGGATTCTCCTGCCGACGAGAAATTTAATAAATAATGATTATAAAAATAAGTACAAGATATTATTATAAAATAATTTTCAAAGCAAAAAAACCACTGTTAACAAAATTAGAGCAGAAAGGACACAATAAAACTACAAGATGCTTTATCTTCCTTTCCTGGTTTATTTTGCAGCAGCTATCACTTAAATAGATTGCATAGGTAATGAAGTTTAGAGGAATCTCCTAAAAATCTCAACTGATAAAGATAGACTAAAAGACTAAGCCAACAAACAGGAATATTAAGGATGGAAAGCATGGCTTTAGCTCATGAAATTTCTAACAAACCCATGGAAAGAATGGGAAAGGGATTTCAGACTAAATTACTTGCTAAATGAATATAATTAGCCTAAAACTCATGGACCAAAAAAAGAAATCAACTGGTGTTACAGAAGAATTTACATGGAATAAAGTTGTATGAATACCGTGTAAGACATTGCAAAATAAAAATTGATAACTTAAAAACCATGAACACAACTTGATACTGAAAACAAAGAAGGAATGCATGGTTGGGGGGTGTGCGGAGAATGACCAATGTTTATAAGGAGTCGTTCATAATTTGGTGATGCATAACATGGATATAACATTGTTAAAGAAACATCATTTTCCAAGACAAGACTTGGGGTAAACTTAACACTCAGATAAGGAAACTTAGTCGGTGGCAGGTCCAGAAACTATGTTTTAGGGGTCAGATAGAAACATATTTATGCGATTAAATAAATATGTTTAACAGCTGAAATTATGAGCTCACAACAATAAAATGAGAAAGATATGAATATAAAAAATTGCACTATTCGTTGATAGTTGATAACGTATTGGTTGTGATTGTGCTCGTGTGACTTGCTTAAGGTGACCATTGTATTTTCCGCGTTCGCATCCATCGAAAATGTTGCAATATTTGCTCATTTTTAATTATTAAAAGAATTTCATTGTTGATGTATATATGAATTAGACTATCATTTATCCACTTGTCTTAATAATTTTAATTTAATTTGAACACACAAATTAATTTAATAACTTATAGTTTTAAATCCACAAACAATGATTATTACTTTTAATAAATTTATCTTAAATAAAAATGAATAACAAATGAAGCAAGAGAATACAATGTCTACATACTATAAAAGCTAAAAAGATAAAGAAAAACAAGTAAAATGAATAAAAATGACCTTGAGAAAAATAGAAGTTAATAGTTATTGGATAAAAGGGCACGGTTCAAACTAAATAAAAAGGGTGTTAAAATAAAATATAAAAAAATTGATGGGACTGGGATAGGCTGAAACCTCCTCCAGTTAACCCTTCACAGCCCCTGAGTGCTTTTTATAACTTAAACTTGTAAATACTATCCTAATACCTAAGGGGATGCAGCTAACTCATTTAGAAAAATTCTTTTTAAAACAAGTTCTTTCAATAGACTCTTTTTTTAAAAAAATTTATTGTAAAAAGGGTATTGAAAATCATGAGAAGCTTTTACAAAATATAGAATGTATGATTCAAAAACAAAATAAAAAACAAAATTTAAATATGAGATAACCTAATGTTTAACTATTTATAATGAGATTTATCAAAATACCAAACACGTTTGTTCTTTATATATTATTGTAATCATGATCTAATGGCAATAATTGATGAAACATATTTGAGAGAAAAAGAGATTTTGATGTGGACCGAAGTACACATGTTGATGAATTGCCAAGGAAAGTCTGATTAAGTGGTGTAACTCGTATAAACTCTTTTACTTACCCAAAATCCAGTTAACAAAATAAAGTAACCTAGGGTAATTTACTTAAGGAATTTCGAACCAAGTAATAAAAAGAGGTGAAACATGCGAATTAATTAGGTAGAGCAAATAACCTAATTAGCTAAGTTTCATGCAATATATAAATCACAAGCATGCAAAATACATAAGGCAATAAAGGGAGAGTACTCAAACTAGAAGTTTAAAGATATGAATACTGATTTATTATGTGGAGTTCGAGTGCCTATTTATAGGAAATAGGGCAGTCGAATTCTTCACCTAAAGCAACTAGGAAAAGGAACTAGAATTGGAAACCAATCAAGAGATTGATTTCCTTTACAATACCAAAACATGAAAGAAGTAGGTAGTGAAATAAAGAAAAGGAAATTTGGTCAACCTATAGGAAAGGGCAGCCGAAATTCCAAGTGGAAAACAAGAAGGAAAAGAATTGGAAATCCTATTCCAAAAAGGAGACCAAGAAGGGATCATTTTTGGAAAATAACAAACTAGTCTGTTGTAACAACCTTGTAACTAACTAAACAAACTTGTAACAAACTAAGGGTAGGAATAGGAAACATGCACAAATCCTTATCCTTATCCTTCCCCAAACCCTAACCCTTTAACCTAATTGGCAAGTGAACTTGCACATGGGCTTCTTGGATTGGGCTGGACGAATTCTTCAAGTAGAATCGGCTCCATGGATGGTTCGGCCCATCTAAGTGGCGCATGGTGGATCTGATGTAGGGAGCTTCCAGAATCTTCTAAAATCTCCTAGAATCATTTTAGAATCAAGATTTTTTCAAGATTTTGAAGATTCTTCAATATTCTGCAAAATATAAAATTCAAGATTTCCAATAAAATCAAGAACTTCAAGAAACATCTCTTTAAAGTCAAAGAACCATTCTGCGTCTTCAAGAACTTCAAGAAACAACCTTCTCTTCATTTTGGAATGGTGATTTGCACCTCTTCTTCAAGAATTGTAAGAAGAGTTGCTATTTGAACCTTTCCGGCTTTATTCTTCAAGGCGTTGACTTCTACTATCAATTGAGCATCCTGTGTGCAAGTTTACACAAGATTGTTGAGATCATCTCAAACTCTTCTTGCTCTGCTTCGCATCATTGGCCCAATGATATCTACAAGTGGATCCCTTTGATATGGACTTGGATCCTGAAGTATTGTAAGGCCTCTGTGTAGAAGCCGAACCTCCTCAGCTTCTGTGCATTCACTTGTTTATGGACTTCTTGATGGACTAGGGATGCCCTCATCATCCCCTCCCGGTTGAAAAGGATTTGACCTCAAATCTTCATCCCGTCCATAAGTAAATGGAGAAAGTTAGCTACATTAAAGGAAGTACTAATACCATACTCACTTCGCAAATTCAAGCTTATAGGCATTAGGCCCTATCATGGAAATGATTTGAAAAGAGCCATCGCCCCAGGGATGGAGTTTCATCCTCCTCATAGTGGGGAATCGTTCCTTCCTCATTCAAACCCAAACCCAGTCTCCTGGTTCAAAGTTCATAGCCTTGCACCGCTGGTTTGCATTATCTGCGGCTCTAGCGTATGCCTTCTCAAGGTTTGACCGAACCTTGGCATGCAAGAGTTTAACGGTTTCAGCTTTCTGGGCATCGTCTAGATTAACCTAATCCTTTACTGACAAAGGGATTAGATCCATAACTGCCAAAGGAGTGAAGCCGTAGGCAACTTCGAATGGACAGAACCCTGTCGAGGAGTGCTTGGATCGGTTGTAAGCAAACTCTGCAACGGGTAAAACTTCTTCCCAACTTTTTAGATTCTTCTTTATCAAAGCCCAAAGGAGATTGCCAACGGTGTGGTTGGTGACTTCCATCTGACCATCCGTCTGCAAATGACTTGTAGTCGAAAACAGGAGTTTTGTACCGAGGTGTGACCACAAAGTCTTCCAAAAATAACTTAGAAATTTGACGTCTTAATCTGAAGCAATGGTGCGAGGAATCCCATGAAGTCGAACTATTCCTTGAAAGAACAAGTCCACAACATGTTTGGCATCATATGATTTCCTGCAAGGAATAAAGTGAGCCATCTTAGAAAAGCGATCGTCTACAACAAATAGAGAGTCATTACCTCTTTGCATCCTTGGGAGACCTAGAATAAAATCCATAGAAATGTCAGTATAAGGTAAGGTAGGTATAGGTAAAGGCATGTAAAGTCCACGAGGCTTATATGTAGATTTAGCTTTCAAACAATTAATGAAACAAGTGCAAACATGCTATACATCTTTTCGCATATAAGGCCAATAAAAATGTTCCTGTAACACATCAAGTGTCTTATGTACACCAAAATGACCCATAACTCCCCCATTGTGAGCTTCACGAACTAGTAATTCTCTAGCGGAACTACGCGGGATGCATAACCTATGTTCCCTAAACAAGAATCCATCCTGTCTATAGTACTTATGGAATGCACCAGATTTACATGTTTCTCATATGGTAGCAAAATCAAGATCAAAAGCGTATAAATCCTTTAGATATGCAAATCCTAGCAAAGAATGATCTAAAACAGCTAGAACTTTATACCTGCGAGATAGAGCGTCAGCAACCAAGTTATCTTTCCCCTTCTTATATTTAATAATGTAAGGAAAAGTTTCAATGAATGCAACCCATTTAGCTTGATGTCTATTTAACTTACCCTGTCCCTTTAAATGTTTCAGGGACTCGTGATCACTATGTACAACAAATTTCTTAGCCATTAAATAATGTGACCAAGTCTCTAAGGCACAGACCACTGCATAGAGCTCCTTATCATAAGTTGGATAATTTAAGGCAGCTCCCTTCAACTTCTCACTGAAATAGGCGATTGGCTTGCCTTCCTGTATTAAAACTGCTCCAATCCCTATACCCAATGCATCACACATTAGTTCAAAAACTCTATTTAAAACTGCTCCAATCCCTATACCCAATGCATTACACATTAGTTCAAAAATTCTATCAAAATCAGGTAATGCTAAAATAGGTACATGGGTGAGATCATGCTTAAGAACCATAAAGGCATTTTCCTAAGCTTGCCCCCACAAGAATGGCACATTCTTCTGGCACAATTCGTTCAGAGGTGATGCTTTGGTGGAAAAATCCCTCACAAACAGTCGGTAAAAGCCAGCCAAACCATGGAAAAACCTTACCCGTGCTACCATTGTTGGTGTAGGCCACTCCCTAATGGCTTTCACCTTGGCGTTGTCAACTTTGACACCATTTTTAGAGACCACAACCGAGAAACACAACTTGTTCAACACAGAAAGAACATTTCTTCACATTGGCATATAACTTATTAGCACACAATTCAATTAACACCAAGCGAATATGTTCTACATGCGATTTCTTGTCTCTAGAATAGATCAAGATATCATCAAAATAAACCACAACAAACTTCCCTATAAACTTTCTAAGCACATGATTCATTAATCTCAAGAAAATACTAGGTGCATTTGTTGGGCCAAAGGGCATTACTAACCACTCATACAAACCAAATTTAGTTTTAAAAGCAGTTTTTGATTCATCCCCCTCTCTCATATACATTTGATGATAGCCCTGTGTAAGATCTATTTTAGTGTAAGATCCATAGGAATATCTCGAGCAACATCATCAGGGTGAGCACATTTATCTTTACATACTAAAACTAGCACACAGCCTTTCTCAGCTAACACATGTTCTACTTCCCCTACTGTAGTGAAAAAGCTCTAGTTACCTTCTTCCTGATTAGGCTTATCTGAGTTCACCTTACTACCCTTTACAAGTTTCCCTTTCCCCTTGGCCAAGCACTTTTCAGCGTCCCATTTGGCGATGGCGTCCTTCATCCGGATAGATTCTGAATGTACTTCTATAAGTGGCATAGGTAGGAATGTGTGAATCTTGCCCTCCTGGCAGATCGAGTAAATGTTGGCAACCCCATCATGAGTTGCCTTCAAGTCAAAGAGCCATGAGTGTCCGAGAAGAATGTGACACACCTTCATTGGAAGCACATTGAATAAAACAGTGGATTCGAACTTCCCGATAGCGTATGGTACGCTTACCTGCTTCGTGACCCTGTAGCCTTTTGAGCTGTCAAGCCATTGTAGCCGATAAGGACGTGAATGGTTGAGTATGGGGAGCTTCAATTTTTCGACCATATATTCATTGGCCACATTTGTGCAACTCCCTCCATCAACTATCAGAACACACAACTTCCCATTAACCTTAGTCCTGGCGTGAAAAATGTTTATCCGTTGCAATGTATCCTAGACGTAGCTGTAGTCAAGGTGCGAGTAACCAAGTTCTGATTAGGAAATTCTTTGATGAACTCAAATTGCTCGACCTATTCAGTAGACTTAGCGCCATCAGTTAACTCAAAAAAAGGGTTAACGTTTGTTCATCCTCATCCTCTTCTGAAATATATTCATCATCTTTCCCTAATAATACCTTCTAGATGTTAGGATAATCGGGCATGTAGTGGCCAAGGCCTGAGAATCTGTGGTAAGTGACATTGCTAATTGATTGCCGAGGTGTTAATGGCGTCTTTGACTGGGATGAAGATGGGTGCTAGCGGGGACGATAGCCTTCCGTTCTGAAGTAAATGGCTTCTTGGCGGGTGGAGAGTAAACCAGATTCTTTCTCCAAGCCAGTGGGGTGTTGGCAAGAGTCTGGAAGGGTGGAACTGTCTTCAGGAATTCCTCCATGACCCGAGCTTTGTGCAACATGTCCATCAGTGTTGTTGCATTCTGAAGTTCAACGGCTAAAACTATACCCCTGTTTAGGCCACTAAGAAAACGAGCCATAGAATCAGCTTCATATTCTTTTAAATTTGCCCTAATTTTGGCCATCTCTAAATTCCTATAGTATGAATCTACAGATAAAGGTCACTAGTGCCTCTCAAACCCAGTAAAAGTAGCAAAAATAGCAACACAAGAGTGTCTCTCAAACCTTAGTGTCACAAAGCAAACGGTGACTAAACTTTAACCGAAAACCCGAAACCCTAGCAAAGCCAAAACCCAAACCCTAATTAATTGTAAGTTCAGAATTTAATTCAATTTTTAGCAAGGAATTTTGGATTTTAAAAGAAGTGGAAAAAAAAAAATTTTCCCCAAAGATTCGTAATTTTCCCACACTTTTTTAAAAGAAAAGCAAGTAGTAGGAAAAGAAAACACCTGATTGATGATTTGGTTAGGTTACTTCAACCTCCTCCAGCTATGAAACTAGCCTTAGCTCTGATACCGATTGATGTGGACCGAAGTACACATGCGGATGATTGCCAAGAAAAGTCTGATTAAGCGACGTAGCTCGTATAAACTCTTTTACTTACCCAAAATCCAGATAACAAAGTAAAGTAACCTAGGCTAATTTACTTAAGGAATTTTGAACCAAGTAAGAAAAAGAGGTGAAACATGTGAATTAATTAGGTAGAGCAAATAACCTAATTAGCTAAGTTTCATGCAATATATAAATCACAAGTATGCAAAATACATAAGGTAATAAAGGGATAGTACTCAAACTAGAAGTTTAAATATATGAATACTGATTTATTATGTGGAGTTCGAGTGCCTATTTATAGGAAATAGGGCAGTCGAATTCTTCACCTAAAGCAACTAGGAAAAGGAACTAGAATTGAAAACCAATCAAGAGATTGATTTCCTTTACAATACCAAAACCTGAATGAAGTAGGTAATGGAATAAAGAAAAGGAAATTCGGTCAACCTATAGGAAAGGGCAGCAGCCAAAATTCCAAGGGGAAAACAAGAAGGAAAAGAATTAGAAATCATATTCCAAAAAAGAGATCAAGAAGGGATCCTTTTTGGAAACTAACAAACTAGTCTAGTTGTAACTTTTAACTAACTAAACCAACTTGTAACAAACTAAGGGTAGGAATTGGAAACATGCAAAAATCCTTATCCTTCCCCAGACCCTAACCCTTTAACCGAATTGGCAAGTGAACTAGAGCATGGGCTTCTTGGATTGGGCTGGCCGAATTCTTCAAGTGGAATGTGCTCCATGGATGGTTCGGCCCATCTTAGTGGTGCATGGTGGATCTGATGTAGAAAGCTCCTGGAATCTTCTGGAATCTCCCAGAATCATTTCGAAATCAAATTCAAGATTCTGCAAAATATAAAATTCAAGATTTTCAAGAAAATCAAGAACTTTAAGAAACGTCTCTATAAAGTTAAAGAACATTCCGGCGTCTTCAAGAACTTCAAGAAACAGCCTTCTCTTCATTTTGAAATGGTGATTTGTGCCTCTTCTTCAAGAATTGTAAGGAGAGTTGTTATTTGAACCTTTTCGTCTTTATTCTCCAAGGCGTTGGCTTCTACTATCAATTGAGCATTCTGTGTGCAAGCTTGCACAAGATTGTTGAGATCCTCTCGAACTCTTCTTGCTCTGCTTCGTGTCATTGGCCCAATGATATCTACAAGTGAATTCGTTTGATATGGACTTGGATCCTGAAGCATTGTAGGGCCTCTGTGTAGAACCTAGACCTCCTCAGCTTCTCTAGATTCACTTGTTTGTGGACTTGTCGATGGACTAGGGATGCCCTCATCAGATTTCCTCTGTTAAAATTGTATAATTAATTTTTAGGAGAAATGATTCTCCAAACAACATAAGAAAGTCTGTTTAGAATAATCTAAGAGAAGATTTATTCGGAACATCCAAGTTTTCATATTTTGGGGAAGAATCAAATGATTCTTGTGCATTTGGCCATGGAACAATTATTCTAATTGATTTTGTGTTAAAACTATGAGCATGAAATGGTTGTTGAAGATTCTGACCTGAAGGAGGAACAAGCCTGTTAATCTCAACAAAACTAGGAGAAACAGGTGATTGTTGTGCATTTAGACCTGTGGAACAAGTCTCTTGATCTCACCAGGTTTAAGAGGACTAGGAACATCAAGTGATTGTTGATGATTTGGACCTGATGAGGAACAAGGCCCTTGATCTTTCTAGAACTCGGAGGACTATGAGCATTAGGTGGTTGTTGAGGATTCGAACCTAATGGAGGAACAAGTCTGTTGATCTCACCAAAACTAGAAGCATCAGGGGATTGTTGTGGGTTCGGGCCTGACGAAACAAGTCTTTTTATCTCACCAAGATTAGGAGGATCAGGAGCATCAGGTTATTGTTGTGGATCTGGACCTGATGGTACAAGTCTTTTTATCTCAGCTAAGCTTGGAGCAAGCCTCTTGATGAACTTCAACATTTTGAGAGTTAGTAGTGGAGTCTCTGGTACCGGTGGCTCCGTTGGAGTGGAGGAGCTAGAGTTCTTTTTTCCATAGGCTATTATAACACCACCATAAGGGCCGGAGGACGGCATCAAGCAAAGAGACAGTAGAAGGATTACTTTGGCAACTAGCTCCATTGTAATTAATTGTACACAAATTTATCTTTTCTGTCTATACGAGATGAATTTATAGCATGGGTTAAGAAAAATAGAAGTTTTAAGTGTCCATTTTTAACATTTTCCATTGCTTCGTTTTCATATAACACGTAATGCAATTGAATGGCTTTTCCACATATTTAAAAATGAATGTGAAAAATGATAAAACCATGTAAACACCAATAATCACGAGAATAATTAAAGGCATAAAACTTTGATGTCCTTTTCTTTGAATTTTGGGAAAAAAAATATTGGAAATTAACTAAACTTTCTAGATTGCTCAATTTTACGTACATCAATCTGTATTTTATCGTGAAAATCAGTTAAATATATTTTCAGATCTTCACTTGCTTCCTCTTTTCTAAAGTAATAAATAAATAGATTTCTCAATCTCCTTTGATCTCTAATCTTTGGCTATGAAATACGGAGTTTTTTTTTCCAAAATAACATAGTTTACAATAATATTTGCGAAAATAACACCAAGTAGAAATTATATTCTCTATACGATATCTCATTCGCCACGTCAGATTTCAGATGCCATCAGCGAAAAGTAAAAGTTAATAAAACCCATGCTTTTTTTTCTTTAATTTTTCTCGATCATCTTGCAATTGACTATCATGGGATTGGATTTTTGATAATAAAGCTTTGTTTCATTTGGACATGTCTAGGTGAATTCATGGCCCACAGAGTTTTTAATCGGCGATGGCACCTAATCTCAAAGGTTTGCACCCCTTCTCTTCTTCACCAACCTCGAAATCCCACTTCAAAACCAATGGTTGTAGCCTTTAAGGATAATCACATCAAGTTAGGACTCAAATCCCTTGAGGAACATCTTTGAGCCTGACCAGTTCTAATCTGTATCCTAATGCCATCCGATGGTAGCAATCCGTCTCCTGACAACCCAGCACTACCTTCCCTGGAGATAAAATAGAGGACGGGAAGAAGGCAGCAAAACAGAGGGAGGCTACAAAAGCATAATCCACCAAAAAGATAGAGAGTGGAAAAAGTCATCTGTACAAAATCTTAAGTAGCACATTTCTGACAATTGATGAAATGTGTGGTGATCATCAAAGAATAGAGATGCTTATTTTCAACGAGTTCCTGGTTTCAAGTTCATTCAAGCTTTTACTTTATTTAAAAAAAAATTTTTTTTTTAGAGAACATCCGATTAAGTGGCTGGGGGCTATGGAGACCCTTTATTAGATAGATGGCTTAAATACCGTGGTAAAAGAGGGCTAAGGGGACATAATAAACCTTACCTTGGTGTACAAAAATACAAATGCGGATGAGACAAAATTATGAAGAAAAAATTGCACCCTTAGATAAGGGAAACTACGCGCATCTAGACTAACAAGTCCTCTAAGCCTAGTAGGCAGAGAGGTGTGACCGAACATCCTAGACTGTCGTGAATCACTTGCAAGGTAAGCCAGTGCATCAGCCACAACATTTGCCTCATGATAAATATGCATGAATGATGAAATAGGGATCGAGGGCCAAATCCGAACAATCTCCATAAGTACCGAGGAAGCCCTCCATGACCAAACCCCTTTAGAAAGAGCATCCATTAGTAGCTACGAATCGATCTCCACCATTAACGGAGCAGGGGCCACCGCTGGCAAGCTAGTAGTCCCAGTAGTAAAAATGCGGCCTCAGCCTGAAAACTCGTTAAGTATCCCAAATAGAAAGACCCAGCACATACCACAAAACCAGTATTATCCCTTAGCACAAAACCTCCTCCTAATTCCCCTGGGTTCCCCTTTGAGGACTGTCAACGTTGAGCTTGTACGCCTTCCCCAGAGGCAGGAGCTAGGCCACTACTCTAGGGATCTTCTTCTTTCTATAATCCCATTTGAGGATTATGCCATCCGTCATCAAAAACCCACAACCGCCCAAGATCAAAGGCTGGAACAATCCACATAATTGGGAGAAGAGAGAGAGCGACCCCATTATGGCCCACTCTGATAGTAGAACCTTGCCCTCCTGCCCAGCCTGATTAAAGGCTTTCCACAGTGTCTAGTAAATAACTACAGCAATCAAAGGACCTACCTCCTTAGGCAGTGTTGGGGGCGCCCTAAAACACTGGAGGAGTTCCGTGAGGGACCCCCATCCCCCTCCCCGTGGTGTGAGGTGCAAGGTCAGAAACCAATGCTTCCATAACAAAAGTGCCTCTCGACATTATGTAAAAACATGGGTACTGCTACTCATATTACCACAGAAAAAGCATTTGGAGGCCAGTGAGAACCCCATCCTATACAATACATCATCGAACGGTAATAGATTATTAAGGAGACGCCACATGAACACTGAAATCTTTACCAGGATATTTGGAACCCAAAAAACCTTAGCCTAATGTGGGGAATGTTGTGGCAGGAGGACCTCATAGGCCGATCGAATAGTGAAAAGCCCTGATTGCTCTAGTTTCCACACCAAACGATCCATCCCTTCTGTAAAAACCATCTGTGAGTCTCTCAGTGCAAACAAAAATTACCAGGTCGACAAAAGCCTCAAACTCTTCTAAATAGACAATTTTGTTTTCAAAGAATTCTCGCACAGTGAGCTGGGGGTTCGCAATCCAATGCTGAGAGACCAGGGCCGCTGAATGGCCCAAATTCCCCAATTTGAGAACCAGAAATGTACTGACCCCTCGTTGACATCGACCATCGTCTGGATGGCTATACAGGCCTCCACCTCCCACAACCGTCGCCACGTGTGAGATCGTCAGGCAGATGGGGGTAAAGACCTCATAAAACATGCCTAGGGTACATTAGATGCTTTTAATTTCCACCAGAGTTTACAAGAAAACACCCCCACTACAAAAAGAAAGAAAAATCAGTATTTAATCATTTGGTTTAAGTACATCAAGTTCTTATCTCAGTAGTATTTTGAGACTTGGATTGGTTCCGAGCAACAGAGCCATACTTTGTTTCGCCAATAGAGGTGTATTATATTTTCATGTTTCTTTTGAACATTATGTAAAGAGAGGCTACTCCACAGATCAAAACTTCCAATTGAAAAAGGGAAGCAGCCTCTCAATGGTGCAGCAGGACTCATAGCAAGCCTAATTATCAACTTACTCAGTTCGGTTGACCATGCTTAGCTATCACAAGTGAGCTGTCCACTTATGGGCAACTAGTCCACCTGGCTCCTTGTGACTGGTTCAAACAACTGTCAATTACACTTGGTTTGTTGTGATTGGTCTAAACGACTGTGAATGGTTTTGGCAAGAAAGTTAGTTAAGAGTAGAATTGAGAGCTCATGCTTTGTGTGCATTCTGTACAAATTAGTATTGTATATAAATACTATAAATCTGAATTCATAATTAATGAGAAGGTCACAATTCATATTTACATCCTTTAGCAATTACAAATTCTCTCTGGCTCTATTGGTTATAGATTGATCTTCTTGGATAATCAAGTCTTCACTTCTTTTCACTTATGATCTTTGAGTTGTTGTTGTTATCAATCTGCTCTTCTGTTTCTTCTCAATACTATGAGGTAATTTTTACTTGGTATTAGAGACAACAGGCTAAAATTG
The DNA here is from genome assembly GCA_016801395.1 of Leptodermis oblonga. Taxonomy (NCBI): domain Eukaryota; kingdom Viridiplantae; phylum Streptophyta; class Magnoliopsida; order Gentianales; family Rubiaceae; genus Leptodermis; species Leptodermis oblonga. The sequence goes on along the minus strand of CM028756.1, from coordinate 21,988,812 downwards.
CTTGATCAAATCATAGTTTTATTTGAAGATTTGAAGATTTGAAACTTTGAAGATTTAAGCTCACAACAATTGATCATGGATGAAAATAATGAAGGATCAAACACTGATAACTTCAGAAAGCCTGCTGATTCTTCTGAAGAAAATATCAACTCTGCTTGGATCTTGCACGGATCCAATCACCCTGGCCTAATCCTAGTGACAGTTTTGTTGACTAAAAGAAACTATGTCATATGGAGTAAGGCAATGAAGATGTCTTTAAGTGCTAAGGAGAAACTTGGATTCACAGGTGGGAGATTCAACGAGCCTAATTTCAATTCTCCCTACTATGACATGTGGAAGTGGATAGATTGCATAGTTTCTTCCTGGATTGTTAACACAATCTCCAAAAATCCATTGTTGAAGGCTTCATGTTTGCTGAAAATTCTAGAAAACTATGGTTGGAACTCAAGCAAAGGTATGGAGGTACTAATGGACCACTTATTTATTAGCTCCAAAGAGAAATTGCTTCTATGACTCAAGGATCTCAATCTATATCCATATACTTATCCAAACTGAAGAGGCTTTTGATGAAATTGATGAACTGAAGCCTCTCCCTATATATGAATGTATTTCTGGCTATAACTGCAGATCTGATCTGCTACAATAGACTGATGCAGTTTCTATTAGGATTAAATGACATCTATGATGGCACAAAGAACCAGATCTTAATCATGAAGCCTCCACCTGACATTGATAAGGTATACTCCATGATTGAAGCGATTGAAAGGAAAACTGGTCTCAGTAGCAATTACATGGCTTATAATGAGAACAGTAGTGCATTACTAGCTACTGCACCTCCTGAAAACAATGCTTTGATGGTGAGGAGTTATCCTTCTAAGCTAGTTGCCAAGAAAAAGGATGCCTATGGGAGCAAGGCAGGTATGAAATGTGAGCACTGCAATCTGACAGGGCATTTGAAGGAATCATGCTTCAAAGTCATAGGCTATCTTGAGTGGTGGAAAGGTGGAAAGGGAAAGGCTCCACAGAGAACCATGGTTAATGCAGTGGAAACTCCTTTGGACATAGCTGATGTGAAAGGTCCTAATCTTGGGAACCTAGTGAGCAACATGAACCTGATGCAACAAGAACTGAGCAAGCTAATCAAGGCACATACTAGCACAGGAGCTAGCACATCCTATGCCTCTGAGAACAACTTTGTGAATTTTGCTCATCTGTAGGAATTTGCAGGTATGAGCACTTCTCTCCATTCAATTCTTGCTATTCATATAGGTACAGGTTCATGGATTGTTGATACAGGAGCTACTAATCATATATGCATCAATTTCTCTACACTCCATCATCCTAAGCCTGTTTCAATTTTTACACCAGTTATACTTCCTGATGGATCTGCTAAGTCAGTTACATATACTGATTCTGTGACTTTAAGTGCTAGAATAACTTTGGTAGGTTTCCTGCACATACCTTTTTTCAAGTTTAACCTGCTATCAGTCAGAAAATATGGCTTACACTCTAGGATATACTTTGTTTTTCACTCTGGTTTTTGCCTTCTACAGGACCAGAATAGCCATAAAATTCTTCGAGTTGGGGGTAGTCAAAGGTCTATATATTGTTGATCCATCATCTTTTGATCCTCTGTCATCTATTCCTATGCACTCTCAGTAATAACTTCTCTGCATGTCATGCAACCATCCAGCAACTCAGCAGTCAATCCAACTTTTCTTTGGCATTCTAGATTAGGTCACCCATCCTCTGATCTACTCAAGAAACTTCAGTTGCTAGATTCCACTGTAATCAGTCCCCTTCATCCTTGTGAAACCTATCCTTTAGCTAAACAGCAAAGGATTCCATTTCCTGTAAAATCTAGTTGTACTAATGAATGTTTTTATTTGTTACATATTGATGTATGGGTACCATATTCAGTTTCTTCAATAAATGGTTGCAAGTATTTCCTTTCCCTAGTTAATGATTTTAGTAGAACTACATAGACTTATTTCATCCAACATAAGCATATGGTTCATACTGTGCTTGAATCTTTTCTAAAACTTGTGCAAAACCAGTTCAAATTGATTGTTAAAACCATTAGGATAGTAATGGTGGAGAATTCCTCAACCATCACTGTCACATTTTATTTTCAAACCTTGGTATTCAACAACAAAAAACTTGTTGCTACACGCCTAAAAAAAAATGGCATTGTTGAGAGAAAACACAAACATCGCTTGCAAACAGCTAGAGCACTTATGTTCCAATCAAGCTTTCCAAAAAATTTTTGGGTAGAATCCATCCTTACAGCCACTTACCTCATCAATAGATTGCCTTATGCAATTTGTAAGTGGAAATCTCCCTTTGAAATCCTGTATAAAAAGCCTCCCATTCTTTCACACTTGAGAAACTTTGGGTCTCTATACTTTGCATCCAACACCATACCTCACAAAGATAAGTTCAGTCCCCGAGCCATCAAGTTCATCTTTATAGGCTATTCCTCAGGACAGAAGCGATACAAACTGTATAGCCTTACTATGCAAAAAGTTTTTATTTCTAGGGATACTGTTTTCCATGAGCAAGTATTTCCATATAAATCCCATTCTAAACCTGTTTCTGGTTCAATCCATCATCAAATACCACTTCCTAACTTGTCTCAAATGGATACTTTCCTTACGAAACCCCTTTCTCAGCCTACACACATCATTACTCTTTATAAAGATGCTGAATTCCTCCACCCTGAGAGTTCCTCAACCTCAGGTTCACCATCCAATCCTTCAGAATATGTCCATTATGTTCCTACGTCTTTGCATAATTCAACATCATCTGATGCCACACCTGATCCCACTCCTGATCCAATACATCATCCCACACCTCTTAGGATTAGCTCTAGACCTAAGCACAAGCCTATCTGGTGCAAGATTTTGTATCTACTCATCATGTCAATGATGATCCCTCTTTGATTCCTCATTCCACATCTAGTCCTCACACATTTCCTTTCATTGCTTCCCATCATTTGTCCTCTTCATACATTGCATTTTTAGTTCATATATCAACAATGCGTTAACCTCACTCATATGCCTACGCAAAGGATCATCCTGAGTGGGTGGAAGCTATGAATCAAGAAATTTTGGCTTTAGAGAGAAATGATACCTGGAAGCTCATAGAATTACCACCAGGCAAAAATGCTATTGGTTGTAAGTAGGTTTATAAGGTGAAGAGACATCCTAATGGTACAGTTGATAGACTCAAAGCTAGATTAGTAGCCAAGGGTTATAATCAAGTGGAAGGGGAAGGTTATTTTGAAATTCTCTCCTGTTATGAAAACAGTCACTGTTCGGATTCTAATGTCTGTGGCTGCTTCCAAATCCTGGCCACTTCAATAATTGGATATTAACAATGCATTCCTACATGTCACTTGGAAGAGGAAGTGTACATGTTGCCTCCTCCTAGTTACACACCTTCATTATCTACAGGGAAATCTTGGAAATCTATCTGCAAATTGAGCAAATCTCTGTATGGATTGAAGCAATCATCTAGACAATGGAATCATGAACTCACTGAAACATTGTTGAAATATGGTTTTGAGCAATGTGCCCATGACCATTGTTTGTTTACTCTAAAGAAAGGAGATATTTTTCTAATCCTTCTTGTTTATGTGGATGACTTGTTGCTTACTGGTTCATCTGAAGTTGAAATCCTTGTTGTAAAATAGTTTCTGCATGATGCCTTCACCATTAAGGATCTTGGATATGCAAAATACTTTCTGGGAATTGAGATTACTATATCAGAATCTGGAATTTACTTGAACCAAAGAAAGTATGCACTTGATATCCTTACTAGTGTTGGTTTTCTTGATGCTAATGCAGCCTCTAGTCCTATGGTAAAAGGTACTTTGTATGATGATTCCTCTCCACCTGTTTTGGAACCTGACAAGTACAAAATGCTCATTGGCCTGCTTCTTTATCTTGGTTTTACAAGACCAGATTTAGCCTATGCAACTCAACAGCTCAGTCAGTTTGTAAATGATCCAAGGCAGAATCACTGGGAAACCTCTCTTCATGTTTTCAGAAACTGAAAAGGCTGTGTTTCTAAGGGGTTGTTCTATCCTTCTCTTCCCAGTCTGCCAGCAAGAAAACTCGAAAGTCCACTACAGGTTTCTGCATATTTTATGGAGATTCCTTGATTTCCTAGAAAACAAAAAAAATAGGCCACTGTCTCTAAGTCCTCTGCTGAGGCTGAATATTGAAGTATGGCTGGGACTACATGTGAATTGCAATGGATTCCCTACATCTTTCAGTCCTTTCAGATTCCCATTCACCTACCTGTATCCTTTCATTGTGACAATGAAGCTGCCATGAACATCACAGCTAATCCTGTCTTTCATAAGAGGACCAAACACATTGAAATAAACTGTCATATTGTGAGAAAATCAGTTTAAGGCAGGTCTATTGGATCTCATTAAAATCCCTTCTCATAAATAACTTGTTGATGTTTTTACCAATGTTCTTCCCTGTCTTCAGTTTCAATGGCTTATTTCCAAGCTTGGTGTGGTGGATTGTCACCAACCTCAGGCTTGAGGGGGGTGTGTAAAGAGAGGCTACTCCACAGATCAGAACTTCCAATTGACAAAGGGAAGCAGCCTCTCAATGGTGCAGTAACACTCCTAGCAAGCCTGATCATTAACTTACTCAGTTCGGTTAATCATACTTAGCTATCACAAGTGAGCTGTCCACTTGTGATCAACAAGTCCACCTGGCTCGTTGTGATTGGTTCCAATAGCTATCATTACACTTGGTTTGTTGTGATTGGTCCAAACAGCTGTCAATTGTTTAGGCGGGAAAGTTCGTAAAGAGTAGAATTGAGAGAAATGCTTTGTGTGCATTCTGTATAGATTAGTATTGTATATAAATACTGTAAATCTGAATTTATAATTAATGCAAAGGTCACAATTCATATTTACATCCTTTAGCAATTACAAATTCTCTCTGGCTCTATTGGTTTTCGATTGATCTTCTTAGATCATCAAGTCTTCACTTCTCTTCACTTCTGATCTTTGAATTGTTGTTGTTACCAATCTGCTCTTCTATTTCTTCTCAATATTGTGAGGTAATTTTTACTCATTAGACTTAGCTTGAACATCCATGAAATTGATTTCTCTTTACCGCTCAAGTTCTCCTCGCCCTGCAACTTATCGATAGGTTATTTTTTCATTTGTTGTTAAGGATTTTCCTCTTTGACCTGTGGGAAGCTTCCAAAATCCTCACAGGCTTCCATTTTTCTTTAAGATTCTAAATTTTTAGAGCAACTGCAAACAAACCCAAGGATATTAAATGAGTAGCTGCTGACCGATGACTGTGTTCAATTATTTTTAGCAGCAGGATTCATAGTTTGAATGAACTCAGGACTCTTGATCGGAGAGGGAAGCTTACGATGAGTACTTCCTTAGAAATAGGAATCTATTGCCACTTGGCAATTTACATGTGACATGGCAAAGAATGTAGTATTTAGGTAATATGATTTGGTTTTGTATTATTTTGGCAAATATTATTGTAAAAGAGGTTATTTTGGATAAAAAAAACTCATGAAATATGTATTATTATATTTTTAAAGCCTTTTTATTCTTTTGAGTAAAAATATCGTAGTAGATATCTAAAATTACATTTTGATTTTCTAGTATTCCTCTGTAGATAACATTATGCTCCTTTTAAGGGTGTTTTGTAGTTTGTTGAAACTTAAAAGATCAAAATGTAATATGGAAAGGGTTTAGAGACCTATATATAATTAATTTAGGGCAAATGACACTAGATGCCACTCAACTATCACTGCTGTTAACTTTTGGTCACTCAAATTTTTTTTTTTGTTAATTTATCCACTCAACTCCTTAAAAGGGAGATTTTTGCCCCTTCTATTAATTTTTGGGGTTAAATCAAACAGAACTGAACCATTGTACACTTTATCTTCATTTTGAAAGTGTAAAATTTTCTCCTAAGAAGCATCACCTTCAATTTTCTGCACAATCTTCATGGGGATCTCTGTAGTTTGTTGCATCTCCCTATTGTTTGGAAAGGACTAAGTGGTATTGAGTCCTCATTCTCGGGATCTTTTTCATCACACAGTTTCATATTGCCCACTTGACATTTCAATTTTTAACAATGGTCTCAGCATCACTGCTAGAAACAATCGTTTCTTTCTCTTCTAACAAGTCTCTGTCTTGGTTCTGAAACAAAAGTAAATTTCTGAACAACTTGATTGTTTCATCTTGTAATTTAATTGTAGCTGAAAATGCAATATTTAAAATGTCATCCACAATTCTTGGTTGAAATTTCAAATTTTTTGCTCTCCTCTAAATATGATGCATCACACGATTCGCCCAATATCCTATGATCCTTGGTATTTGACCAACGCTGGGCTGGGGTTTCAATACATTAACTTCCTTGAGAGTACATCCAAAAAAATTTGACAGCTTCAAACTGAAATATGTCTAAGGTCCTACAATTCACAGGCTCGTCTTTCTTGATTGGAGAATTTAATGAACTTTTTAGTTCCTTCTCAATGCATCGAATAATCAAATGAGATTGCAAGTGGAAGAATTGCAGTTTCTTCTCTGAAGCCATGGCAATCTCATTTGACAAAAAAACTACATGTGCCCTTTGAGAATCCCGAAAGAAACCCTTTGAAAATGCATGTGAAATATTCGATGCTTCAGTTCCATTTGATTTCACCCAAACATTAACAGAAGGGGCAAAAGTCTCTATTTTAAAGAGTTGGGTGGGTGAATTGGCACAAAAAAGAGATGGGTGACCAAAAGTTAACAATGGTAATAGTTGAGTGGCCTCTAATGTCATTTGTCCATTAATTTATTCTAGAAATATTCACTAATAAAAAGGCAAAAAAAAAATGTCATAGACATTCGTTAGGATTCTAATTTTTACGAAAAATTAAATATTATGCGTCTATCAGTGTACATGTCAAGTTTAATCTCTGATAAAAACTTATGTATTGAGTGTATCGTGGTTATATTATGCAAAAACGTGTATCGAGTTTAGTCTCTGATGTATTGAATTTACCCTTTGGTGTATCAAATTTAGTTATCAATGTATCGCGCATATGAATTTACTAGCTAAAACATTGAATACCGATCGTTTAGCCTATGAGGTGCTGAAATATGGCATATGGAGTTTAGTTTTTGATGTACAACGTATTAAATAGGCTCTAATGTATCGCATAGTGAGTTTGTATCTGATGTATGGCGTATTGAGTTTAACTGTTTATTTATTGTGTTTATGAGCTTAATCTCTCATGTATCTCTTATCAAGTGTAGCCATTTGTGTATCTACTTTATTGTATTGATGAAAACATGCATATCAAATTTGGTCTCTGATGTGCATGTATGTCGAACAATATCGCATATTGAATTTATTAAATTCCTATTCAAGTTGAGGTTAAATTTACTTATAATGTTTCAAGTACATAATTTTCATATTATATATTTATGGAAAATAATTTAAAGAGTCAAGTTGTAGAGTGAATGTATAGAGATAATTATTTTTTTATTTTTCATTTATACCTCTATTTGTTTGAATTCTGAATTACATGTAGTCATTTATTAATTACTAATAATAAAGAAAATATTGAAGAGAAAATAAATAGTCTTCTATATGTTTCAATCAAAGAGTACGTCTTATTTTAAATTATGAGAAAATCACACTTTTGATCCCTCTTATATACAGTCGTTACACTTTTGGTGCCTCTTCTATGCCTCTTTGCACTTGTGGTCCTGTTAGACCCGTTGGTCTTAATCCTTATTTTGATTGATGAGTTACAAATATGGGAATTGATTTAACGGTTTTTATTTCTAAGTGAGAAAAGTAGAGAAATGTTTACGAAGAACCGACGCAAAAAACGGCAATGAAAAATGAGCTAAAAAGAACGGCAAGCTTATGAAGAAGAAGAAAAATACGACCGAATTTCGTCCCTAGGTGGGACCTGCTTATTTCCATGTCAACAAATGAAAAGAAAGTTCACACTGGTGAACTAACGCAAAAAGGCGAAGAAAACGGAGCTAAACGAAGAAACGGGAAGCAAATGAAAAAGATGTCAAATTGGGGTCACCGACAACTGGCTGACAGCCAGCTGCGCGCATGCGACGCTTTTTCAGCGACAATGAAACTGTCGCTAGGCATGCTCCAACTGACAGCCACCTGCGCGCAGGTGACGCTTTTTCAGCGACAATCTCGACTGTCGCTGGGTCCTGTTCACAGCAGAATTTCAATTGAAAAACTAGCCGTTCAAGCCGTTGGAAGCTATTTTCTTCATTCCTATAAATACCCCCAAGCTGCAACAATAAGATAAATCATCCCCTACAAGTCTCCTACACTCAAACATCTTTCAAAGCTTTATTTCATACATTTAATTGGTCAAATTAGCTTGTGAGTTAGGATTAGAAAGAGGCTTTGTGCCCATTTGGTCAGGTTGTTGTAAACTCCATTGTGGAGTATTTTTTCATTGTAAACACATCTAGAAAATCCAACTCAAGTTGTTTGAGTGTAGGCAATTTGTATTTAGGAAAAGTCCAACTCTTGAGTAAAGAGTTAGGCAAGAAGATAGGGGGAGCAGTGAGAAGGAGAGTCCTAGCTCAAGAGGTTGAGTTTAGGCAATTGTAAAAGTCCTAACAAGAGTTTGGTTGAGGCAATTGCAAAAAGTCCTAATAGCTAGGCAATGAGTCTTGAGTAAGACCCTAAGTCCTTGAGGAAGGAGCGGGGGCAAAAGATTCATTGTTAGCCATTAGGCAAGGAGTCTTAGTCTATAGCTAGATTAAGGCAAAGAAGTCCTAAGTCTAGATTTAGATTAGGCATTTGTGAAAAGTCCTAAATTCTAGAGGTAGAATTTTGGCATTTGTAAAGGTTTGAATTACACCTTTAAGTGATTCATTTGAGAGGGTTAGAAATCCCCAGTTGTAGATTGGTATGGATTAGGATTCAAGGAATCCGAACCACTCTAAATCGGTTTGTTTGTTTTCCTTTACATTGCTTTCATGATTTGTTAAAACACTAATCACACCATCACTTTGTAAAATTGTTTTTAACACTTGTCTTTGAGAAATAGTTTTTTCAAAGTTCTTCTTTGTAATAAGAAATATTTTTAAAGTGTCAAGAACCTAATTCACCCCCTCCCCCTCTTAGGTTCATCTTAGGTTGCTATTGATAATTTGGGATTTCAGGTCCTGTTCTTTTATTTGTTGGCACTTTTAGACTATGGGCTGTTCTTTTGGGATTTTTAGAAATGGGTTTTGCTTTGTTTTGGGTTTGACACCCAAAAAAAAGTGAAAACCTCGTTTTGTTCCAGCTCAAAAAAAAAAAAAATTGAAACCTTATTTTAAAAACAAGTTTTTGTCCCCAATTTTCCCTCCTCCTCCGACTGTCATCTTCGTCTCCTCCATCTTCCTTGCGCCAAGCGAATTTTCCCTTCCTCCTGCTGTCGTCATCTTTGTCTCCTCCGCCATCCTTACGCCACCGACTCTCGCATATCTTTCCTTCGGATAGAGAAGAAAAAAAATCTATCATCTTCTTCACCACAATTCTCTCTTTCTCCCCTCTCTCCCTCCCTCATTCCCCCTCTCATGATTCGATTACAGAACCAAAGGATGTATATATCATTCAATTCATTCCAATTTTTTTATTCGGGCTGTTAAATCAAGTTTTTTTACTCTTCATTTAATTCTGATCCATTACTTTGTTTTGAAAATTCAAAAGGGTTTGCTTCAAGATGGAAGTTTTGTGGCTGTAAATGTTCTTGTCATGAAGCAAGAATCAAGAAACGATTCGGGTCATTAAATGATTTTTTTTCTTTTGGTGTTTACTTTTTTTTTTTTTACTGCAAAATTGGATTTTGAGTTTTGATGTTTTTGGTATTGGGTTGCAAATTTGGGTTTATGATGGTGGTAGTGGGTTTGTGGAAGTGAGGTGAGGGGAGGAGGGCGGCGGCGGCGAGGGATGGAGGCTGGTTTGTGGTGGTGGTGCTTGGATGAGGGGGATGGTGGTGGGTTGAAATGGGGAAAAATCGCAATTGATGGTTACAAAATGTAGTAAACTCTTTTTTTTTTTTTTTCTAAATTAAACATGAGCAACTACAAGAAATTGGGGAATATGGTGGTGGTGTTGGTGGAATTGAGGCTGGTGATGGAGATAGAGAACATGTTTGCTAACAAAGTTTTAAAAAACTAGTTTTGAAAACCAAAAGGAAAAAAAAATGCCAAACAATGTTTTTGAAAACTATTTTTGAAAATCTTATTTCTTTGAATGTGTCTGAAAACATGTTTTTGAAAACTTGGATTCAAAATTTGACTTGAAACCAAGAAAAAGAGTATGCCCTATATAACTGGCAGTAGCCAATTTGCAGGTCATTTTAGGGGTGGTTGTGAAAATTTAAGAATTACATATGGACCACAGATGACTAGTATAACCTTCTCCGGCTGGTCATATAGACTAAAAGTGTTTCTTCCAAGAAAAAAAAAGAAAAAAAAAATCAACATCCACTGTATTGGTTAATTTAATATAAAATGAACAAATAGAAACTGAGAAAGAAAAAGTCAATTACATTGATTTTTATCGATAAATTATTTTCTGTGAATGTTAAAACACACATTTCATTTATCTTTCTCTCAAACCCTACAGTCGTCTTCATCTTCTAATATTTTTTTTCTTGTCTCCCATCTTGAAATGACGGGGGAGGTTGTTTTTTTTTTTTTTTTTTTTGAATCCAACACTATTTTGTTATCCTATCATCTATTACATTGAGGGCAAGGGCTATGGGGAGGGGAAGTACGAAGTTGAGGAGCTGCCTACAGAGTCTTGTCAGCCTGCGCTCTAAATAAGTAGAACTAACAGAGGTAGGAATCGAACCCCCGACCTCGGGGTGACTCACTGTGCGTCACAACAGTTGGAGCACTGGCTCATCCCTTCCTTTGGTTGTTGCTTAATCTAGAATGATCAAATTCCATCGCTCTTTCTTGGAAGTCCCTTTTCTTAGAGTATTATAATTAGAGTTTGACTATTGTATTTGCTTTTGATACTATCTGTTGAGTTATATTTGTAACTTGGATGCTTATGTTTGAGTTCACATTATGTTCGGGTATATGGATCATATTTTTTCTACTTGGTTGAGACGCATTGTTTCATTTATGTTTAAATATAATATGTACTTTTTAGTAGTTGTTTTTCAATTATTTTTTGTTCTTAATCTTTCCCTTTTATTATTAGTTAACACCTCTCCATTTTATACCTGTTGTAGTGGGACATTTAAGGGTCTTCTATGAAATTGTTCAAATGTTGGAAATCTGTTTAGTTTGTTTCCATTTAGGCTTAATTGGTTTTAGGAAATTAGTTTTGGAGCAGGATTTGGTAATTATGGATCTATATAAAGAACACATGTGGTATAGTTTTGAGTTCAACTGAGAGTTTGAAAGGTTAAAGATGTAGCCTTTCGGCTCTCTTTATTCGGGTTTTTCGAGAGAGCCTTTTTGACTATTGTGATGAGTTGTTATTGGGGACGAGCCATAAGAGATGAGTGTTCCTACTTATATCTTATTGATGGTTAATGGGTTGATGATTTATGGATTTGATATGAGGTCATAAGAGATGTATGTTTCTGGTTATGCCTCCATATTTGATATAGTAAATTTTGTGGATGCAGGTCTTTTGATATCAAACCATGTTAAAATGGTATGTTGTTTCATTCTTGTGTTTGATTTATTCCACTGCGCGTTAATCTTATTGTGTTAGGAATATTTTTATATCCTACACCAAACAATGTGTGTTTCCCTCTTTCTTATTTTTTTAATGAGTGAAGTGCATAACTCATCACGCAACTTTGCGGAAGAGCAAAAATGGCCACGCAACTTTCAAAAAGGTGCAAAAAAGGCCATTCTGTCAGAGGCTTCCGTTAACTCCTTAACGGAAGCTAATTTTTTAGGGCAAAATCGTCCAATCTCCTTTTTGTTTGTTTTATATTTCAATTATTTTATTTTTATTAGCAAATAAACCCCCAATCTTTCATTTTTTTTTTACACATATTCATCTGAAAATAAATTTTACTGTATAATAATGTTACTAAAATAGTAATTATTTTTAATATTATGATATATTTAAGTTTTGATATGAATATTTTGTGTTTTAAACTATAATATTTGTAATTTAAAGTAGATTAATATTTTATTTTTTTAAAAACAAATTTGGGCCCCCATTTAAGGAAAATGAAAGATCAGGGGCCCATTTGCAAATTTAATAAACAGTATCGATGACATTGTTCATCTTCTTCCCCATCTCTCCCTCGTCTCTCCATTCATCTCGTACATCATCGACTACACACTAGATGTCACGATGGAATTTCAATTCATGTGAGAGAGCAAATACATATCAGCACGACAACATCTTCTTCATAATCTGGACTCGTCACACTCGCACTCTCTCTATATTGTGCGCAGGCTCCCAACATCAGTCACAAGCCTCCAAATTAATTGCAACAGTATGGTTAGTTCTTCCTACAAGATTAGTGGATCTTTGATAAATTAGTACTTGCACAAGCAATTAATTGATCCAAATACACAAAACCCATTAATTAATTACTTGCCTAAATCTCCCAGGCCCGCCCACAATTCCACTCGTACAAATGGGGAGGAAAAGGAGAGATGGGAAGAAGATGAACACTGTCACCGACACTATTTTTCAAATTTGCAAATGGGTCCCTGTTATTTATTTTTTATAAATGGGGGCCCGAACATATTTTTTGAAAAAAATTAAATGTGAAAATGAAATATTAAACTACCTTAAATTACAATATTATAATTTAAAACAAAAAAAATTTATATCAAAACTTAAATATATCATATTATTAAGAATAATTACTATTTTAGTAACATTATTGTACAGTAAAATTTATTTTCGGATGAATATGTAAAAAGATGAAAGAGCGGGGGTTTATCTGCTAATAAAAATAAAAAATTGAAATATAAGACAAAGGAAAAGGAGATTGGATGAGTTTGCCCTAAAAATTAGCTTCCGTTAGGGAGTTAACGGAACTACTTCACGGAATGATCATTTTGCTCGAAACGAAAGTTGCGTGACAAGAAATCAGCTTTTGAAAGTCTTGTGATGATATTTGCAATTCTGCCAAAGTTCCGTGATGAGTTATACATTTCACTCTTTTATTTATTTATTGAGTTACTGTAACTCTCTTTTTAATACTTTCATTACTTATCTATCTAATTTAGCATGTCCACAAATTCATCTTAACCTTCTCATTTAAGCTATTCCATTTCTTTTATTCATGTTCATATTTAATCTCCTAATACTACAAATTGTAAGGTGTCTTGAAATGATGAAAATCGTGTTTCGTGTTTTTAAGATGGCAATACATACAAGCCTAGGCATGCAGGTCTTTTGGGCATTTCTTAGTACCCTCGTTGCGAAACTGTTGAATATTTTTTTTTTGCTGCTTCTTGCAATGTGACATTGTTCATCTTCTTCCCCATCTCTCCCTCGTCTCTCCATTCATCTCGTACATCATCGACTACACACTAGATGTCACGATGGAATTTCATTCATGTGAGAGAGCAAATACATATCAGCACGACAACATCTTCTTCATAATCTGGACTCGTCACACTCGCACTCTCTCTATATTGTGCGCAGGCTCCCAACATCAGTCACAAGCCTCCAAATTAATTGTAACAGTATGGTTAGTTCTTCCTACAAGATTAGTGGATCTTTGATAAATTAGTACTTGCACAAGCAATTAATTGATCCAAATACACAAAACCCATTAATTAATTACTTGCCTAAATCTCCCAGGCCCGCCCACAATTCCACTCGTACAAATGGGGAGGAAAAGGAGAGATGGGAAGAAGATGAACACTGTCACCGACACTGTTTTTCAAATTTGCAAATGGGTCCCTGTTATTTATTTTTTATAAATGGGGGCCCGAACATATTTTTTGAAAAAAATTAAATGTGAAAAATGAAATATTAAACTACCTTAAATTACAAATATTATAATTTAAAACAAAAAAATTTATATCAAAACTTAAATATATCATATTATTAAGAATAATTACTATTTTAGTAACATTATTGTACAGTAAAATTTATTTTCGGATGAATATGTAAAAAGATGAAAGAGCGGGGGTTTATCTGCTAATAAAAATAAAAAATTGAAATATAAGACAAAGGAAAAGGAGATTGGATGAGTTTGCCCTAAAAAATTAGCTTCCGTTAGGGAGTTAACGGAACTACTTCACGGAATGATCATTTTGCTCGAAAACGAAAGTTGCGTGACAAGAAATCAGCTTTTGAAAGTCTTGTGATGATATTTGCAATTCTGCCAAAGTTCCGTGATGAGTTATACATTTCACTCTTTTATTTATTTATTGAGTTACTGTAACTCTCTTTTTAATACTTTCATTACTTATCTATCTAATTTAGCATGTCCACAAATTCATCTTAACCTTCTCATTTAAGCTATTCCATTTCTTTTATTCATGTTCATATTTAATCTCCCAATACTACAAATTGTAAGGTGTCTTGAAATGATGAAAATCGTGTTTCGTGTTTTAAGATGGCAATACATACAAGCCTAGGCATGCATGTCTTTTGGGCATTCTTAGTACCCTCGTTGCGAAACTGTTGAATATTTTTTGCTGCTTCTTGCAATGAAAGATGTAAAACCCTCGTGATTCTTATAGTGCCAGTCTCAAAAACTTGCCTCGAAGCCAATAGCTCAAAGATCTCAAATCCTAGTCAACATTTGCAACTGATCGATGATGGTGATTGAAATCTTGATTATCAACTTAAGAGGGGGAGGGGGTGAATTAGGTTGTTGGTAAATTAAAATTCTAGTTTAAATAATTTTGAAAAATCCCCTTTTAAAATTCTTTGAACCAAAGGGTAAGTGTGTGAGAAGTGTTTTTGAAATGTTAAGTGCAAAGTAAATGGAAGACAAAACACACACAATTTAGAGTGGTTCGGATTCCTCTTGAATCCTAATCCACTACCCAAGTTCTACAAATTGGGATTTTCTAACCCTCTCAAAATGAATTACTTAAAGGTGTAATTCAAACCTTTACAAATGCCAAAATTCTAACTCTAGAATTTAATACTTTTCACAATTGCCCAACTTAGCTCTAAGTTAGGTCTTCATAGCAAATGCCTAATCTAACTCTAGACTTAGGACTTCAGACAAATGCCTAATCTAATCTAGACTTGGGACTTTTACAACTCTTTCTTCTTCTCTTCAATCTCCCATTTTCACCTTGCCTAACTCTTTCTCAAGAGTTTAACACTTTCCTTTCTCTTACAAATTGCCTAACACACTTCTAAGTGTTTAGAACTTCAATCCCTTAATGAATATGAGAGTTTACCTCTTCAATTTGAGGTTTACAAGTAAGCACATGAAATGGGCAAAAATTGCCCTTTTTATGAAAATAACTTCCCAAGCCCTTAAATCCCCGTTAACAAATCATATGTAATGAAATGATGTAAATATGAGCTCTCAATGTATTCTTGCAGTGGAATATGGCTTCTTGACTTCTTGACTTTGCAGAATGAGCTTTAGAGCTTTTATAGTATGTTGAAATTGCTTTCTTACAATCATATTCGCAGTTTGAAATTCTGTCTACTACAATAGTTTGGATTCCGAACTGCTCACCGATATGCTCCCCGAACTTGGTTCTGATATCACAAGTTCAGCTTCTGATATCAAAAATCGATTCTAGTAGCTAAATTATGAAATTTGACATTTCGGATTCCGAAGATGTCGCAGAACATCTCACCGATACTATATCGATTTTTGAACAGGTCGCCAAACAGCTCCTCAAACTTAGTTTTTAGTTTTTTTCTTCTTCAGCTTTATTCCTTTTTTCGAGGAGCTTGCTAGCCAAACTGCTAACCGATCTCATCACCGAATTACTCCTACATAACATCTCAATATCCCACTAGCAAAGCTTTTGTCAACTCTCGCCCCACACGTCTTTACCAGGGATGTGCACATACACAACTCCCTTATGAAGACGAGGGGTTAAAACGAGACTCCTTCCCAAAGTATTTGTAATTCCTAATTAATTCATTTTAACTCCAAATCAATTTCTTCTTTTTTCTACCTAACACATAGATCATATATTTGTAGAAACAATCATCCAAACATCTACAATCAAATCCACAAAAATATATGCTCAATTTTTGAAAATTTTCCTTTTAAGCTTTGTTTTTCTTTCATAAATGCACATTGACTTATGTGATCATTTTGAGGCAAAAATTCCTTCTACAAACATATTCCAAATGGTCATAAGCATCTTTGTGTACTCTCATTTTTTTAAGAATTTAGACTAATGGTCAAAGTCAACCTAAGAGTCAAATTTTGTCTATTTCTAGCCTAAGATGAAATTACTTCAATCTAAATGACATGAACCAAGACTTTTGAGACATTGAGTTCATTCTAAACATCAAAGCAAGCATGTTGAATCTTTCATATCTCAACAAACATGTTACTCATCAAATCAACTCAACATGTAACCATTAGGATCAATCTTATCAAAAGACATACTTAACACAAATTCCTCAAATGGTACAAGATCATTACAATCATCTTATCAAAATAAGTCAGGGGGATGATACTTGTTACCTCGATTGAGCAAATTTATGATTTTACCCTTCTTGAAGCCCCTTTTAATCATTTTGCAATTTCTTTCCTTACAGTGAAGAAAGGGAATAAAGGAAAATTGAGCCCCAGATTCGTAGGACCTTTTTCGACGTTAAGCGAGTGGGCGAGGTAGCATACAAACTTGATTTACCAGCATCTATGGGAAAGATGCACCATGTGTTTCTTGTTTCCATGCTTAGGAAATACTTACCTGACCCGAAGCATGAAGTCTAGTTAGACGACCTGGAAGTGGATGAGTGAATGGAGTATAGTGAGACCCCAATTTGAATCCTAGATCATCTAACTAAGAAATTGAGGACCAAAGAGATCACCTTGGTCAAAGTGTTGTGGAAGCACCATGGTTTAGAAGAAGCCACTTGGGAACTCAAGGTTGAAATGCAAGAGAAGTACCCTTATTTATTCATGGAATAGGCAAAGGAATCCCAGGACGGAATTCCATTAAGTGGGGGAGTATGTGAGGACCCAGAATTTTGGACTAGAACCCTAGACCTTTTAAGGGGTAAAATAGACATTTTGCTTGCCTTAATTATTAATCATGAATTTGAATTTCATGAATTACTAATTGATCAATTTATTCTTAAATTAAATACTTAATTGATTGATTGAATTGCTCGATTGAATAATTGATTGATTGAATTGCTCGATTTATTAATTGATTAATTGCCTTATTGATTGACTGATTGATTACATAAATTGATTAACTGAGAGTTAAAGTGGGTATAAAAGATTTTAAAAAATAGAGATAAATTGGATAAAGAAAAATCAGCTATAGCATAAGGAAAGGATCTTGAAATTTGGAAATTGGAAATCATGATCAATCCAAAAGAAGGAAATTTATGGATTTGGCAATTACCTAAATTAATGAGATTTTAGAAGTACCTTAAAACTAGAGATTGCCTATATATACAATTTTAAGTTCATGATTTCAAAGCTTGAACTCTTGAAAAAATGAAGAAGAATTAGAGAGAGAAGGAGAGAGTGCCGCCGCTGAGAAGCCTCCATCGCCACTGTCTTCTCCTTTCTTTTTGAAGATCGTTATTCGTGGTAATCTTAGGACCTCACGGTGAGTTTTCAATATCGGATTGAAACAAGAATCTAGAATTAAGAAGCATGCTAAAAGACTATATTTTTATGAAATCTTGAAGATAAGTAATTAGATTTTTATGAAATAAATCTATAGAAATTATGTGCTTAGGATTTTAATGTTTTTCTTGAATGTTAATTGAACTAGGATTGATGCCTCAAGTAATTAATTGGGATATAGTGATTTAATGAAAAAGACAAAATTTGAGATTATGCATGTTTATAAACCATGTTTGATGCTTAGTTCAACATGATTTTTAACGGAGTTAGATTGATTCATTATGTGAAATTAAGGTTTATAATCATAGCACGTATGTTAATCCTTAGATCTATACTTTTAGATTGGTCTAAAATGATTTGAGGATACATTAAAAGTAGACCTGAATAAGGTATCTAGAACAAGAAGTTACCGAAAAATTTTGGTGTATCTCTGCCTAGAATTTTGAAAACCAAAGCTTGCATAGTTTCAAAATTTGCCTTATTGCCTTGAAGTTTACCTTATTCTAAATTGACCCCAAAAGTACATAACAATACTAGATTCATAAAACTTGACCTTATTCTTGAAATTGACCATAAAACCCATACTAGACCTTATTTTCCAAAGTTGACCTTTGACCTACCCCTTTTTCCATTGACCATCAACCTTGACCTTTAACCTTGACCTTTGACCTTGACCATTGACCTTTGATCATTGACCTTGACCTTTGACCAAAAGTTAAAGTCAACCCTAGTTAACCAAAAAGTCAAAGTGAACCCTAGTTGACCAAAAGTCAAAGTGAACCCTAGTTGACCAAGAAGTCAAAGTGAACCCTAGTTGATCCAAAAGTGAAAGTCAACCCTAGTTGATCGTAAGTCAAACTAAGAGTAAAACGTAAAGTCAAACCTTAAGGTCAAAACATAATTGACTTATACTAAAACGCTCATAATGCAGGAGTTGTCCATTGACTGAGAAGCGAACCCGTCAACCATTGACCACTCACGCTTTAAGAAAGGTGAGGGATTTACTTGATATTTTCGTAAAGGTTTAATTGACCTATATATAACATACGTGAACTATAAACTTGATTGATCGGCTAAACTAAGAGGTTGCCCACACCTCACTTGCATGTAATTGGAATTGAATTGCTACATATGAGATGTATGCTATGATTGATTGTTTGATTTGCTATGCTATACATGAGGTGTATATTTTGAATTGCCTACTTGCTTAACATGAGTACAAGTATGTATGCCTATTGAATAATTATTGATCGCATGAATTGTTATTGATTGAGAGTATGATTGATTGTACACTATAGAGAAGCATGATGTACTTCTACGTGTAAATAGTAGATGCCTAATACCTATGCCATGACTAGGTTATTGCATTACATATTGACACGTTTAGGAATCATGAAAGCATACTAGAGATGCTATGTTTGTAAGATAAGAGAAAAGGTATGACACCTTGAACGAGATAAAAGACTGTACACGTCTAATCTTAATTGATCTATTGTAATCGCCCGTACGTGAAAACTAAGGGTTGCAAGTATACAACCAGGGATCCAAAATCCCTTGCCACCGAGCACTTCGGCCACTGCTAGTACTGTCACCACTTGGGTATCGAGGTGTTTGATCAAACTACCGCTTATCACTAGATCGTATTCCTAATTATCGCCTTAGCTTTAGATAAGAAAGCTATATAGAAATTAGATGGATTGAATACCTTAGGGTGAATTGATAGATTGATTGTTGCATATGGTTAAGAGCATTCTATGTTGCCATAAATATCTCTGCTACATGATTATAGAGATGATTGATTGCTTTCGCATTGGCACATGATTTTTATATGCTTTGAATACTATGAACATTGATGCATAAACTATAATGCCATGTCTATATGATTTCTTTGATATTGAGACCTTTTGTCTAAGTACCACGGTGGGAATTTTATATAGAAACCGAGGTTTCTCACTGAGCTTAGTGAAGCTCACCCCTTTCATAAACCTATTTTTGGTAATGCTTAATTAGGTATGGCTTAGTGTTCGTTAGATGTGAGGCTGATATTTGCTGCAGCAGTGCTGGAATTTATTTTGTAATAAGTAGGCCTAGACAATGATTGTTTTGGTTAAGGAATAATTTGGTCGTTGACCGTCTCGAATAATGTTTTAGCTTCCACATTGGACAAATTTGCTTTAAGAAATGTTGATTGAATTGTTTTTAGATAAAGGTAATATTATGTTTTTACTAATATCTGTATCGACTTGTTGGGCAAGAGCCCTGAATAACACTGTCCTCGATCTGGCTCGGACTCCCTTGCAAGAACGGCTCCTTGGGGGATGGGGTCGGGGCGGGGGCATCACAGTCATCAAATTCACATGAGGGAGGAGGATGAATGGAAAACTGGTTTCAAAACTAAATTTGGTTTGTATGAGTGATTGCCCTTCGGCCTAAGAAATGCACTTAGTACTTTCCTAATATTAATGAATCATATGCTTAGAAAGTTTATAGGCAAGTTTGTTGTGGTTTATTTTGATGATATCTTGATCTACTCTAGAGACATGAATCTCATGTGAAACATATTCGCACACATTTTCACATGTTGCATTAACTGTTTAAAAGCTAAATATACATCTAAACCTCATGAACTTTATATGCCATCACCTATACCTACTATACCTTGGACTGACATTTCTAGGGATTTTGTCTTTCAAGGACGCAAAGAGGTAACGACTCTCTATTTTTCGTAGTCGATCGCTTTTCTAAAATCGCTCACTTTATTCCTTGCAGGAAATCAGATGATGCCAAACATTTTGCGGACTTGTTCTTTCAGGGGAAAGTTTAACTTCACGAGATTCCACATACTATTGTTTCTTATCAAGATGTCAAGTTTTTGAGTTACTTTTGGAAGACTTTGTGGTCACGCCTCGGCACAAAACTCTTGTTTTCGACTACAAGTCATCTACAGACGGATGGAGCCTAATGCTTACAAGCTTGATTACCAGGTGAGTATGGTGTTAGTACCGTTTAATGTAGCTGACTTGTCTCTATTTACTTATGAACAGGATGAAGATTTGAGGTCAAATCCTTTTCAACCGGGTGGGGATGATGAGGGCATCCCTAGTCCAGTGACAAGTCTACAAGCAAGTGCAACCAGTGAATCTGAGGAGGTTCGGGTGCTACACAAAGAACCTACAGTGCTTCAGGATCCAAGTCCATACCAAAGGGATCCATTTATAGATATCACTGGGCCAGTGACGCGAAGCAGAGCAAGGAGGGTTCGAGAGGAACTTGACAACCTAGTACAAGCTTGCGCAAGAGATGCTCAAGTGATAATGGAAGGCAAAGCCCTGGAATATAAAGCCAGGAATGTTAAAATCGCCACTCTTTTCACCATTCACAATGAAGAGGCTCATACAACATTTCCACAATGAAGAAAGGGTTGTTTCTTGAAGTTCCTGAAGACGCCGGAAGGTTCTTTGACTTTAAAGAGATGTTTCTTGAAGTTCTTGATTTTCTTGAAAATCAAGAACTTCATATTTTGCAGAATCATGAAATCCTGAGATTCCAGAAATAATTTCGTAAGATTCCAGAAGGTTCCAAAAGCTCCCTACATCAAATCCACCATGTACCATCAATTTGGGCCTAACCACTCATAGAGTCAATTCCACTTCTACAATTCGGCCAGCCCAACAAAAAAGCCCACACACAAGGCCCTACTCAACTAGGGTTTCGACTAGGGTTAGGGTTTAGGGGGAGAAAAAAGGTTTGTGCATGTTCCCTATTTTACCCTTTGTTTGTTACAAGTCGGTTTAGTTTGTTATAAGTTAGTTACAACTAGACTAATTTGTTAGTTTCCAAAAAGGATCATTTTTTGATCTCCTTTTTGAAATAGTATTTACATTTATTTCCTTCTTGCTTTCTAGTTCAAGAATTCGGCTACCAACTACCTTAAAGGTGACCGAATTCCTTCTTGATTTTCCATTACCTAGTTCATTTAGGTTTTGGTTTGTAAGTGAGATCAATCTCTTGATTGGTTTCCAAATCTATTTCCTTTTCCTAGTTCTTTTAGGTGAGAATTTTGGCTGCCATATTCCTTATAAATAGGCCATCCGAACTCCATACTAAATCAGTATTCATATCTATAAAACTATTAGTTTGAGTACTCTTTTTTATTGGCTTATATATTTTGCATGCTTGTGATTTATATATAATTAAGAAATTTAGCTAATTAGGTTATTTGCTCTACCTAATTAATTCACATGTTTCAATCTTGCTCTTTACTTGGTTTTGAATTGAGGGTTCGAGAGGAACTTGACAACCTAGTACAAGCTTGCGCAAGAGATGCTCAAGTGATAATGGAAGGCAAAGCCCTAGATATAAGCCAGGAAGTTGAAATCGCCACTCTTTTCACCATTCACAAATGAAGAGGCTCATACAACATTTCCACAATGAAGAAAGGGTTGTTCTTGAAGTTCCTGAAGACGCCGGAAGGTTCTTTGACTTTAAAGAGATGTTTCTTGAAGTTCTTGATTTTCATTTAAAGAGATGTTCTTGAAGTTCTTGATTTTCTTGAAAATCAAGAACTTCATATTTTGCAGAATCATGAAATCCTGAGATTCCAGAAATAATTTCGTAAGATTCCAGAAGGTTCCAAAAGCTCCCTACATCAAATCCACCAGGTGCCATCAATTTGGGCCTAACCACTCATAGAGTCAATTTCCACTTTCGACTAGGGTTAGGGTTAGGGGGAGAAAAAAGGTTTGTGCATGTTCCCTATTTTACCCTTTGTTTGTTACAAGTCGGTTTAGTTTGTTATAAGTTAGTTACAACTAGACTAATTTGTTAGTTTCCAAAAAGGATCATTTTTTGATCTCCTTTTTGAAATAGTATTTACATTTATTTCCTTCTTGCTTTCTAGTTCAAGAATTCGGCTACCAACTACCTTAAAGGTGACCGAATTCCTTCTTGATTTTCCATTACCTAGTTCATTTAGGTTTTGGTTTGTAAGTGAGATCAATCTCTTGATTGGTTTCCAAATCTATTTCCTTTTCCTAGTTCTTTTAGGTGAGAATTTTGGCTGCCATATTCCTTATAAATAGGCCATCCGAACTCCATACTAAATCAGTATTCATATCTATAAAACTATTAGTTTGAGTACTCTTTTTTATTGGCTTATATATTTTGCATGCTTGTGATTTATATATAATTAAGAAATTTAGCTAATTAGGTTATTTGCTCTACCTAATTAATTCACATGTTTCAATCTTGCTCTTTACTTGGTTTGAATTTATGCTTAATAAATTAGCCTAGGTTAGTTTATCTTTATGTTGAATTCGGGTAAAGGTAAGACCCATACGAGCTACGCCGCTTAATCAGACTTTCCTTGGTAACTTTTCGTGTAGGTTACTTTGGTTCACTTCATTATATACATGGCATATCCATTGTTTATGCATGCAATAATACCTTTGGGAAATTGAAAATCATCCATACTAACCTATACTGTAATGAGTACTTAAAAATTACTAAACACTTGTGCCAGTAGCTCAAAGCAATTATTGGTATAAGAAGGAGTGAAATCAACTTCTTAACAGGTCAGTACAGAGAAAACCTTGAGCGCATGCCTATACAGCCATATCAGACATCTCTAAAATATAGATAAAGAAATAGAATCTTATAAAAGTAAAAGGATTTTATCTTACAGTATCATCTGTTTATAAAAAGCTTGTTAATGGGAAATACTATTTATCTGGACCCTCCATTTCAAATAAGTATGTGAAATGCGTTTAAATTTGCAAAACACTTTACTACAATTATAGGCTTAAAAAAAATATAAAAACATTGCATAAAGTGGCATAAAGGAGGAAATTAGAACCTGGATAAAATAGAATGGCATGTGCGCTACAAAAATCAAATGTAACAAAATGAAACAAAATCACCAATTGAACCACCATTTTCAGATATCAAAATCCACATACCTATGCAATAAATAAATAAATAAACACCAACAAAAATTAAAGGAAATGGAAGCCTAAAAAAACTGTTCTTTCTATAATGGGGAAGACAAATAAAGCAGAAGAAAAAAACCATCCACAGAGATAACAAAGAAATACCACCCATAAAAAAATGACAGTGCAGAAGAAAAACAAAGATGAAAGTTGAAATGATACGTGGTTAGTGTTTGTAGATAGTTAAAAACCTTAAAAGGGATAAAAAGTTCACAATTGTCACCAGTCCCATACGCTATGCCCTTAAATGTATAAATAAAATTAATTTGGAGCACAACTGCAACACTGAACAAATCTATATATCAGCATGTTTCTAAACATAATAAAACTGTAGAGAAAGACTTTTTCCACTGAGTTCAGGAAACAAAACACTTCAGTATTAGAAATAGAACAAAATACATCAAAGTACATAAAACATAATCATAATTATACTCAGACTATTAAAAAAACATTAAGGCAAAAGTCTGTTCATAGCAATCCAGATAGTATCTCAAAGAAACTACAATTACAATCAATTCAAAATCATGCACGCTCTTTTGGCAGCATGAATTGCTAAATACAAAACAAGAAAAAAGGCAACAACCCATAATATAATAAGAATCGTGAAACGAAAAGGTAGAAACTTACGCCATTCAGTGAGGGGAAAAGGTTTATAGCGATTCCAAAAGACTTGCAGACTATTAAACATATGTTTCCATGTTAAATAAGGCACGAAAGATGATTATGAAAAATCATCAGAGCATAGTAAACATAATAGTTTTCTTTTCATAATCCATGATAATATTTCTGATTCATACATACTCTTTTGCATAAACTACTGAATAAAGGAGTTAAAAGAAAACCTTGAACTTGGCCCCTTTTAATTTTCTCGATTTAGGCATGCATTACATGGAGAGCCAGCACTTTATCTTCCATCTCCTTCTGTCTTTTTTTCATGCCAGCCAATTCCCTGAAGCACCAAGCATAATAAGTAAAGTGAGGAAAAACCTCCCCTATCTCCCCAAAAAATAAAAATAAAAGAAAAACTGAATGAAAACCACAAACACTAAAACAAAACCTCTCACAACTCATGAATCTACAAAAATCTAGAAAATATATTACAATACATCTTGGCACCCTCTCAAGTCAAGATGCCACTTAATCAAAGGTTTAGTTAACATGTGTCCCTATTTGTTAGTTTAGTTCCATTGTTTTCCATGGAGTATTTTTTATTTCAACCCTCCTCCTAGACAAAAGCAAGAAATAAAATTTGAAAAGAGATAGGCCTGAAACGACATTTGTTACTATAGAAAGAAAATATTAAATACGACATGATGAAGGATTTTTTTTTCCAAAGCATTACATGTTAGAAAATACAAAGTTTAGATATTTTTCCATGTGCATAATATTTTGAATCATTTTCTATTCAACAAATCAAGTTCATGAAAAGTAATAGGCAGAAGAAAAAAAAAACCCAATAGTTATAAGGTAAGAGATTCAATTTATAGTCCTCCCCTGCATCATTTCAAAATGATGACTTTATACCACAAATTACTCTGATCATACGAAAACAAACTTGAAACTATTGGAACCAAGAAAAAGTAGAGGAAAAAGAAAGTCAAACACAATAAACCCAGGAAAAGGGTAAGAAAGTAAAGAACCCTGAAAAGTTACCTCCGGTAAAGGCTTTGATGATTGGAAACTGCAAAGGAAACTCATTATTTGTTGAAGTCTTGCAGGAACAGAAGGGTGATGTCGATGAAAAATAACACAGGAGTGGGAGTATGATAGGTTTTCTCTGAGCAAAGCCCACAAACTCTCTAAACCTCTTAAAAGAATAAAAAATTCACACAGAATCCAGAATCCAATTTCCCAACACCAAGACTAAACTAATCAACAAGCCCATATCATTTAGAAGATTAATTTGTGAAAATGAAAATAAAAACACCCCAAAAAAATAGAAAGAAATTTGCAACAATTCACATTTTGACACTGTTGATTAACTAATTAAGCATCCAAATGAGCACTATAGCGCCAACCCGAACAGTGGTACAACCAGTAGCTCTTTTCAACATGGCTGTGACAAACAAAGCAATGAACAAAACTTCGATCCTCCTCTACTGCTGCCACCATCTTTCCCTTCTCCTTTCCGTTACCATTTATCGCCGGAGATGAGGCAGAGTACAATACACAAAAGGATGCCAAAGGAATTGTTGGCAGAAGCTGCCGTAGATAAATAGCGCCTGAGACAATATTATGTACCTGGTGTGCGAAACACCGGGTTGCAAACTTTGTTCCCTTCGCTGAATTAATAGCATTGTTTTACTGAATCATTGCTTTCATCCCTTAATTAACACGAAGAAACATCTTCGATGTATCAGTATTGAAATGCAGCTGTTAATTTCTTTCATAGATTTGGAGAAATAGCCTACAGTTACATCAATAGCGTCGCTTCATCAACGGCGGCCCTAAAAGGCACCGCACGCATTGAGAGATGTCCGATAGGTTTCTAATGGAAATGAGCACAGCTGTAGGATGAAAAATACGACCACCAAATGAATATTAACCCTTCCCTTTGTTCATAGATAAAGGAAAAATGTTCTTAAAGAAAATATTTTGACAAATATTTCAGTAAGTATAAATTAGAGATTTCATCGACCCAGTTTATTTGGACTCGCTAGACACATGTGAGTGTTCTCAATAGAAACCTACTTTTGACTAGTGTGTGCTTGACAATATCT
Source organism: Leptodermis oblonga (assembly GCA_016801395.1). Classification (NCBI taxonomy): domain Eukaryota; kingdom Viridiplantae; phylum Streptophyta; class Magnoliopsida; order Gentianales; family Rubiaceae; genus Leptodermis; species Leptodermis oblonga. Next base: position 21,962,330 of record CM028756.1, on the reverse strand, counting down.
ATTGTGTTTAAATTTCTGTAAATATGTATATTTAATTAATTTTAATAAAAATTAAAGATTGTATGAATTATTTATTTAATTTTACTGTTTAAATGAGCAAGCGACTACTTTTCATGCTGACTAAATTTTGAAATTACTATGATTAGTTAATGTTGATTTCCCTTGAAAATATACTAATTGTTACATGATTGAAAATGTGAAATTGAATGATTGTATTCACTGATTGACTAAAATTATATTGATTGACTTATTAAATGATACTGATAAACTAAATTATTGCTAATAAATTGTGCATTACTATAATGGGATCCCATGAGCCATGATCTACGTTGAGCCTGCTAGGGCTTAGGCATTTGATGAAAAAGTGACTTGGTAGAGTCGGGTAACTCGAGCCCATATATATATAAGTAGTCGTACTATGTACTGTTTGCTGATCATTGTGGGCGATGTTGTCAAAGCCCCTTGTGTAGACATAACCATAGTTCTAGAACTGCCGGTTTCAGTTCCATGGAAAGTGGAACTGGAACCTTTGGGAAGGGTTCCAGAACTGCCGATTCAGGTTTCGAGACGATTCCAGAACCACCAGGTACAGGTTCTGTCACGGTTTTGATTCTAATTCTTTCACGATTTCATTTCTATTCCAATCAAAACAATTTTAATCAATAATTAGTTTATATTTATAGATACTTTAATTTAATTTAATGATTACTTATGTGACGCCCCGTCCCAACCCCCCGTTTCCTCAAATCCATTCTCGACGAGGAAGAGCGAGACGGGTCAAGTGGGCATCATTCAGGGCTTATGCCCAACAATCAATAAAGATAATAAATAAGAATTACCATGAAACTTTATTTATTACCCTAGTAGTTCAAGCAGTTCATGGCAGTGGAAAAAGTAAAGATAAAGTCTGAGAATGGTCATTAACCAAATTATCCTCCCAAAACCATAATTGTACTTAGTCTAACTATTACAGAGTTCTTGTCTTTATTGCTTTCATTCACACCCATCGACCTTACCTTTATCATCACTCAAGTTAAGCCCCTGTAAATTAATAAGATGGAAAAGGGTGAGCTTCACTAAACTCAGTGAGAGATCTCGGGTTTCTTTAGAGAAATTCCCAACGTAAGTCTTTAAATAACAGGTTAAGTAAGCGAGTAAAGAGTTTATGCATATATCTATATAACAGAGGAATTATAGGCATGCGTGGCAAGCAGGTAAACAAGTCAAGCAAGTCAACAAAGCATGTAAATCAAGTCAAGCAGGTCATATAGTATAGGCAAGCATATAGCAAGTACTAATGTAGGCATGGCAGCATAGATACAACCATTCATATGCAGCATATTTGAGTCACTAGACACCTAGCGGGTAGACAGCACAGTATAGCTTTCTCATATTAAAGCTAAGTCAGAATCTATTCAAGTATCGGGTTGTTCTTGTGTGATGGTTTGCAAAGTACATCACCCCATGGCAGCCGTATCAGTAGAACCGGGTATGCTCGATGGCAGGGTTTTGAATCCTTGGCCTTTTTACAATTTGGGGCCAAAACGAGTGTTCCTCTCGTATAGAAGGAGTGTCGGCACCTAGCGACACGTCTTTCGCCGACGAGCCCTATATAGCAGGCAAGCATGTACTATCTAGTCAAGTGGGAAAACTCAGTGCCCAAGTCTTTTCAGGTAGGTCCTTATGACCTATTTCAAGCTAAGGTGATCATGGCAACCCTAGCATGCTTCATACATTTCTAGAGGCAATCCTAGATGTGATTATCCTGGGACGGGTCTAGTCCTTTCTTGGCCGATGCATGATGTTTGTACGTGTTCATGGGCATACATCTCTAGAGGCAATTATGCAATCCTAGATGATATGTAATCAACCCTGAGAAGGCTCCAACCTTCTTGGCTACTATGTCATGCTTTCATATATAGGTGCATGCAATCATAGGCATTCAAATTATCATGGCAAGTCATGTACATTCAAGTCAAGTCAAGCCAAGTTAAGTATGGCATATCATAATCAATCATGGCATCATCATGTTAAGCAAACACGTAGCACGTATACATACTTAGCAATAAGTTGTATTTAAAATAGGTAAGTGGTGGGGTGTAGGAAACCTCTTGAAGAAAATCAAGTAAGCAAGTAGGTATTGTTACACACAATTACTAATTAGATAGTCTAATTAAGTCTTATAAAAATAGCGAGTAATCCATTACCTTTTGTAGGTGTGAGCGTAACGACGGTTGAAAAGATCAATTCGCGGTCAACTCCTGCAAAGTGAGTGTTCTAGCGTGAATTACAAAAGTTTGACTTTAACTGTAGGTCAACTAAGTTTGAGTTTGACTTTAGGTCAACTTGGTTTGACTTTGACTGTAGGTCAACTATGTTTGACTTTGACTTTAGGTCAACTATGTTTAACTTTGACTTTAGGTCAACTATGTTTGAAGGCCAAGGTCTAAGGTTAAGGTCAATGGTCAAAGTCAAGTTGTGAAAATAATGTCAATTTGAAATAAGGTTAAGTCTTGGGAAATAAGGTCAAGTTTCAATTAATGTCAAGTTTACAATTAAGGTTTAGTTTTGAAATAAGGTCAAGTTTCAAGTAAAGGGCTTTCTCATATCCCTTTTGGTGATTTTTGAAAATAAGGTAAACTTTTGGGCAAAAACCAATTTATGAAAAATAAGGTAAATTTTGGTTCTGGGCTATGTCCGAGTTTTGGTCTGACTCGAGTGGAAGCTCGCACTTGAGTTTTCATGTTCTTTAAGTTTTTAGGTTTAAAATTCAAGAAAAGGCTTTTCGGGTCTCGTCCAAGTTTCTGTCCGACTTGAATGGAAAATCGGGTGGCTAGTTTAATTTTTCTAGAAACTACTGGTTCGGGGTATTACTTTAGGGGCTGGTTTAAATAGGTTTCTAATTGTTTTAATCCATTCCAAAGACATAGATCTATAGTCTAGCATACAGGCTATCGGTAGGAACTTAAATTATGCGAAGACAAGTACTTTAACTATATTAAAATTCATCCCGAACTAGGCTCGGAACACTGATTTTAGAACATGCATAATTTTGGATTTTTATTTTCAGATCTAACTCATTACAACTTGTTAATATCTAGAGGCATGCATCCTAAGCATAATAACATGTAAGGAATTCAACCAATATCCTAACACATGCTTTCCATCCATCAATTAACACGAATTTTACAATTACTTGTTCATCAAGTTTTGTTATATGTTCATGCTTCTAATTCCATTTTTCAATTCTAAAACTTAAGTCAAACACTCACTGTGAGGTCCTACGAATATCATAAACTTAAAGACTTCAATGGAGGTGGCACGACGGCGGTTCGACGATGGCGTCGGACCTGCTACAAGCTTCACAGCTTTTCTATATTGTTTTTGCTTAAGTGTTTGTAAAGGTTTAATCCTTAAACTTAAGAATGTATTTATAGGCATCCTCTAGGCTAGGGGAGATCAGAATCTTCTTTGAACAAGGTAAGATTAATTCAGGTAGTTTCCTTCTACCGAATTAATTGTGATTCCCGATTCCTTAATTAAAGATTTTTTCCCATTTTCGGTTTTCTTCGATCCGAGTACTCGTCCGACTTGGACGGTAACTCGCATGGCCTAATTCCATGATTTCCTTCCTTTTTGAATTCTTCTACTGTCTGAGTTTCTGTCAGACTCGGATGGAAACTCGTACGACGCGATTTTCCAGATTTGTTCCTTTTATGCTTTTCTCACTTTCCTTGTTTCACTTTAGGTAATTCTTACTTCCATATTAACTATTAATCAAGCATTATTTCTAGCAATCAATTAGGTAATCAATCTAGAAATCAATTAGCATTATTTCTCACTTTCCTTGTTTCACTTTAGGTATTTCTTACTTCCATATTAAGTATCAATCCAGGATTATTTCTAGCAATCAATTAGGTAATCAATCTAGAAATCAATTAGCATTATTTCTCACTTTCCTTGTTTCACTTTAGGTATTTCTTACTTCCATATTAAGTATCAATCCAGCATTATTTCTAGCAATCAATTACGTAATCAATCTAGAAATCAATCCAGCCATCAATTTAAGCAATTAATCATACAATCAATTAATCACTCAGGCAATCAATCATGCACTTAATTATTCGGGTTTCCATAGTCAAAAATGTCTATTTTACCCTTAATAGTTACAGTTTCTAGCTCAAAATTTTTTGGCCCTCACAACTTATATTAATAATGTAAATGAGGTAAATTAGACAATGAGTTTATATACGATTATAATATATATAGTATAAAATAATTATGTATTTTATATATAAATAAACATATAATATAATAATGATAAGAAGAAAAAAATAAAATAAGAAATAGCTTGAGTGGTGATTGATTCTTCCTTAAGATTTAGTAGAAATTTGAGGGCAAAGGTTCAAATCACTCCTTGCTATATTTAAATGCAATATAATTTTTAGCACTAAAAATAGGGAAGTGCTAGTTCTAGAACCGGCGGTTCTGGTTCTCGAACCGTGGGCTATAGTCCTAGTTTCTATTTCGAATCCGGCAGTCCGGTTTTGAATTCGACGGTCTAGTTCCAGTTCTGAAATCACCGAGCCAAATGATAGCGAGCTGAGTTAGATCAGAGATTTTATCAAGCTTTATAAATTATTTTATTTACATTATGAAATTAATAATTAGCTTGCGAGCCATTAAACTGTTAGGCTACCAAATTGGGACCTATAGTTTGTAATTTAAAAGCTTCCGCATTATTAAAATTTAGTTATTATTAATCTGATTGCACTACTGAGCCCTAGTACGAACCAGACAGGCATTCGACTGGATTCCCGTATTGGATAGGGGGTTGGGTTGGGGCATTACACACTCATTGTGCTCATTCCAAAAAGGATACACTAACCACTTTTTTGGACTACCTGCCCATTAACCTATGCATGTTCTTCAATAAGGTGTGCACATGAATACTCTTTGCAAGGCTTCAATCTGTGTTGCTATGCTTTATTTCGAAGGAATAGACGGCCTTCCTCCAAGGCCACGAGATTGTGGATAATGTTCTGCTCCTAAATGAAATGGTAGACTACTTAGACAGAAAAGTACGGGGCAATAATGTTAGTTTTAAGTTGGACATTGTCAAAGCCTTTGATAGAGTATCATGGCATTTTCTACCGAAGTTACTGCTAAAAATAGGGTTTTATGCCCGCTGAGTTAGTCGATCTTGTAATGAATAATCTCTAAGGGAGCTGGTTTTTGGTGATTGTCAATAGATTCATGGAGGGGTTTTCCAATCGGATAGAGGTGTAAAACAAGGTGATCCTCTTTCACCATATCTTTTTATCCTTTTGTCTGAAGCGCTTACGCGGGGTTGAGTGCCTTGTTTGAGTCCAGGATAATCCACCCTTACTCCCTCCTTCGCGACTACCCTGAAGTTATCCACCTAAGTTACGCTTGTTATATATATAGTAGTAATAGGTTTATGGTAGTAGTAGGTTTAGTAATAGTTTTAGTTCCCTTATTGGAAAAGGGTAGACTAGTTCGTAATCTATATATACTTCTACTTTGCCCCTATTTTGAGATTGTATTGTTCAGTGGTATTGGTTGTTTTGGTATTATAATTTGTTCTATTGCAGTGTTTTTCTTCTCTTCCAATCTAATTTGATAAATCCTAACATGGTATCAGAGCTAAATTTTAATAGGCAAACCGAGGAAGAAAAAGAAGAAGAAGAAAAAACGGTCGGTTTTGGCTAGGTCAGAATTGAGATTTGCTTCCATCTTGAATAAACATGAGCGAGTACTTTGCAATTACCTTTGAAGGCTAATTGGTTTCGGCAGCAAACAAGGTCAATTGAAATCAATTTAATCTGAACTTTGGCTATTCTTTGTTCAGCGATAAGCGATTGTAGATTCCTTGTTTTGTGGCTTTGTTGAATTGAATCAAGAATCCATAACTTGATTCTCTCCTCCTTTGTTAATGTGTTTTGGTTTGGGTAGTTTGGTGGTGTCAATTTCTTGTGCTCATGATTGAGTTTGTAACCTTCGTTCGTGTGCTAGAGTTTTTTGGCGGTGTGAGGTTTCCGGTGTTGGAATTAGTTTGTAAATGCTGAAATTCAGAAATATTCTTAGCATTGTTTTGACACCCATGTTTGAGTTCGATATGGGTGTCGAATAAACTTAGTGAATTTTGGCTGTGTTGAGGATTTTCACAGACTTAGTTCGACGTTGAACTAATGTCAAACCTCTCTGCGGAAACTGCTTCCGGTTCATTTTTTGGTGAAGAGTTGCAACTATTCTTTGAACAGTTGCTTCAGAAAATTGCCTCAATAATAACCAACAAATTGGTGACTCTTCACCTCTCTAAATAGGTGTCAAACAGAATTAAATCAACTCTTACTCTCATTTTCTTGTTCAAACAGTGAAAGAACTCTCTACTTTGTTGCTTGCTGAATCTATTGTATCCTAAAAGTGTATTGCTATTAAACCTAGTTAGGGAGCATAGTGGGGGCAATAAACTCTTTAAGGACAGTGATTACACGTCTTAGATTTAATACTTTGATTCAGAAATCCCCATTTACAAGTTGTTCTTGTGTTTTCTATTAACTGTTTTTAGTGATCACTTATGTTATATATTGTTGTTCTTGGTTTGTGAGTTCCCTAACCCCAAAATTTCCCAACAATCTTAAAGAGTTTACTATATACTTTCATGGAGACCACTCAAGAATCCCCCCCGAAGGATGGTGATTCAAAGGAATTGAAGAAATTGTAGGAGAAGCATCAAGAAAATGAAGTCTTGTGCTAGTGTTGCAAGTGTATGCCACTAAAAGTCAAGGGAAAGATAAGTTCTTATTTTTTGATTTTATATTTGATGATAATTCTTCTTCAATGAACCAAATACAGATTCTTCAAGTCATAGTTTCTTATATTGTTAAGTGATTTGGAATATCTAAAGGTTGATGATGGTGTTATGATCTTTCACAATAAAAAATTGTACGTGATCATGAATTTGGTTAAAAGAGGAATGAAAGAAAATATTCAGAAAATGTCATTTCTAGTGACAAGAATAAAGTAATAATTTGCTACAACTATGACAAGTAAAAGCCATTTTAATTAAGGTAAATTCATATGCATCAAGAAGCAAAAAGGAGAAAATTCTCCTAGTGCTAATTTTGTTGAAATGAATGATAAAATTGCAACATGAAATGAAATAGATCAAAATACTTTAAGTGTATTTGGTTTGATCATTGGTGCTAAAACTATTGGGCTGTATTAGAATTTTACAAATTCTATTTTCTTGTCTAGAATGAAAGTATTTATACTATCTTGTTTTGATGATTATGGATTTAAATGGTCTTGTGCTAGCTTTTCATGAATAGTGGTTAATATATATGTTTATATTAGTATATTAAACTTTCATTCATAAAATGATTAGTGTGACGTTTACTTATCTGTGTAACATGTATCTAACGGAAAGTTTGAAAAATAAGATTCATAATTTTTTATGAGATCTTGTAAGTAATAAAATAAGGAGTTTTAGTTTGGTCTTTAATGCTCAATGTAATTGGGTAATTTTTTGCATTGATAAATGATGTGACACAAAAAGTTCCAGAATGAGATACCCCGACCGCTGAAAGATGTAGCCCGAATCCAAGGATGCTTTAGCCCGGGTGAGAACCTTCCACTGCCGACCTATCAAGAGAAGCACAAAACAAGCGGGGATATCCCTCCTGTTCCACTCCGACGATCAACTCAGTAACAAATTACAATATCAAAGGTATAGACTGAGTGCTCAACGTAAAAGAAATTGCGTGCCTTCTTTGGTCTAAAATGTGAATATATATAGGCCCACCTTGCTACTTTGCACATTGCGCCTTTTCCGGGCCATAGCCTTTAATGTCACCCTGATTTGCCTCCTTATTGATGATGGTCCCAGCATTAAATGCTTTCCTGGTCTACCGCCCTCTTATGACCCCCGAAACCTGCTCCTTTGCTTTAAATGCCTTGCATAACTCTTGCCCATAATAATAGCCTAAACTCCCACCCCTTGATTATTACCTTATAACTTAGATCGATATTGTTACTCTAGCCTAAGGGCTTTTAGCTTGGTTGCTGACCTAAAGTGTTTTAATCCGTTTTCCAACCTAAAGTGTCTCAGCCCTTTGCCGATCTAAAATGTCTTAGCCCTTTTGCTGGCCTAAAATGTCTTAGCCCTGCTGTATTACTTTATTCTGGCCTAACTTTTTACCTTGTTCTTCCTTTCTTTGGGCTATTCCTTTTCAACCTATTTTCTTTACCTTATTGGGCCAAGCCCAATACTTGGCTCACTTTTAAACACACCAACAAGCTCCCCAGTATTGTATTTTTTAATTTGATTAAAACATAATACTTAACCATTCCCCCCCCCCCCCAAATTATATTTGAAATCCCAAAAAAAATTTGACCCCGCAAAAAAGCTTTATACCGTCTTAGCCCCTAAGAATAAATAATGTTCCCTTTATTTATTTTACCGGGTTAACAATTTTAACTTAGCCCCTCGAGAATAAATAATGCACCCGTTATTTATCTTACCGGGTTAATGATTTTAACTTAGCCCCCCTGAGAATAAATACTGCTTTAAACTGCCTTAGAACCTGATTGAGCTAAGCCAAGGAGAAAACAGAATAATTTAAACAAACAGACGGAAATACTAAGGATTAGTGAAGAAATTGTACCTAAAGTGCCGGGCTAAGTTGGCCTTACCCTTCTAGGCCAGAATCTGAGACAAACCATCTAGTTGGACTGATTAACTGGGGTAAGTCTTGTACTTCCTTTTTTGGAAGGTTGTACACGTCTTCTCAAGAATCGGGAAAAGTAATCATGTTGTCCCATCTGCACACATTTCCTTTTCAGTGATAATTGATTCCTACTTTCCCATTTTTTGGTTTGGCTTCCTATTAACCTTTTCGTTTCAACTTCCCATGTTCCCTCAATCATTTCAACTTTAATTACCCTCCCTTTCCTTTTTCTTAAGTTATCGTTTTTCGTACTTGCCAAAAAAACTCATCCATTTTCTCCAGTGATTAGGTTTATTCTTCCTCGTCTTCCAGAATTTTTTACTTTTTCTTCCTCAACTCTGTGCAATCTTGCCTAAAACAATCCAATCCTTTCTGGCTACCTTATTCCATTCCTTTATTTCCTTGTCCAATTTCCTTTCCATACTTACTTTTCCTTTTACATCTCCTTTCTTCTTCTTTCTTCTACAAATTCGGAATCACCTTGGCTGATGAGAAGAGCTCCGCCACTCACGTCGTAGGTCGGTCTTCTTTCCCTATTCCTCCTAGAAATGTTAGTTCTGAAGCAACCCTAAGCCAATCCCTACCCAGATCCCCGATAACTACTCCTCGATTAACCCAAAGTCATCCTCAATGGCCCTTTTTGATGTGATAACCGAGGAAGATTCCCTTGTAAACCCACCTCCTTCTAACACACTTTCCAAACAGAAAAATCGTTCATCGTCAACTCCTTCATAGCTGAAAAATCCAAGAAATCGCAAGGAAAACCCATAGTCGCTGAGCCTGGCGCTGCCTCGTCTACTGTTCCGGCAAAGGATCCACCTTTGCGTTTTTATGTTGACGAAATTGCAAGTGAGAGATGACAACCTCTGATTTGGAGACTCTGAAATCTACCTGCTATTTTAGCCCAAAGTAACGACTAGACAGCTCACGGCCGAGAAAAGGGCTAACACTGTTGGCTACGGCTGGATAATATACAAACATCATGTAATGGGCCGGCCTAAAATTATCAGCCCCCAAATTCTTCTTCAAGATCTATGAATATTTCCAGGTGGGTTTGTCCCAGTTTGTGCCCAATGCCTTCTATTTCTTGGTAGAACCAAGTGGGTTTGTCCTAGTTTGTCCCGAATGCTTTTTGTTTCTTGGTAGGATTTTGTTGTATATGTGCCAGAGCAGACGTAAACCACACTGAGGCCCTGCTGCTGTAATATTTTATGATCCGACAATATAGCCATGGTCCGGGATGGGTGACCCTTCAGAAAAGGAGAAACGGTTACACCATGGTGATTGACTTCCCTGAATTAGTTAAAAATTGGAAAGAGAGATTCTTCATGGTTAAACCAGAAAAAGCCAAACTCCCCTATCGATGGGAAGACCTAATTTTGCCGTCCTCGTAAGCCCGCGACAAGAGTGACCCCACCTTATCATCCTACTTCCAAGTTTTAGAATCTACCAAACCTAAGATATTCTAGCCCCTTCCACGTAGAATCCTTTCTTGTTTAGGCCAAACTTAGCCTGGTCTAAAATGTTAAAGGCCAAAGTAATATCCCCTTATTTGGTTCAGTCATTGTTTCTGTCTATTTAATTTTCTTCATACAAGCTCATGTTCTCTCCTTTTTCTTTCTTACTCAGGCAGATTTGTTGAATACGGCAGGAAGAGAAAATCCCACTGGCACCAGTTTCTCTCTGCTGTCACCAGACCAAAACAACCGCAGCCCAGATTGACTTAACCCAAGAAGCGAAGACGGCCGTGACCACAACCTCCTCCCAAGCCATAACTCAAGCTGCCCCTCAATTTGCTCGGCCTACCCCGAAAAAGACAGGCCCCTCGGCTGAAGAAATCCAATAGGCTAAACGAGCTAAAGCCCCGTTGATAGAGTCTCACCAAAGCTTACCCCCCCCCCCCCCCCCCCCTTTTCATGGCTCAGCGGGCATTCCTAGCCCAGAAGACATGTTTGGGCCAGTGTATACCGACACCCAGGAACGTATAATTATCTTGAAAGACGCCAAGAACAGGCCTCCATCCATGGCCAGACCTATCCTACAATCCCATCTGCCTGAACCAGATTTTGGCAATCCCACGCCCTATGCCGACCTATTGTCTGACTCCCACAACTTTTTGAAGGAAGTCATTGCAGCTGACCAACTTCTCTGCTAGGATACTGAAAAGATAGGGATCTGGCCCTCCAAATGAACCGACGAGATGCCCACATTGCTGCTCATATTAATTGGGTAAATAGGTTTCTTTTGAATTCAATCATATCCCTGCCTTAGACAAAATAATAATAATTTTACCTTTATTAGGTCTGTCCAAACTATGCAACGATGGCCAGAAGGACAATGGCCTTGGATTTGCTAGCTCAGAGTTACGAGTAGGACAGGCAAAAATAGTCAGTCGAAGAGATTGAGGACCTAAAGCTTCGATTAGGCACTGAATCTAGCAAGGTCACCGATCTGCAAGCCCAGAACACTGAGCTATACCAACAAAACCAAACTCTCAGCACCCGGGCCAGCACCGTGGAAACAAAGGTCGGCAGCCTCGAAGAAAAGCTCAAGGAAACAGAAAGGAAGCTGGCAGAAGAAAAAAAAGAAGAAAAAAAAAAACCAAAGAAAATGCGCAAGATGAGGTTACCCTAATAACCCAAGCCAATGAATCAGCCCACGAGAACTTTAGGCTTAAGATAGATGAGATTACAGAGTAGAGTGAAATGGCGGTGAACACTTTTAAGTAGGGAACCTTATTGGATCTGATGAACAGACGCTTTCTGGAATTGGTTCAGTGCGAGTTCACAATCTGCTGAGATGAAGTTTGTGGCCCCCGCATTCTGGAAAACTTGGCTACCGAATCATGGCGACCAAATCCTTGCTGGCAGAAGGCATTGATCCTTTCGAGTTGATCGAACATATTAATTAAGCAAGAGTGTCGAGATTTAGGTATCCCTCTCCCGGATGATAGTGAAGAAGAAGTAGAGGAAGCGGGGCGGGGCCGGGCCTTCCTTAAGATCAAGAAGCTACTTCAAAAACTCCCCTAATGTTTGCTTTGAATAATTTTATCTTTTTGCATACATTTTGGGCCGGCAGATGGGTTTCCAAGCATATTTTTTGATAATTTAACTTTTTTTCATTTATTCTTGCAATATGTATATCTCCCCTTAAACCATTTTAAACATAAAATTTTCTTAAGTGTATTACATTCCAAGCCCGGGGAACCAAAGTTTCGTCCATATCTTCTAAACATAACTTCCAGTTGGTCGAGCTTTGACCACATGGTAAGGTCCTTTCCAATTAGGAGGCCAATTTACGTTGATCTTGAGGCTTACTAACGGCTCGACTGCATAGAACCATATCTCCTGGAACAAATGACCTTAACTTAACCCAAAAATAAAAATATTTCCTGATCAAATTTTTGTTATGAACTTGATGAAATAAGCAGCATCCCTTTTTTCTTCTCACTCATCCAAACTTAGCTTGATTTTGCTCTCTCTCAAAATGCATGACCCGAGGTACCCTAACTTGTACTTTAGGACGTATAACAGCATTTACTCCAAAAAATAACTCAAAAGGAGTTTTCCCTGTAACAATCTTTAGCGTTGTGCGATGACACCACAAAATGTGAGGTAATTGTTCAGCCTCAACTTTTTCCCTCATCCTCAAGTCTGGTCTTGCTCCCATGCAATAAAGTTCGATTGGTTAACTCTACTTGTCGATTGGCCGGTGGATGAGCCATAGATGCAAATCGTTGGTTTATCCCCAATTTTTTACATAAGGCTACGAAATCCTTGGATTCGAATTGAGTCCCATGATCCGAAATAAATGAATGAGGTACACCAAACTGACATATAACTTGTCTCCATAAAAATCGTGCTACCGTTCTTCCTGTAATATTTGTTAAAGCCTCACCCATTTGGTGAAATAATCAATAGCCACTACTAAGTATTGGCAAGAGCCAACCTTAGGAAATGGCTCCATCAAGTCTATACCCCAATCAGCGAAGGGCCATAGAGCTAGAATCCCTGTAAAAGTCGAGGTCGGTAATCGAGGAACCGAAGCATGCTTTTGACAACTCTGACAATGCTGAACTAACTCGGCTGCTCCATGAAATAGCCGAGGCCAATAAAACCCCGTCCCACTACTTTTTTGGCTAAATTCTGGGCTTCAATGTGGGCCCTTCAATCCCCTTGATGTATATCTTTTAATACTTCTTTTGCCCTGTATAGGCCCCAAACATTTGACAATGGTATCAAATAGGCCTTTTTATACAAATCTTCCCCAACAATTTGATAATGTTCTACTTTGCAACGAACTCTTTGAGCCTTATTTCTAGATTCGAGCAAAAGACCATCATGCAAGAATTTCCAAATATAAATCCTCCAATCATTTACCTCAAATACTAGCAAAATAGTGAGTTCCATTGTACTTTGAAGTTTGACCTCCTCTACCAAAACCTTTTTAGTTAAATATGAATAAACTGAAGAAGCTAACTCAGAAAGTCCATCTGCATTCGTATTTTTCCCTCGAGGGATTCGCTCTATGGACCATTCTGAAAAATGCCATAGCAATCCTTGCACTAACGTTAAATACTCTCCCATTTGCCTTTCCTTAGCCTCATACTCCCCCAAAGTTTGTTTGACGACCAATTGTGAGTCAGAACAGATTTTTAAGCACGTAATCCCTAATCTCCGAGCCAATTTTAGCCCTACCACCATAGCCTCGTACTCTTCTTCATTATTTGTTGCTGAAAAAACAGAATCGCAAAGCGTAAGTGTAGACATCCCCAAAAGGTCTAGTTAGAATTAGCCTAGCACCAGACCCCGAACTGCTCGACGCCTCATCAACAAAGTGAACCCATTGATTGACAGACCCAGAAGCGGAAGAAATGGAACTCGCCGGGATTGAAAGAGATGGCTCGGCAGCCTCTGGTACTCCTTCTGCAGTAAAATTAGCTAAAACCTGCCTTTTAACAGTTATCTGTGGCTTGAAGGTAATATCGTAGTCCCCTAACTCGATAGCCCATTTAGTCAATCGACCAGAAACGTCGACCTTCTGTAAAATGGCCTTAAGGGGCACATTAGTAAAAATAATGACCGGCTGAGCATCAAAATAGGGCCTGAGGCGCCGGGTAGAGTCAACCAGGGCCAAAACCAATTTCTCCAAATTTGAGTAATTTCATTCAGCAGCCTGCAAAACTTTACTAACAAAATATATGGGTCTTTGCACCCCGTTACCTTCACGAAGCAATACAAAGCTAATCACAGAGTTGGTAGTAGCTAAATACATGTATAATGTTCCCCTCGGACAGGTATGGTCAAAAAGAGTAGAGATGCTAAATAAGTTTTTAATTGATCAAAAGCTACTTGACATTCAAGACCCCAAACAAACTTATCCAATTTTTTTAGAACATTAAAGAAAGGTAAATCTTTTTCGGTGGAGTGAGCTGAAAATCTATTTAAAGAGGCCAATCGGCATGTTAACTGTTGAACTTCATGTAAAGAACGAGGAGGATGCATTTATAAAATGGCCTTTACTTTTTTGGGATTAAGAAAAATACGCCCCACCGAAACCATATACCCCAAAAATTTTCTTGAAGTAGCCCCACAAATACATTTTTTTTGGATTAAGGCATAATTTATACTGAGCCAATGTTTTTAAAGTTTCATGTAAATCACTGAAATAAACAGACTCCCTTTTGCTTTTAACTAACAAGTCATCAACATAAGCTTCCATATTCCGGCCTAATTGTTTTTTAAGCAACTTATTTACTAACCTCTGAAATGTAGCCCCGCATTTTTTAAACCAAAAGGCACGGTAATAAAGCAATAAGTGGCTTTCCGTGATGAAAGAGGTTTTCTCCTCATCCTCTTTGGCCATGAAGATTTTGTGATAGCCCTAGTAGGCATCCAGGAAGTTAAGAAATCTGAACCTCACTATTGCATCGACTAGGATACCAATCAAAGGCAAAGGAAACCAGTTATTTGGACAGACCTTATTTAAATCTATAAAATCTATACACATACGCCAAGTACCATCTGGCTTGGGAACTAGCACAGGATTAGCTAACCATTCAGGATAATCAACTTCTTGAATTATTCCTACCTCTAATAGAGCGTTGACCTCAATTTTGACATATCTACTGTGCACACCTCCAAAGTTGGACTTCTTTTGCCACACCGGCTTATGACTAGCATCAATAGATAACCAATGTTCAATGATATCTCGAGAAATGGCCGGTGACAAAGCTGTCGTGTACCTCTACAAATACAGTAATTATACTGCTTTTAACCTACAATCAAAGAATTAAATAAATCTAATACAATGGTAGTCAGGATCGATCCTCAGGGATGTATATTCTTAATTACTTTTTATCTATTAATTTTTAGTAACTATTTTTGACGAGTCGTCACCTTTGTGTCCCTTAAGAGACCTTTAGTTTGTCATGAACACTTAAGAGAAATAGAAATAACAATTAACTTATATAAACTATAGAAAAAGTATTCTAGTATTATGTCATTCACCTTCATCACATGCATGTAATCATGAACACTTAAGTTGTCTAATTATCCTATACCGGTTAGTTATAGATTACCGCGAGCACCCGCTAATCATAACCCAATTTCTCCTTAACTTTTCAGTAATCTCCGCGAGTCCCCGCTAGTCAAGATTACTTCTCTAACCAACTAATTAATTAAGCCGCGAGTACCCGCTAGTCATCTAATTAATTATATAGCAGCATTAAGATTTAGAGAAACCTAACACTAACAACTCCTATCGTCGTAATTCAAGGAATTATTACTCAATTTGTAGTACTTCACGGCCGAAGGTTGTGCCACTCGAAGGCTCTACCAGATTAAACTAAAGTGATAAGTCTTAATAGAATCTTAGTAATTAACTTATGAACACTGATTAAATTAAGAACATAGTTAATTAGACTTAGATTAAGTCAAGTTTTATATATGCATTGATTACGGTTTCAATACATAACACTAGAACAATATATTTAGCTACTCACAACTTGATAATCAAAGCAATAACTTAGAATAGAAGTCATGAGGAAAATACGAAATACTTTACTGAATTAATGCGCAATTGCAGTTCTTGAGTAGCCTCCCACTTGGGCAGCTAGTAGCCTGCACAGTCGGAAACCTTGAAGCGATGAACAAAATCCGCAAAGACTAAGTTTCTTCAAAAGTTAAATTAACTAACAACTAAGCTACGGAATTCTGAGGGAAAACCGAAGCCAAAAAACTAAACTAAAAAGAGCGTGTAAAAACTTGTAAGGAGATCAAGCAATTCAGACTTGGAAGGAGCTCTTGTGCTCTTGAGATTTCCGAATTCTTCTTGGATTTCCTTCCTTCTTTATCTCCTTGTTTCACACGGAATTCTCAATTCCGTTTCCTTTCCTTGATCGCGGGTTGCTTTACCCGCAGGAATCCTTCTTGGGCTTTTGTTCCGTGGCCTGATCCACTTGAAAGCCTTTGTGCTTCTAAAATCCATCTTTTAGGACTTCTCTTCTGTAATTGGGCTGCTCTCTTAAATCTACACAATTAATATAAACCTTGGGCAAAAAAGCCCGTGAGAACAGCCAATTAATCTCTAAATTATTAGGTACAATATCGGCGGATCAAATATCCCCACACTTGAATCATGCTTGCCCTCAAGCATGGCATGAAAAATTAGACATAGCACAGATCCGCCAAAGACTTCATTCACACAAAGGATAACTTTTCAAAACTTAGGAACCCAGTCACTTGGCAAAACAGCAGACTAACTGCTTATACTCAACACACAAAACATGACAAGGGACTAACTCAGAAAAACCAAAATTTTAACAAACTTTAAAAACAGACTCAAACAAAAAAATTTCTGCACATGATCCACACAGAAATCTTGATAAAAACATAACATATGACTCTACTAGAATTAGACACAAAGAATCTAAAAATTAAAACAAAACAAACTCTAGAATCTGCCCCAACTTTTACTCACATCACAGAGTCCGTTTTCATCAAAGTACATGCAAACCATTCCTTCCAAGCAAACCAATCATTCCCTTATCAATTTAGCACAAGTATACGATAATTTCCATGCAGGCACTCTTTGGATAGTGATTCACACAAACTCACAATTTTCAGAAATTATGGGACATTTATAAGCACCTAGTCTAGTCAGAATCACAAAAGTTTGAAAACCAACCATCGCCACAGCATGAGTTTGAGTAATGTATCTCTGTCAAGAGCAACCATTATTATTTGGATGCAATGAGAAGCTAAGGGATTTGTAGCAATAGGACAGGTCCTAAAGGGTGCTAAGCTCACCTGTAAAAGAATTCCAATGTGCAAAATAATTTATTACTTGAACTTACGACATTCTTTTCCTACCTTGGCATTCTCTGACTTGGCCAACTGGTTGCCTGACTCATATTACTTTCAGAACATGGCATATTTTTGCCTTCTCAAAAACACTTCAGTAGCGTACAATTCATAAACAGTCATACTTTGCTGCATTCAGTTGCTTCACTTCTAGCTAAGTACACAAAACATCACCCCACTTAACCACAAAAACATAACAGCTCTTTTCTTTTTCACTTACTTTTTCTTTTATACATAGAGCTTATTTTTTTCCTTTCTTCTTTGGGGGAATAGATTAACACTTGTACTTGCTATCACTTGGTCAATCCGGCAACCTTCTCTTCATATTATGATTCCAGAACATAGAACTTTAATATATATGCACATTAGGGAAAATAGAGGTCAGAAGAGGCTTGGCTTATTATTTACTTAGTCTTTCTATTAGTCAAGGCTTCTATTGGCTGCTAGGGATAAACAGGTAGGTTCATTTAAGCCAAATGGTTAATCCTAGAAAGGCCCCCCATCATCCATCTATGCATACTCAAATACCATCTTGACAGTCAGGCCGACAAACAATTAGTTCCCTGGGAAAAATCTCCATGAAAAGCTCAGAGAACTTGTTCATTTTAAGCTTTAAGAAAGAGAACACATACATAATTATGCTAAATCAACAGGGAATTCTCAATCCACAATTCAGATAGCATGCATATTCATAGATTATTTACTTAATCTATGGTGTTTATTTCAAACACAGCTTCAGAATTTTGGGCAGGACTATATAAACACAAACTGATACACACAAAAACCTCCCGACACTTAAATTGTTGCTTGTTCTCAAGGAACCAGAGTGTGTAGGGAAATTGACCAATGGACTCCAAACACAAAATAAACAGAAACGAGAAACATAAGACTGACTCAAACTGACAACTAAAATTCAGAAATATCAACTAAGCACAAGACTAAGAAAAACAGAAAAAAGGGAAAAGAAAACTTACCTTCAGCACTCAAATGTGCTTCCCAAACTTTTCCATAAAATTCGCAAAGCCAACAGCCAATTGGGCAAGCTGCTCTGTAATATTTGGGAGGGCAGTAGAAGTACTCGCCTTCCTCTTCTTACGGACCTTCTTTTTGGATATAGGTCATCTCTTGCTTTCTGAAGGAGCTCGGTCTTTTGAGGCAGTAGAAGTACTCACCCCATGGTATTGCATGTTCCATCTCTGAGGCCGTAGAAGTACGCGCTCTGTTTCTGGTACTAGTGGCCACTGCTCCAAAGTACTGAAAACTTGAAAAATAACTAAATACTAGCAAAAAGAAAACTACAAAAAAAATAAAATAAAATGAAAATAAAAACATATTAGGTTGCCTCCCACTAGCGCATTTCTTTTAAGTCTTTGGCTAGACTCAGTTCTGCTTCTCAGTATTAATCAGGACAGCTGCACAGTGAAATTTCATCCACTGCTCGAATTTGGCCAGAATCCTTGAAATACTGCAGACTTTGCATTTGCAATGTTTCACTTGGGCAAATGGGCCTCTCACTCCGTAACTTCACCTTATTCTCTTTCAACTCATCTGGTAGACATTTTATCTCCGATTTTGCAATCCATCTCCTTCTTTCTTGATGTCATTGCTGACCAGTATCAACTTGTGTAGGTGTATAAAGCCTTGTCTTGTCATTGCTTCATTTTCGCACAGTGGCTTTGACACACACTTTTTCAAAAATCTTGTCATTCTTATAACCTGGAGGTTTCTCCAAGTCAAGTGTTGGGGCCTTCCCTTCATTTATATCCTAGCCCTTGCAATCAGTCAAGCTCTGAGTGAGAATCATCTCTACCTTGTCCTGCAAAAAATTGGTCTCAAGAGATTCTTGGACAAGAGGGTCATGTAGCTTAACATTATTCACATTCTGATCAATAGCTTGTTGATTTTTCATGGCATCATCGATATTAAAAGTATGTTTCCGGCCATTATAATCCAAACAGATAGAGCCATTGACATCAATTAAGGCCTTAGAAGTTTTCAAAATTGGCCGACCTAACAACACACCAGCAGACTCTTTGGTAGGATCATCATTCATTTTAAGCACATAAAAGTCAGCTAGATATACAAAAGAATTTACGCCCACCAAACATTCTCAAAGAGTCCTATAGGATGTACACATGACCGATCTACTAGTTGTATCACTATATTTGTATCGACTAGCTCAACACCAGATAAGGTCGAATAGACAGACAAAGGCATAACATTAATGGAAGCACCAAGGTCAAACATAGCATGCTTTATTTTTCTATTCCCAATAGTGCAAGGTAAAGAAAACATACCTGGATCCTTGGATTTGGGGGAGGGGCTTTTTCTAAATTACTGCTGAGACTGTTTCGCCGAGTATCACATTGCTAGCTTCTCGTGGCTTACCGGCCATGAATTCCTTCAGGAACTTCCCAGTCGTAGGGATCTTAATGGCTTTAAGAAGAGGAATATTTACATCCATCTTCTCAAGGGCTGCCATATAGTCAATCTTTATCCTCCTTGACCTTCTTCACCTTTGGTTTCAAGCTATTCGGGAAAGGTGGAATAGATTGATATAAATCTCTCATTTTCGTGAGAGGGGCAAAACTCTTGCCAAACTTACCATCTTGATGTATTGGCTCCTCAACCTTGGTTAACTGTGGTACTTCCACCTCAGGATCCTCTGTTGGCTTGGGCAACCTGGCCCTTACTGATTCTGATTTCTGAACTGCTGGTTCCAGAACCTTCCCACTTCTTAGTGTGATTTTGTTCATGTTCTCCACAGAAGGAACCTGTACCTCAGAAGTTAATTTGCCCTGGTTCCCCCTCAATTCTTGCATGGAGGTCAAAAGTTGGGATAAATTTTGTACTATCCAATTTATGGCGATTCTTTGCTCCTTTTGTTGCTCAAACAACTCCCCAATCGCTTCTTCTACAGAATTTCCACAACTTTTTAGCTGATTTTGATTCTAAAAATTCCTCTGTTGGGGTGGTTGGTATAATGCCCTCTAATTCAAACTCAATCTCAGTGCAGGAATATGTACTTTTTTGGGTTCAGCATTTTTAGATACTAAATTTTTTTGCGCTGGTTCAGCGACTACGGTCGGCTTGGGCAAACCGACCCCTACTGAAGGTAATTTTTGCACAGCTAGGTCCCGTACCTCTGCTATTCTCATATTTATTGCACTGACATTCTCTCTAGGCCGAACCTGAACCTGAGAAGGTGGCTTGTCCTGATAACCTCTGATTTCTTGCATTGATAACGCCAACTGGGACAACATCTGAGCAATTCCCTTCATGGAAATCTGACTCTCTTTTTGTTGCTCAATTAACCCTTTTTGTTGATCAAAGAGTTCTCTGATTGCATCTTTCACTGTTCTTCTATTCCTCTGTGGACGAATCTTGCCCTGATTTTGAAAATTCCTTTGTTGGGATGGCACGTAGATCATGCCTTGATCCCCAGCATTGGCTTGAACTACTGGCTCATCTTGTGCAAGATTGCACTGCTGCGCTGTATGGCCTCGATATCCACAACATCCATATATTATCTCTTCCTTGCTATTCCCAACCAAAGTTGCTAATTGAGGCACCACTGCAGTTAATTTTTCTACATTGGCAGTGAGCTGATTCATCTTTTCTTCATTAGTATTATCCACCAATCTTACTTCAGCTGGCCTCTTGGCCAAACGGACGAGTTCTGCGAACTCTGCTCTAGACTCAATCATGTCTTCAATCACTTTCGTGGCAGATGTCATCGTATTATTCTGAAAAGCTCCTCTGCTTGCCAAATCCATCAAGTTCCTCTCCTCGCTAGTTATACCATGGTAAAAATATTGGATTAACTGGGCAGGCTTGTATTTATAGTTGGGACAGCTTTCCACCAACTCATTGAACCGAAGCCAATAGTTGCTCAAGGATTCATCATAGTCTTGATGAATGCTGCTTATCTCCTTCATCACTGCATTCATCTTAGTTGATGAAAATACTTCTTTAGGCAGATTCCCTTCATCTGTCCGCACTCATTAATCAAATTTGGAGGCAAGGATGCGAACCATCTGTATACCTGCCTTGTAAGCACATACGGGAAAGCCACCAACTTGAGTTGCTCGAGTGTAGCTCCCGTTGGAATTCTCCCCACATCATAGTTGCGAATGTATTCTTCCAAAAAATGGTGGGAATCTTCTCCTCTGTTCCCATGAAATTTGGACATAGAATTTAGCCATCCAAGTTTCAGGGGAAATCCATTAGCCAAGTTAGGCTTCAGAATTGCCGACAGTTTATCGGTAGTCTCATGACTACCTAGCTCTTCAATATCGGCTTAGCTGTAGGGACTGCTGCCTCTCTTCTTCTCTTTCCTCCCTGTCCGCCATTCTGTTAGTTGCTGAATCAGGAATGATTGACCTAGTACTAGAGGAATTGTCCGCTTGTTCAAGCGGTCCTTTGACAGAGTTCAAATCAGCTTGATCTACCAACTTACGTTCCCGTGCTTCCTTAGTAAGTCGCCGAGCAATCTTCTCGATCTCGAGATCACTTAGTAAAACTAGTTTCGAAGACCTGCTCATACACTGCACAGAAACACACCAATGCACATTAATAGGAAAAAGAAATGAAAAATTGGAAACCATCCCCGGCAATGCCGCCATTTTGGCAGAGCTGTCGTGTACCTCTGTAAACACAGTAATTATATTGCTTTTAACCTATAATCAAAGAATTAAATAAATCTAATACAATGGAAGTAAGGATTGATCCACAAGGACAGATATTCTTAATTTCTTTTTATCTATTAATGCTTTAGTAACTATTTTTGACGAGTCATCACCTTTGTGTCCTTTAAGAGACCTTTAGTTTGTCACGAACACTTAAGAGAAACAGAAATAACAATTAACTTGTATAAACTATAAAAAGTATTCTAGTATTATGTAATCCACCTTCATCACATGCATGCAATCATGAACACTTAAGTTGTCTAATTATCTTATACCGGTTAGTTATAGATTACCGAGAGCACCTGCTAGTCATAACCCAATTTCTCCTTAACATTTTGGTAATCTCCGCGAGTCCCCGCTAGTCAAGAAAAAGTTTCTCCTTAATTAGTTGTCTTGCTTTGATCTTGTGAATTATAAACATTAAGGAAAAGTTTCAAACGAAAGTCGGAGGAAATCATTATTATTATTTTTTCAACTGAAAACATGGAAGCAGCATACGCGGACGTACCCCCATTACTCCATAACTGCCAATTCAGTTGAAAAAATAATAATAATGATTTCCTCCGACTTTTGTTTGAAACTTTTCCGCCAATAATGGGATAGAGCGGAGGCTATAATTAATACATAAGCACATGGCCGGTTTGCCCAACTGCTCTTTTGCCAACCAAAATTCATGAGCATAAGTCTTCAATTTCACAGGAGAAAAGTTGAAAATCAAAATAGTACAGCTTAAATGGCTTCTATTTTCCAAACTCTTCTCTGCTTCTTCACAATTTTATGCAGATTTTGCTTCATCAGTTGCCCCACGGTCATAGATGACCTTAACAATCTGAAACCTTCGCCAGACTTCAACAAAACAATCACAAACAATTGCATCAATAACCCTTCCCTCAGATACTGCAATGCCACACCTTTTGATCTCTTAGAAATTTTTCAATCCACCATTGTTGCAAGCCATTTGTGCAACGTTTCTGGAGGTCCAAATTGTGTCGAATCGTTCCCGAAGATAGATCTTCATAACAAACCAAAAATTGCACCTTTGTATCTGTCTTTTGATTTTTTTCTGGAAGTATTGTCCTTTAACCATCTTGTCCATTGATGTATCCAACAATTCCTTACAAGGAAAATTCCCATCTCAAGTTTTTTACTGTTCACAAATCCATGAACTTAACTTGAGCAACAATTCCTTTTAGGGGGATCTCCCCATTGAAAACTTCTCTTCCCTCCCAAATCTCACGTTTCTGAATTTATCCTACATTCAGTTCTGGGGAAGTGGAAAAGTGAATTCTGACTTCTTTAAATGGTTTAATTATTCTGGTTTCATCCATTCTGGCATTTGGGTGAATAATAGAGAATTTGGGCTCAAAATTGTCTTAATTCTGGTTGTCTTTCCAATATTGGTTCTTGCTTTGGTCTCTTTTTTGTGCTAGTTGTGTTTGATATTACCAGATTATATACCATGTTCCTCCCAAAGGAGATTTAAGTTCATGCCATTAATGCTAAAGGTAGCAACAAATGGATTTTCAAAGAAGAATTTGGTGGCCAAGAGCTCCTCCCTAGATGTGTACCATGGAAAGTTGAGAGATGGAACTGAAGTGAGGATTGAAGCGTACAAAGAAAGCCTTGAAAGCGAAGACCGAAAAATGTTTGATGCGGGATGTAGTGTTCTTACACGCCTAAGCCACAGAAACTTAGTTGGGGTGTTTGGATGGTGTGACAATCCAAAGTTAAGAGCCATTGTCAGCAAATGGAAAGATGGAGAGAACAATGTTGAGGCGTGGTTGGCGAATTCTCTGCCTTCATGGAAGCACAAAGTGAGAGTGATCATTGGGATCCTTCAAGGAGTGTGCTATGTTTATGATGAATGTCCTCAAGTTGAGCGTGATCTCAAAACAAGGAACATTTTCTTGAAAGAGAATGGAGAACCCTTGATTTCAAGGTTTAAAGTTAATGATGAAAACAACACATCAAAGAGTAAGTCCATATATCCTTAATATGTTTTCCCATTTTCATTCTTAATTTATTAAAAACATGACTCTTTTAATGAAATCAGAGGGAATATATGCATAGTAATATCTAATGTGATATCATTTTGATTTGCTCATCTCAGAAGTTGACAAGTTTGGGGTGTTTATATTGGAGATGGTTTCAAATAGGAGACCTTTGGAAGACTTTGAGAGCGGCGACGTCAGTTTCGTTCGCTGGACAAGGTTGCATTTGCCTCATGAACTGCAGAAAGTGATTGATGAAAGAATGAAGAAAACAGAAGCTGTTACCAAACAGGCCAGAGAGCTGATTCAATTGGGGTTGTTGTGTACTGATCTATCAGGTGTTCGTGAGCAACCAGGGTGGGATCAGATTTCCTATGCTTTGTCCAAATATTCTTACATGGTTTTGGAACCATCCACTTATAAAAGAACATTGCATCGTTCTGAGGAAAGGAGTAAAGGGAAACGGAAACTGGTGCAGCAACGGGATGACACTACTGATGATCATCATGATGAAGTGGAGATGAATTTGCATGTACCACGTAGAAATGTGACTTTTCATTACATGATTAATTTTATAATTTTTTTTTTTTGGGATGTAATTTATTCTCTGTAGTCTCTGCTACATTGACTAGCTCGGAAGTTTATTACTTAATGTCTTCAAACTAAGTAATTTGATATTTTTATTACTTCAAGTATGATGGTCTTTTTCTTTCTTTTTTCCCTAAGAAATAGCCTCTTATCCAGATTGTTAAAATGGAGAAAAAATATAGCATAATGACTCTTGCCTCTTATAGGAAAAAACCAGTTACGTACAAGACCCTGTGTATAGAGCAGTGAATGCAACAAACTCGCACAAACTGCAAAGAAAGGTGCCATCCGCTGGCCTCTGGCCCAAAGCATCCCCCACGGCCAATTTACACAAATTTAAAACTTTTGAACCAATTAACATTCCAATTCAAGCATAATACTATCTTTGGGGCTTCTTTCATATTCTTCTCCCCTCTCCCCCTTTTTTAAGCAGCCAATATATTTATAGGCTGCTGTTAGAGTCAGAGTAGTTTATAGCATCTAGAACAATAATTTCCTACCCTTTAATGACTCAAACCCAGTAAATTAATATTATTGGCATATCATTTTCCTAATTTAATATACAAAACAATATCCTTACTTTTTGTCTACATGTCTCTTCGAAACAACTGAATTCCTAAATTCTCTAAACTTTGCAACGCCGTGACCATGTTACATCTAAACAAGAAGAATCACTTTGATTGAGCAATCAAAAACTTCTACCTGCATAGGGTTGCCAAACTTCCATTCAGAGTAGAGAAATGAGTAATCAAGCTCCAAACTTCTTCAAAGAATTCCAGTAAGAATCTGATCCATGCACCACCACTTCCATTCTAGTTCTGCCATGGTCAACAGCAGTTAGTGGCGGATTTAGAAAGTTATATCTCGGGAGACCAATGTATATATAAATTTATAAAAAAAATCATACTATGATTCAAATAAATTTGTTTTTAGAGAGAGTTTCTTAGAACGATTTTTTCTAGGAAACTTTGTAGAAAGAAAAAAAAAGTGTAATCATTATGGTATTTTTTAAAATTATGTGAATGTTTAGAAGAAATTTTACAAAGTGAAACTATTTGGATATATAATTTTTTTAATGAAAAAAGTGAATGTTGTTCTAAAAAGAAACTAAAACAAACCAAGGTCTAAACTCAAAACTATAAAGGAGATCAAAATTTAAATCCCTAATTTTACTAATTTAAGTTTTAATTAGATAAGTTGCATAATTGGTGAAAGCTTACCTTGTACTAATCGATGTCTCTTGTAGGAAATGGCTTTCAATAACACCGGAAGTATCTATCCAGATGACACCCAAGCTAAGGGAGTCAGCTTTAGGACCATCCCCGATGGAGCCCAAGAACATTGGTCCCTGACATGCAACCAATTGACCGCCAGGAAGGTAGGAGCAGTGGTTCATTACCCCAACTGAGTAGTGCAACATGTGATTAAGGAAAGGAACGCACTCAGGGAGCGAGTGGGTGCTCTCGAGGCACACCTAGCCCATCGCGACAACATTTTGGGAACATTCCAGTTGTTAGGTAAGATGATGGGAACCTTTAACTAGAGGGTCAAAGATCTAGAGAAAGTAATGGAAAATGAGACGTTAGATTATATACTGATAGTGCCGCTCCCAAACATAGATCCGTAGATACCGAAAGCCATGGATGAAGAAGAAGAAGAAGAAAAAGGAGAAGGCGAGTAGTCTTAGGACGAGAGTGTTAGGCGTGTTGTTTGCGCATTTCATATTGTTTGACTTTTTTTTTTTCGTAGTTGACAATGTTTGATTGAATTATTTCATTGGTTGCTTGATTGTTAGATTGCTAAACCAGGCCGGGTCTTGAGACCAGAGCCTCGGATTGATTGTTTGAATAAAGTGGGCATGGCGTTCCATCTTTAGATTGATTGATTGAATAAATGATTGATTCGTTATTGCTTACTGAGTGTCCATCATTGTTAATTACTTATCGTATACCTAGAAATGCATATGCCCTAAGTAGATTACTAGGAATGGAATAACTAGAATGGCTTGAAAACCCTAAACGAGGGAAACAAGGGTAGTCACCTTAGCTAAAACTGGTTCGAGGAAACCCTAGCTAATACCTACTCGACTTTGTAGATGAACTGAACTCGTCGTACCAGGCAAGCTTTTAGATCTGAAGAAGGAGAGGACCCTCTCTTGGCTACTGTCGGGACAATGGCCCAAATTCTGCAAGAGATGCATAGTCACCGAGATCGTCGATATGGCGATGATCACGCCATGACTGGCTTTCTGCAGTTTCACCTGCCTAGGTTTGACGGAGAGCCTGACATCGAGAAAGCTGAGAGTTGGTTAGAGAGTATTGAGAGAACCTTTAACCTACTAAAGTACAATGATGCGTGAAGGATAAACTTCGCTGTTTACCAACTAGACCGAGCTGCCTTGGACTGGTGACGAGTGAAGAATAAAAAATGGGAGACAGCCTTTACCCCACGGACTTGGGTGAATTGGGTTACGGCCTTTAGGGCCAAGTATTCCCCGCAAGTAGTGAGGGAGCACAAGGCACAGGAGTTCATGGCACTCCGACAAGGTACTAAGACCGTAGCCGAGTACGAGGCACAGTTTGCTAAACTGTCTAAGTACGCATCACAAGTGGTTGCAATGGAGGAGGATCGAAAGATGAAATTTCTATATTGACTGAAGCTAGAGATCTAGTCGACATTATCCACTGCGGATGTGCCCACTTATGATGATGCCATGGAGAATACTCAGTGAGTTGTGGATGCACAAGAACGTTTATGGTCATTCCACAACAGCAGGAACGAGAGGAGTCACCTGAAGCCTAGTGGGGGAGTCCACAAGGGTGGAAAGGATCAAAGGGATGCAAAGGATAAAGGAAAAACTAAAGTTACCTGTCAGCTCTACTAGAAGGGCGGTCATGTGGAGGCTGACTGCTGGAGGAAGGCCAATAAGTGTCTGCATTGCGGGAATGTGGATCATCACGTGAAGGATTGCCCAACTGCCAGAGCTAAGATTGGACCAAACCCAGCAAACCCCCGGCCAAACCCAGATGCTACAAGACGCGTGCCAGCTCGAGTATTTGCCTTAGAGCATCGTGAAGTGGGTCCAGACAACAACGTCGTGGAAGGTACACTTTCTATTTTGAATTTGCCTGCCAAAGTATTAGTAGACCCTGGATCTACCTAGTCATTCATTGCTTTGAGACCCACTCATTTAGGAGCCCCAGTTAAATTACCTTATATGCTCAAAGTTAGTAGCCCAATTTCGGATGTCACTCTGTGTACAGATTCTGTATACCAAAATTGCCCAATCGACGTCGTAGGTCAGAATCGACCTATCGACTTAGTAACGCTAGATCTTAGAGGGTACGACGCAATCCTTGGAATGGATTGGTTGGCCCAGAACCATGCTCTACTGAATTGTCGCGAGAAGATAGTGACTTTACAGGAACCCGATAAACCCGGAGTAGAATGGAGACTTAGACAAGGGAAGTCTTCGATCGCAATGATTTCCTGATTAAAGCCCCGAAAACTACTTTGGAAAGCAGCACAACGATTCTTGGGAGTAATGATTAACAAACCAAAGGATCAAGCGAAGATCGAGGATAGGGTCGTGGTAAAGGACTATGCGGATGTTTTCCCTGAAGAATTGACAACCCTACCGCCGGATCGAGAGATAGAGTTCACCATTAAGCTAATAACTGGAGCGGAACTCTATTCTCGTACCCCGTATCGAATGGTCCCAGCTGAACTAAGTAAGTTGAAGCAACAGCTCCAATACCTATTAGGACAAGGGTATATCAGACCTAGTTCCTCACCTGGGGTGCACCAGTTATATTCGTGAAGAAGAAGGATGGAACAATAAGGATGTGCATGGACTACCGAGGATTGAATAACCTGACCATCAAGAACAAGTACTAGTTACCTCTGATAGATGAGCTATTTAACCATTTACAAGAAACAATCGTATTTTCCAAGTTAGATTTATAGCAAGGATACTACCAATTATGTATCCAGTAAAAGGACATTCCTAAAACTACTTTCAACGCCGATATAGGCATCACGACAACAACTGTAAGAAACTAGTTGCCCTTTGGATTGACCAATGCACTGGCTGCATTTATGGACTTGATACACCGAGTGTTCCAGCCTTACCTAGACTCATTCATCATGATATTCATCGACGACATACTGCTTTATTCAAAAATGCAATAGGAGCACGAAGAATATTTAAGAAAAGTACTTCAGAAGTTGTGACAGCACAAGATGTACGCCAAATTCAGTAAGTGTGAATTTTGGCTAGACCAAGTTTAGTTCTTAGGACACGTGATCTCTAGGAATGAGATAGCAATAGACCTATCTAAGGTCGAGACAGTGATGAAGTGGAAGCGACCTGAGAACCCCACAGATATGAGAAGCTTCTTAGGCTTAGCAGGATACTACCGAAGGTTCATTCCTGGCTTCTCTACAATTGCCGGACCCATGACAAAGCTTACCCAGAAGTTGGCAAAGTTAGAATGAAGTGAGAAAGTCGAGAAAGCGTTCCAAGAGCTGAAGAAGAGGCTCATTACCACACCAATATTAGTGTTGCCAGAAGGGAAGAAGGATTTTGTATTGTACACCGATGCATCCAAGGAAGGACTCGGTTGTGTATTGATGCAAAGAGGTAGAGTAGTGGCTTATGTATCGCGAAAGTTGAAGGTGCATGAACAGAATTACCCGACCCATGACCTAGAACTAGAAGTTGTGATCTTCACTTTGAAGAAGTGGAGACACTACTTGTATGAAGTGACATTCGAAGTGTTATCAAACCGTAAGAACTTGAGGTACCTGTTCTCACAGAAGGAGCTGAACTTGAGACAGAGGAAATGGAGGGAATTCTTGCAGGATTATGACTACATGATAAACTATCACCCCAGAAAGGCAAATGTTGTAGCTGACTCACTTAGCAGAAAAGCCCAGTTAGCCCGATTAGTAGTGCACGCGAACATAATTGCGAAACCTGAATTACCCGCTCGTATAAAGTTGGCCCAAGCAGAGGACCCAACTTTGAGCCACCGGATAGAACTTGCTCATAAGGAAGAGCACCCAGACTATCAGATAGGAGTAGATGGAGCTCTTAGGTACAGAGGACATTTGTACGTACCTCGAAACGATGAGCTCAAGAAGGAGATCATGGAGGAAGCGCATAAGTCCCGATATAGTGTACATCCCAGACAGACCAAGATGTACAAGGGCTTACAAGACCGTTATTATTGGGACAACATGAAGAGAGAAGTTGCCCAATTTGTATCGCCGAGTTTGACCTGCCAGCAAGTTAAAGCTGAGCACCAAAGACCGTCCGGATTGTTAAAACTGCTCGAGATTCCCGAGTGGAAATGGGAACACAGCATAATGGATTTCATAACCAGATTTTCGCGATCGCAAAAGAACCATGACGCAGTGTGGGTCATAGTGGATCGAGTCACCAAGACTGCGCATTTTCTGCCAATCAACGTAAGGTATTCGTTGGAGAAACTGACCCAGTTATACATCCAAGAAATAGTGAGACTGCACGGGATACCCGTGAGTATTACCTCGGATAGAGATTCTAGGTTTACATCCCGATTGTGGCAGTAGTTGTAGAAGGCAATGGGCATCCAACTGAACTTCAGTACTGCAGCACACCCTCAGACCGATGGACAGTCAGAGCGAACTATACAAATTCTCGAAGTTATGCTTAGAGCTTGTTCCATGAACTTTGGAGAAGCATGGGATAGTTACTTACCATTGATAGAATTCGCCTACAACAATAGTTACCAAGCTTCCATAGAGATGGCACCTTATGAAGCTTTGTATGGCCGAAAGTGTAGATCTCCAATATATTGGGATAAAGTTGGTGAACGTAAGATTACGCCACCCAACCTCGTACCGTTATTAGATGAAGCTTTCAATGGAGTTAAGCTGATCCGAT
Organism: Leptodermis oblonga; assembly: GCA_016801395.1. NCBI lineage: Eukaryota > Viridiplantae > Streptophyta > Magnoliopsida > Gentianales > Rubiaceae > Leptodermis > Leptodermis oblonga. Next base: position 21,932,018 of record CM028756.1, on the reverse strand, counting down.
AGAGATTAGTTATTGCCCAGAGCTGACAAAAGAGTTACGCGGACCAAGGAGGAAGGAGTTGACTTTCGAAGAAGGTGAGAGAGTATTCTTGAAAGTAACCCCATATACCCATATAGTGAAGAAAGGGAAGAAAGGAAAATTGAGCCCTAAATTCGTAGGACCTTTTCCGATCATTAAGCGAGTGGGCGAGGTAGCCTACAAATTTGATTTACCCGCATTTATGGGAAAGATGCACCCTGTTTCCATGCTTAGGAAATACTTGCCTAACCCGAAGCATGTAGTCCAGTTAGATGACCTGGAAGTGGATGAGCGAATAAAGTATGAGGAGAACCCGATTCGGATCTTAGATCGACAGACTAAGAAATTGAGAACCAAAGAGATCACTTTGGTCAAAGTGCTAGGGAAGCACCATGGTTTAGAAGAAACCACTTGGGAACCCGAGGTCGAAATGCAAGAGAAGTACTCGCATTTATTCACGAAATAGGCAAAGGAATCCCGAGACAGATTCCATTAAGTGAGGGAGAATGTGAGGACCTAGAATTTTGGATTAGAACCCGAGACCTTTTAAGGGGTAAAATAGACATTTTGCTTGCCTTAATTTTTAATCATGAATTCGAATTTCATAAATTACTAATTGATCGATTTATTCTTAAATTAAATGCTTAATTGATTGATTGAATTGCTCGATTGAATAATTGATTGATTGAATTGCTCGATTTATTAATTGATTGATTGCTTGATTGATTGACCAATTGATGGCATAAATTGATTGATTGACAGTAAAATAAGTATAAAAGATGACAAAAAAATAGAGATAAATTGGAGAAGGAAAAATCGTCTATAGCATAAGGAAAGGATCTTGAAATTTGGAAATTAGAAATCATGAGCAATCCAAAAGAAGGAAATTTTATAGATTAGCAATTACCTAAATTAAGGAGATTCTAGAATTACCTTAAACCTAGAGGTTGCCTATATATACAACCTTAAGTTCATGAATTAAAAGTTTGAACTCTTGAATAAAAGAAGAAGAATTCGAGAGAGAGGGAGAGAGCGCCGCCACCGAGAAGCCTCCATCGCCGCCGTGCTGATGCCATAGTTCCTCTTCCTTGTCCTTTGAAGATCGTAGTTCGTGGTAATCTTAGGACCTCACAGTGAGTTTTAAATATAGGATTGAAACAAGAATCTATAATTAAGAAGCATGCTAAAAGGCTATATTTGTATGAAATCTTGAAGAAACAAGTAATTAGATTTTCATGTAATGAATCCATAGAGATTATGTTCTTAGGATTTTAATGTCTTTCTTGAATATTAATTGAACTAGGATTGATGCCTCTAGTAAATAATTGGGATATAGTGATTTAATGGAAAGGACAAAATTGGAGATTATGCATGTTTATGAACCATGTTTGATGCTTAGTTTGATATAAGATTTAATGGAATTAAAGTGATTCTTTATATGAAATTAAGGTTCATAATCAGAGCACGTATGTTAATCTTTAGATCTATGCTTTTAGATTGGTTCAAAGCGATTTGAGGACACCTTAAAAGTATACCCGAATAAGGTATCTAGAACAAGAAGTTGCCGGAAAACTTTAGTGTAATTTTTACCTAGAATTTCAAAAATCAAGCCTAGCCTAATTTTGAAAATTGCCTTATTGCCTAGAAGTTTACCTTATTCTAGAATGACCCCAAAAGTACCTAATAATACTAGATTCATAAGGCTTGACCTTATGAGAATTGACCTCATTCTTGAAATTGACCATAAGACCCATACTTGACCTTATTTTCTAATGTTGACCTTGGGAATTGACCATTGACCTTGACCTTTGACTATTGACCTTGACCATTGACAATTAAACTTGACCTTGACAATTGACCTTGACCTTTGACCAAAAGTCAAAGTCAACCCTAGTCGGTCAACCCTAGTTGACCGTAAAGTCAAACCAAGAGAAATGTAAAGTCAAATTTAAAGTTAAAACATAGTTGACTTATATTAGAACGCTCGTAATGCAGGAGTTGACTGTTAACCAATAAGCAAACCCGTCAATTGTTGACCACTCACGCTTTAAGAAATGTGAGGGATTTACTCGATATTTTTGCAAAGGTTTAATTGAACTATATATAGTATGCATGAACTATAAACTTGATTGATCGGCTAAACTAAGAGGTTGCCCACACCTCACTCGCATGTAATTGGAATTGAATTGCTACATATGAGATATATGCCATGATCGATTGCTTGACTTGCTATACATGAGATGTATGCTTAGAATTTCTTACTTGCTTAATATGAGTACAAGCATGTAAGCCTATTGATTGATGAATGATCGCATGAATTGTATTGATTGAGAGCATGATTGATTGTACACTATAGAGAAGAATGATGTACTTTTAGGTGTAAATAGAAGATACATAATACCTATGCCATAACTAGGTTATTGCATTGCATATTGCCATGTTTCAGAATCATAAAAGCATGCTAGAGATGTCATTTTTGCATGATAAGAGAAAAGGTATGACACCTTAAACCATATAAGATACTGTGCGCATCTAGTCTTAATTGATCGATTGTAATCGCCCGCATATATTGTTGTGCTCGGTGAGGCCGCATTGCAGTTAGTTGACGCCTCCCTAAAGGGGAAACTAAGGGTTGCAAGTATACAACCAGGGATCCAAAACCCTTGCTGCAGGGCACTCCGGCTACTGCTAGTACTGTCGCCGCTTGGGTATTGAGGTATTTGATCAAACTACCACTTATCGCTAGATCGTATTCCTGATTATCGCCTGAGCTTTAGATGAGAAAGCTACAAAGAAATCAAATAGATTGAATACCTACAGGTGAATTGATATATTGATTGTTGCATATGGTTAAGAGGATTCCATGTTGCCATATGTATCTCTGCTACATGAATATAGAGATGATTGATTGATTGCTTCCGCATTAACACATGAATTAGGCTATGAATATTGATGCAGAAACTGTAATGCCATGTCTATATGATCGCTTTAATATTGAGACATTTTTGTCTAAGTACCACGGTGGGAATTTTATATAGAAACCGAGGTCTCTCACTAAGCTTAGTGAAGCCTGCCCCTTTCATAAACATATTTTTGCAGGTGCTTAATTAGGTATGGTTGTTCGTTAGATGTGAGGCCGACGTTCACTGCAGCAATGCTGAGCGTTTATTTTGTAATAAGTAGGCCTAGACAATGATTGTTTGGATTAAGGGATAATTTGGTCGTTAACCGTCTCGAATAATGTTTTAGCTTCCGCATTAGATAAGTTGCTTTAAGAACTATTGATTGAATTGTTTTCAGATAAAGGTAATATTATATTTTTTTTCCTAATATCTATATCGACTTGTTGGGCGCGAGCCTTGAATGACGTTGTCCCCAATCCTGCCCGGACTCCCTCGCAGGAACGGCTCCGTATTGATATGTCATTAGAAACTTTTCCAATATAGTTAAATGGAAAATGTTTTCTGACGTTAGAGAAACGATTAATCAATTACTTCAATCATAACCATGCTAAGAGTAAAGAACCACTATGTGGTTTATCTTGAGACTTCTTTAGAAAGGTACGTATTAATACCCAATCGAAAGATTGTTACGTAAACAGCGAGGCAGCAGAAAGCTTATAAGCATAAATACCCAACTCAATATCTTCAGTTGGCAGTTGTAAGTTTCGCTCTTAAGAAATAGGGATATTACCCTTATAAAGTAACCTTTGAGATTTTATTGATCTTAGAAATCTCACATATCTATTACCCCAGAAATACTAAAGTCTACGACCAAGATGATAAGTTAAGTTTTAAAGAAGAGGATGACTATCATACTAACCGCCTTGGAAAAAAAAATTAGATGAGGTTAAGGATTAAGATCAACCTAAAAGTCACCCTTAGTTTATACTTAGTCTGATATGTAACTAAAGGAGAATTTCGATGACGAAATTTTCCAAAGGGGAAAGGATGTGAGACCCCATAAAATTTTAGTACTTAAATTCACCTCAGAAATATATCGAGGTATTTAAAAATATTTTTATGAACATTTATTAAAATATAGGAATCTATTTTAAAAGAATTATAGTCTAAAATTATTTCTTTAGAAAGATTTTAAAACTCCTTGAATAGTTTATTTCAAAAAGCATTTCTTTATTTCAATTTCAAATCTTTATCGTTGTGAATTAATTTGATAACTTTGATTCTTAATTTAATGACATATAGGAATTGTATGATTTAGAATTCTATGGAATCTTCGGAAATAGGAATTAGAAAATAAGAAATTTAGAAAAAAAAATGAACAATAGTGAAAAAATGGGTGAATCGGTTTTACCCAGTCCCGAATCGGGTAAAACCGATTGCACCGCTTTAAACAGTAAAATTATAAGTTTCTAACCGCCTACGAGCGGTTTTACCCGTTTGGAAAAAGGGAAAACCGATTGGACAATCGGTTTTATCCGTTTCCCAATTAGGTAAAACTGATTGGGAGAAGATAAGATTTGTGGCCAATTGGTTTTAATAGATTTACAATGGTAAAACCGATTGGAATGGATAGAATTTGGGATGAATTAGTTTTAACCAATTTACCAATCGGTATTACCGATTGAAAAAATAATAAAAAATTAATTACCGCCTCATGAATTAGTTTTACCTGATTCACAAGCGGGTAAAATCGATTCCAATCGGTAATACCGATTACCCAATTGGCTAAAACCGATTCCCTGTCAGAATTAAAAATATATATATACTTGCAACCCAAGCTCCGAGTCTAGGGGTCTTCCAACCCCTAGACCCTTGTCTTATACTGTATTTAAGGCCTATAAATACCCCCTAACACCATTCCAAACCTCCATTTCTACAAATAAAACCTCCAAAAGTGGAGAGAATTCTCAAAGTTTAGAAAATAGGAAGAAAGGTAGGAAGAAGAAGAAGAAGAAGCAAGACTTTGACGTAGGAACTCCGTTCTAATCCAAAAGAAGTCAGTTAAGGAGCTTGAGGAATCAAAGAGGTAAGAAATTCTACGTTAGAAAATGCAATCATAATGCAAAAATTTAGATTTCTAGAGTTTATAAGGTTTTCTTGAAGTTTAATTTGTTCTTAAAATTTTGAACGTTAGAAAAATATTTTGAAATATTGAACATGTTCTAGGAGTGTTTTAGAAATGGTTTTTGGCAAAAAGAATCGAAGAAAAACGAGTTTAGACACACTTTTGTTGGAAAACCCGAAGCTAGGTGAAGAACACAAAATCTAGACCCGAATTGGTTTTGACCGATTCAGAATCGGGTAAAACCAATTCAAGCTCGGGACCCAATCGGTTCTACCCGTTTGGAAACAGGAAAAACCGATTGGTAAAATGGTTTTATCAATTTTGGAATTTGAAAATTTATCAGGGACTATTTTGCAAATACTGGACCAATTTTAGCCGATTGGGAATCGAGAAAAACCGATCAAGAGTTTTCTGGAAATTTTGAACTGCTTTTGCCCGATTTACCCTCGGTAAAACCGATCCGAAAGAATGAAATTGATTTTTCCGCAATTTTGATTTCTTTTAGTTATTTTGTTATAAATACTTTTATAAATTCTTGTTAAAGTTATTTTAAACAAGTATTTTAAGGATTTTACACCTTCATTTTCTTAGGTATTGATTTTTATAAGTTTTGTCCAATTTTGGACTATACAAAATAAAGTAGAAATAATGTTTAAAGATTCTTTAAATTTTAGTTTTACGGCATAATGTTCATATTTTTTTTAAGTTATAATTATTACATTTTCGTAGCTCTTTTCAAGTTAAATAATTTCTAAAATACTTATTTTCTAGATATATAGTTTTTATAGAAAAATAGGTAAATTACCGTTATGCCCTTATTTAGTTAGAATTCCAGAATATGTTAGAAATTAGAAAATCTATTAGTTATAAATAGTACTGAATTGCCAGAAACTGAAATAAATGTAGATCTGTTAGATAGTTAGTACTTGAGCGTGTATCTTCGGACTGATGTGAGTTTATCACTGAAAATGGATACCGTTTTAATGCAATTAATAATTGGATATACATCGAACTGTACTGGGTGACATGTTTTAAATGCTTTCGAAAAATGTTTCAAATGCATTTTGATTTTAAATTACCAGTTGTGTTTACTTACAGGCTGGAATGCATATATATGTGTGAGGATTCAGACGTGCTTTCTTTGTACAGTGAAACTATTACATGTTCATGAGTTGAGTCTGGATCCATTATATGATATACGGTTGATTCTATGAGCTGGTGTTGGGCCTGGTCGTTTGAATCATTCACCTTCATAATCTCAAGATTATCATTTCTATCTCAAGTATGGCAGTATGGAGAATATGGTACCTATATATGCATGATTTTGATAATTCAGCGAGGTGAGCTGGTTTTCGTTCATCGTATATGTACACATTAGCGAATGCCCCTCATCCTCTTTATGTATGCTGAGATGAGTTGGCCATCGTTGAGCATACCTATACACGCTAGCGATCGCCGGCCATCGTTGAGCGTACTTATTCTCCAGATGAACTGGTTAGTTCATTTATTGTTCATATAGATCGCTAAACGACTGCCCTTCATTCTCCTTATATGTTCTTTGAATCTTGCATGAGTCATGAATGCTATTTGTTAGGATATGCTTGAATTGTATGCATGGGTAATGTTTGCAACTCGGTAAATGTTTGCGAAAATGGTGGACTCTCACTGGGCAAGGGCTCATTCCATTTTCCTATTTTCTGTTTTAAAATTTTATTACAGATCTTTGATACGAAAATGATTATGCTCACTAAGATCACCCAAAGTTTGGAAATTTTGGATACGGCTAGAAGACGGGATTGGTTAGAGTTGGGCTCATACTCTGATAACTCATGTAAGTTTTACTTTACTATAATAAATGAAAAAAATTTTATTATTATCATGTTCTGCTAGTTCTGAGTCCTGGTGAGAACCAGACAGGCATCCAGTGAAGCCAACCCCTTGTATGCGGGGTGGTGAATCTGGGGAGTCACACCTGTGAAGTTTGGAGGCAGTGTTTGGCCTTGCTGCAATTCAAAATGGGGCGTCTTTTGAATTGTGGGTTAGTGGTTTCTTTTTTCATCTCTTGTACGGACTTTCCAAATGCCCTACAGACCCTAGTACCTGTGGTTTTGGTATGGGTCATTTGGAAAGCGTTTAACAGGGCTTTATATGACATAGTGGTCTTAGGCTCGGAAGTAGTGACTAAGGAGTTTAGGTGCACTTTGTATGAGTTGGTGAATCTATGGCCTCTGGATAGGTCCCCGCCTTACTCATTCTTGTTTGAGAACGGAATAATTCTTAAGTGGGCATATAGGAAGAGGAAGGTTCCCAGATAGTAGCTTGGCATCCACCCCCCATGGGGGTTTTCAAATTGAATGTGGATGGATATTCTTGAGGCAACCGTGGTCCTACAGGGGGAGGGGGGGGGGGGGTTTGCCGTCAGGGATTCCACAGGTTATGTAGTTATGGCTGCCTCACTCTCTTTGGGAACACTGACTAGTTTCTAAGCTGAGGTAGCAGCACTGTATTTTGGTTTGTTGGCATGCAAGGACCAGTTATACACTTCTATTCAGGTTGAGACAGATTCCAGATCCTTGTTGGATACTCTTCAGAGAGGGGTTTGGTCCTAGAGAGCTTCGCTAGTATTAGGAGGGCGACGGGTTTACGGCCTTTTTTTTGGACAGTTCAGTTTTGTGCATATCTACAAGAAAGCGAATGCGGTAGCGGATTTTTTGGCTGGAAATGGTAGTCTTCAGCATCATACACGTACTTTTAGTCACTCTTCCTTGCCGCCATTGGCAAGGGGTCTAGTGAGTTTGGATGCTCGCTCTTTCCCTTATATTAGGAGATAGACATGCTTTGTTTGGTTTAGAATACCTACTATGTCTATTTTGCATATGCTTTTTTGCTTTTTGTATCACTCGGTTACGGTTCTTTATATCCCCATAGGGTTTATTTTCACAGGCGTTTTTTTGCTTTCCTTTTTATAAAAGGTCACCAAGCCCCCCAACCACTAAATCGGTTGTTTTTAAAATTTTAAAAAAATGTTTACTTAGTAATGCTTTAATGGTGAGACTTCACTGAGCTTTGAAGCTCACCCCATTAGACGTTTTGCATGTTACAGGTGTTAGGGGGGACATTGTGAAAAGCATGACGATTATAAGAGGAAGTTTTGTATAGGTATCTAATGTGAAGTTAGCGATTGGAACCATTGTAATAGTTGTTGATAAAACGTTTGTAATTTGCAAAACTAGTGAAATGGAAGACCTCATTTGTATTTAGAGTATTAATGTATTATAATTGGTCATTGTTTTGTGTATCGTCATTGACTCCTGGGGCGAGCCACCTGGTCAGGTTTCCCGCCCAAACAGGGAGGTTGGACTCAGGGTGTCACACAAATACCTCCATGTGGTTTGATTTTGTTATGGTTAAGAACGAATACAAACTTTATTCGATAAAGTTCATGATCGACTTGGTAAAGGTTCAATTTGAGCATATTTACCCAATAAATAAATGAACATGAACATCAATTAAAAGAAACTAAAAGGGGAAAACTGCATTTTTTTGTACCAAAAGTTTAATCTCTTTAGACTTATGGTACCAAATGTTTGTCCAGTTCCAAACTTTTGTTTTATGTTTCAAAAAATGGCATTTTTGGTACCAAAAGTTTGGTATCTAATGTACTCATTAAAAATGACGATACGCAAAAATTTTTAATCCCTAAAAAAATTAGACAAAAATGCGAACGCTTCCACAGCTCTGGATATGCCAACAAAAAATCCATAAACTTTCTATCCTATTGAACGAACCAACAACAACACATTATTGATTTCAACCCAAACCTTTTCATTTCAAACCTATCAATCAACCAATTAAGTTCATCATAATTTCAATCATTCGTTGTACACTTAACTGCCATTTTTGGTATGAGAAGAATCTCATTCCAATGTTGGAATTCGTCCAACAAGTCACTAGTTTTGCTTCCCTCCCATCCTTTATCACCCGCTGCAAATCGGGAGACTGATTATTTTCTATGGTGAAGATGAATCGGCCCATCGCATTTTTGTACAATTTCTTAGGGAGTAACAAGTTTCACGAAATCGGGAGACTGATTATTTGCTATGGTGAAGATGAACTGGCCCATCGCAATTTTGTACAATTTCTTAGGGAGTAACAAGTTTCATGTCATCTGTTTTAATAGGTAGAATATTGGAAAATTAATTTTGAGGCCACACATGAATATGAAATTCCAAAAGACTCCCAAAATATTATTGAATATTGGTTTGACAATTTAAAACGGCTAACAGCCTGTTTCGGAACTAAATGTTTCACAAAATATAAGCATAGAGTGTAACAAAAATGTAACTTTTCCAAACATTGGACAAAGTTTTGTAACTGGACAAATATTTGGTACAAAAAATGCAATTTTTTCCAATCATAAAGAATAATTTTGTAACTGAACAAACATTTAGTTCCAAAAGTAGAGGCCAAGCTTTAGGTATCATAAATGGAATAGCGAATTACATTTACATCCCTGAACTTTGGGTATAACTATAAGTTTATTCCTACTGTTTTGAAAAATACAGATAACTCATTGCACTTAACAGATGGCAAAGCAAGACCGGAAAATATGCAATAGACCGAAAAACTAAAAAATATTCACGGAAGGTATTTAAAAAAAAAAAAAGAAGAAGAAAACAAAACAAGAAGTAGTTACCTGTAGTTTGTTGATTTTGACTTTGCCATGTGGTGAGTCCAATGAGATCTTTGTATTTTTCAAAACAGTAAGGATGAATTTGTAGTTATACTCAAAGTTCAAGGATGTAAAATTCGCCCAAAAATGCAATTGCTCCAAACTAAAAGTGTAAAAGATCCAAACATGAGAGACCAGTAGGCAATTGTTACCCCTCTCTTATTTATCAAACTTGAGAAAATTGCACTTTTAATCTCTCTTCTTTATTCTTATTACACATTTAATCTCTTTTCTATACAAACTCACACTTTTGGTCACTCTTTCACATTTTTGTATTTTTGGTCCCTTATCTGCAACAAACTGGTTGACATATGAAGTCATCGGATTTGAACCGTTGTGAAAAACTTATAAATTGGCCTAATAATTCCAAATGTGAAAGAAAATGAATCAAAAGTGCAAGTTCGTATAAAAAAAATACCAAAAGTGTAACAAGACTAAAGAACATAGACAAAAAGTATGATTTGCTCTAGCAAATTTCCCCAAAACAACGGTTCAAATTTCCCCCAAATCCACCATTGAACGAAAGGTACTTCCCCAATCTCAGTTCCCAGTACCCATCCTCCATGCTCCTCACCTCAGCTTCCAGCTCCTCACTCCACAGTCCACCTCTGCTGTCCTCAGTCCTAACTGTGTACGGCATATTCTCTGTCCTCCGTTCCTTCTTCTAGGGCAAACTCTCTGAAATTCCATGGCTAATTGCATTTTAGCTTTCTCCATCCTCAGCCTTGTCATCCCCGTTCTCCTTGTGTCCATAACCCTGAAGCCCACCTACTCAATCCCACTCCCTAGCATCCCCCAGTTTGATCTCGATCTTTTGCTGATTGGCGACGCGCAACCCATTAACTCAGCCTCATCCGTTCAGCTCACGGACCCAAAAGCTTCGTCAAGCTCTGGACTCCTCATTCGGAGCAAACCCTTTACGTTTCTTGTCTCAAATTCAAGCTCTACTAAAGAGCTCTCCTTTTCGACTGATTTCGTGTTCTCGATCTCACCCCACAATGGTGATGGCCTGGCCCTAGTAGTTGTTCCAGCTGATTTTCCGATTCGGTTCTCTCGGGATAGTTTTGGGCTTTCTCGGGAAAAGAGGTTCTTTGGGGTAGAATATGATACTTTTATGAATGTCGTTGTGGGTGATGAGAATGCCAATCATGTTGGGGTTGATATGGGTAGTCTTGATTCAGTGACGGTGGGCAATGTTTCGTTGATTAATTTGGTTTTGAGTAGTGGGATGAAGCTGCATTCTTGGGTTGATTACGAATCTAGTTCAAAGAGATTAGAGGTTAGGCTATGTGAGTTCGGTAGTCCCAGGCCTTACAATCCCTTGCTAGCATATGAAATCGATTTAGGGGAAATGTGGAAAGGGGAGGAAGTGTTGGTGGGATTGAGTTCTTCCAGTGGAAATTCAATGCAGAAGACCATTGTCTATTCATGGAAGTTCAATTTGAGGAGTGTTCCAAAATGGCTACATTCTGAGCCGCTGAATCCACAAGAGTTCTCTAGTAAACAGGGGGATGATAAAAAAGTGCCTCATAAAATGGTTGGGGTTTTGAGGATTGTTCCGATGGTTATTTTTGCTGCATTTGTTGTGCTCCTTTTGCGCCTGGTGCTTGCTAATATTGGTTCCCGGCTGGGAGTTGACCATGTGAAATGCTCTAAAAATCCCGGGGATTTTGGGTACAAAAAGGTCAATGTAGCTTTGGAGAGTGGATTAGATGATGCTGAGCATTAAGGAGTCCAATTTGTACTTGTATCTTTATATATTTTCATTGTTATTTCTTATGTTTGTAATGTAATGACCAGCTTGTAGTTTGACGAACAGAAACTGTTTCTTTTTTTGGAATGAGAAGGAACAAATGGCAATGACTTAGTTATGTTCTGAGTATTTGTGTGTTTCTTTCTACAATTTCAGCTGTTGAATATGTATTTGGTGGTTGCCTTCAATCGCTTTAATCATGGGAAGGGCTTTGATTCACTTTAGTCTGAGAATCAGTATTCAGAATGCCTTTGCTTATTGTCGTAATGTCATTGCATAAGGTGTGTCTCTCCTCCTCCTCCGCACACCACCGCCAAAAACTTCAAATCCAATTTCAAAATTTTTGGATTTCCTTCAAAACCCCTTCCCTCATCTTCTTCATCTCATCTTCACTCCAACCGCCCGCCTGCCACCCAGCGCCAAATTTAAATCGGGATCGGGCTTTGGGTTCTGGATCGGCCTTCAAGCTCTGGATCGGTCTGTGAGTTTTGGATTTGGATCTGGGGTTGGTTTGTCATGGTGGTGGTGGGTTGATGGGTTGTTGTTGTTGTTGCTTATTTGAGTTTGTGTTGGGAGAAAGAAGAGGAAGAATAGTGAAAAAGAAGTTCTTTGTATGGGTCTGAAAACCATTTTGAAAAAGTAAAGCAAGAAAACGCTGAAAGAAGAGGAAGAAAACGCACAATCAAGAGGAAGAAAGAGTAGAAAGAAGAGGAAGAACAGTGAAAAAGAAAACAAATAAAACGCAGAAGCAAAAAAAAAAAAGTATTGAAAACTGAAGCAAAAAATAAACAAGTTTTGAAAACCTTGTTTCTTTGTTTTGGGTTGGAAAACCAATTTATATAAAACTTGTTTTGAAAACAAGTTTCATTAGAAGTGGGCATGGTTTGGTCCAATTCGAAAATCGAACCGAATTCTAATTTATCGAATTCGAATAACCCAATTCGAATTCAGTATTCGAATTAGGTTTGATTTGAAACCGAATTCGAATTCTGAATTCGGTTTTCGAATTTGGTATCCAACCCGAAAATCGATTCGAAAATCGAATTAGGATATATGATTTATATATTTTTAATTTTATACTTTTCATTTTTTTAATTCCTCTGCCTCACTACATCTCTCTCCCCCCCCCCCTCCCCCCCTTCTTTTTCTTTCTTTTCTTTCTCCCTGCGAACCCACCTCTATTCCCTATTCTTCTCTTCATTATCTTTCTTTTTTTACTCTTCCTATTTCCTTCTCCTATCTCTCTTTCAGTTTCTTCTTTGAGCCATCAAGTTTTTGGGGGAAGGTTATGGTGATATTGATTATTGTTGTTGGATGGTAGAGGTTGTGGATTTGGGAAGGGGGGCGATGGTGCATTTGGAACTGGACGGTGCTTCTTCTCTTCATTATCTTTCTTTCTTTACTCATCATATTTCCTTCTCCCATTTCTCTTTCTTTTTCTTCAAAGCCTTACTGGGTTAAACTATTAATTCTGAAAACAATTTTGTGAATTTGGTTTCCACGGTCTAAACAGAATTCGAATTACGAATTCGATTTGGTTTCTTTAGTTTTAAAACGAATTAAGTTTGGTTTTCGAATTGGCCAAAAAAAATTAAAATTCGAGAAAACAGATTTTTTGGAAACCGATTCGTGCCCACCCCTATGAAGAACAGGCCCAAAGTAAAAGTTTTCGAAATTTGAGAGCCAATTAAAAACTTTTCTAAATTGGACGACGAAATTGAGAACAAGGCTCCCAAATATTTCATGGCTAAATGAACCATTTAGGGCGGGTTTGATAATGATGCTTAATTTCTCAATTCGTTTCCTTAATGTTACAATTATTTAACTAAGAGAGAATGACCTCAACTTATTTGATAACAAAAATGTTGACTAAGCACTTATTAGTACTAGTGGTGGCAGGTGCGGTGCTTCGGGACGGAAAAATACAGAGTATTGAAGCCTTGTAAAATAAATACAACAATGCCATTGACAATTTCTAGCAATTGCAGCAATTGAAAATCTATGAATGCAGTTTCTTCATTCACATTTAGAGTATTTTATACGGATTAGAATAGAAATAAACATATATTCAGCTGAGTTTATCTTTTTCCTTTTTTTTCTGTTTCAAAATTATATTGAGCTGAGCTGCTAAGTCTAATGCATTCATTCATACTGATCCAGTGCTGGAACTGAAGCTTCTTTAGAGCTTGGCAAGGGAGAAGAAGTCGACTGCAGTATGCTGAGCCGCAGAGCTATATCACGAAACAATGAAAATAAATAATTACAAGAAGTCAGGCCGTCAAGGGAAGATTTTAAGCAATGTTTAAGCAGGTGCAAGAACCATATCACCAATGGTAGCCAGCAAAAGAAAAAAAGAAAACATAGCTAGCTAGAAATTACCTTAGATATGTATAACGGGGCTGAGAAAACATAATATACTTAAGAGCAAAATAAATACACCAACTATCAATTAGCAACATAGAACAACAGAAGTCCAAGCAATCTCCAAAATTTGCAATCAATTTGAACAGAAACAGTGTCATCCATTGTTCTTAGAGCAAAAGGCGTAACCCAAACTCGCCACATAGATCAACACGTTGATCCCTTTCTTCCACAGACTATTACACCATTGCAAACAACAAAAAGGTTTATTATTCTGACATTTATGAGCCTTATCTGCATCCTCAAGCATTTTACATTTGAAAGCACGATTATGAACTGCGGTTAAAGGGGCAGCCTAACCTGACTACATCTCGATTCTTCAAAATTGCAGCCGATTCAAACAAGACAACATGAAGTCATGTCTCTAAAACCAATTATTACATTATATATAGATATAGCTAAATACACCATCTTATATAAACATAAATAAATTCACAAAAAAAGAACGGAAAATTATCATCTCTGGCATTTTCAAACTTACAGACATATAGTAAGGGCTGCTCTCCCAGGTGCAATGAAAATGGCTGTCAATTTTGTGCCCTTCTGCTGCTGTGGAATGTCAATAATTAGTTCTATTGTTTTTTCTTCCATTAGTGCATACCCATCCCAATCGAACAAATTTCTTCTCATAAGAACTATATATATATAACTAAAAAAGCCAAAAACTGAAATTGTCTAAATTAAGGAATACAAACTACTGACCTTTGGCTTTGAAAAGGGAGAGAAGATCATGGGCAGCAATGGCGTGTCAAAGGACAACAAAGCAGAGTTGGCTTCAGAGGACTGTTAGTGACAACCCTCTCCCTGCTGTTTCCAAAAACTAATTCAGTGATTGCGCTTGAAACCTGAAAGATTGAGATGGAGACTACGCATGAACCCAAGACTGAGAGTTCAGTAAATTGGAGATGTCGAAGGGTGAAGGAAACCGGCAGAGGAATACAAGGAGAGTCGGGAAAAGAGAGTAAGTCAGTGCATGAGCACTGAGAAATAGAGACATTCACACACAGGATGAAATGAAATTCAATGATCAAAGAATTAATTAATTTTAATCTTTTATTAAGGTAAAATCTAATGAACATATGATATGCTACCATTTTTGTTCTATAGCAGTTCCATAAATCTTGAATAGAAGGATTGTAGCAATGAACGACGAATAACAAACTTAAAAATTATAGTTTTGCACCACTACAATACCTTTTCAACAAATAGCAAAAAGTTTTCAACTCCGTCTAAAGAAAAAATTAATTCACCGAAAGAAATTCACTCAAAATTACCATTAGAAGCGGAAAATTGGCACCCCATAATTGGAATATTCGGTAGCTGATATCTTCAAGCCATGACACTGAATGTGTCTTGGGAGCCTTATTCAAAAACCATGGAATGGCAGAGAAGTAATCAATTTTGGTCCTGTTGTACCAAATTTCAAGGTCGACATCTCTCACCCTTGAGGGGGAGTGCTACATTTCCCTCCACGATCGGTGACCCTCTCCTATGTGGCTTCCATGTCAGATGCCAAATAAGCCATTGGAACTATACAAATTTTAATGTTATCAATTCATTAAATACAAATACTCTCTTTCGAGGTTGTTAAAGTCGGGATTCTAGCTAGAATCGATTTGGCCTAGAATCAGGATCGTAAAATCGGACCATAGAATCGGGATTCTAGCTAATGTATATAAATAATTTTATAGAGACCACTAATAATTTGACAAGACGTATTCTTTCCACATTCAACAACAATTATTACATAAACTCTCATTCAAACTCAAAATTACTCAGTCAAAATAATATTAGAAATGAAAAACTATTGTTCTGAATACATTAACTCAATAATCCACAATTCCACAATCAAATGAGTTACTTCAGTACCATGTTTCCATCCAACGCGAATGTATTATATTAGATGTAGATGCTGAGGTTGATCCAGTGGAAGACATGTTTAAAACTAAAATTTTCAAGAACACAAATTAATATTTTTAACACTTCAATTCATTTCAGTTTTCATACTGACTAAAGAAAAATCCACAGTCATAAATCAACAAACAACCAAACAGAACCGGCAACAAAAACAAGTGCATTGCAGGCCTGTGGAGCAACCAAAAAAATAACAACAGAGAAAAAGAAAGAAAGAAAAAACAGCAGGCAAAATTAGGGCAAGGAAATGACGGCAATTTCCCACACAAGAGGAGGGGGAAGTGGACTCAGTGGGTGGACTGAAATTTTTGGCCAAAAAAACCAAAAGCCCATCATGAAATCCAATCTTCTGGGCTAAAATACACAGCCCATAAAAATTTTATAGAATCCTGAAAAATCGTAGAAGCTTACGATTCTAGCCGATTCCAACGATTCTACAGCGATTCTAGCAATACGAACAATCCTTGACCGATTCGTAGCGTTTTCCCGGTGTTCTACGACCTGGAGTGGAAATTTAACAACTATGCTCTCTTTCCTCCTTTATATTCTCATCTTTTTATCCTCTCTCTCCATTCATATTTATTAGCAATTTTGAACAATCTTTTCCTATCCATAATTAATTTTTGCTATCCACAATCTCTTCCTTTTCTCCGGTGCAACATAACTGAAAGAAAGAACATTTTTTTTTTGTTGATTACGAAAGAAAGAACATGAATGTATACAAATGTAACAAAAATCTTTCTTTATTTTATTTTAGTTAAGTAATTTTATAATTCGATCATATTTCTAAATTAAATAATATTTATAATTTTATATTCATGCACTCACAATCTCTCTCTCACACACACACACGCACATATATATATATATTAATTTTATGGTTCTTATCATTAATACTATAATCATCATTCTTATTATATGTATATATAAATATTGTAAAATAGCCTATAATACATTAATAATGCAATTGCATAAATGGTTGCATAGACCATTTTACAATTGTTGAATATTTCTTTGAAGGGACTACAGTTTGATCATGTATAACGAGTCTTTGTAATGCAGTTATCTAAATTAACTTAAGGTGTAGCTAAATCAATAACTTAATGTGTAGCTAAAACAAAAAATACATTATAAATTTTCTCATATATATAATATATATATATATATTAGTCTAATTTAAGAACGTTAAAGTTACTTTTATATAAGTGTATACATACATAGTTTTTCTAGGTAGAAGAGAATTTCATGAAGTGATAAAATGAACAACTTTTGACGTTGATGTTATAAGTTTGAAATTTGTAGTTTACATTTTTTTAAAAAGGTCTTTCTATGTAAATGAAATACAAAATTTAGTATATATAGTAATTACTTTTATGTAACAAATTTTAACATGAACGTATACAAATGTAACAAATTGAAGGATTATTTTTTCATTGAATTCACATGCAAAATATCTCTAAATAAGGATATTTTTCTTGAAATACAGTAATTGTTATTTAAGGTAGTAGAGAAAACATACAAGGAGTGTGAGTTACTAATTATAATTATTTGAATATCCAAATCAATCACTATTTTAGCTATTTTAAAATTTTGAATTCTAATAGTACAGGAATTTTAATTTTAGAAAAGAGATATTCAGATATGATAGAATTCTAATAATACAAGAATTATAATTCTAGAAAAGCGATATTTAGATATGGGAAAAGAGACATTTAGATATGGCAGAATTTTGAATTTTAATTGTAGAACAATTCTAATTCGTTTTTTCTTTTGAGACATAGAACAATTCTAATACTAAAAAAGAGATATCCAAAGTTCTATAGAGAGTTATTTAGAGATATAGAAAGTTTTAGAAATATCTGAGTTTTTTATAAATCATTTTAGAGATATCGAAAGGTTTTTTATTTTTTATTTTATATATAGAAAGCTATGATTTTTAATCCTTCGAAACTGATTAATATTAATTCCTTAAATTGTGAGTCTACAGAATTTAAGCATAGAGCTCAACAAGTGTTGAAACTTGTGTATGCACGGATTAGACGACAACAAATTAAATACTATAGGATCTGAAGATAGTGGATTTCCATGTTAGATTTTGTCTGACCTGTCATCTAACGTGAACGTCCACATAGGAGAGGGTCACTGACCCTGAGGGTAAGTGAGGATTTTTCCACCTTGAACCCCAAAACTTACCTATAACATACAGTAACATGAACATTGTCAATTTCTATGCCCCTTTCAACTTTAAATTTCCGAGGTTAAAGTAAGAAAATAATTCAAATTCAAAAGCCAACAAATTAGGCCAGTTGTAAATAGAACTTTGAAGTTGAAATTCATACGAAACATTAACAAAATACGGGTGCACCCATTAACCTCAATTTTGACATTTCTTTCCCTTAAACAATCAATGATTGATAGGAAAATTAGAAATTCATACTAAATACACAAATTTTGCTGTTTTTTTTGCCAATTGGGTCATTTGGAATCTGGGTCACTTTTTGTAGGTCCCTTTGAGGCATGCGCAAAGATAAGAACAATAAAATGTTAACAGGGTATACAAGCTACAGCCTATAGAGAGTGCAAGAACTGAGACTTGCTGCATGACTAAAATTGTTTCACACATTTCAAACTCTCACATTTCACTAAAATTGTTTTACTTGTTTGAAAGAAAGTTTTTATTACCAACCCAATTCACACCCCTCCCCTCTTGGTTGGTTAGTTTAGTTGCATTTTCAATCTCTTATATATTGCGTATAGCTCATGTATTTCATTAGCTACTGATGTATACTGCATTTAACAAAATATTATGTATCAACTATTGTGAAGAAAACACGCATATCGGATCTAGGAGAAAAAGTATTGCTTGTAATGAAAAAAAAAAAAAACCTTTTATTACTAAGTACAGAGACTCCCTCATTTTTTTTAAATTCAAAAATTATAAAGTTCTCCTCCCATCCCATTCAAAGAGTTCATTTCAAAAAAAAAAAAAAAATTTCCTATTAAAAGAGTCCACTTTGGATTTGTCTACATTATATACCATTATTAATATAATAATGTATGATTCACAACTAACCCTTACTTATAAAGTAAGAATAAAAGTGAAAAACATAATATCAAATCACTTATCTTAGGTGTTGTATCTCATAACCTATAATAAGTTGTACATTTTTCAAAATGGGACTTTTTGAGTGGGACGTAAGTAGTAACAAGTTTAAAAAGAAACAACAGAACAACTTTAACTAGCCGATTCATTTATAATTAAAAAAGAAAAAGAAAAAAAACAAGAGCCTTACATATTTATAAGTGATGGATTATGCTAAAAATGTTCAATAACAAACTAAATCTAAAATATATACAAATAATCAAGTACTTTCTCTGTTCAATTGGGAAGTCATATTTTAAAATAATGTGTTTATTCCAATGGAAGAGTTTGGCCTGTTCTTTTTGATTGGTTTGAAAATAATTTTGAAAACATGTTTTGAAAATAGTTTTATAATGTAAAAAGTGTATTAGAAATGTAAAAAGTAGATGCTGAATAGTAAAAAGTTGTATTGGAAATGATGAAAAATGATTAAAATATATTAAATTTACTGTTGAAACAAAAACCGTTTTCAAAACCAAACCAAAAGAACAGGCCCTTTATCTTTTGTTCTTTCTTGTTACTTTATATGACCATACTAAGATAATATATGTGGTCTACAATCAATCCACACTTAGACGAAAAGGACATGTGGGAAAGAAATTGTGAAGAATTACTTACGGAGAACTTGGTTAAAGGTTTTGAAGGTAGGGAGTGAGAATAAGAATATAACATGGTGATTGATTTGAGAGTTTTATTCCCTATGCCCCACCCTTAAATCTCAAAAGTGGGCAGTGGTTCATTACTTTCAAAATTTGGGGAATGAAAACCAAATCCTACTAATTAGTTTTATTTTTTTTTTCCCTTTCTTGTAGGATAGTTGAGGGGTTTTTTTTTTTTTTTTTTTTTGAGAATCAATCACATATGTATTTGCGTTTCACATAATGCGAAAAGAGACTCTTGATAGTACAACAATCAATAATTCAGATTTTTTAAACCAGTGGATGCACTGCACATTTTCTGTGACTGGTAACCCCAGATGTGCAGCCTTGGGTTTCAAAGCTAGAACCAGCGCCCGAAAAGGGACTTAAGTCTCCTTTGGGTGGCTTGTTACTAATTAGCTTCTTTATGCAGTTTTTTTGCAAAGATTAATTAAAAATAATAATTGTGGATATAATACACACAATCAAAATTGTTTCATGATATATCAATAGTCTAATGCAAAACAACAGTTAATAATTTATATTCTTAAACACTTTATGTATACCAAACATCATCAATGATAATAATAGTCTTTCCCTACCACAAACTAAACAATAAAATTATAATAATTACCTTTACAATCATTTCATTATTATCATTCTTATTCTCATTTTCATTCCTTTATGTACCAAATGTACTCATACTTTCTTTAGGTATTGCACCTTTAAACCCCTAAAAAATTACATATCTTAGATACATAACTCTTCCAATTTCAATGAGATAGAGGGAGTACTAAAATATATGCTCCCTATGTTCCATTAGAACAGTTCAATTTCACAAATGTATAATTTTTTTTTGATGTCAATGTATAACACTTAAAATAACTAATTTAACACCATTTTTATTCATGTCCTTACGTTTTAAGTATGAGTTAATTATGGACTACACACAATAATATTAATAATGGTAGAAAGTAGGTAGAAATACTCCTTCTGCTCTACTCAAAGAGTCCACTTTATATTACTAAAAATAGTAATACAAATTGGACTCTTTGAATAACGGAGGAAGTAAAAAATTTGAAATTGAACTCTTCTATTAGAACAAAATTATTTTTGAAAATAAATTTTTTTAATAAAAAGAGAGGTTCTCTAAAGAAAATGAACTTTTTTTTAATGAAATGAACTCTTGTCACCCAACTCAATGCTGTGCAGCTTAATTAAATGACCAATTTTATAAAGAACAAATATAAATGAAGAGTCACATATCATAGGAAGAATATTCTTAAGAAATCAACTAAAACAAATATATGCAGAGACTTATTAGCCGTGATAAGTTTCCCACATCCTTTAATCGTGTACACTGCAGCTTCAGTCCGTCCTTTAGCGTTTCGCCAAACAATATTAAAATTTGGGTAAATTATCAAAAAATCACCCTGAGATTTATTTAAATTATCAAATGAAACTTAAGGGCTTAAAAAATCATTAAACATATGTTACATCATCTAGTAACATTTGCGCATCATAAGGTTTCAAGAAATTACGATACAAAACCAACATTTCAAGTGAATTGAAACTTTAGAATTTAGTTTGTTAAATAAACAAACCTTATAAACGATTTCTTAAAACCACAAGGTTTATTTTGATAAATTGGAATTTCAAGAGATTTTTGATAATTTGCTTTGAAATTTTTCACACGCACAAAAATATATGTGAAATATCCCATTGTGTAAAGCAATATACGAAATCCATAGCATCAAAATAAACGACCACAAGGTGTCGGTCTGCTTGGTTCTGAATCCAATATGTGCCAAATATATCCATTACTTCTTACCATAATAGACTAAATTCAAGCAGATAAAAAAAAAACCAAGACAAAGACTAATAAGAGTACCAAAATTTTGTTGGAATTTAAGTATTTCAACATATTTAATTACTGGTTTACTGAGATAAGTATAATTTGTTTATACTAAGTCAACAGTTGACTACTTCAAACCGGTTAGTTGTTTAACGTGGAGATAATTAAGTAGGCATGAAAGAGTCAAACTCTACTTTGTTTACTGAGCTTTGGTAGAAAGTTTCTTTACAGGATTTTCTAATAACAACTATTTTTCCACCTATAAATATCTCACCTATTTTCTTCTATCGATATATGAGTTTTTTAAGAAAATCAATTTTCTCTGTTAAAATATTGTCTCTCTTTCCTTCAACCTTCTGGCTTTGCTGTTCCTGATCCCTCTGTTTAGAGGAAGAACTCGTTTAATCCTATAGAAATATTTCTACCCATAAATAAGTTCTTGAGCACAGTGCTTTGCACGACTCGAGTTATCTATCGTTCTATTGTTTAGGCCTACTTTTCCCAACAATCTCAAGAAATTACCATGGCCTCCAATGCAAACACTACCTCCAGCGATGTTATTGTTGTTCCACCGCAGACCCAAAATTCACTACAGATTCAAAATCCAAATCCTACCCCGGACATTGAAGCCAAGACTTAGGAATTATGGCAATTTGCCAACAAGGTTTGTCGCCTTTACAAGTTAGTCAGTATGTTCTCTATCAAAACTTTTCCTGATTATAGGTACTCAAAATGGTTTTCAGATTCATAAAAAATTTAAAAAGATCCTGAAAACACTTTTTGTCTTCTCAAATAATCTAACCTTAAAATTTGAAAAGATTTTGAAAACATTTTTTGTCTTCTCAAATAATCTAACCTTAAAATTTGAAAAGATTTTGAAAACATTTTATGTCTTCTCAAATAATATAAGCTTTTCAAAATTGAGTTTTGAAATTAGTTATCACAAAAAGATTTTACACAGATGGTGTGATGTGATGATGAGCACCGGTTGCTATCAATGATCCATGCACCATTGTTGTGCTATTGCAAAATGTTATTTATTCTATAGCTGTTAATTGAGTTGCTCATGTATTAACTCATACAAAGGGTTTTACAAGCATTGATAAACAGTGACAACGCCAAAAAGAAGACCTTCAAAATGTGCAAGTTGAGAATGTATGAAAATAAAATGTCTAAATTTTATGAGAAATTTAGTGTACTGGTGTATCAAAATTTATATAATTTTGCTAACATCTGAAAATTTTGAGAAATAACAACACTACTACAAAATAGAGCTCTAACGGCTGCGGACTAACGACGGAAAATAGAAAACCGCCGTTATAAAAGAAATACGGACTTTCTACGGCGGTTTTAAAATAAACCGCCGTAGAAAGCGATAAACCGCCGTAGAAAGGGACCTTCTACGGCGGTTAATTGTTAAACCGCCGTAGAAAGTTTCTACGGCGGTTTAACAATTAACCGCCGTAGAAAGTCCATACTTTCTACGGCGGTTGGGATAAACCGCCGTAGAAAGCCCACTTTCTACGGCGGTTTAATAATTAACCGCCGTAGAAGGTCATTTCTACGGCAGTTTGATTATAACCGCCGTTGTATTGATGTATTTAACCCTAAATAACAACGTGTATCTCCATATCGCGGCCGAAAGTGTTCTTCTCCAAATTTCTACTACGGTTTTGCACGTTTGATGTAAAGAATCGTCATTTGAACCTAAAATTTACCACCTTAAGGTTAGAAACTTCTAAAATTTCTCACGAATTGCTTATTCTTGTACTTTAGATATGTGTATATAGAATTTATTTTTATTTATGGTAGAGTACTGCTACAAATTAAAGTTGCAATCCATGTATATGGTGAACCTTAGTATTGTGGAACCCTATTTAGTTATACTATGTAGTTTCTTGGTGATGTGATTTGATTTATAGTGTTTGATTTTTAATGGATGATGTTCATATAATTAGCACTACTTAGAGCGTGTATTATTTTTTTATGCATTGCATGTGTTTGATGAAATGCATAAATGAAAAACTTATGGGTTCTTCTTCATTTGATTATGTCTATTGCGCATGTGTTGGTTATGCATTATTTTTTTCATTGAGGTATTATATTAGTTTTGATTATATGATGAGTAACCTTAGTATGACATGTGCTAAGACAAGCATGCAACTTGATACTTATGACATTGTTTGTTGAATTATTATTTGGGTTTTTTAATTATTTGAAGGAGTTAGTTACGCATGGATCGAAATATCTTGTTGTATGGTGATCGGACCTCCGATTTTTATGCGAAAGAAGTTGAGAATTTAATTGAATTGGCTTATAAGAATACAAAGTACGTCCATTGTCTGTGTAAAGCTTGTAAAAATGGTGCGCGTTTTGATAACTTAGATACAATAAGATTCCATTTATATCGGAATGGATTTGATCCTTCTTATAAATTGTGAATTTGGCATGGTGAAAGTATTGATGGTTTACCTGAGCAAAGAAAATTTCATGCAAAAGGAGATGATGGGATTACTAGAGATCGATTAGATGACATAATTGAGGATGTGGCTGAGGATTTTGCTGATAAACCGGAAGTTCTTGCTTCCATTTTAGGTGACAATGAGAAACCTCTATACAACGGTTGCACTAAATATACACGCTTGTCTAGTGTTTTGAAGTTGTTTAATTTGAAAGTGGCAAATGGGTGGTCAGATACTAGTTTTACAGCCTTATTGAGGGTATTGAAAGATATGCTCCCAGAAGATAATGAACTTCCAGATCGAATTTATGAGGCGAAAAAAATATTGTCCAATGGGTATGGAGTATAAAAGATCTACGCCTGCCCAAACGATTGCGTCCTCTACAGGAATGAGTATAAGGGTTTATTGCTTTGTCCTAAGTGTAAAACTTCACGATACAAAAACAAGCAGCTGTGTGATGAGGTTGAAGACAGTTCTGATGTGCAAAAGAAGGGGTCGCCGGCTAAGGTTCTGTGGTATCTTCCTATAATACCGAGATTTAAACGGTTGTTCGCGAATGCAAAAGATGCAAAACTTATGACATGGCATTCAGATCGGTGTATTCCCAGTGATGATGACAAGGTGATAATGTATACATCAGACTCAGATCAGTGGAAAAAAATTGATTCAATGTATCCTTCTTTTGGGGGAGAAGCCAGAAATTTGAGGCTTGGTTTGTGTACTGATGGAATGAACCCATTTGGCAGTCTGAGTAGCACACATAGCTCATGGCCGGTGATGTTGGTTATTTACAATTTTCCGCCTTACTTGTGTATGAAGCGCAAGTACATACTTATGTCTCTAATGATTTCAGGCCCACGACAACCAGGAAATGACATCGATGTGTATCTTGCTTCTCTTATTGAAGACTTGAAAAAGTTATGGGATGAAGGCGCACTTGTGTTTGATGCATACCATGAAGAAATGTTCACATTACTTGCCATGTTGTTCTGTACCATTAATGATTTTTCTGCATATGGAAACTTGTCTGGGTACTCTGTTAAAGGGCATAAAGCATGCCCAATATGTGAGCAGAGTACAGATTTTTGTCAGCTTGCACATGGGAGGAAGACAGTATACCTTGGGCATCGCAGATTTCTTCCCGAGACTCATCCGTATCGCCGTATGAAAAGAGCATTCAATGAATTTCAAGAGTTCAGAAAAGCTCCAGAACCCTTGAGCGGGCCAGAGGTGAAAGCTCGTGTGACGGACATTAATGTGGAGTTTGGTAAACCTTCGGAGTCCAGCAATAATGATACATGTTGTTGGAAGAAAAAATCCATCTTTTTTGAACTTTCATACTGGGAGAACTTGGATGTCAGACATTGTCTCAACGTTATGCATATTGAGAAAAATATTTGTGAAAGCCTGTTAGGTACGCTCTTGAACATCCCTGGTAAAACTAAGGATGGTTATAACGCGAGACTTGATATAGTTGATATGAACATAAGATCAAATTTAGCACCGGTAGCTCGAGGACAACGCACATATCTACCCCCTGCCTGTCACACTTTGTCCAGAAAAGAGAAAAAACAACTGTGTTCAAGTTTGCGTAGCATCAAAGTTCCATCCAGATATTCTTCAAATGTAAGTAGACTTGTGTCCTTGAAAGATTTAAAACTGGTTGGTTTGAAGTCTCATGATTGCCATGCCTTAATGCAACAATTGTTGCCTGTAGCTATTCGCTCGATATTGCCCAAGCATGTTAAGTCCAGTATAACAAGACTTTGTTTTTTCTTCAATGCTATATATAGCAAGGTTATCGCGCGCGAAAGACTTGATCAGTTACAAGATGAAATAATTGTTGTCCTTTGTCAATTAGAAATGTATTTTTCACCCGCCTTCTTTGATATTATGGTACATTTGGTGATTCATTTGGTTAGAGAGATAAAAATTTGCGGGCCTGTTCATTTGCGATGAATGTACCCATTCGAGCAATATATGAAAGTATTTAAGGGGTATGTTAAGAATCGTTATCGTCCTGATGCTAGTATTGTTGAAGGTTATATAGCTGAGGAGGTAATTGAGTTTTGCACTGAGTACTTGGCCGATACAGCATCAATTGGAATATCTAAGAATCGGCACGATGGGAGGATTACAGGTATGGGCACAAGGGGAGGAAAAATGTTTACGCCTTCTAATGTTGAATTGATGAAGGTGCATCTCTACATACTGCGCAATTCTGAAGAAGTTGAGCCCTATGTGAGAGACCATATGCGTTCAATAAGAACGTCTTATCCTGCTTGGACGGATCAAAATGTGCTCAATGAACATATTCGGACATTTGTCTATTGGTTTGGTAATGCTGTTATGGGCAAAGACGTTTCGGAGACATTGAAATGGTTGGTGTTTAAGCCCAGCCATGCGGTACGAGCATTCTCATGAAAAATCAGCCGCGCATATGGCCTATTTGCGCAAAAAACGCGTTGAACAGCAAAGTTGGGGTGTACAACGGATTGGTAAAATCTCTGACATACAATAAGATTTATTGGTTCATAGAAATATTACATTTCACCAATAGTTCTGTAAGTCAAGTTTTATCGGTCTAAGTTTGGTTCATAGTCCAAAAGACACCAAACTGATTGTTGTTGTACCTATACAAATCCAAAAATCGTTTTGTACTTAAATTTTATTTTATTCAAATCTTTTGAAATATGTGGGGAATTGTTGGAATTTAAGGCCCTGTATGGCAACTTTTTTTTCCATCTCATTTCACTCTCACTTTCATTTTATAATAATTTCTCATCAATTCCAATACACCTTTTTACATTCCCCAAACACCTTTTTATATTTCCAATATATTTTTAATAATTTTAAAATCCAAAACACCTTTCAAAACACCTTTCAAAATGCATACCATACGGGGCCTAAGTATTTCCAAATATTTAATTACTGGTTTACTAAGTATAATTTGTTAATACTAAATCAACAGCTGACTACTTCAAACCGTTGACGTGGAGATAATTAGACAGACAGGAATGAAAGAGTCAAACTCTACTTTGTTTAATGAACTTTGGTAGAAAGTTTCTTCATAGGATTTTCTAACGACAACTATTTTTTCACCTATAAATACCTCACCTATTTTCTTCTATAGATATATGAGTTTTTCAAGAAAACCAATTTTCTCTGTTAAAATATTTTTCTCTCTTTCCTTTAACCTTCTGGCTTTGCTGTTCCTGATCCCTTTGTTTAGAGAGTTATCTATCGTTCTATTGTTATTCAGAAGTCAATGCAGAACGTAGGCTGGTCCATCACTTCTTCCATGTTCCTTCTGCTTGATATTTCCAGTCCCTGAAAAATACAAAATCACAGGGTAGTTAAACCCTTATTTGTCAAAGGAAGAAAAATGTTTGCATTATAATTGCATACACATTTAAGCTTTTTAATAGTCAAGAACAAAAATGACAATTAAACTGTTGAGAGACAAGCAAAAAAGTTTCAGGAATACAAGTGCTGAACAGGCTAAACTAATGAAAATCAAGATCAAACTCTTTTGTGTAAATTTACCTTAAATCAGACAAGAGAAAACTCGAACAAAGGGATTTCATGGGGAGGCGAGTGAGAATGTTGGAGACGATGAGGTTTTGAGGAAGTTTGTAATTGGCCCATTTAGGCATGGCTGGAAGAGTAGTAGAAGTGGAGGACTCTATCTTCCTGGGCGTGGGATGGTTTTTTTTGCCTTTCTCTTTGGGCGGCATTTCATCGGGAGCAGAGGAAATCGCCTACTCCGGTGAGGGTACTGGAAACTGGAAGGCAAAAGGAGGAAACGTGTTTGTGTGTGTAGGGTATGGCAGCAGAAACCAGTGAGGCAGCTTCTTAACTTTTGTTTGTTACAATATAAATTTATTTATATGTAATTATCAAAATTTCGGTTTCTTACTGAGGAAGCTGTTGCAAATTTCAAATTTGAAATATACAATCACGTCGGTTATTCTAATGGCGTAATTATATACGGAGTAGATACTTTTAATTAATTAGGTTAATCGTAGTGCCCCTCAAAAAAAAAAAAAAAAAAAAAGGTTAATCGTAGTGATAAAATCAAATTAGTCTGTATATTTCCTGTTTCCCAAATCAAGCAGAAAGTTGTGGGTTTCAAAAAATATTAAAAAATAGAAATTTGTGCTTCTAAATATTTTTTTGGTTATAAATTGTCATATTTAGATATTTTTATCTTCTGTCTTCATTAGGTATGTAATTTAAAAATTGATATATACTTAAAAATAAAAGTATATAAATGATTAAAATGAAACCAATTGAAACATGTTGCCTCAATTTTTACTACTGCAAAAACTTGTATCCGATATGTTAGCTGTTTTGTCCGATGCAACTTTGTCACGCGCGGTGTTTCTTTTTTAAGAAACATTTGATCCTTTTTTAGTCCTTTGTTAAGAAACATATTAGCTGTTTAGTCCCATGCAAGTTTGTCTGCACTGAGTTTAGTCTAAAAAAATATCAGTGGTATGTTATGAAGTATTGCCAATAGTGGAAAAAGTAATGTTTATATAAAAAAAAAGAGTAAATAGTACATAAGAGTAATGGCACGAACTTTTAAAAATTATTTTTTTCATAATAAACTTTTCGAAAACGTTATAAAACATGATATTCCGTCCATGGTCTCCGTTACCCACAAACGAAAGCAAACTTTTGATGGCAAAATCGTCTAATTCCCTATTCCTTTGTCTTATATTTCTCTCATATATTTCACAGGTTATAACCATGAAGAAAATTGGTTATAGCCGCTATTTGACAAAATCGGTTATGACCATGAAGAAATTTTGAAGGACTGACAACCATGAAGAAAATCAGTTATAACCGCTATTTGACAGGTTATAACCGATCTTTGAAGCTGAAAACTGCAGCAGCGCAGTTATTGCCGCTATGATTGTGGGAAAAACAGCTATTCGAAGCTGAAACTGGACTTTTAGCGGTGATTACCTCTATTTGAGCGGGTATAGCCGGTCCTTCCCTGAAAACATGAATTTTTGAAGATTCAAATTAAAATCTTTACAACTTTTTTATTTTTATTTTTTATAACTTTAACCACTTTAACTAATAATTACATATAACTTCTTGAACAACTAGAACCAAAAGGATTGAAAGACAAAAACATATAGAACCATAGAATCTAAAGATTGATCTAAACTTAAGAATAAAGTCTAAACCGCGAGACTTATGTAATGCAGATTGTTCGGATATTTGTAAGCTAGCATCTGCGGAATAAGGGACTGTTCTCACTAAAGAGGTAAATGTTTTAAATAGTAAATAAATGAGTTAGCATGTCTTACTTATGTTATTGTTTATATATGACAATGATATTAAAGTTATGTTTATGAAAAGCATGTGTTATAAGTGAGGCATATGATTGTGACCTTTATGTATGAAAAGTGAAATGTTTATATATGTGCCATGTATACGTAAATATTTTCAAATGTTGAGTTATGTGTATAAATTAATTGTCAATTAAAATTTATCATATGAATGAAATTGTCATGTACTTGTGATCGTATGAATGAAATTGTCATGTACTTGTGATTAAAGTTTTAGTGTTAAGTGTTATGGGGAGTTTCAGAAATTATTACTAAAAGAATAACTAAGCACTTGAACTTATTTTAATTAAGATAAAAATCCAGCAATCATGTAATTCATAATAATCATGGTATGTCAATCATAAACTCATAGATTTGTTAACTTGCATGTCGTCAACTACTTATAGGTTGACGAGAATAGGCTCAGAACCCAACCCAATTTCCCCTTACTTAATAAACAATTAGCTAGAATATGCTAGGACTAATTGTTCTCTAATTAACACACAACATGCCAGAATATGCCGCCACCTATTTAATGTATTGACAGCATTATTAATTATGGAAACCCAGTTTTAACCCAATTTTAGCTCTTTTAACCTGAATATGCAGTGGTAAAATTACTAACCAATCTACTCTCAATTACCAGAGGGTAACTTTACCACCATATTAAACTTGTCCACTAAATGACTCAATGAATTAGTGGGGTATAATTGGCTTTACCGAATCTAGATAAGTTAGTGATGAGGTAATCCAAAGTCAACACTCGACTTTCCAAAAGGGTACAAGTCAACAAGTGGTTGAGAAGGTTCACAGTCGACAGATGGATTCTCACAAATCCACGGGAAAGAACTTTGATCCAAAGAAAGAGAAATGGATCACTAAAAATGGAGTCAATAAGAAATATCACGACCCGCCATATTCCAATTTACCAGCTGATAAGAAGATTCTTGAGTATTTAATAAAAGTCTTGAAGGTAATTAAATATCTTAATTTTAATTAAATTATTCTTGAGTTAATTTTATTCTGGAAGATTCTAGAAGAATCAAGAAGGATCTAGAAGATTCATGAAGAATGAAGGAAATCACACAAGTGGAATACTTACCTTAAAGGTGGAAGGAGCAAATTAGGTGACCCTAAAATAAGGGGCAGCCAAAATTACCTTTTAAGTGTGTGCTTGTGTATGTGTTTTATTTTCATTCCTTTGTTTTATTTAATTGTTTCTTAATAGGGATTTTTAGAATTATGGGATGTTTTCTTTTAGGAAATAAATAGTGTTCGCTTTTAATTCTTAAATAAGATTCCAAATTCCTTCCTTTGCTGTAGATAAAGAATTTGGTCAACCCCTCAAAGGTGATCACCGAATTCCTTTAATCAATTAGGTAGTTCCCAAAATCATTAAAGGATTAGATTAGGTAGTTTGATTTCCTTTTCTTTTATTGTGTATGTGTTTTATTTTCCTTCCTTTTCTTGGAAGGATTCTTGAACTTCTTGAAATGGATCTTGATAAATCTTGAGGTTCTTGAACTTCTTGGTCTATTGAGAGAACTACTATTGATGAATCTCGAAGAATTGCAAAGGATCTTGATTTTCTTGATTTTCGTGATTTTCGGCATTTTAGACGGGTTCAGAAAGCTTCTCATTGCATTCGGAACCATCTGAACTATTTGGTGAAGTTTTATTCCATCCCATTTCATTTCCAAAATGCTTCATTCAACAGGCCGAGCTCATAAGCACTCCAGAGCTTCACCAACTCGGCCCATACTACACGCCTCTGGCCAATCCACTATTCTACTGGAGTTCGGTTTTAGGTGTTTGGATAGGATTAGGATTTGTGCATGTTTCCTAATTCTATTCCTAGTTTGTTAAGGTTTGTTAAGGTTTGTTAGAAGGTTGTTACAAGTTTGTTACAACTAACTGATTGCCTTATCTCTTTGATTCCAAAAAGGTTTCACTTCTTGAATCCTTTTTGCACTAGACTTCCTTTTCTTTTTGGAAGGAATTTTTGGATTTCCCTTTTCTTTAGGGTGGCCAAAAATTGCCAACAAAGTTGCCATGTTCTTTTTGGCAACTTGCTTTCTTGTAGGAATACCAACTCTAGTTGGTTTCCAATTTCTTTTGTTTCTTAATTCCTTTTCTTTTACAACTCAAGTAAAGGCAAGCAACCCTCTATTTAAGGGAGGCCTAGCCAAAATTTATCGATAGACAAATATTAGAATTCAGATTATCATATCTTGTGAGGTTTATTTCTTAGCTTTAGAATTCTTATTTTGCACTTGTGTAATTTGCATGTTAATGTTTAGATAACACAAGCGAGACTATAGGGTAATTAGGTTTCTTGCTTCACCTAATTTCTGTGGGTTTCAATTCGTTTATTCTTGCTAGGTTATAGCTAAAGTAGTTTATCTCACTATATGCCTTGTATGAATTGTGAAATCTAAGTAAGTCAAGGTGTGCCCTTCAACAATCCACTTTCCTATGCAACATTCTGCATCTGTGAGTTGTTCTTCGAATAACTCACATCAATTTTGGTATCAGAGCCGAGGAGGATTTTTATTGGGAGAAGGCGGCTAGAGTAAAATAGCCAAATCGCAAATCAGGTTATTTCTTCCTTCTTTCGATTCTTGTTTCGTTATTCAATAGGACAAGGGGGGTAGACATTTCCTGCTTGCAAAGCTTTTAAGTATGGTCGCTTAGATTTTACCGGTGATAATTCATCTACTTCTATTCTGAATCTTTTGTTAAATTATCATTATTGCTGGAGAAAAATTAAAGAACTGAAGTAGATATAGGAAAAGAAACAATTTTGGGAATAATCGCAAAAGGGGTATTGAAAATTAAAAGTTGATCTAGAAACCCCAGAGCTATTTTCAAAAATACCTGTAGGCTTTCTGCTAGAAAAAGTTTGGTCTCACAAGGGCTTGGGAAGAATCGCAAGGGTTCTGCGATTCAAGGGGGAAGACCTGCGATAGGAAGCCTGTGATAGGAAGCCTGCGATTAAAAGGGGGTTCCTGCGATAGGGTTTTGCCTGCGATGAGGGGGTCTTGCGATTAGGGTTTTGCAAGGATTAGGGTTTCTTGCTATCTCTATTCTTGTGATTGCCCTTCAATTTTGGTATGTACTAAGATTTTGTACTTGAACTGCCTATCTTGTGATTCTTGAAAATATATTGAATTGCTTGATTGGTAGCACCTTTTGAAATCGCATGCCCTGAGATTAAATTGCTAATATTAAAATTTTGCCTTTAAAAATTAATTGTGATTTTGGCTGCCATTATTTTCCTTATCTTAGACGAAAGTTCTTGTGCAAGTTTTGTGCAATTAGAAGTTGAAAATCTTTAGTGGGATAGCTTGTTTAGATTGCTTGTTAGGTAATCGCATATTGGGTAGTTTCCTAATTTTGTTCAAGCCTGCTATTATTCTTTGCTTCTGTTCATTCCTTAATTTGCCCTGCAAAATTGCCTAAACTGATTTTCCTTTATACTACTTGGACATTAGATCTTAAAATCAATTTGGATTTTATCTTTGTGCACATTACATTAATTTGCTGAAATTGAGAGCTTATCCTCGAATTTTCCTTCTTGTGCACCTTATATCTGAATTGATCTACAAAATCTCTTTTCTTTTAATCTTCAAAACTAAAAGTAGGGATTCCAGCACTCCTTGCTTTCGAGATTTTTCTGTTGTTTGCCTAAGTGTTACTTGTGTGATTTTGACATTCTGCTTAATTATCTTGTGCAAAGTTTGAATTGCCCATAAGGATCGAGAGGTAAAACGCAGAGTGAAATCATTACAAGGGTAAGCCAGCCCAAAAGTGATACACTGGGAAGTGAGTAGTTCTTAGAACATGATACACCAGGGGGACAGGGGGTGAGGTTACTTTCATCTATTCCAAACTTGTCTTATACAGGAATTTCTCTAACACCGCAGGATGTCTGAACAGCCACAGGATGCACCGCTCAACATGGGGTCCTTAATGGACGCACTCACAGCTTGGTTTGAAAATTTTGACGCCAAGTTCAACGCCATCACTGAGAAGTTGACTGCTGTCAAAGCCGATACTACCCAGGCCTGGGCTAAACGCGAGTGGCGCCCCGATCCACCTAACTGAGAGGTACCGGTGAACAACCGCCCTAACGACGACCTCAGTAACTTCAAGACCAAGGTTCCTATCTTCACAAAGGGGTCAGACCCTGAGGAATACTTGGATTGGAATATCCAGATGGAACGGATATTTGAGCTCCATGAGGTCACCGCTGAGAAGAAGGTCAAGCTTGCTATCGCGAACTTCAAGGACTATGCACTGATCTGGTGGGATCAAGAACTGGACCAGTGACGCATGGCCCAACGACCCCAAAGGGCACGAGCCCCTACACTAGATTGGTATGAGTTTACAGTTTTGATGAGGCGGAGGTTTGTTTCTGCCCATACTATAGGGAGTTATATAAAAGACTCTAGGTTTGTAGGCTAGAAAACAAGTGGATAAACTAGATCAGGAACTCGAGAAAGCTAAAACTAGACCAGGAGTTCAGGTGGATGAAGAAGCCAGCATGGCATGCTTTGTAGTGGGAATTAAGCGTGATATCACTTTGGCCGTAGAGATTAAAAACTGTACCAGCTTGGTGAATTGCTACACCGTGCCGGAGTTCCAGCACCACAACCTCAAGCTACAAGAAGTCTGTCGGGTCCCCTAGCCTAGGCCCGGGCCCCACGCAGCCCCCACCACCGAACGCAAGGCTTTAATGCTAGCCCCTACTAGTGTCGCCAAGTCACCTGCTGCCCCTCGCACCCCTACCAGTTCCATTACATGCTTCAGGTGTTCTGGGGAAGATGAAGAAGACAGGACTTATCATGAGGATGCCTTCATCGACTTCAGCCACCAAGAAGCCAGCGTTTACATTGCTCGATCCTTAAGTGCCAGAATAATTGAGGATGAGAGCCAAAGGACCAACATCTTCCACGCCAGAGTAAAAATCAATGGGAAGGTGGTAGTCGTTATCATCGACTCCGGCAGCTGTACCAAAGTCGTGAGCACTTTTCTGGTATCCTGGCTTGCCCTGCCAATAGTTGATCACCCTCACCCATACCCTTTGCATTGGTTAGATAACTCCGCAGGTATAAGGGTTTCAAAGAAGGTCAGGGTGCCTATTGAGATTGGATAGTTCAAGATAAATGCATTGTGTGATGTGGTGCCAATGCAAGCTAGCCATATACTACTGGGACATCCATTGCTTTTTGATCACAGAGCCACTCATGACTGCGTCGCCAATATATACACAGTCAAACAGCAGACGAAGACGTTTACCCTAAAGCCGATGTTGCCCACAGAAGTCAGCACTGAAAGCCATCAGATGTACATCGCATATTTCAGATGGGCAAAGGAATGCAAGGATGAGCAGACACGGGTTGCCTCTGACCAAAAAAAGGGGTTGGCACAGTCTGGCCCAAGGAAGACTAGCCTTTTTACTAGTCACCAAGAAGATGAGCCTGAAATTGACTGGGCAATTTTTCCAGATAACTTTTCTTTATTGCAGGAGAATGTACGAATTCCATCACGGGGGTGGAAGCCGTATCCATCAACTTGGTAAGGAAAGGTGCAAATGTGCATAAATCTTTATTTTGCTAACCCTTTTCTTTTTACACGTCACAGGGAAGATTCGAGGATGAATCCTTTTCAACTCGGAGGGTCTGATGAGGTCATCATTGGCTTCATTCCACTTGCCCATTCAATCCCCGCCTCAGCATGGCGCCCCGTGCCTGGTTCGAGAAGTGCAAAAGAAAGCTCTGTGAGATTAACCAAGCTGCCCCAACACACAGCTTGAAGATAGGCGTATTTCTTGAAGTTCTTGAAAAGATTCTTGGACTTCTTGAAATGGATCTTGATAAATCTTGAGGTTCTTGAACTTCTTGGTCTATTGAGAGAGCTACTATTGATGAATCTTGAAGAATTGCAAAGGATTTGATTTTCGTGATTTCGGCATTTCAGACGGGTTCAAAAAGCTTCTCATTTCGTTTGGAACCATCCGAACTATTTGGTGAAGTTTTATTCCATCTCATTTCATTTCTAAAATGCTTCATTCAACAGGCAGATCCCATCAGCACTCCAAAGCTTCACCAACTCGGCCCATACTTCACGCCTTTGGCCAAACCACAGTTCTACTGAAGTTAGGTTTTAGGTGTTTGGATAGGATTAAGATTTGTGCATGTTTTCTAATTCTATTCCTAGTTTGTTAAGGTTTGTTAGAAGGTTGTTACAAGTTTGTTACAACTAACTGATTGCCTTATCTCTTTGTTTCCAAAAAGGTTTCACTTCTAGAATCCTTTTTGCACTAGATTTCCTTTTCTTTTTGTAGAAATACCAACTCTAGCTGGTTTCCAATTTCTTTTGTTTCTTAATTCCTTTTCTTTTACAACTCAAGTAAAGGCGCGCAGCCCTCTATTTAAGGGAGTCCTGGCCGAAATTTATCAATAGACAAATATTAGAATTCAGATTATCATACCTTGTGAGGTTTATTCCTTAGCTTTAGAATTCTTATTTTGCACTTGTGTAATTTTCATGTTAATATTTAGATACCACAGGCTTGACTATAGGGTAATTAGGTTTCTTGCTTCACCTAATTTCTGCTGGTTTCAATTCTTTTATTCTTGCTAGGTTATAGCTAAAGAAGTTTATCTCACTATATGCCTTGTATGAATTGCGAAATCTAAGTAAGTCATGGTTTGCCCTTCAACGATCCACTTTCCTAGGCAACATTCCTCATCTGTGAGCTTTTCTTCGAATAACTCATGTCAGCGGAATTAAACAAAATTGTCTGAGGACGGTCACAGGCCAAATTATCCTCCCAAAACATAGCCTCAACTTGCTATTACACTTTGTTTGTCTTTATTTATTCACAGTGCCCATCGGACTTACCTCTAGCGCCACTCGAGTCAAGCCCCTGAAACAATATATATAGAGAGGAAAGGGGTGAGCTTAATAAGCTTAGTGAGAGACCTCGGGGTTTATACAAAATCTCACCCTAAGTCTTTAGTGAAAAGCCTGGGTCGGGCCGGGCGAACAAATATAGAGTTCAGGCATATAAGTTCATGGCATACATTATAGAATACAGTATTACAGTATCACAATACAATTAGGTCATACTATCACCATATCACGGTGGAATCACAAGCGATCATATCAAGCAAAGCGAGTCAAGTATGTCAAGTAAATTCAAACAGCATAGGTATGCATACAACTAATACTGAAAATAAGCATGACAACATAGAAACAACAATTATATGCAACAAGTTTGAGTCACTAGACTCCTAGCAGGCAGATTGCACAGTTGAGCTTTCTCATCTAAAGCTAAGTCGGAATCTATTCATGTTTTTGGGTTATTCACATTTTGATGGTTTGCAAAGTACATTGCCCCCACAGCAGTCGTACAACGGTAGAACCGGGTATGCTCGAAGGCAGGGGTTTTGGATCCTGGCCTTTTCTCATTTTGGGCCATCGGGTGTTCCTCTCGTAAAGAAGGAGTGTCGACTGACTGCGACATGGTCTTTCACTGACAAGCCCTACATAACGGGCAAACAGCTACTATCTAGTCATGTTGGAAGACTTAGAGTCCAACTCTTTATCGGGTAGGTCCCTGACCTATTTCACGTTAAGGTGATCATGGCAACCCTAGCATGCTTCATACATATCTAGATGCATCATGCAATCCTAGATGTCATGTAACTTACCCTGAGATGTGTACCATTCTTCGTGGTAGTAGGTCATGCTATCGTATCATAAATAGGCATATCTAGTTGCACGTACACACGTTAACATGTCAAGTCAAGTATGGTACATAATAAGCAGTTCAGGGCATTATCATGTCAAGTCAAGTAGGACATAATAATTAAATTATGGTATTATCATGTCAAGCCAAGTAGGATACACAATAATCAATTCATGGCATTATCATGTCAAGTAGGCACATAGCACTTAAGCATACATATTCCAAGTTAGGTTTAGTCTTAGAAAACAAGCAAGTGTGAGGCGTGGGAAACCTCGTTAATAAGATAGGCACATAATAGTACATATTTATACACACAAGTACTATGTAGATAGTCCATTTAAGTCTTATGAAACTAGCTAGTAATCCCCCACCTTACGATAGGTAAAGTGTGTGCGTTCGACGTCGATCAATCTTCCATCAATGCTCAACAATCAGCTTCTGCGGATAACATTAGATTAGGTTATTAGCTAGCGAGAAGCTGGTTGGCGTTTTTAGCAAGTTTGACTTTTGAGTTAACTAAGGTTGACTCTAACTCTTGAGGTTAAGTTTGCCTTTTTAGGTCAACTAGGACCCATTGGCTCATCTTGGGTTGGTTCTGGTTGGCTTTGGTTCAATTCTAATCGGGTTCTAATCAAGTCGAGTCTGGTTCGGTTCAAGTTGAGTTTGGTTTGGTTCGAGTTAAGTTTGGTTTAGGTCAAGTGGTTCAGATCAAGTCAAGTTCAGGTCAAGTGGTTCAAATCAAGCCAAGTTCAGGTCCAGTGATTCAGGTTAAGTCAAGTTCAAGTTAAGTGGTTCAGGTCAAGTGGTTCGGGTCAAGTCAAGTTTAGGTCAAGTGGTTTGGGTCAAGTCAAGTTCAGGTCAAGTGGTTCAGGTCAAGTCAAGTGGTTCGGGTTAAGTGGTTTAGATAGAGTCAAGTTCAGGTCAAGTGGTTCGGGTCAAGTCAAGTTCAGGTCAAGTGTATGGGTCGAGTCAAGTGTATAGGTGAAAGGTGGCTAAGGATAGGTGTCGATGCGAGTCACACAGTTGCTCGCACACCTAAGCCTGGTCCGAGTTCCAGTGCGATTAGCATGAGAAATCGCACGCCTGGGCCTTGTCCTAGTTCTCGTGCGAGTCGCACGCAAACTCGAGTTCTGGCAAGAACTTGCCCATAATTTATGGTTTGGGATGACTTCTTTAAGGCCATCGATTTCTCGTTTCTAGATCTTTTTTGACCAATTTAAAAATACCAAATCGAAGACTAACATTAAGGCTATCGTTAACAAGCAAAACATAGCAATTTTGACCACTCTAATTACATTTAATCTAGTCCCGAACATGCTTACGGACACTGTTTCTAAAACATGTGATGTAGATTTCTTAAGCAATTGAATAAGTTCCCAAGATTGGTTTAGTGAGCATACAACACAGTTGGAGAATTCAAGCTCTAGTTCGGGTTTGTTTAGTGAATGGAACAATGATAATCATGGATTTGCAAAGTGATGAACACAAGAAAACACTTCACATATAGATTATCAAAAATACAACAAGATTGATACAATGATGGAGAGATAGAGAATGGAAACAAAGAGTATTATCGAAGGCAATACAAGATCGAATCTAGATTAGGCACCCCTAATGAACATATGTCATTAAATTCACCTAGCTACTTACAAAACCTTGAAATTAACCAAGCTAACCAAGACTTCTAATACTCAAAAGAAGACTTGTAAACTTCTTACCAATGCCCACAAGTGTGCAATGATGACCAAAACCACCAAGGAGTTGGAATTGAAGTTGAGAAGCTCTCAAATTTGGATTGAATTTTCATGTAGGTTGATAATTCCTTGTAGTTTCAACCACATTATATAGAAGGCCAGCAAGAATAAGTCCAACAAAGCTAAAGTACACACCAAATAAAGAAATACAAAGCTAAAGTTCACACCAAATAAAGAAATACAATATAATACTTAAAGTAGTGGGATTGATTCTTCATGTTTTGTGGGTGGGTTTCATTTTCAGCCATGTTTTGTGGCTTTGATTCTTCATGGCCGAAAATCATTAGTTGGCTGCCATGTTTTGGTGGATTTGATTATTGGCCAAGAATTATATATCTTCCACCTTTGAATTTTCAAATAAGGTTTCCCTCAAATTGGCATCTTGCCCTCCAACTTCTCCTTAAATGCATTTTGACCTTTCCAATTGTGATCAAAGGTAGATTGACCTCTTATCCTTTCACTTGACTGAGAATGTAGTCCCAATGTGAGATTTGATGGTTGAAATTGATTGTTCATGGTGATCATGGTCACCCACGGTTTTGCTTCTTCCACCTTGCGGTCCTCTAGTGCTTGATCAACGTATCCATTAATTGCTTCCTTCAATTTCTTTGTTTGAAGACGAGTCATGTGTTGCTTAGGTTCTTGTTGAGGCTTGATGGAGATAGGATCTACATCATCCCCTCTCCCTTGGAAAGGATTCTTCCTAGAATCCGTATCTTCATTCGGATCTTCACCTATAACAACAAAAGGAGACAAATCACTTACATTGAATGTAGTACTTACATTATACTCACCCGGAAGATCAATAACGTAAGAGTTATTGTTGATTCGTTCCACCACTTGAAAGGGTCCATCCCCCCTTGGGTCTAATTTCGACTTCCTTTGATTTGGAAATCGTATTTTCCAAAAATTCACCCAAACCCAATCACCCGGGCGGTAAATCTTCTCCTTGCGGCCCTTGTTGGCTTGTTGTGCATAGTGTTCATTTTTCCTTTCAATTAGATCATGTATCTTTTGATGCATATGCCGTATGTATTCTCCTCTCTTGCTTCCTTCATCACCTATGATTGCCTTTTGTGGCCACAAAGAAGTAGATAAATCAAGAGGTGTTAAAGGATTAAAGCCATATACACATTCAAATGGAGACATTTCAATAGTACGGTGCGTAGTTCTATTATAAGCAAACTCGGCTATGGGTAGGCATTCTTCCCAAGCCTTCTTATGACTTCGCACAAGGGCCCGTAGTAAAGATCCTAGGGTCCTATTCACAACTTCGGTTTGTCCATCCGTTTGAGGATGAGCCGAAGTTGAAAACAAAAGTTTAGTTCCTAACTTATGCCAAAGAGACTTCCAAAAATAACTCAAAAATTTGGGATCCCTATCACTCACAATAGTTTTTGGAAAACCATGCAACTTAACTATTTCTTTGAAAAAGATGTTAGCTATATGAGATGCATCATTAGTCTTTTTGCATGGTATAAAATGTGCCATTTTAGAAAACCTATCTACCACAACAAAAATGCTATCATTCCCTTTACTAGATGTAGGTAGTCCTAGCACAAAATCCATAGATAAATCAAGCCAAGGTTTAGAAGGAACCGGGAGTGGAGTGTAGAGTCCATGATTATTCCCTTTTGATTTGGCTTGCCTACACTCGATGCACGTTGAGCATATCCTTTCCACATCCTTGCGCATGTGTGGCCAATGAAAATGTTCTTTGAGCACGTCTAGCGTTTTAAGAACTCTAAAATGTCCCATGAGACCTCCACAATGTGCTTCCCTCACAAGTAATTCCCTAAAAGAACAAGAAGGAACACAAAGTTGGTTATTCCTAAACAAATATCCATCAAATAAATAAAACTTACCAAAGGCTCCCTTTGCACAAGATGAAAATATTTCGGCCAATTCATTGTCTTTGGCATAGAGATCCTTGATAAAGCTAAAAGCAAGAAATTTAGAATCACACATTGAAAGTAAAGAAGTCCTCCTAGAAAGAGCATCGGCTACAACATTTTCTTTCCCTTTCTTGTATTTCAACACATAAGGAAAAGATTCAAGAAATGCACTCCACATAGCATGCCTCTTATCTAGTTTTTGTTGTCCATTCAAGTATTTAATGCTTTCATGATCCGTGTGTATGATGAATTCCTTAGGCCTAAGATAATGTTGCCAATGTTCAAGTGTCCTAATGATTGCATACAACTCTTTATCATAGGTAGGATAATTCAATTGAGCATTATTGAGCTTCTCGGAAAAGTAAGCTATGGGCCGAGAACCTTGCATCAAAACACTTCCAATACCTACTTTGCTTGCATCACACTCTACCTCAAAAGTATTATCAAAATTTGGCAAAGCAAGTAAAGGTGCATGAGTAAGAATGTGCTTAAGTGTATCAAAAGCATGTTGTTGTGCATTACCCCAATCAAACCTAGCATTCTTTTTAGTTAATGAACTCATAGGGGCGGCTATTGTAGAGAAATCTTTCACAAACCTCCTATAGAAACTAGCAAGGCCATGGAAAGATCTCACCTCGGTTATGGATGTTGGAGTTGGCCATTCTCGAATCACCTTGACCTTTTCTTCATCCACTTTGACTCCATGTTTCCCTACTACAAAGCCAAGAAACACAACTTCTTCTTCACAAAATATACACTTTGACATCTTGGCATAGAGCTTGTTTTCCCTTAATGATGAAAGAACCAAAGATAAATGGTTAGTATGCTCTTCTAGACTCTTACTAAACACAAGAATGTCATCAAAATAAACAACAACAAATTGTCCTATGAACTTCCTAAGCACATGATTCATGAGTCTC
The DNA here is from genome assembly GCA_016801395.1 of Leptodermis oblonga. Classification (NCBI taxonomy): domain Eukaryota; kingdom Viridiplantae; phylum Streptophyta; class Magnoliopsida; order Gentianales; family Rubiaceae; genus Leptodermis; species Leptodermis oblonga. The sequence goes on along the minus strand of CM028756.1, from coordinate 21,890,382 downwards.
ATAAAAGTAGATGGTGCATTAGTAAGTCCAAAAGGCATCACGAGCCACTCATACAAACCAAATTTGGTTTTGAAAGCCGTCTTCCACTCATCACCTTCTTTCATGCGAATTTGGTGATAACCGGAAGCAAGATCAAATTTTGCAAATATTGTAGCTCCACATAGGTCCTCTAACAAGTCATCTAACCTCGGTATTGGATGTCTATACCGAATGGTGATCTTGTTAATGGCCCTACAATCAACACACAATCTCCAAGTGCCATCTTTCTTAGGTACAAGAATGACCGGTACGGCACATGGTGACAATGACTCCCTTACCAAACCTTTTTGGAGTAATTCTTCCACTTGTCTTTGTAGCTCCCTAGTCTCGGTTGGATTTGCTTTGTAGGCTGCCCTATTCGGCAATGGAGCTCCCGGAACCAAATCAATTTGATGTTCTATGCCTCTAAGTGGTGGAAGGCCGTGTGGAAGCTCCTCGGGAAAAACATCTGCAAATTCCTTCAAAACCGAAGACACAACACTAGGCAAACTTGAGTTAGCATTAGATAAAGATAAACAAAAACTTGGGTGCATGAGAAGCACCAATGGTGAGTGATCACCCAATGTCCTACCCAATTCCCTTTTGGAAGTAAACAAGATGCCTTTTTCTTTCTCACCATCTTGTGGCTTGTCACTCACCTCTTTTAATTTCCCTTGCCCTCTACTCTCTTTTGGCTTCTTACACTCACTCTCTTGCCTTTTATTCTTCTCTCATTCTTCTTTCAACACATGATGAGCTTTGTGTACAATATGAGGGGAAAGAGGCTTCAAACGAATTCTCTTACCCTTACATTTCAAGATATACTCATTACTCCTACCATCATGCATAGCACAAGTATCATATTCCCATGGTCGACCTAGCAAAACATGACATGCTCCATGGGTACAACATCACAAAGAATATCATCAACATATGTTCCTACCACTATAGGCACAATGCATTGATGAGACACTTTAGTTTCACCAAAATCACCTAACCACTTCAATTTATAGGGTGTCAGATGCTTAACAAGAGAAAGATTGAGTTTACATACCAAGTCTTGACTTATGGCATTGGTGCAACTACCTCCATCCACGATGACGAGACAAATTTTGCCCTTGATCTTGCATTGCATATGGAAGATGTTGGTTCGTTGCTCCTCATGATCCTCCACCTTTGGTTGTAGACTTAAAGCCCTCATAATCACCAAGTTGTGGTCTTGAGCAAGGATAGGTGTGCTCTCGGGTTCTCCTTCTCCTTCAAAGCCAAGATAAGTATCCGGATGCTCTTCTTCCATGGTTTCCTCTTCATCTTCCTCACCATGCCATAGTCCATCATCCCCAAGAATCATGACCCTTTGATTTGGACATTCATTTGCATAGTGGCCGATTTCTTTGCATTTGAAACAATGGTTTGGCCGAGTTGTCACCCGAGTAGTCCGAGGAACATGCTCGCTAGAGTTTGTTGCATTGTTTCGGGTAGGTGTAGGCCGAGAAATGGATGAAGGTGCGGCTGGTTCGGGGCGGCCATGATGTGCATTTGAGCCTGAATTAGATGCTGCCGAAGACACCAAAGGATTAGAAACCGAAGGTACCGAGCTAAAATTCCTCCCGGAGCCGGAAGGTGTAGGAAAGGGGCGCGCATTGGGCCTTGATCCCGGAACCGGATACGTTGTCTTGTATCTTCCTTTCGACATACTCTCCTCCTTGAGTTGCTGCTCAATGGTCACGGCATATTTGAATAAATCTTCCAAAGATCTAACCCGAAAAGATTCCAACTCCACCTTGTGCCTTAATTGCATGTTCAATCCTTCTACAAATCGTGCCTCTGTGATATCCTCCTCCTCATTAAGATTAAGTCGAAGCATTAACCTTTTCATCTCATGGTAGTATTCTCCCACACTCTTACTTCCTTGCTTTAAATGTTGAAGCTCTCGGCGAAGGAAAGTGGAATAAGACTTAGGCACATAATAGGTTTTCATAATACGCTTCTAATGGTACCAAGAATCCACAGGTAGTTCTCCACCTCTTCCTTCTCGACGAACCAAGTCCTTCCACCAAATCAAAGCGTGACCTCTAAGGGAAGCTACCACAAGCCTCACTTGATACTCCTCGGAATAAGTGTGAAGCTGAAAAATCATATCTACTTGATCCATCCAATCAAGGAATTCTTCCGGGTTGGAGAGACCATAGAAAACCGGAATGTCATGCTTGAGCTTGCCATCCTCCACTTGATTTCTTGGGCGATCATAATTCTCCCGACGGGGTTCATCGTGCATGTTACCATGCCTTTGCTGATTTTGGTCTCCATGATCACTACGCCTAGTTTCCATGCGAGTTACGCGTTCATCCATCGTATCCATCCTTGCTTGAAGGTCCCTGATGTGACGCAAAAATTACAATGAGGGAACGATGGTTCTTCGCGGCCCAATGAACTCTTGAAGACAGTAATTGCCCAATTCAAATGAAGTTTTGAGGAACCCAATGGCCCAACTGGAGATGAGCAATTTTGAGGGAAGATCTAAGTAAGGTTCTTGAGCTTGGCAAAGAGGATGAAACTTGATGATTTTGCACTGCTCCGTTCACCAATCGATGATTAATTCAGAAAAGGAGCGGGGCTTTCCCCCCTGTATAGGCTCCGACGATCAAGTCAGTAATATGAAAGAGATAAGCAATATAGAACAAGAGTGTTCAGAGAAATTGTAAATGATAGAATAGCTTCAAAAATGCTAGTGAGAATTGCCAGAAATTACTTATTGGAACTTACTTGAATGAGGCTTGTGCCTGAGTACTTATAAACTTATTCTTGATGGTTCCGTTGGGTCTTGAAGACATACGCTCCTCTTTATTCTTTTTGCAATGATGATTTTTGCCGTTCCGGGAAAACTGGCTTTAACTTTGGCCCTATTGTCATTATTGCTCTGCATGTACCAAAAAAAAAAGGCCCTACCCTGATATCTTACAATAGTATCTTTATTTCAGGTCGGTTTCACCGATCTAACCTTTACGCAAGTTACCGATCTAAATGAGTTTTACCGATCTAAGGTTCTTAGGTAACTTTTCCGACCTAAGCCTTTACGAGCTTATAAACCTTTAGGACCGATCTAGAATTATGACAGACTTGGTTTGTACAATTTTTCCGACCTGAACGTGGATCTGGGCTTCTTTATCTTTTACTATTTATGGATTGGGCTAGGCCCAATGGGGATTTCAATTTTATGCACATCAACAAGCCCCCCCAGTATTAGGTTTTACCGATCTAAAACTTAATACTCCTTGGATTTCCTGAGCTAAAGCTTATCGTAAAGGATATGAATTTCTAAATATTAATCCCGAGCTAATTTTCCGAGCTAAACAACATCCATATTTTATTTGTGACTTAGGCATTCATCCATTGTTTATCCGACCTATAATTCATAGCTTATGACTGATAAAAAAGGGAAAATATGATGACCGACCTATAAAATACTGTATCATCCAATGTATAAGTAATAATTGTAGTACCGATCTAAAGAATTTGAACAGCTTTTTGGATAAATAAAAGCAATCATAAAGGCCTACCTTTTGCGTTACCCTAAATCGGGATTTCGAAGAGGCGGATTAATCTGGACACGCCTTTACGTTTATTGCAGCAACCGATACAACTTCCAAGGTCATTGATGCTCCCGAAGTGACATTAATGAACACAGCTTTTGGTCTGCCCATGTTCCTTCGATTTCCCCAAGGCTTCCATTATAAAAATCGTGAGAACGACAATCAATTGCCACCATTTGCTAAACTATTTTTCTGAAAAAACAACAGAGAAATAAATTCTTTACTCTCCTTCCAACGACCGGAGTCTTCAAATTTTGCCGGAATCCGAAAGTGTTCTCTTTCCGATCCTTCGATCTCGTTCGTATTACAGCTTTGTCGCCACCATCGTTCCGTCAGCGTCTTTTTGTTCCTGTTTGTCTGTCTGCCATGGCTTCAGAAAAGAGTTCCGGCACCGGAGCGTCGCATCAAGTTCCGGCTGCAGGTGAGTGCGTTCTTTCCCTGATTGATTCTTTAGAGTTTTTGCCAGATTATACATAAAATTTTATTTGTTTTTTGTGCATGATTTTGGTACTGCTTTATGTAGATTCGGCCGTCACCCATGAGTTTAAACCTCAAGATATAGTTTCGGAAATAACTAGGTCAGATTTAGAGAAAATTAGGTCAGACAATCATATAACCCCAAATATCCAAATTCGCTTACCGACCTCCATAGAAAGGATAAATAGCATTTCTGATGAGAATTGGGTCGGTGTTTATGAATATCACTTGAAGTTCGGGCTGAGGTTCCCTGTTCCCGATTTTCTAAATGAGATGATGGATTTTTTGCATATCGGACTGAGCCAGTTAGTTCCTAATGCTTTTAGGTTTTTGATAGGATTTGTGTGTGTATGTGTTGGGGCTGGAATCCGACCCTCGATAGATCTGTTTTTTCAATTTTACACTGCCCGCTCGTATCCTTATGGCCAGGGGTGGGTAACATTTCAAAAACGTAGGAATAGCCCTATCCTTCTGACCGACTCCCCAGATACTAATAAAAATTGGAGGGCTAGATACATTATGGTAAAGGCCAATGAAGCAAACTTACCTTGTCGTTGGTCTCAAGTGATACTCCCAGCTGATCAAACCCGAGATATATCTAACCCTGTAGTGCAGTCAGATTATAAAATTTTAAGAAATTATACCTGTACGGTTAAATACTCGGCTAGGTCCCCTTCAGAGGGTCTTCTGGTTTGGGCCGGGCTGAGCCAAGCCCCTGGTGTGAAAGGAGAATGTAAATACCTGTCCCTTAAACTTTTTATTTATGATATCCTCTTCCTTCATAGCTCGATAATTTTGATTTTTGCATGTTGATTGTTTTCAGGTAGTCTCGGTGGGTTTGGAAGGAAGAAAAAAACCAACAAACCTGCCGCAGCTTCAGGATCTTCAAAAAGATCGGCTGAGATCGATCTTACAGATGAGGTAGAGGTTGCCGATCCACCCAGCTCGGCATTGATGACCCGGGTCGCGAAAAAGAACAAGCCGACCCCTGAAGAAATTCAGGCAGCCAAGACTGCCAAGGCTCCACAAATTCTGTCGGGCCCCCCCACTGGAGCCGAGCTGCCTAGCCCTGATGATCTGTTGGGTCCCGCAGACCCAGTGACCAAAGAGAGGGTCATCGTGCTAAGAGATCAAAAGGCGAGACCGATCTCCCTAGCTCGGCCTATTCACCAGGTCGATTCGTCGGAACCACCACCAGAGGATCTTATGCCATTTCAGGAATTGGCGACCGAGTCTTCTCAATCTTTCGAGGAGATCATCCGAGCTAACGAGAAGCTCCGGGGCCATTTGAATGAAGTGGTGGAACAGGAGGCCCTTATAGCCTCACATATAAAAAAGGTGAACTTCCAAACACACCTAAAAAATTTTTTGAAGTAAAGGATTATCCGGGACATTATTTTCACAATATCCTTATCTCGTATTTTTGCAGGTCTTGTTTAATTATGCGGCTACGAACAGAAGAACGACAGCTTTGGATATCCTAGCCCAAAGCTACGAGCTGGAGAGATCGAAGAATCCGACCAAGGTCGTGGATGATCTGCAGCTTCAGTTGGGAATCGAAAAAAGCAAAAATTCGAAACTGGCAGCTGAAAAAACCGGGCTAATGAAACAATACCAGGATCAGCTTTCGACATCGAGCCAGCTGGAGACCAAGATTGTGGGCGTGGAAGCCGACGTGGACATTCTGAAGAAAAGTGAAGCAGCCCTACTTAAAGAAAGATCCAGCTGGGCGAAGGAAAAAACTGACCTGGAGAAAGTTGTAGAAGAGGTCAAGAAGACTGCAGAAGAGGCTACAAAGAGAGCTGCTGAGATGGTTAGCTCGGATGACGTTGAAGCAGCTCGTCAGGCCGAGCTAAAAACTTTCAAGGAAGGGACCCTGCTGGAGTTGATGAACCGGCGCTTTTTTGAGTTAATCCAGTGTGGATATACTCTGTGCTGGGATGAGCTAAAAAGTTCCAGATCAACAGAAGGTGCTCCAGAAGACTCCGTAGCCCAGGGTTCTTTGCTTCCGGAGGGACGCGATCCTTACGACCTAGTAGAAGAAATTAAGCAAGAATGCCGAGACATCGGTGTTCCAATTCCAGAAAAGGTCGAAGAGGATCCTGTGGTCGACCCCCAGGATATAGCAGATGAAGCCTCTTCCCAAGCTCCTCCTTCCTGAGGTCGGCCTTCCCTTAGATCGGGCTTGCCCTTCGTTCCAGCTGTGTGAGGAATGTAGGTAGCATGCCTAGATGCAGTTGCAGTGATGCAGTCGGCTTTACACTTTGTAGAATTTTTTCTGATTCTGGTCCCTTTCGAAGAACTCTTGTACTTTTCAGATCATCCTTGTAACCGAGCTTGATTATCGAAAAAATGATCTTTTCTGTTTCCTTCAAATTTTTACTTCTTTAACTCGAACTGCTTTACTGATAATATTTCCTCAAGTGTGCTGTATTCCAAGTTCATGGAATCAATCGTCCTTGCAAGTCTTCCAAAATATAACTTCCGGTAGGTCGAGCTTCGATTACTCGATAAGGCCCTTCCCAATTAGAAAATAGCTTGCCTTGTTCTTGTGGTTTGCTGATAAATCGGTTTCGTAAGACTAAATCTCCTGGTACAAAGGCTCGAAGTTTGACCCGAGCATCATAGTGTTGCCGAACTAAATTTTTGTAATTTAGTTGATGTACATAGGCCGAGTCCCGAACTTCTTCTATCAGATCCAGGCCGAGCTCCAAGTTTTTCTGATTTTGATCTCTTTCGAAGTGCATAACTCGTGGGGCTCTACTTTGTATTTCTGGGGGGATGACTGCATTGACCCCGAAGGCCAACTCGAAAGGGGTTTTTCCTGTGGCTGATTTAGGCGTGGTTCGGTGGCACCAAAGCACATGGGGCAATTGTTCTACCCAATTTTTTCCTTTATCTTCTAGTCTGGATTTCAGCCCGTGCAACAAAGTTCGGTTTGTGAGTTCTACTTGTCCATTTGCTGGAGGATGGGCTACCGATGCGAAACGCTGGGTGATGCCAAGTTTTGAACACAAGGCTGTGAACTCTTTAGATTCGAACTGGGTTCCATTGTCCGAAATAACCGATCTGGGCACACCGAAACGACAAATGACTTGCCTCCAAAGAAACCGAGCTACGGTTCGCCCCGTAATATTTGTAAGTGCCTCGGCTTCTACCCACTTTGTGAAATAATCTATGGCCACAACAAGGTAATGGCATGAACCGACCTTAGGAAACGGTCCCATAAGATCTATCCCCCACTCTGCGAAAGGCCATGGGGCAATTATCCCCGTAAAGCGGGAGGCCGGCAACTTGTGAATTGTCGCGTTGTGTTGGCAACTGGAACACCGTTGAACATACTCTACTGCTTCTTGGAATAACCGAGGCCAATAAAACCCAGCCCCGATTATTTTTTAGCCAAATTCCGAGCCCCAATGTGAGACCCGCAATCTCCTTCGTGTACTTCCTTCAGCATGGCCTTTGCTTCTCCCGATCCCAAGCATTTTAACAAAGGCATCAGAAAACCCTTTTTATACAGGTCTTCTCCAATTATTTGATAGTATTCAGCCTTCTTTTGTATCCGTTGTGCTCCTTCCGGGATTCTGGTAAAGTGCCATCTTGTAGGTATCGCCATATAGGAAATCTCCAATCCTGTCCTTCACTTATAGACAATATTATTGGTTCAGCTGTACTCCTGTTATGTATTTCTTCTACTAGGACGGTTTTAGTCAGGTGAGAAAAAACCGAAGAAGCTAATTTGGACAAGGCATCAGCATTTGTATTTTTGCTTCGCGGGACCCGCTCTATAGCCCATTTTTGAAAGAATTTTAGTTGCTGTTGCACCAATGTTAAATACTCCTCCATTTGTCGATCCTTAGCCTTATACTCCCCCAAAATTTGTTTAACCACGAGCTGAGAGTCTGAACAAATTTTTAGATTTTCGACTCCAAATTTCCGAGCTAACTTCAGGCCGGCTATCATAGCTTCGTATTTTGCTTCATTATTTGTGGTTGTGAAGCAGAATCGTAAAGCATACGTGTGAATTTCTCCTCCTGGGCTGGTGAGGACGATCCCTGCACCCGATCCGGACTGGCTTGAGGCCCCATCTACGTAGAGGATCCACGCATCGTCACCCTCGGCTATAGCTAAAAGCAGATTGGTTTTTTCTGACGGGCTAGATATGCTCTCTTGGCTGTCTGGTACTCCTTCAGCTATGAAATCTGCCAACACCTGTCCTTTGACTGCTGTGCGTGGGGCAAAGGTGATGTCATAATCTCCTAATTCAATGGCCCATTTGGTGAGTCGACTGAAACTCCTGCTTTTTGTAAGATGGCTTTGAGGGGTGCGTCAGTATAAACGGTGACTCCATGCGAGTTGAAATAAGGTCTAAGACGCCGTGTGGAGTGAACTAGAGCCAGGACTAGCTTTTCTAGGCTAGAATAATTTTTCTCTGCGGCCTGCAAAACTTTACTAACAAAATAGATGGGTCTCTGGACCCGGTTATCTTCTCGGAGCAAAACCGAGCTAATGACAGATTTGGTAGTAGCTATATACATGTACAATTGTTCTCCATGAATAGGCATAGTCAAAGATGGCAAAGAGGCTAAGTATTTTTTTAATTGTTCAAAAGCATTTTGACATTCGGGGTCCACAAAAACTTATCAGTTTTCTTTAAAATGTTAAAAAATGGTAATGCTCGTTCTGCTGATCGGGCTAAAAACCTATTCAAAGCTGCTAATCTACCCGTTAATTGTTGTACTTCTCGAATTGTCCTAGGCGGGTGCATTTTCAATACAGCTTCTACTTTCTTAGGATTAACCGAGATACCCCCCTCAGAAACCATGTATCCTAAGAACTTTCCTGAAGTGGCTCCAAAAACACATTTTTTTGGATTTAACCTTAATTTATATTGGGCTAGTGTTTCAAGGGTTTCACGTAAATCAGATAAGTAAACAAGTTCATTTTTACTTTTTACAAGTAAATCATCAATATATGCTTCCATATTTCGACCTAACTGTTTTTTGAAAATTTTATTCACTAAACGTTGAAAAGTAGCTCCAGCATTCTTTAAACCGAAAGGCATGGTTATGAAGCAATATGTACCTTTGTCTGTAATAAAAGATGTTTTTTCTTCATCTTCCTTGGCCATGAAGATTTGATGATATCCCTTATATGCATCCAAGAAATTAAGGAATCGAAATCCAGCTATAGCGTCAACCAACACGTCAATCAAAGGCAATGGGAACCAATCTTTGGGGCATGCTTTATTTAAGTCGGTAAAGTCTATGCACATGCGCCATGAACCATCTGGTTTGGAAACTAACACTGGGTTAGCCAACCATTCCGGATAATCTACTTCTCGGATGATACGTACTTCCAACAGGGCGTTGACTTCGATCTCCACGTATCTATTACGTTCTCCCCCGAGGTTACGCTTTCGTTGTCGGATCGGCCTATGATTGGGATCAATGGATAACCTGTGTTCAATGATATTTCGAGAAATGCCAGGCATATCCTCCGGTCCCCAAGCAAAAACTTCCGCAAATTCACGCAAAAGGTTAAGCAAATCATATTGTAATTGAGGGGGCAAATCAGCCCCAATTTTTATTACCTTGTTTGGATCGGCCGCGAGGGGAATAATTCTTACCTCGGCCCCTGCTTCAATGGACAGGTCCGAGCCACCTGTTAGATCGGTAATGTTAACGGAGGTCGGCCTGACTGTAGAAGTAATTTTTGATTTCAGATCTACGGGGGTCGGTTCCTTCAAGGAAGCCATGTAGCACTGCTTTGCCTGCAAGACATCACAACGAATAGAAGCTACCCCACCTATGGTGGGGAACTTTAAAAGCATGTGTACAGTAGATGCTATGGCCTGGAACTGATTTAGTCCAGGCCGTCCCAAATATACATTGTATGGTGATGGCTCATCAATGACCACGAAGTCTATGGTTTCCGTACGTTTTAGCTGTCCAGCCAGTAACGTGACAGGAATACTCAAGTGTCCCACAGGTATAACATGGTGATTGCCGAAGCCAATCAATGGTGTCCGAACTGGACTTAACTGTGCCTTGTGTAATTGACAACCAGCCAGTGCCTTGGTTGTAATTATATTGCTAGAACTACCCGTGTCTAACAATGTCCTACGTACTTGGTAATTTGAAATGTAGCAATCGATCACTAGTGGATCGTCACAATTGAAAGACAGAAATGTATCTGTGTCATCGAAAGTAATGCCTGGTGTCATGGTATCTGATTTACGCTTACCTAGAATAGAGTTCCTTTGCCGGTATACCTGTTTCCTTTGGCGGTTAGAGTCGCCTTGGGTTGGTCCTCCTGCTATGGTGTTTACAATCCCTGCTATATTCAGGTCGGTGTTACCCCCAGCATTTGGGGCTCGGGAGTCGGATTGGGGACATTCGCGGGCAAAATGACCGGTCTCTCCACATCGGTAGCATCCGTTAGGTCGTTCACGGATTGCTGAAGTCACCGGTTTAGGTAGAGGTGCTACTTGTGTATATTGTGGTAGTTTCCCAGCTTGAATTAATTTAGCTATTTCTGCAGCTAAATCACGACAGTCATTAGTATTGTGACCAATGTTTTTATGGTAATTACAATACCTGCCCGGATTGAGCCGATCTGTGGGACCCGTCATGGGTCGAGCTGGGGGCAGCAGCCCTTGACTCTGAATGGCAGCATATATGTCAGCTCGGGGGACTGAGAAGGGCTCGGATACCTGCACAGTGTTTACACTTACCCCGGCCAAGTTTAATTTCTTATTTCCTCCCGATGTAAGAATTGGGGAAGGAGCTTTCCTCTTACCATATAAATCGGAAAAACTTCTTTCCCTTTCCTATTTTATAGCTGTAGCATCTTCAACAACAGCAAAGTTAACAGCAGTAACCATCATTTCAAAATAAGAATGTGGGGGTCGGATGGCCAATTCAGTAGCTAAAGGTCCTGACCGTAACCCATTAATAAATGATCCCATCATTATTCTATCATCTTTTTCATGACATTGCCTAGACTCTATATTGAACCGATCTATGTATGCCTGTAATCCCTCTCCCATTTTTTGTGTTATGTTTATTAAATGTGAAATCGGTTTAGACAATATCTTATTACCCATGAAATTGGCTAAAAACAGGTCACCAAACTGATCTAAAGAATGAATAGAATTTTGGGGCAAAGTACAATACCAATTTATGGCCTGACCTTTAAGTGTCAGATGGAATGTCATGCATCGGTTAGCGTCAGACAGGTTGGCAGCATCCATGACGCTCATGCACTGCATCCAGTGAGCCGTGGGGTCGGTGGTACCGTCATACTTGTCAACCTTACCTAGGCCTCTGTATCCAGGGGGAAATTGTGCCATTTGAATCTCCCATCCAAAAGGATGAGACACGCGAGACGTGGGGGCAGTTCGTCCGATCTGAGTATATCCAGATCCGGGTAGGCCGAGCTGGGGATATCCGGACTGACCTAAGGGGTGTCCCCCCAGACCGAGGTAATAGTTTCCTAGGCCGGGCCCGGGATAATAATTTGGATTAAGTAAAGGAATATTTTCTAAGGGCGGCTGCATGGCTCGGTTATTGCCTAAACCATAATGCTGAAACATTGCAGGGTTGGATGTAGTGGTGTATCCGGGGTAATAACAGGGTTGATTCATTTGGCCGATTTGTATGCCATGGCCAGGTTGATTCAATTGACTTACTTGTTGTCCTAAAGTGGGAAAGGGCAGGCCTGACATAAGAGAACCGTTATTGAACTGAGCATTGGGGGCCATAAAGGGATCCGGAAAAGCAAGATTAGCCTGAGTATGAGTTACAGTGGTATAAACAGGTGGTGCCACAGAAGGGTTAGGAGGACCAACAATATGACCGATTGAAGAAAAATTAACTCTCCCAGGTTGTGGAGGACATATAGTAGTAGATTGTGGGGGGAGACTAGACATTAAAGCAGCAGAGGGGTTGGACACAGGGTTGATGACAGCCCTGGGTGGGGGAACGGTTGGGGACCAGTGTAAACCATAGGGGTGTTCTGTGTTAACTGCTTCTGTGGTGGTGGTTGTAAGGGGAGGTTCTGTATTAAGAGTAGAGATGATAGGAGCAACATGGTTTATTAAGTGAAATAGTTCTGGAAATAAACGGAAGAACCTATCTTTTTCTGCCTGTTCCTGTTCGGGGTTGAGAGTTTCAACAAGGGTGGTAGTAGTTGGTGGATCAGATGGAGGATTAGAACTGGTGGCAGAAACGGTAGGGACCAAAGCGGTTGTAACGGTGAGCCCATTGAGGTTGTCAGAAGAAGAAGCACCCTTTCCTGAACGAGTTTGCGTCATGGTTTCAACAAATTTATTTAAATAAGGAAAATTTGATGAAATAATCTGATCAAACGTTCCCCACAGACGGCGCCAGTTGATGTGACGCAAAAATTACAATGAGGGAACGATGCTTCTTCGCGGCCCAATGAACTCTTGAAGACAGTAATTGCCCAATTCAAATGAAGTTTTGAGCAACCCAATGGCCCAACTGGAGATGAGCAATTTTGAGGGAAGATCTAAGTAAGGTTCTTGAGCTTGGCAAAGAGGATGAAACTTGATGATTTTGCACTGCTCCGTTCACCAATCGATGATTAATTCAGAAAAGGAGCGGGGCTTTCCCCTCTGTATAGGCTCCGACGATCAAGTCAGTAATATGAAAGAGATAAGCAATATAGAACAAGAGTGTTCAGAGAAATTGTAAATGATAGAATAGCTTCAAAAATGCTAGTGAGAATTGCCAGAAATTACTTATTGGAACTTACTTGAATGAGGCTTGTGCCTGAGTACTTATAAACTTATTCTTGATGGTTCCGTTGGGTCTTGAAGACATACGCTCCTCTTTATTCTTTTTGCAATGATGATTTTTGCCGTTCCGGGAAAACTGGCTTTAACTTTGGCCCTATTGTCATTATTGCTCTGCATGTACCAAAATAAAGGCCCTACCCTGATATCTTACAATAGTATCTTTATTTCAGGTTGGTTTCACCGATCTAACCTTTACGCAAGTTACCGATCTAAATGAGTTTTACCGATCTAAGGTTCTTAGGTAACTTTTCCGACCTAAGCCTTTACGAGCTTATAAACCTTTAGGACCGATCTAGAATTATGACAGACTTGGTTTGTACAATTTTTCCGACCTGAACGTGGATCTGAGCTTCTTTATCTTTTACTATTTATGGATTGGGCTAGGCCCAATGGGGATTTCAATTTTATGCACATCAGTCCCTTAAGATTCCCATTATAGCATCCAATTGTCCTCCTTCCTCATGGGCCGTAGAGGCCTCATCTTGCTGTTCTTGTTGAGCTTGAAGCCTCGTTTGAGGTGGCATTGTACCTGCAAATTAGTGCAAACAAAAAGAAGGGGGGTTTTTTCGAAGAACTCACTCCCGCAATTGTCACCCCTTCCCCAACACTCACCAATGTACACTCAAGAAAGGTTTAGAATATTTGTGAGGGGTAGGTTCACTTCCTTACTATCTCAACAAACAATCCAACACCTTGTGCAATGGGTATGATCACCTTAAATGCAAGCAAGATATGAAGCAACAAGTATAAGAACAAATCTGTCAAACAGGGGGTATAAATAATACAGTGACTTTCAAGAATAAACTGTATGAATCTGGAAAGAATAAAGAAACCAGGTTTACCTATATGGAAACTACTATGAAAGAGGAGTTCAAGAAATTTGGAATCACTCAATTCCAAGTTGAAACGACCGAGTTATGACCAAAACAAAACAGTATCACAAATTGACAGAATCTGCCAGCAATAAGAACACACTGTACCAGTTTGCTTGCAACAAAATTAACTATTTTTTAAACAACGAATTAGCAAGCAAGGATTACATGCCTGGAAACTAGACTCATATAGGAATCCATAGCAATTGGAATCACTCAATTTAGATTTGAAATGAGTGAGATATGGTCAAAACAAAACAGCACACACAACCAGAAGTTTCTGGCCAGAATACCAAAACAGAGACAGTGTTGAGTCAAACGTGATTTTGCAACACCTTAGGCTAACAATAAAATTGCATGGCATACATGGTTGGAAACTAGACTCAAAAAGGAAAAGAATGGTGTATGATTTGGCACAAAACAAACGTCAAATGACAGAGATATAGACAACACAAAACAACACAACTTTCTGGAAATTGAAAACAATGAAACAGAAACTATGGTTTTCGAGTTTTTGAGGTGATTTCAATTGTTTCACCAAGAAAACGATTCAAAGCTCACAAAACCAAGAACTTAAGCTCTGATACCAAGTTGATGTAGATTTCTTAAGCAATTGAATAAGTTCCCAAGATTGGTTTAGTGAGCATACAACACAGTTGGAGAATTCAAGCTCTAGTTCGGGTTTGTTTAGTGAATGGAACAATGATAATCATGGATTTGCAAAGTGATGAACACAAGAAAACACTTCACATATAGATTATCAAAAATACAACAAGATTGATACAATGATGGAGAGATAGAGAATGGAAACAAAGAGTATTATCGAAGGCAATACAAGATCGAATCTAGATTAGGCACCCCTAATGAACATATGTCATTAAATTCACCTAGCTACTTACAAAACCTTGAAATTAACCAAGCTAACCAAGACTTCTAATACTCAAAAGAAGACTTGTAAACTTCTTACCAATGCCCACAAGTGTGCAACGATGACCAAAACCACCAAGGAGTTGGAATTGAAGTTGAGAAGCTCTCAAATTTGGATTGAATTTTCATGTAGGTTGATGATTCCTTGTAGTTTCAACCACATTATATAGAAGGCCAGCAAGAATAAGTCCAACAAAGCTAAAGTACACACCAAATAAAGAAATACAAAGCTAAAGTTCACACCAAATAAAGAAATACAATATAATACTTAAAGTAGTGGGATTGATTCTTCATGTTTTGTGGGTGGGTTTCATTTTCAGCCATGTTTTGTGGCTTTGATTCTTCATGGCCGAAAATCATTAGTTGGCTGCCATGTTTTGGTGGATTTGATTATTGGCCAAGAATTATATATCTTCCACCTTTGAATTTTCAAATAAGGTTTCCCTCAAATTGGCATCTTGCCCTCCAACTTCTCCTTAAATGCATTTTGACCTTTCCAATTGTGATCAAAGGTAGATTGACCTCCTATCCTTTCACTTGACCGAGAATGTAGTCCCAATGTGAGATTTGATGGTTGAAATTGATTGTTCATGGTGATCATGGTCACCCACGGTTTTGCTTCTTCCACCTTGCGGTCCTCTAGTGCTTGATCAACGTATCCATTAATTGCTTCCTTCAATTTCTTTGTTTGAAGACGAGTCATGTGTTGCTTAGGTTCTTGTTGAGGCTTGATGGAGATAGGATCTACATCAACATGCAATTTCTATATTTCTTGATTCCTTAAACATCTAAAATCTGTGGTTCCTTCATATTCAAACTAGATGCATCGATCCTACGTTACATATGACTCATTCAAAACGTTTTAACCTCCTATGAACATGCTTCTCAAGAATCAACGTTCAATTCATCAAATCTTGTTCTAAATCCCTAAACTAACAAATAATGCTTTACAATCCCACTAATGCATGAATCGTAGTACTGACAATGGTCCTATGATTACCACAACCTCCTAAGTGGCTTCGATAGGAAAAGATCACAACAGAGGTGATGAGTGTCTTTTAGTTGTTTTATTTTAGCGTCTCTTAGGTGCTTTTCACGGGTATATTTGTTGTTTTATGAAGCCAAGAGCAGGTGTTTAGAGACTGAGTCAAGAAGGAAATGAATGAGCTAAAAGAAGGAAAAAAGGGGTCCGTTTGAGCAAAAGGAAGGTAGCAGTTAAAAATGGGCAGCCATGGAGAAATTTCTGTTGTTACCGTAGTGAATCAAGAGGCAAAATTATAGCAGCAGTAAAATTGGAGAATTATCTCGGATGGAAGTGATTGCTGGAAATAAGGGAAGAGAGAAATAAATATTCAGTTTCCTTACTTGAAGAAACTTGTGATAAGGAAGGAAAATCAAAGGGATAAAGAAGGAAAATCAAAGGGATAGGGAAGGAATTCAAAATGCTGATTTGTAGGGATATAATTGATGAAGATATGATGCTGATTGGAAGGAAGTTAATTGTTGGAGATATTCTTGGGAGATTTGGAGGATTATGCTACTTCCTATTTTAGAGCCATTGTTATCTAGTATGAATAGGGGAGCTTTTGAGGCATTTAGCATTCAGCATTCAGCTTTTAGTTTCACACGTTAGTTTTAGGTTTTTTCCAGCAAGAGTTCTCTTTAGTTCTTAGTTCTCTTTTGTTCAGCTTATCTCCTTTGAAGTTTTTGATACAATCTTTAGTTTTATTTAGTTCTTCTTTAAGTTCTTCAAATAGTTTTATATCAGTTTTTCCTTCGTTTCTCGTTCTGGGATTAAGGAAAAATTGGTACAATAAAGTTTGGAATTGTTTCTTGTTCAAGCCTCTATTTACCCAAACGGAGGGTTGGTTCAGACTTGCAATTATTAATAAGTATTCCATTTCTTTTCCTTCTTCTTTGTTGCTTCATCCTATGGCTTTTACATTAAATATGTATGTATTTGCCATGACTATGAGTAACTAAAATCTTTTATTCCGGCATTATGTGATGAAGTAGATCTATGCATGTATGAAACATAGGATTAATATTGGTTCAAGTTCTTGTATTCCTATTTATCTTGTGCGCATAAGTCTAAATGCTAGATTTAATTAAAGTTTGATCAACTTTTGTTTAATCCGGTAAAGTCAACTAGTGACGAACCTACCGTCGGGTAGTACAAGATAAATAGGTAACAACTTCTAAAGTTAACCCGATAGAAGTGTTAATGTTGGGTCCTCCTGGTAATTAATGCTGCTAATTAAATTAATAGGTGTCGTAGGGAACCCACGGCCTGTTAGTTTGGTTAGTTAGAGAGGTAGTCGTGTCGTAGGGAGCCCACGGCGATTACCGACACACAAAGGGGGGATTTGGTTATGTCATAGGAAGCCCACGGTAACCTATAACCAACCGATACATTGTTCTTGATTTATTTATGGCGTTAATGATTGCATGCATAGATTGATCTGATTCATATAATGTTCGAATACTCTTTTAAGTGATAATTTATTTGTTCTTGTGAAGTTTTAGTTTTTTATAAGTGACAAATTTTAAAAGTCTCTCTGAGACACAAAGGTGATTGCAAGTCAAACCATTTTTCAAATCGATAGGAATATGAGAGTTTAAGTCAGCTGTTCCCTGCGGATCAACCCTGCTTTCTATGCTATTTGTAGTAATTTCTTGCAGGTTTAAGCACTAATTTTTGTGCATTTTGGTAGCCTCACGACGGGCTTTATCAAATTGGCGCCGTTGCCGGGGAACGGCTTTTGAATTTTATTTCTTTCTTTTTTCCTATTGATGTATGTTTGGTATGTTCTTGTGTAATTTATGAGCAGATCTTCAAAAAACCTATCCTATTAAGTGATCCAGAAATTGAAAAGACTTCTAAGAGGCTAGCAAAAGAAGCACGAGAACGAAAGAAGGTAGCTGAGGCTGCTACTTTAGAGGCTGACAGTGGTTCTTTTGGACAAACGGACAGTGACTCTGAAGCTGATTATGAGAATTCTGAACCTGACCCCATTCTGAACTTTGAAATGGGGGACAGACAAGAAGAAAGGCTTGAAGAAAGAAGGGAGGATGCCCCACCTGTTAGGGAACCGACTTTGAAAAAGTTAAGCAACCATCAGACTGAAGACAGAGCTTCCGCGGTAGTCCCTCCAACCTTGCTGAATGGATTTCCTTTAAAAAGTGGTTGGCTTAATGGGATTCCCAAGTACCACGGACATAGGGGGGAAGACCCACATAACTTCCTCGATGAGTATGTAAAAAATTGCAAGGTGGGTAAGTTGCCAACAGGAGCAACCTTAGACTAGCTCAAGTTGGTAGCTTTTCCCTATGTGCTAACCGGCCAAGCCAACAGATGGTTTTCCTCACTACCTGCAAACTCCGTCACAGAATAGGGGCAAATGAAGGAGCTGTTCTTAAAGAAATATTTTCCTTCCACCAAAACTAATGCGGTGATGAAGGAAATCAGCAGCATCCGACAGGACTACGATGAATCCCTAAGTAATTACTGGCTCCGTTTCAACGAGCTAGTGGAGAGCTGCCCGAACCACAAATACACTAACGCACAACTGCTCCAGTACTTTTATCATGGCATGACTGGAGAAGAAAGGAAGCTGATAGATTCCTCCAGTGGCGGAGATTTCCAGAACAATACAGTCACCCAAGCAAGGAAAGTCATCGAGAATGTCATTGGTTCGAGGGGAGAATTTGATGAACCAGTCCGTGTGGTCAAACGGAATGCTGAAGTCAGGCTCGTGAATGATACAGGAGATGAGAAGATAGATAAGTTGACCGCCAATGTGGAGAAATTAACAGAGTTAGTAGCAAAACTGGCCATGGAAGGTAGCAGCAAAATAGAAGGGCAGCGCCAACAATACAGCAAACCAGAAGAGGAGCTCTGTGGGATTTGTGGAAACAAGGGTCATCTAACTTATCAATGCAATCTCGCACCAAATGACCCTATTGCTCAAGCAAATGCAGTTGGGAATTGGAACGCACATAATTATGGAGGGAATTGGAATAGGCAGCAACAGAGAAGAGATCCTTATTTGAATACCTACAATCCCGGATGGAAGGATAACCCAGTGTTCAGTTGGAAGATTCCAGAAGACAGTGAATAGAACCAAGGCCAGCATTCAAATCAGTAAGCCCCAAACCAAGGTTTCAACAACAATCGAAACCAAGGGGCATCGTACCGACCGCCCCAACAGAGAGGGTTTCAGAATCAGAATCAACAAAGGGGTGGTAAATCAATGGAGGATGCAATTGGTGACTTGTTTGACCAACAAAAGGAGCAGAGAACAGGAATGGATGGGATAGCACAAATGATGTCTCAACTATCTGCCTCCATCCAAGAACTCAAGGGATATCAGGGCAAGTTACCTTCCTAAGTACAGGTTCCACCTAAGGAAAACGTGAATGAGTTCACTTTGAGGAGTGGCAAGGTTCTGGAGCCTGTAGTAAAAAAATCACCATCAGTAATGGTCGATTTGCCCGAGACGACCATGGTCCCAAAAGTTGATTAGCCAGATGCAGAACCTGAACTAGTGGCTAAAGCAATAGAGATTCCTACCCCAGCTCCAAGTCTGAAGGGGGGGGAATTTGTACAGAGCTCCCCCATTTCCAAACAGCTTAAAACCGAAGGCCAAGAAGCCAAAAGAAGACCCTGTGAACTACTTGGCGGTGTTCGAGAAAATGGAAGTCAACATCCCTTTGCTTAAGGCAATCAAACTTCCGCTAATTGGGAAGTTTCTGAAGGAGTTCATAGCAGGGAAGCCAAGGGGAGCAAGCAAGGTGGTGCTAGGCGAGAACGTTTCCGCCGTCATTCAGAAAAAGCTTCCACCTAAATGCAAGGACCCAGGTATGTTTTCCTTGCCTTGCATTATCGGAGATAGAGTAATAGAGCATGCTATGTGTGATCTGGGTGCCTCTATTAATGTTTTGCCGTTGTCTATTTACTTGACTTTATCTGGTGTTGAGTTAGTAGATACAAAAGTAGTTATCCAACTAGCTGATAGGTCATGTGTGCACCCTGTAGGGTACTTGAAAATGTGTTAGTACGTGTGAACTCTTTTGTGTACCCTGCGATTTCTATGTTGTTAAGATGAATAATGATCCTGCTAAAGAATCTGCGGGTATGTTGTTAGGTCGGCCTTTCTTGAAAACTGCTAGGGCTTTGATTGATGTATATAATGGCTCCATCTGCTTAGAATATTATGGTGAGAAATACACATTTAGCATCGAGAATGCCATGAAATATCCATCTGATGTTGAGAATGTGAATGGTATTGATGTAATTGACCCCCTTGTCCAAGAGCATCTTGAGACTTATTTTTTGCAGGACAAACTGGAGGCAGTGCTCACACAAAATTTCACCAACATTGATGCCCAAGAGTTGAATAATGAAGAGATCAGGGAGGCAATCATGTCCCTATATGCAGTTGAGGTAGCACCTAGTACTAGACCTCAGATCCAATTGCCCAAGCAGACGAGTGCTGACAGGCCCTTGCCATCTATAGTTAAAGCTCCAGAGCTTGAACTGAACCCTCTCCCTGACAATCTGAAGTATGCTTATCTAGGAGAGGGCGAGACACTGCCAGTCATAATCAGCAAGGGGTTAACTATGACCCAGGAGGACAGATTGCTTCGAATTTTGAGGAAGAATATAAAGGCAATTGGGTGGACCTTGGCTGACATCACTGGAATTAGTCCCAACATATGTCAGCACTACATTTTCTTGGAGCCTGATGCTAAACCTGCTCGAGAGCATCAAAGGAAGTTGAATCCAAATATGAAGGATGTGGTGCTGAAGGAAATTTTGAAGCTTTTAGCCATGGGGATCATCTACCCGATTTTTGACAGTAAGTGGGTAAGCCCAATCCATGTTGTTCCAAAAAAAGGAGGGTTTGAAGTGGTGACCAATGAAAAAAATGAGCTAGTGCCGATGCGCCTCCTTACTGGATGGCGCATGTGTATCGATTTTCGAAAGTTGAACTCGGCAACAAGGAAGGACCATTTCCCCCTACCGTTCATTGATGAGATGCTCGAAAGGTTGCCAGGAAAGATGTTCTTTTGTTTCTTAGATGGCTACAGTGGGTACTTCCAGATCTGGATGAACAAAGATGATCAGGAGAAGACCACATTTACATGCCCTTTCGGCACATATGCATATCGCCGAATGCCCTTTGGTCTGTGCAATGCATCGGGTACTTTTCAGTGGTGCATGATGAGTATTTTTTCGGACATGATTGAGAAGTGCATCGAGATTTTCATGGATGACTTCACAGTGTATGGAGATTCGTTTCACGAATGTTTGGAGGGTCTGGATCTAGTTTTGGCAAGATGTGTGGAGAAGAATTTGATCTTGAATTATGAGAAGTGCCATTTCATGGTAAATGAAGGAATTGTACTTGGGTACAAAATCAGTCAAGAGGGGATAGAAGTGGACAAGGCAAAGGTGGAGCTGATTTCAAAGCTTCTTTACCCGACAAGTGTGAGGGAGATTCGTGGCTTTCTGGGGCATGCTGGTTTCTATAGAAGATTTATCAAAGATTTTGCAAAAATTGCCCAGCCACTAACTAATCTGCTGAAAGACGACGTCCCGTTTGACCTAACGGACGACTGCAAGAAGGCCTTTGATCTTTTAAAAGGCATGTTGGTTTCAGCTCCAGTGATTCAACCACCCAACTGGGAGCACCCTTTTGAGCTCATGTGCGATGCAAGCGATTATGCAATAGGAGCGGTACTTGGCTAGAAAATAGGAAAGGAGAGCCATGCAATATATTATACCTCCAAGACTTTGAATCCGGCCCAATGAAATTACACCACTACAGAGAAGGAGCTCTTGGCCGTTGTTTTCGGCTTTGATAAATACAGACAGTACTTGCTAGGATCCAAAGTGGTGGTTTACACAGATCATGCGGCTTTGAAGCATTTGCTGGCAAAGAAGGAGTCGAAGCCTCGACTGATTAGATGGGTCCTGTTGCTCCAGGAATTTGACTGGGAGTGAAGGGACAAAAAGGGAGCAGAGAATCATGTGGCAGACCACCTAAGCAGGCTGTTGGTTCCGGAAGAGAAAGTACCTATCAAAGAAACATTTCCGGAGGAACATCTCTATGCAGCCGACACTATACCACCACCCTGCAATTTGCTGCTTGACGTGCTAACAGGTGAGAAGCATCCTGACCCTTGGTACTCTAACATCGTGAATTATTTGATCGCAGGGGTATTTCCACCAGAGTATTCACGAGGACGACGTGAGAAGCTAATAAGCGATAGCAAGTACTACATATGGGATGAGTCGATCCTGTGGAGGCTTGGACCCGATCAGATCCTTAGGAGGTGTGTTCCAGAGTGGGAACATGAGGACATTCCCCGACACTATCACTCATTTGCCTGTGGAGGCCATTTTGGGCCAAAACGGACTGCACAAAAGGTAATGGACAGTGGATTTTATTGGCTAACATTAAACAGAGATGCATATCTGTTTTGCAGGAAGTGTGATAGATGCCAGCGAGGAGGAAATATAGGTGTTCGAGATGAGATGCCTCAAGTTCCGGTAAAGGTTTGTGAAATTTTTGATGTGTGGGGGATGGACTTTATGGGTCCATTCCCTGCATCAAAGGGAATGTTATATATATTGCTGGCAGTTGACAATGTGTTCAAATTGGTGGAAGCAAAGGCTACCCGGACTAATGATTCAAAGGTTGTTGCAGATTTTTTGCAGGCTAATATTTTTTGCAGGTTCGGAGTGCCCAAGGCAATCATTAGTGATCGAGGAACACATTTTTGTAGCCGAACCGTTATAGCATTGATGAAGAAGTATGGGGTGCAACACAGGCTTGCAACACCTTACCACCCGCAGTCAAATGAACAAGCCAAGGTCTCTAACAGAGAGATTAAACGGACCCTGGAGAGGACAGTGAATAAATCAAGGAAGGATTGGAGCCAAAAGTTGAATGATGCACTATGGGCATATAGGACCGCATACAAGACCCCAATTGGGATTCGCCGTACCGGCTAGTGTTTGGGAAAATGTGTCATCTCCCAGTTGAGCTAGAGCATCATTCTTACTGGGCAGTCCAGAAATTAAACATGGATGCAGCAGCATTGGAGAAGAGAGGAAATTCCAGCTACAAGAGTTAGAAGAATTGAGGGAGGATGCCTATGAGATGGCCAAGTGGCATCAAGAACGCACTAAGGGGAGGCATGATCGCCTAATCCAACAGAAGGAGTTCAAAGTGGGCCAACAAGTCTTGATTTTTCAATCTAGGCTGCGACTCTTTAGTGGTAAGTTGAAGAGCAAGTGGCAGGGACCACTAGAGGTAGTGGCCGTTGGCCCAAGTGGAGCAATAGAGGTAAAAGACCCCAGAACTGGTCTGCAATTCAAGGTCAACGGACAGCGTCTCAAGCATTATCATGAGCCGGGTCAGATACAGACTGTGGAGGAACTCTCCCTATCGATTTGTCCCAATCACTGAGAAAAGACAATTAAGTCTAGCCTTAGACTTAAAAGAATGGCGCTACTGGGAGGCAACCCAGTTTTCTGTTAAATTTTTTGTTTTCTTTTTCATTTTAATTTTTTTGATTTTCATTTTATTTAATTTTATTTGGTTGAAGATGTTTGGGCTAATTTTTGAATGGGTTGGATGTTTTAAATGTTGCATGCAGGATTAATTGGAGGGCCAGAAGATTCAAGGAAAAGAAAAAAGGTGGAATGTGGAGCAATCAGAAGGTCAGGGGCATCTCAGCAAATTTGAGCCATGGACTACAATTGCGATTCAGAAGAACTGGGCCAATTTTGCAATCACATTGAACCCAGCCAATTCTCCACCCATCAACTCCATCGACCCACCAACCCAATTACCCACCAACCCAACCCACCGACCCATCAACCTAAATAAACCCAAATATCCAATCCCATACCCGACCCAACTAATCAAATTAACTTATCCTATTGCCTACCCGATTTCCCCACCAGAATAATAAACAAATTACCTAATCAATTTTACATCATCTTCTTCCTCTGCAACGAACCGCTGCCTCCACCTTTTCATCACCACTATTCCCGTCCAACCTCCATGGGCGCCGGCAAGAAAAGAGCTCGGCTCCGGCCAATCGACGAGCCCAACGTCCTCGAAGCCACTCCCCTCGCCACAATTTTTCCCGACGCCCATCTCCCGACCCAACCTGACAAACCCGCAGCCGCCCCTTCAATTTCTCTGCCCCAATCCCGCCGGCCTAAGGCCCCAACCACCACGCCAAAACCACCCCCTCAACCGAATCCACTAGCCACCACCCCTAACCGAACCAAAAAGCCCACCCCCACCCGAACAAAAATTCCCACCCCCTCACTCGAATCCACCCCCACCCACACACCCACCACCGCCCAACCCACACCAAAAAACAAAAAAAAAAAGCTCGGCCTTTGATGAAGAACGCAACTCCAGCGGCCCAGATTCCAATGCCGGCGAAGCCCTCCGTCCGCCGTTCAAATCGTGTGGCCTCCCACACCGCCTCTGCCTCCCTACGCCGGAAAGAACCAATTCAAAGTGCTGAGGAGCCCTTCATAATTTCAGAAGAGGAACAGTCATCTAGCCCTATTGTTCCGGCAAGAAAACGACAAAGACAAGGGGAGACCACACAAACTGTAGATGGGAATTTTTCTACTGCCCCAACTGAACCTCCAGTGGCGTGTACTTCTACGGCCACCGCTCAATCACCGCCGGCGAGTACTTCTACTGCTGGTCCGACTTAGTCGGACCAGCAGTAGAAGTACTCGCCGGCGGTGATTGAGCGGTGGCCGTAGAAGTACACGCCACTGGAGGTTCAGTGGCGAGTACTTCTACTGCCCGAAAAGCAGCCGCTGTAGAGAGAGCTCCCTGGTTTCCCCCTGCACAGATAGTCCAGCAAGCACAAGTTAAAAGAAATTTGACTTTCAATACGAAAGATGAGATTGAAGCTCTCAAACAGCCAGTGCAGAATTTTTACAGGTGCAACAATCAGTTGAAGAGTTAAAGAAGGACCAAGCTGCTCTACAGCTCCAGGTTACAGAAGGTTTTTCCACTTTACAACACCAGTTCACTGAAGGTCTCGCTGCTATACAGCTGCAGTTTGATCAGCTTCGGGCTCACTTAGCCCAGACCCGGGCAGAGTAAGTATCTCTCCTTCCTTATCTCAGTCTCTATGTATTTATTGTTTTGGGTCTGTCTTTGTGAGTTTGTGAATTTAGTATTTGTGGATGTTCATGGTATTTTATTAGTGTTGCTGTGTTTCTTATTCTTGTTTTGTGCTGAGGACATGCACAAATTTAAGTGTGAGGATGTGTCGATCTTGTCCGGATCTGTCTTTTGTGTTTTTAAGTCTGTTTTGAGTCAAGTACTGCCCTTATTATGATCGGAACATTGAAATAAGCACCATGGATGCATGATTGAGTTGGCATATGTTAACTCTTTTTTGTTGAGGTTTGGGTATGTTTTTATTGCTTTAGCATGATCAGGCTACTTTTTCCCATTCTTAGCCATTGAAAATGAGTGTTGCTGAGCCTAAAATGATTTTTGATGTGAAGTGGGAATCCCACTGTTTGCCAGTTTGACTTGTCAAGATGGTCATTGTGTGGGATACAACTGGATGATGGGGGACCCTTGTAGGATAACCAAGTTTGGCTTTACTTTCTGAACTTTCCTGTGCATTAATCCATAGAAGCCACTTTGAAGCCTTGACTGTATTTCTTCCGAGTTAGTAAATGAACCAAGGCCTAATTTTTATCCTCTTTTTCCTGCCCCCTTAGTGTGCATGCAATGAGAATGTTGGATTTGTGCTTGCTGAAGTGAAGATGATATAAGCAAGTATGAGAATGTGAACCTTGCTAAATGTTGTATTGGTATGCTATTGTGCTGAAAAAAAAAAAAAAAAAAGAGAAAAGAAGCAGAGTGCTGAAGTGTGCAGCAGTAATTGTGTGCTGTGAATGTTAAAAAAATCTTGAGATTGCTTGCTGAATTTCTTGGTGGCTGAATTGTGAATGAAAAAGATGAAGTAATGACCTGAATTTGTGAAGAGATGAGTCTCTATTTGCCTAAATGAGAGGCAACTTTGTGCAAATGCTGAGAAGGATGAAATGCTGTATGCACACTAAGTTTCAATTTCATGCAGGTGACTTAGGACCAATTAGGGCCATACCAAGTTTGAATCCCTAAGCCCCGTTGTGTCCAAAGATAAAGGGTTGTTCTTAACAGTTGTGTCCCCTCAATACGGTACTGTGGCGATGGGTCGATTTTCAAGCAGTGGATCATTCTGTATAGACAAGGGAGAGTGTCCTTAATTTTTGAATTGTGAGAATGTGTGTTTTACTCTCCATAGAGTGCTGTTTCTAAGGGAATTGCTAAATGATTGTGTTAGAGCAATAAGTTGGTTTACTTGGTGGATTGGTGGGGATTATATATGCTATACATAATCATAAATTATGTGGGGCAAGCAGGTGTGAAGAGCATGAAAAGAGGCAGTACATGTGTGTTTTGATTTTTCTTGTTGAGTCAGTTTTTTTAAGTCCTGTGAGTCTTGTGTCATCAGTTGTTTTCTTGTTTTCTATTTGAGTCATTTTCTGTGTCTAGTTTTGAGTCAGTGCAAAAGCAACTAAAGTAAGGCTGTGTTTTGGTTCTTCACTTCACGCTTGAGGGCAAGCGTTATTCAAGTGTGAGGATATTTAATGAGTGTCTTTTAGTTGTTTTATTTTAGCGTCTCTTGGGTGCTTTTCACAGGTATATTTGTTGTTTTATGAAGCCAAGAGCAGGTGTTTAGAGACTGAGTCAAGAAGGAAATGAATGAGCTAAAAGAAGGAAAAAAGGGGTCCGTTTGAGCAAAAGGATGGTAGCAGCAGAAAATGGGCAGCCCTGGAGAAATTTCTGTTGTTACCGTAGTGAATCAAGAGGCAAAATTCCAGCAGCAGTAAAATTGGAGAATTATCTCGGATGGAAGTGATTGCTGGAAATAAGGGAAGAGAGAAATAAATATTCAGTTTCCTTACTTGAAGAAACTTGTGATAAGGAAGGAAAATCAAAGGGATAAAGAAGGAAAATCAAAGGGATAAGGAAGGAATTCAAAATGCTGATTTGTAGGGATATAATTGATGAAGATATTATACTGATTGGAAGGAAGTTAATTGTTGGAGATATTCTTGGGAGATTTGGAGGATTATGCTACTTCCTATTTTAGAGCCATTGTTATCTAGTATAAATAGGGGAACTTTTGAGGCATTTATCATTCAGCTTTTAGTTTTACACGTTAGTTTTAGTTTTTTTCCAGCAAGAGTTCTCTTTAGTTCTTAGTTCTCTTTTGTTCAGCTTATCTCCTTTGAAGTTTTTGATACAATCTTTAGTTTTATTTAGTTCTTCTTTAAGTTCTTCAAATAGTTTTATATTAGTTTTTCCTTCGTTTCTCGTTCTGGGATTAAGGAAAAATCGGTACAATAAAGTTTGGAATTGTTTCTTGTTCAAGCCTCTATTTGCCCAAACGGAGGGTTGGTTCAGACCTGCAATTATTAATAAGTATTCCATTTCTTTTCCTTCTTCTTTGTTGCTTCATCCTATTGCTTTTACATTAAATATGTATGTATTTGCCATGACTTGAGTAACTAAACTCTTTTATTCCGGCATTATGTGATGAAGTAGATGTATGCATGTATGAAACATAGGATTAATATTGGTTCAAGTTCTTGTATTCCTATTTATTTGTGCGCATAAGTCTAAATGCTAGATTTAATTAAAGTCTGATCAACTTTTGTTTAATCCAGTAAAGTCAACTAGTGACGAACCTACCGTCGGGTAGTACAAGATAAATAGGTAACAACTTCTAAAGTTAATCCGATAGAAGTGTTAGTGTTGGGTCCTCCTGGTAATTAATGCTGCTAATTAAATTAATAGGTGTTGTAGGGAACCCACGGCCTGTTAGTTTGGTTAGTTAGAGAGGTAGTCGTGTCGTAGGGAGCCCACGGCGATTACCGACAGACTAAGGGGGGATTTGGTTATGTCGTAGGGAGCCCACGGTAACCTATAACCAACCGATACATTGTTCTTGATTTATTTATGGCGTTAATGATTGCATGCATAGATTGATCTGATTCATATAATGTTCGAATACTCTTTTAAGTGATAATTTATTTGTTCTTGTGAAGTTTTAGCTTTTTATAAGTGACAAATTTTAAAAGTCTCTCTGAGACACAAAGGTGATTGCAAATCAAACCATTTTTCAAATCGATAGGAATATGAGAGTTTAAGTCAGCTGTTCCCTGCGGATCGACCCTGCTATTTGTAGTAATTTCTTGCAGGTTTAAACACTAATTTTTGTGCATTTTGGTAGCCTCACGACGGGCTCTATCAAGAGGCGGTGTTTTCTGGCGACGGCTGCGGTTTGGCTTCTTCACGAAAATCCCCCTTCACTTTGTGCTGAACTTTTTGTTTGCTGATTGAAGGTTGTTAGAGAGGAATTGAGTATGTATTTATAGGTCCAGGTTTAGGGTTAAACACAATCCAAGATGATTTGGATTCGTGAGTTTTCAAATCAAAGATAGGATAGGATTTCGAATTTGAAATTCTAGATTCCCGTGACTGGGCTTCATGCCAATTGTCGTCTGACTCGCACGGATGCTCGCCTGCCTTCCTCATGCAAGTTGTCGTCTGACTCGCATGGTTGCTCGTGGAGGTGGGTTTTCGCCTTGTTTCGTCAGCTTTTTGTTCTACTCGACTTTTTCCTTTATGTACCTTCAAGTGACCCTTTACTCCCACGTTTAGGTCTACGTTAACCTAGGCACATATTCCTTCCTAGCTTACTCGAGACATAATACTCAATCTTGGCACATAAATGTTCAAGATCACTCAAACAAGCAAGCCACGTTTCACATCAAGCACAAGTATTACATCAAAATTTTGACTTTTACCATTTTTAATCCCTATGATTTTACTCTGAAAATCTGGGGCCTCACATTTAACGCCCGTCTCCTCATTTTGTCTAGATACTAATAATCTTTCATTGGTGGGCCAACTTGGGCCTAATCGTAAGCTTAGTAATTATGATGTGGACCGGAGTTCACAATGTGGAATACTTGCCAAGGAAAGTATGGAAATTGCGAGACGCAGCTCTTAACCTTTAGAATTCCTACCTCGGATTTGGCAGTCTACTAAAATTAAACTAAGCTAATTTTAAACACGCAAATCGAACCAAGTTTAAGAACAAAAGAGTCGAAACAAAAGTATGCATTCTAGGCAGAGCAATTACCTAAAAAGCTATAGTTTCTAAACCTATAGTAATTCACAAAGCATGCAAACTACGAAAACTCCAAATTAGAGAATGATTCAAAAAGTATAAAACTATACTATTCTATTACTTGAATCAAAATTGTGTGTTGAAAAGTGAAGAAGAGGACCCATATTTATAGTTATAGGCAGCCGAATTCTTCAGTACAAAGTAGTAGAAAGCAATTAAAATTGGAACTCAATCAAGAGATTGATTTCTTACAAACTAAAACCTAAAAGAACTAGGTTTAGTTGATGATAGGGATTCAGATTTCACAAGGGTGAATCTAGCTGAAATTCTATACTAAATAACAAGTAGAAATGAATCAAAACTAAGAAGTAGAAGTCAATCGAGAGATTGATCTCTTGAAAAGAAACAAACCTAAAGGAACTAGGTTTGTTAAGAGATAATAATTCGGGTGAATTATTGGATAATTTCAGCCGAACATTATCTTAAAAATAAGAAGTAAAATTAAAATACAACAAGAGTTTAAGAAGGAACTCTCATTGAAAACTACTACTAGAATTAACTTAAGTTGTAAACTCAAACTAACTCTTTAATTAAAACCCTTCACAATTTCGGATTGGGCTTCTCAATTGAGCTTCCCAATTTTGGAATTTCCTCTCCTTCTCTTGGTCTGGGCTGGCCGAATTTATAAAGGTGGGTTGCAAGGAGATTCAGCCCAAAACTCAATGGCGTGTCTGTGAAAAGTGTAGGAAGCTTTTGGAAGCTTTCGGAATCATTTCTGAAACTCAAATTTTACAAACTCTTCATTTCTTCATGATTCTTCAATTCAGACCCCTTTTCAGAAATGGTGAGTAAAATGACCATTTTACCCTTCTGACTCTTCTGAGCTTTATCTTCAGGGGTTTGTGCTTCGGATGGCATCTGGGATTGCCGGGAACACTCTTGGACTAGGTTCTCAAGGTTGGCCTTGAGTTTCCTTGTCCTTCTGCATGTCATTGGCCGAACGATATCTACCAATGGATCTCTCTAGTACTGGCTCGGGTCCTGGAGCATAGCTGGGCCTCGATGTAGCACACGAACAGGCTCTGCTTCCTTTCTCGAGTCCTCTGCCTCAACTTGTAGATCCTCTCTGCTTGGACTTGTCGATGGGTTGGGGGTGGCCTCATCAAATTAGGCTTCGAGTTGGGCCATAAACTGGGCACACCAACTTGTCTCCCCAAGTTCTGGATTGTATCTCGTCGAAGATTCAAAACTTAAAACTTTATAGTATAGAAGGCCCAAAAAGACCTGTTATAGAAAGGCTTACAAGAGCCCGTAATAAGAATACCCTAGTTCTTATAGAAATTATAAGTCATGTAAGACTCGTTGTAGTGAGGAACCCAAGTAAGGCTCGCAATAATGGAACCCCCGTTTTGAGTACACAATTCGAACACAACCTTGCTGTTGTTCATGGCATCCAAAAATCTACGCAAGAGAGTCGGGTCTAGCGGAGTACGTTAGAACCGCAACTGTAAATTTGAACACCATATCGCGGTTGTTCGCGGCACCCGGCCGCCTACATAAGAGATTCGGGTTCGGGCACTCATGGCTGTGTCCGGTGCGAGTATGTCGAATCCATGACTATGACAAATTCTTTGGAGATGGGTTTATACACCCCTCCATGTTCCTAGTAAGAATTGATAAGCAATCAATATTTGAAATTTTATTCGTAAATTTGCAAATATCATACTTTAAACAAAATACGCAAAGACAAGAGAATTAAGCCAATAGCATACTTCAATTCATAGATGCAATTAATTGTGTACTTATAATAATAGCACTAGGAGAATTGTTTTACGATAGAGTAAATAAAGACTCATGCTTCACTTATTTAAAGCAAAATTAAATGGGTTAGCATGCTTTATTCATTTAATTGAAGATAAAATAAATAAAGGCGCATGCGTCATTTATCAAAGAAAAATTTAATAAATATGCATGCTTAATTAATTGGAAATGAGATAAATAAGGGCATGCTCTTTACAATGATCTGAGTCTTGGTTTTAAACCCTCCATCCACAACCACCAGCTCCGCCACCTCACCACCTGCTACGCCACCTTCTTCTTCTCAATTAAGATCAAGGCACAAAATCTCAATCAAGGGATTTGGGAAAAACTTTTTTTCTTTTTCTCTTGCGGAGCCATACTTAGATCTAACGTGAATTACAACATACAGGTCATGTCGGCAGAAGAGCATTCATCATGGAAATCGGCAACAGTGGAATGGTAGGCCACCTCATACTAAAAATTGAATCGGAGGAGTCAGCCATATCTAGATTTCCTCAAAACAAAACACTGAGAAAGAGATAACCATCAAAAATGGCGGTTAAAACAGTGATGAAGGCCACTGATTTTGGGTTCGTGAAACATTTATAAAAGGAAAGTTTGCAGGCGGCAGCAGTTGCGAGTGGTGTCGGCGACGGTGTGGGTGGGAGTGAGGTTTTGGGGAAAAAAAAGTTTGAGAATGAGACTAAAACCTAGGTGCAGAACATGAGTTTCGGTTTAGGACTCAAACCAGGACTCAGATCATTGTAAAGAATAGGCTGTAAATAAGAGCGAGACTGCCCTGAAATTTGAAGTTCGGATCTTGACTGGTTCTGAGGCTAGAGACTTGGGTCCTTTTTTTAAGTCCAGAACTTTGAATTGTTTTAGCACTACTTCCTCCGACCTTGCCTCGTCTCACTCGGGACTTCTTTTGGAGGCAATTCACACATTTGGTCATCTTGCATGCACAGGCTTCACTCCCCCAACTACCTTGATTTTGTTCATTTGTATGCACGGGCTCCACTCTACCACCGACCTTGATTTTGTTCACTTGCATGCACAGGCTCCCCTCAGTAGTGCCAAAACAAGTTGGTCATTTGCATGCACGGGCTTCACTCCACCACCTACCTTGATTTTGTTCACTTGCATGCACGGGCTCCACTCCACCACCGACCTTGATTTTTTTCACTTGCATGCACGGGCTCCCCTCCACCACTGACCTTGGTTTTGTTCAACTTGCATGCACGGGTTCACCGAGGATATGTTATTAAGCTAAGCCAGCACAAATCATTTGTTTGTGCTTTACTTCAACCAAAAACGAAACGAAGAACAAGCTTTTCCAAGGTTGAGATTTTTCGAAGCAACCTCGAAATTTTAACAACGTTGGGATGCCTTTTGATGTGACGCAAAAATTACAATGAGGGAACGATGCTTCTTCGCGGCCCAATGAACTCTTGAAGACAGTAATTGCCCAATTCAAATGAAGCTTTGAGGAACCCAATGGCCCAACTGGAGATGAGCAATTTTGAGGGAAGATCTAAGTAAGGTTCTTGAGCTTGGCAAAGAGGATGAAACTTGATGATTTTGCACTGCTCCGTTCACCAATTGAAGATCAATTCAGAAAAGGAGCGGGGCTTTCCCCCCTCTATAGGCTCCGACGATCAAGTCAGTAAGATGAAAGAGATAAACAATATAGAACAAGAATGCTCAGAGAAAGTGTAAATGAGAGAATAGTTTAAGAAATGCTATTGAGAATTGCAGAAATTGCTTGTTGGAACTTACCCGAATGGGAGGCTTGTACCTGGGTATTTATAGATTTTATTCTTGATAATTCCGTTGGATCATGATGTCATACGCTCCCACTTATTCTTTTTTAATGATACTTTAGCCGCTCCGGGAAAACTGGCTTTAGTTTTGGCTCCTGGTCATTATTATCCTGCATTTACTAACATGATGGTCCTACCATGATGTAACTGTTTTGAGTATATTATCTTATCTCGGACCGGTTTACTTTTTACCGACCTAAGCTCTCATGTGTTTTAGTTACTTACCGACCTGAGCCTTAACACTGTTGACCGATCTAACTTCTTTTAAGCTTACACCGACCTAGGCTTATTGAGTAGAATAGTACTTTTCCTGGGCCAATCTTACCGAGCTGGGTTATAAAGTTTACCGATCTAAGATTCACAACTTGGTTTAGAATACTTTCCGACTTAAACCTTCGTGAGTTATTTAAATCTATATTGCCGATCTGAGCCTTTTATAGCCGACCTAAATTGGTGATAGAGACTTGGTTTGTATGATTTTTCTGACCTAAACATGTATCTGGGCTTCTTTATCCTTTACTGTTTCTTAGTTCTAATTCATTGGGCTAGGCCCAATGGGGATTTCAATTTTATGCACATCAACAAGCCCCCCCAGTATTAGGTTTTACCGATCTAAAAGTTAATACTCTTTGAGTTTTTCGAGCTAAGACCCAGCATTAAGGACATGATTTTCTAGATTAATCCGAGCCAATTTTCCGAACTAAGCAACATACCGTGTTTTTACTAAGCCGTATGTGACTAAGGCGTTTTTTTAGTATTTATCCGACCTATGAAGAATAATCTTATCCAGCTGTATAGTAATAATTGTAATTCCGATCTAAGGAATTTGAACGGTTTTCGAACAAATAAATGTAATCATAAATACGTACCTTTGCGTTACCCTAGATCGGGATTTCGAAGAGGCGGATTAATCTGGACACGCCTTTACGTTTATTGTAGCAACCGATACAACTTCCAAGGTCTTTGATGTTCCCGAAGTGCCATTAATGAACACAGCTTTTGGTCTGCCCATGTTCCTTTGATTTCCCCAAGGCTTCCATTATAAAAATCGTAAGAACGACAACCAATTGCCACCATTTGCTAAACCGCTTTCCTGAAAGAACAAAAGAGAAATAAATTCTTTACTCTCCTTCCGACGGCCGGAGTCTTCGAATTTTGCCGGAATCCGAAAGTGTTCTCTTTC
Source organism: Leptodermis oblonga (assembly GCA_016801395.1). Taxonomy (NCBI): domain Eukaryota; kingdom Viridiplantae; phylum Streptophyta; class Magnoliopsida; order Gentianales; family Rubiaceae; genus Leptodermis; species Leptodermis oblonga. The sequence goes on along the minus strand of CM028756.1, from coordinate 21,856,609 downwards.
CGATCCTTCGATCTCGTTCGTATTACAACTTTGTCGTTACCATCGTTCCGTCGGCGTCTTTTCGTCCTTGTTTGTCTGTCTGCCATGGCTTCAGAAATGAGTTCCGGCACCGGAGCGTCGCATCGAGTTTCGGCTGCAGGTGAGTGCGTTTTTCCCTGATTGTTTCTTTAGAGTTTTTGCCAGTTTATACATAAAATTTTATTTGTTATTTGTGCGTGATTTTGGTACTGCTTTATGTAGATTCGGCCGTCACCCATGAGTTTAAACCTCAAGATATAGTTTCGGAAATAACTAGGTCAGATTTAGAGAAAATTAGGTCAGACAATCATATAACCCCAAATATCCAAATTCGCTTACCGACCTCCGTAGAAAGGATAAATAGCATTTCTGATGAGAACTGGGTCGGTGTTTATGAATATCACTTGAAGTTCGGGCTGAGGTTCCCTGTTCCCGATTTTCTAAATGAGATGATGGATTTTTTGCATATCGGACTGAGCCAGTTAGTTCCTAATGCTTTTAGGTTTTTGATAGGATTTGTGTGCGTATGTGCTGGGGCCGGAATCCGACCCTCGATAGATCTGTTTTTTCAATTTTACACTGCCCGCTCGTATCCTTATGGCCAGGGGTGGGTAACCTTTCAAAAACGTAGGAATAGCCCTATCCTTCTGACCGACTCCCCGGATACTAACAAAAATTGGAGGGCTAGATATATTATGGTAAAGGCCAATGAAGCAAACTTACCTTGTCGTTGGTCTCAAGTGATACTCCCGGCTGATCAAACCCGAGATATATCTAACCCTGTAGTGCAGTCAGATTATAAAATTTTAAGAAATTATACCTGTACGGTTAAATACTCGGCTAGGTCCCCTTCAGAGGGTCTTCTGGTTTGGGCCGGGCTGAGCCAAGCCCCTGGTGTGAAAGGAGAATGTAAATACCTGTCCCTTGAACTTTTTATTTATGATATCCTCTTCCTTCATAGCTCGATAATTTTGATTTTTGTATGTTGCTTGTTTTCAGGTAGTCTTGGTGGGTTCGGAAGGAAGAAAAAAACCAACAAACCTGCCGCAGCTTCTGGATCTTCAAAAAGATTGGCTGAGATCGATCTTACAGATGAGGTAGAGGTTGCCGATCCACCCAGCTCGGCATTGACGACCCGGGTCGCGAAAAAGAACAGGCCGACCCCTGAAGAAATCCAGGCAGCTAAGGCTGCCAAAGCTCCACAAATTCTGTCGGGCCCTCCTACTGGAATCGAGCTGCCTAATCCTGATGACGTGTTGGGTCCTGCAGACCCAGTGACCAAAGAGAGGGTCATTGTGCTAAGAGATCAAAAGGCGAGACCGATTTCCCTAGCTCGGCCTATTCACCAGGTCGATTTGTCGGAACCACCACCAGAGGATCTTATGCCATTTCAGGAATTGGCGACCGAGTCTTCTCAATCTTTCGAGGAGATTATCCGAGCTAACGAGAAGCTCCGGGACCATTTGAATGAAGTGGTGGAACAGGAGGCCCTTATAGCCTCGCATATAAAAAAGGTGAACTTCCAAACACACCTAAAAAAATTTTTGAAGTAAAGGATTATCCGGGACATTATTTTCACAATATCCTTATCTCGTATTTTTGCAGGTCTTGTTTAATTATGCGGCTACGAACAGAAGAACGACAGCTTTGGATATCCTAGCCCAAAGCTACGAGCTGGAGAGATCGAAGAATCCGACCAAGGTCGTGGATGATCTGCAGCTTCAGTTGGGAATCGAAAAAAGCAAAAATTCGAAACTGGCAGCTGAAAAAACCGGGCTAATGAAACAATACCAGGATCAGCTTTCGAAATCGAGCCAGCTGGAGACCAAGATTGTGGGCCTGGAAGCCGATGTGGACATTCTGAAGAAAAGTGAAGCAGCCCTACTTAAAGAAAGATCCAGCTGGGCGAAGGAAAAAACTGACCTGGAGAAAGTTGTAGAAGAGGCCAAGAAGACTGCAGAAGAGGCTACAAAGAGAGCTGCTGATATGGTTAGCTCGGATGACGTTGAAGCAGCTCGTCAGGCCGAGCTAAAAACTTTCAAGGAAGGGACCCTGCTGGAGTTGATGAACCGGCGCTTTTTTGAGTTAATCCAGTGTGGATATACTCTGTGCTGGGATGAGCTAAAAGTTCCAGATCGGCAGAAGGTGCTCCAGAAGACTCCATAGCCCAGGGTTCTTTGCTTCCGGAGGGACGCGATCCTTACGACCTAGTAGAAGAAATTAAGCAAGAATGCCGAGACATCGGTGTTCCAATTCCAGAAAAGGTCGAAGAGGATCCTGTGGTCGACCCCCAGGATATAGCAGATGAAGCCTCTTCCCAAGCTCCTCCTTCCTGAGTCGGCCTTCCCTTAGATCGGGCTTGCCCTTCCTTCCAGCTGTGTGAGGAATGTAGGTAGCATGCCTAGATGCAGTTGCAGTGATGTAATCGGCTTTACACTTTGTAGAATTTTTTCTGATTCTGGTCCCTTCGAAGAACTTTTGTACTTTTCAGATCGTCCTTGTAACCGAGCTTGATTATCGAATAAAAATGATTTTTTCTGTTTCCTTCAAATTTTTACTTCTTTAACTCGAACTGCTTTACTGATAATATTTCCTCAAGTGTGCTGTATTCCAAGTTCGTGGAATCAATCGTCCTTGCGAGTCTTCCAAAATATAACTTCCGGTAGGTCGAGCTTCGATTACTCGATAAGGCCCTTCCCAATTAGAAAATAGCTTGCCTTGTTCTTGTGGTTTGCTGATAGATCGGTTTCGTAAGACTAAATCTCCTGGTACAAAGGCTCGATGTTTGACCCGAGCATCATAGTGTTGCCGAACTAAATTTTTGTAATTTAGTTGATGTACATAGGCCGAGTCCCGAACTTCTTCTATCAGATCCAGGCCGAGCTCCAAGTTTTTCTGATTTTGATCTCTTTCGAAGTGCATAACTCGTGGGGCTCCACTTTGTATTTCTGGGGGGATGACTGCATTGACCCCGAAGGCCAACTCGAAAGGGGTTTTTCCTGTGGCTGATTTAGGCGTGGTTCGGTGGCACCAAAGCACATGGGGCAATTGTTCTACCCAATTTTTTCCTTTATCTTCTAGTCTGGATTTCAGCCCGTGCAACAAAGTTCGGTTTGTGAGTTCTACTTGTCCATTTGCTGGAGGATGGGCTACCGATGCGAAACGCTGGGTGATGCCAAGTTTTGAACACAAGGCTGTGAACTCTTTAGATTCGAACTGGGTTCCATTGTCCGAAATAACCGATCTGGGCACACCGAAACGACAAATGACTTGCCTCCAAAGAAACCGAGCTACGGTTCGCCCCGTAATATTTGTAAGTGCCTCGGCTTCTACCCACTTTGTGAAATAATCTATGGCCACAACAAGGTAATGGCATGAACCGACCTTAGGAAACGGACCCATAAGATCTATCCCCCATTCTGCGAAAGGCCATGGGGCAATTATCCCCGTAAAGCTGGAGGCCGGCAACTTGTGAATTGTCGCGTTGTGTTGGCAACTGGAACACCGTTGAACATACTCTACTGCTTCTTGGAATAACCGAGGCCAATAAAACCCAGCCCCGATTATTTTTTTAGCCAAATTCCGAGCCCCAATGTGAGACCCGCAATCTCCTTCGTGTACTTCCTTCAGCATGGCCTTTGCTTCTCCCGATCCCAAGCATTTTAGCAAAGGCATCAAGAAACCCTTTTTATACAGGTCTTCTCCAATTATTTGATAGTATTCAGCCTTCTTTTGTATTCGTTGTGCTTCCTTCCGGGATTCTGGTAAAGTGCCATCTTGTAGATATTGCCATATAGGAAATCTCCAATCCTGTCCTTCACTTATAGACAAGATTGTTGGTTCGGCTGTACTCCTGGTATGTACTTCTTCTACTAGGACGGTTTTAGTCAGGTGAGAAAAAACCGAAGAAGCTAATTTGGACAAGGCATCGGCATTTGTATTTTTGCTTCGCGGGACCCGCTCTATAACCCATTTTTGAAAAAATTTTAGTTGCTGTTGCACCAATGTTAAATACTCCTCCATTTGTCGATCCTTAGCCTTATACTCCCCCAAAATTTGTTTAACCACGAGCTGGGAGTCTGAACAAATTTTTAGATTTTCGACTCCAAATTTCCGAGCTAACTTCAGGCCGGCTATCATAGCTTCGTATTCTGCTTCATTATTTGTGGCTGTGAAGCAGAATCGTAAAGCATACGTGTGAATTTCTCCTCCTGGGCTGGTGAGGACGATCCCTGCACCCGATCCGGACTGGCTTGAGGCCCCATCTACGTAGAGGATCCACGCATCGTCACCCTCGGCTATAGCTAAAAGCAGATCGGTTTTTTCTGACGGGCTAGATATGCTCTCTTGGCTGTCTGGTACTCCTTCAGCTATGAAATCCGCCAACACCTGTCCTTTGACTGCTGTGCGTGGGGCAAAGGTGATGTCATAATCTCCTAATTCAATGGCCCATTTGGTGAGTCGACCTGAAACTCCTGCTTTTTGTAAGATGGCTTTGAGGGGTGCGTCGGTATAAACGGTGACTCCATGCGAGTTGAAATAAGGTCTAAGACGCCGTGTGGAGTGAACTAGAGCCAGGACTAGCTTTTCTAGGCTAGAATAATTTTTCTCTGCGGCCTGCAAAACTTTACTAACAAAATAGATGGGTCTCTGGACCCGGTTATCTTCTCGGAGCAAAACCGAGCTAATGACAGATTTGGTAGTAGCTATATACATGTACAATTGTTCTCCATGAATAGGCATAGTCAAAGATGGCAAAGAGGCTAAGTATTTTTTTAATTGTTCAAAAGCATTTTGACATTCCGGGGTCCACAAAAACTTATCAGTTTTCTTTAAAATGTTAAAAAATGGTAATGCTCGTTCTGCTGATCGGGCTAAAAACCTATTCAAAGCTGCTAATCTACCCGTTAATTGTTGTACTTCCCGAATTGTCCTAGGTGGGTGCATTTTCAATACAGCTTCTACTTTCTTAGGATTAACCGAGATACCCCCCTCAGAAACCATGTATCCTAAGAACTTTCCTGAAGTGGCTCCAAAAACACATTTTTTTGGATTTAACCTTAATTTATATTGGGCTAGTGTTTCAAGGGTTTCACGTAAATCAGATAAGTAAGCAAGTTCATTTTTACTTTTTACAAGTAAATCATCAATATATGCTTCCATATTTCGACCTAACTGTTTTTTGAAAATTTTATTCACTAAACGTTGAAAAGTAGCTCCAGCATTCTTTAAACCGAAAGGCATGGTTATGAAGCAATATGTACCTTTGTCTGTAATAAAAGATGTTTTTTCTTCATCTTCCTTGGCCATGAAGATTTGATGATATCCCTTATATGCATCCAAGAAATTAAGGAATCGAAATCCAGCTATAGCGTCAACCAACACGTCGATCAAAGGCAATGGGAACCAATCTTTGGGGCATGCTTTATTTAAGTCGGTGAAGTCTATGCACATGCGCCATGAACCATCTGGTTTGGAAACTAACACTGGGTTAGCCAACCATTCCGGATAATCCACTTCTCGGATGATACGTACTTCCAACAGGGCGTTGACTTCGATCTCCACGTATCTATTACGTTCTCCCCCGAGGTTACGCTTTCGTTGTCGGATCGGCCTATGATTGGGATCAATGGATAACCTGTGTTCAATGATATTTCGAGAAATGCCAGGCATATCCTCCGGTCCCCAAGCAAAAACTTCCGCAAATTCACGCAAAAGGTTAAGCAAATCATATTGTAATTGAGGGGGCAAATCAGCCCCAATTTTTATTACCTTGTTTGGATCGGCCGCGAGGGGAATAATTCTTACCTCGGCCCCTGCTTCAATGGACAGGTCCGAGCCACCTGTTAGATCGGTAATGTTAACGGAGGTCGGCCTGACTGTAGAAGTAATTTTTGATTTCAGATCTACGGGGGTCGGTTCCTTCAAGGAAGCCATGTAGCACTGTTTTGCCTGCAAGACATCACAACGAATAGAAGCTACCCCACCTATGGTGGGGAACTTTAAAAGCATGTGTACAGTAGATGCTATGGCCTGGAACTGATTTAGTCCAGGCCGTCCCAAATATACATTGTATGGTGATGGCTCATCAATGACCACGAAGTCTATGGTTTCCGTACGTTTTAGCTGTCCAGCCAGTAACGTGACGGGAATACTCAAGTGTCCCACAGGTATAACATGGTGATTGCCGAAGCCAATCAATGGTGTCCGAACTGGACTTAACTGTGCCTTGTGTAATTGACAACCAGCCAGTGCCTTGGTTGTAATTATATTGCTAGAACTACCCGTGTCTAACAATGTCCTACGTACTTGGTAATTTGAAATGTAGCAATCGATCACTAGTGGATCGTCACAATTGAAAGACAGAAATGTATCTGTGTCATCGAAAGTAATGCCTGGTGTCATGGTATCTGATTTACGCTTACCTAGAATAGAGTTCCTTTGCCGGTATACCTGTTTCCTTTGGCGGTTAGAGTCGCCTTGGGTTGGTCCTCCTGCTATGGTGTTTACAATCCCTGCTATATTCAGGTCGGTGTTACCCCCAGCATTTGGGGCTCGGGAGTCGGATTGGGGACATTCGCGGGCAAAATGACCGGTCTCTCCACATCGGTAGCATCCGTTAGGTCGTTCACGGATTGCTGAAGTCACCGGTTTAGGTAGAGGTGCTACTTGTGTATATTGTGGTAGTTTCCCAGCTTGAATTAATTTAGCTATTTCTGCAGCTAAATCACGACAGTCATTAGTATTGTGACCAATGTTTTTATGGTAATTACAATACCTGCCCGGATTGAGCCGATCTGTGGGACCCGTCATGGGTCGAGCTGGGGGCAGCAGCCCTTGACTCTGAATGGCAGCATATATGTCAGCTCGGGGGACTGAGAAGGGCTCGGCTACCTGCACAGTGTTTACACTTACCCCGGCCTTTGGAATGGAATTAGTGGTATTGGCAAAGTTTAATTTCTTATTTCCTCCCGATGTAAGAATTGGGGAAGAAGCTTTCCTCTTACCATATAAATCGGAAAAACTTCTTTCCCTTTCCTGTTTTATAGCTGTAGCATCTTCAACAACAGCAAAGTTAACAGCAGTAACCATCATTTCAAAATAAGAATGTGGGGGTCGGATGGCCAATTCAGTAGCTAAAGGTCCTGACCGTAACCCATTAATAAATGATCCCATCATTATTCTATCATCTTTTTCATGACATTGCCTAGACTCTATATTGAACCGATCTATGTATGCCTGTAATCCCTCTCCCATTTTTTGTGTTATGTTCATTAAATGTGAATTGGTTTAGACAATATCTTATTACCCATGAAATTGGCTAAAAACAGGTCACCAAACTGATCTAAAGAATGAATAGAATTTCGGGGCAAAGTACAATACCAATTTATGGCCTGACCTTTAAGTGTCAGATGGAATGTCATGCATCGGTTAGCGTCGGACAGGTTGGCAGCATCCATGACGCTCATGCACTGCATCCAGTGAGCCGTGGGGTCGGTGGTACCGTCATACTTGTCAACCTTACCTAGGCCTCTGTATCCAGGGGGAAATTGTGCCATTTGAATCTCCCATCCAAAAGGATGAGACACGCGAGACGTGGGGGCAGTTCGTCCGATCTGAGTATATCCAGATCCGGGTAGGCCGAGCTGGGGATATCCGGACTGACCTAAGGGGTGTCCCCCCAGGCCGAGGTAATAGTTTCCTAGGCCGGGCCCGGGATAATAATTTGGATTAAGTAAAGGAATATTTTCTAAGGGCGGCTGCATGGCTCGGTTATTGCCTAAACCATAATGCTGAAACATTGCAGGGTTGGATGTAGTGGTGTATCCGGGGTAATAACAGGGTTGATTCATTTGGCCGATTTGTATGCCATGGCCAGGTTGATTCAATTGACTTACTTGTTGTCCTAAAGTGGGAAAGGGCAGGCCTGACATAAGAGAACCGTTATTGAACTGAGCATTGGGGGCCATAAAGGGATCCGGAAAAGTAAGATTAGCCTGAGTATGAGCTACAGTGGTATAAACAGGTGGTGCCACAGAAGGGTTAGGAGGACCAGCAATATGACTGATTGAAGAAAAATTAACTCTCCCAGGTTGTGGAGGACATATAGTAGTAGATTGTGGGGGGAGACTAGACATTAAAGCAGCAGAGGGGTTGGACACAGGGTTGATGACAGCCCTAGGTGGGGGAACGGTTGGGGACCAGTGTAAACCATAGGGGTGTTCTGTGTTAACTGCTTCTGTGGTGGTGGTTGTAATGGGAGGTTCTGTATTAAGAGTAGAGATGATAGGAGCAACATGGTTTATTAAGTGAAATATTTCTGGAAATAAACGGAAGAACCTATCTTTTTCTGCCTGTTCCTGTTCGGGGGTGAGAGTTTCAACAAGGGTGGTAGTAGTTGGTGGATCAGATGGAGGATTAGAACTGGTGAGCCCATTGAGGTTGTCAGAAGAAGAAGCACCCTTTCCTGAGCGAGTTTGCGTCATGGTTTCAACAAATTTATTTAACGGAGGAAAATTTGATGAAATAATTTGATCAAATGATCCCCACAGACGGCGCCAGTTGATGTGACGCAAAAATTACAATGAGGGAACGATGCTTCTTCGCGGCCCAATGAACTCTTGAAGACAGTAATTGCCCAATTCAAATGAAGCTTTGAGGAACCCAATGGCCCAACTAGAGATGAGCAATTTTGAGGGAAGATCTAAGTAAGGTTCTTGAGCTTGGCAAAGAGGATGAAACTTGATGATTTTGCACTGCTCCGTTCACCAATTGAAGATCAATTCAGAAAAGGAGCGGGGCTTTCCCCCCTGTATAGGCTCCGACGATCAAGTCAGTAAGATGAAAGAGATAAACAATATAGAACAAGAATGCTCAGAGAAAGTGTAAATGAGAGAATAGTTTAAGAAATGCTAGTGAGAATTGCAGAAATTGCTTGTTGGAACTTACCCGAATGGGAGGCTTGTACCTGGGTATTTATAGATTTTATTCTTGATAATTCCGTTGGATCATGATGTCATACGCTCCCACTTATTCTTTTTTAATGATACTTTAGCCGCTCCGGGAAAACTGGCTTTAGTTTTGGCTCCTGGTCATTATTATCCTGCATTTACTAACATGATGGTCCTACCATGATGTAACTGTTTTGAGTATATTATCTTATCTCGGACCGGTTTACTTTTTACCGACCTAAGCTCTCATGTGTTTTAGTTACTTACCGACCTGAGCCTTAACACTGTTGACCGATCTAACTTCTTTTAAGCTTACACCGACCTAGGCTTATTGAGTAGAATAGTACTTTTCCTGGGCCAATCTTACCGAGCTGGGTTATAAAGTTTACCGATCTAAGATTCAAACTTGGTTTAGAATACTTTCCGACTTAAACCTTCGTGAGTTATTTAAATCTATATTGCCGATCTGAGCCTTTTATAGCCGACCTAAATTGGTGATAGAGACTTGGTTTGTATGATTTTTCTGACCTAAACATGTATCTGGGCTTCTTTATCCTTTACTGTTTCTTAGTTCTAATTCATTGGGCTAGGCCCAATGGGGATTTCAATTTTATGCACATCACCTTTGAAGCAGCGTCGTCGGGCTCACCATTTTTAAAAGAGAACTCATTTTGATTAGGCACGGGCTTCATTCATTTCCGCCTTGTCTCAATTGAGGTAGAAATTCAAGTGTCGTCAAAATGCGTACATGGTGAACTTCAAGTGATGAGGTGCGGGTTTCACCTTCCCCACCTTGTCTCACTTGCATTTTGTCAAAGTGTGCAGTCTCGGGATTCCTATACCATAGAGGCATCGTCGAGTCTCCACCTTTTAACTCCGAAAGAAAGAGAGAACAACCCCAACCTCGAGATTTCAATGCCATTGCGGCATCGCCAAGTCTTCACCCTTTAACTCCAAAATAAAGAGAGCACAACCTCATCCCCAGAATTTCCATGCCGTTGTGGCATCATCGAGTCTTTGCCTTTTAACTCCAAACTAAAGAAAGCAAAGACTCCACCTCGGGTTCTCCTTTATAAGCGTCAGGGCTTGTTCGGATTGTCGGGGCTTGATTTACGACCTTCTGCAGTTTCTCCTGACCTTAACCCCTCAGAAATGTTTCATGAATGATCAAACTCCAAAATTGAATTTGCAGTAGTGGTTAGCAGCGGTAGGCCCCACCTTTTGATCATGAATAAACTTAGACTTATTTCACAATATTGACAAGTTGATTGTCTCCACCTTATCTCACCATAAACTTAGTTGTTGGTCTCCACCTTATGTCCTTATGTCATTATGCAATAAAGTGGAGAGTGCTACACTTACCCTCAGGGTCAGTGACCCTCCTTACATGGCATTTACATCAAATCCCAGTTGAGATATCTCTTCTTTCTTCATTTATACTGTATATCAGTACTTAATTCCTCTTTCATGTTTCTCAAAACAAATTTATTTCTATTAGTCCAATTTAAGTCTCTTCTTCCTTCATTTATTGTTTACCATTTTTTATTCCTTTCGTAAAACCACCAGCATCACCACAGTCTTTGGCTCTTTTGCCTTCAGTACACCCACCATCTTCTTCTTTTCTTCATTTATTCTTTTCCCCATTCCTTTTCCTTTATTGTAAACCCCATCTCTCATTCTTCCTTCGTTTTCTTTTTTTTTCCTTTCCCTTTATTATGGGATAGTTATAGACCATAAATAATTATATAGGAAGAGTAAGAGGAGTAAATAATTTGATAGTAAACTATTTTATTAAAACAAAAAATATATTTCAAAGTAGATTTTTATAAAGGAACAGAGGAAGTACTAATTTTTATTTTTATTTTTTTTGAAAGTGTACTACTTTTAATTAATTGTATAATTCATAATTTATCATTCTTAGTTAACGAGGTAAACAAAAAATTACTAAAATTAATCTATTTAATTTTTCAAAATCTTATAGTTTCACATGTATTATTCTAATCACATTTTACCCTTAAACATGAATTTAACCACTTCTCTGATTTACTCCTCTCTTTTTTCTTTTTTTTTTCAACTATCCATAGTACAAAAATAATAATATTACTAATTAAAAAACAATTAGTTGCACTAATTTTCAACTGTTTATGGTTTCATTTTTTTGATTAGTAATCATAAATGTTATAAGAAACATTATTTTAAAAAAAGAACACTTAACCTTAATCCCTTCATCCCTTATAAATATTAATAATATTTTGAATTGTAACTGGTAACTCATAAATAAATCTGTACCACTGGACTATTTCAATGCAAAAAATAGAGTATTTTATAAACTTAATATGCATTATATTACTCTATTTCATTCCACTCGAAGAGTCCAATTGTTATAAATAAAATAAACGATAGCATGTTTCCAATTCCATTAGAAAGTATTTTATTTCAGTTGTTATAAATTATGTATTTTTATTCTTTTTTTCTTACATTTCCATTGACATTTTTATGCATTATTGATGAGGAAATCAGAGGCTAAAACAACACAAAAGTTGAGTTAGAATCCACGGGGTTACCCTACTCCAATGAACTTAATGAGAAGGAAATGAAGCTTACAAAAGTTACCCTACTCTCCATCAAAGTGGAAATGGTGAATACTAATCCATCCAGCTAAGGAAATAGTATAAATAGTATTTCCAAGTTGTGGAAATGGTATTTACAAGTTAAGGAAATGGTGGAAAAGGTAACTACTAGTCTTTCCAGTGAAGAAATGGAGATTTCACTATGTTGAAGAATCACTACTACAGAATGGACTTTTAACGGCGGTAAACCGCCATTAAAAAGAAAGTACGGACTTTCTACGGCGGTTCTATATAGAACCGCCGTAGAAAGACATTATCTACGGCGTTTATTTGATAACCGCCGTAGAAAGGGACTTTCTACGGCGGTTGTAAGAAAACCGCCATAGAAAGTCCCCTACTTTCTACGGCGGTTTTCGAATAACCACCATAGAAAGTTACTTGCTACGGCGGTTTTATTTCTAACCACCGTAGAAAGTGTGTTTCTATGGTGGTTTTAAAAAAACCGCCGTAGAAACTGTGTTTCAAAAATCTTATTAGTAATTCAATGAAAATTGCTATTTTTGAAGTTTTCTTATAATTATTATGTAACAATACTTCAAAAGTTTTCTTATAATTATTATGTAACAATAGTTGAAATTTATTTATTGTTTATCATAACATAAAGGCATGAGTTTGTATATAATTAATAAATATGATGAATTTTACTATAAAAATTGATAAATAGTAAATTACATATTTATTATTAAATTTAAAAAAATTTGGGGGTTATTTACAAAAAAAGAAAAACTAGAAGTTAATAGGAATATAGGAACGGGCGGGAATTCACAATTACGGGCTTTCTACGGCGGATGTAATTAAAACTGCCGTAGAAAGTTATTTTTTATGGCGGTTTTAATTTCAACCGCCGTAGAAAGTCCATTTCTACGGCGGTTTAGGTTTTTATTAAAACTGCCATAGAAACTTGATTTTGTTTGAATTTTAAGGGTTTCCTTTTGTTTCCATCTCCAGCCAACCGCGGCTTCCCCCAGTTTCCATTTCCAGCAAACCGAATCCGTTCTCTCGTTGCCGGCGCCCATCCTCTCGTCGCTTGTTTTTTCTCTTATCTTCCCCTGAAGCCGTTCTTCCAGCGGCGTTGATAACAAGATCCGGCGTCACCTAACTCCGGATATGGTTTCTTAATCGGCCATCACCCACCACTTGGAGTTAATCCCCCATCATAATTTCACCACAATCGGTCATTGTTGTGGGCTTCAAATCATAAAAAAGGTTATATCGAATAGTTTCAACTTTATTTAAGCTTTACAAATTTTATTGTTACTTGATTATTGGGATGGGCCTAGGGTTTATTATTAGTATTAAATTCGGGTTTGGTGAAATGATGAATGATTAAATTCGGGTTTGATTAGTGTTAAATCGGTGGTTTATTGTATGTTCCATTTTATAATTTTTCTACTGATTTTGGTTTGATTTATTCTCAAAATTGATTAGGTTGAGATTGGATTTTTGTATATATATATATATATATACTGGCTGTTTACTTCAGGATTATGTTGTTATTGTATTATTCTTGTTGTTAATGATTAAATTAATTAGAATTTGATGGATGCACGCAAATATTTTGTGAAGTTTGGTGGTTGTTCAGTTTATTAGCATGGAAGTTTTTGATATATATATTTTGAATAAAGTTGAAATATATATACCAAAAACTTTCTACTGCTGTTCTTGCTGTTTTTGATATATATATTTTGAATGCAGAGATTAAAAAATGAAATATTAAAATTTTTTTAACAAATTTTTTTACTTTCTACGGCGGTTTTTTTCAAAACTGCCGTAGAAAGCCTAACTTTCTACGGCGGTTCGCTTAGGAACCGCCATAGAAAGTCCTTTTTAACGGCGGTTTTTTTCAAAACCGCCGTATAAAGCTTAACTTTCTACGGTGGTTCGCTTAGGAACCGCCGTAGAAAGTCCTTTCTACGGCGGTTTTGAAAAAAAATGCCATAGAAAGCCTAACTTTCTACTACGGTTCGTTTAGGAACCGCCGTAGAAAGTCCGTAACCTTTCTACGGCTGCTAGATAGATGGCGATTTAAAAAGGCCGAAAACCGCCGTTAAAAGCCCTTAAAAAACCGCCATTAAAAGTCATTTTTGTAGTAGTGAATTTTGGGAATGAAATTTTTTTTCCAAAATGATTTCGGAAGCTTCTTGAAGATACCAAAAGCTTCCTACATCTACATCATCATGTTACATCAATTGGGCCAAATTCCCTCAAGTCCATCTACTTCAAAATTTGGTCAAGCCCAACAAGCTCACAAAGAAGCCCATATGAGAATTAGGGTTTTACTTAAGTGTTCTAGGGTTTAAGAGTAATTAAGGTATTGTGCATGTTACCTAATTCTCTTCATAGTTTCCATCTTTGTTATTTCCAAAAATAAGGAGATGCTTCTTTTCTCCTTGTTTCCAATTCTTGTCAAGGTTACTTAATCTCTGGGTTAAGTTTCCCCTTCTCCTTTTTCCTCTTTATTTTTTAACTTTCCCTTTGTTTTTTCCTTGAGAATTTCATGCTTAACCATTCCTTATGGAAGATGAAGTTTCCCCTTCTTTTCTTTTACTTTTTCAGCAAGTAAGTTCCTTTTTCTTGCTGATTTTTGTGAGTTACTTAATCTCTTGATTAAGTTCCCATTTTGTGTTTTCTTTCCTTATTTTTCCTTGTAAATTTCGTGCTCCCTATACCTATAAATAGGGGTGCATGACTTTATTATTTTTCAGTGATTAATTGAATGAAAGTTTATACTTTATTATTCAATCTTCTTTATTTTGGCTTAAGTAATTTGCATGCTTGTTAATTGCTAAAGTACAGGAACTATAGGCTAATTAGATAATTTCTCTATCTAATTGCATGCTTTGTTTCGCCTCTAGAATTCATCACTTGGTTCGAATTGCATGTTTAATTTAACTTGTTAAATTAGTAGTCTGCCGAATCCAAGGGTAAGAATTCTTGAGTTTTAAGAGCTGCGTCTTGCAATCAGACTTTCCTTGGCAATTTTTTGCATTGAGTTTTTATTTTCACAAGTTGGAATCAAGGGTTCACATCAGTTATAGTTTATATAAGCACAATACTTCGAGGATGAGTATTTTTTCATACATGTTGGACATTTCGATGTAGATATATATATATATATGTATTTTCTCTCAAAACATGTGATACATTAGTAACTACACTGAATACAATAGTGCATATAAGTGGTACGCCATATATATATATATATATTATAGAAACAAACGATATATTAGATACTATAAACGATACGCGATATATCATATGCTAATATTTCATAACATGCACGTGATATTTTGATGCTAAACTCGATACTTGAATCTTTAAAAAAATTCCATGTTTACAAGAAAATAAAAATATTCGCATCAGACCGTCCAACAGGCCAGACACAATTTTTGTCATACTTCTATGCATTTCATCTAATTATGAAAAAAAAAAGAAAAAGAAAAGAATGTCGTTGAACTTAGCCAAATTTTTTTTTTATGAAAACTAAACGTAAATTAGTATTGAAGCAACATGATATCCTTAATCCATAAATTGATATTGCAGTATAAAATATTTCATTTTTCTTTCCGTATAAACTCATATTGCAGTGGAGTAAATTAATAATAATGGTAAAAAATGAAGAGAGATATTACATTGAAACTCTATCATGTTTTAATGATGAGATCTTAATCCAAACCATCATTATATTCCAAGTAATCTTTCTCATTTTTATTCAATGACATGTGCTGACACATGTACTACCAAATAAGTGGGGGTCGGTGACTGAAAATGCAACTAAACTAGCCAACCAAGAGGGGAAGGGTGAATTGGGTTGGTAATAAAAACTTTCTTTCAAACAAGTAAAACAATTCTGGTGAAATGTGTGAAATGTGAGAGTTTGAAAATCAAAGTGAAAGAACAACACTTTAATGTGGTTCAACTTTCCTTTCTCAAGGAAAACCTACATTCACCTTCCCATGCAACAACTTGGTTTCCACTAACTCTTGAGATCCTTAAAAGTTAATCTCCAAACCTTACAAGATTATCCCAAAAGATCTCCCACTAGCTTACTCAAACTAAGGTTGATCTTTATGATAGTTATCCAATGTTTAAACTCTTTCAATCACCTTGAAAGAGTCCAAGACTTGACCCTAACAATTCAGTAAGAAAATAATGCTAGAAAACTAGCTAACTATTACAAACTTGAAAAAATGACTTAAAAGTAAGAGTTCACTTTTGCTTTGACACTTCGAGAGATCGAGATGAAAAGAGGTGTCTTGAAAATCTTCAAAAGCTTGTATTTATATAGGAGAGTTGATCTTTAGAAAGAGGCTCTATTTTCCTGTTGAGAAAGTGACAAACCCGTCACTTTCTCTGTTTTGGCTTTTCCGGTTCGAGTCCGGGTTCGAGCTCGAACCTTCATAATTTTTGAATTTTTGGCTACAACATCTACTTGATTTGGTGCAACTTATGATTAATGTGTTTGGCGCATTCTTCGTTTCCACTATCTAAGACTTCAATTTTATTTCGAGATTTCCAACCCGAGAGCTTGACTGCCGTCGGCTGCCTGTCGACTAACTCGATGTCGAACATTTTTGAGCAACCTTCAAGTTCAAGGTGCTATCAATAATGGAACTTGACAGTTTATGGGTTTCAGTTCGAGTTCGTATACTTGTCGACTGCTTGAACTCGAGACATTCTAGATTTAGTGTCTACGTCGAGGGCCTGTCGAGCTCAACTTCGAAACCTTCATTTCTTGCACTTCTAACTCAAGCAAACCATTAAATCCCTTTCTTATATTTGTTTGATCATCACTCAAAACTTAGGATTTGAGACCAAAGGTCGAATAGCGACCCTAAGAGTAAGTGAATATTTTTCCCAATAAAGTGCCCGTAAGTGAAACAAAGCTTTGTACAAACCCAGCCTCCACCATGCCTTCACCAAAAATGAAAAGACAACACCCATGCATTTGTGGGCTCACGTGGCATTCAGGAAAAATAACATATACTCCCTCCTCAAAAGCAACAACTGTGTCACAACTTCCTTCTCTATCCATCTCCCAGACCTTGAGCTTGCTCGCGAGGGGTCGAACATGCCCGCGGAGCAGCCTCGAAAGCTTCGTGCGGGGCAACATCGGACCTTGATAGGAAGCTCAGGACTTCGTCGGGTTTGCACGTTTGAGGTTCATTCCTGTAGCGCCGAGACTTATTGCATTTCAAGCACATGCATGCACACCCCGATCACCTTATTTCTCCTTCTTCCTCGTAATAACGACAGCCACCAGTCGAGACGGACACCGTCCTTCTTTTACTTTGCCAAGAAGACAGCGTCAGGTTCTTCCATCGTCGGGAGTTCTTATAGTCAAGGAGGTATGCCAAGGATGAACGCTGGAGCCGCTCGTTGGGGCTGCGATCATCGGGGAAAATTTGCACAAAGCTCTGGTTAAGTTTGCTTGGAGCTTCGTCGGGAATTTAAAAGCGCCCGGGTACCTTGGACGCAGTGTTGTCGGCAGCCTAGTTCGGGTTGTTCAACGAAACTGTCACATTATCCTTATTCCTCCGTTTGAGCAAAGCAGCGTCGGAGCTTGATCGAGACGGGTAGGACTCGCTACTGGGCACTTTGTTGGGACGGTACGATTGGTACTTGCCCATGGAGTGTCAAGATTTCTCCTTATTTCTCATTTTTTGTTTCATAGCTAGTTTGGCCCAACAGCTAGCCCAATGGACTGGCCCTATCTTTATATAGGTGCAGCTCAACCTAACTGTGGCAGCTGATTGAGTGGAAAATTATGGTGGGCTCAGCTGATGATGTGGTGCTGCGGTGATGACTGGGCCTTATCTTTCTTCTTCGCAAACGCAGCAGCGAGAAGGCCTCTTCCCCGTCTCAGCGACGGCATCAGGACCTTCGCTAGTCGGGGCATTTCCTATGTTCCATCAGGGGCTCTCCGTGCAGAAGAGGGATGCTCGGAAGTGGTCGCCGGAGGAGCTCCATCTTCAGGGAAAATTTGTTCAAACCTTCGGCGAAGCTTGCTTGGAGCTGCGTCATAAAATCTGACCCGACTTACCTATGGAGAAGCTCTGACACAGCTTGCTCGCGGTCGGACTGTGGCTTCTAACGCTTGTCGAGAGGCGAAAGGTGAAGATTGCTCAGAGCTTTGAGCTAGCTCCTTCATTGTCGTTGTCACCCAATCTAGATCCACCCTACTCCTTTTGTCAGATCTGGGTTACAAAAATGCTCCCATCTGGTGGACACGACTTGCCGTCGTAACCAGGTGGCAGCGGTGGGTCCAGAGCTGCTGCTGCTAAGGCATGGTGATGGTCAATGTTGTTTGACCCGGACCGGATGCCGACCCGGAGGGTCGACCGGAGGTCAAACCGGATGACATAATAAATAGATATTTAAATAATAATATATTAATAATTTATAGATATATATATTATATTTCTCATATTTCAACCTTTAAAAAAATATTTTAAAGTTAATTACATATATTTGTCATATTTAACAACTAACTTAAAGTTATATCAAAATTTATAACAAAAAATAAATATAAAAGGTTTCAATAAATGCTTAAAAATATAGTTTTTTAACTTATACTTTTGTTTGTTTGTTTGAATATTTAAAAACATTAAAATATACTACTTGTTTTCAACCACAAACAAATAAAGGAAAAAAAAAATATTAGAGCATCTGGACAAAAAAATAAAAATAAAAAAAGAAGAAGAAAAAGTTAAGAATGTAACTTGGAAAAAAAATAGAGAGTAGCCAAGGGCAGCAAAACAAATGAGTGAAAGGGCAGCAAAGCAATCCCACATATGAAGAATAGAACAAAATGAACCTATACAAATTCTAAAAATTTTGAAAAATAATCAAATTCTTGGGCTATGAAAGGCCCATGCTCATTGAAGGCCCACTATTTGATATTTTTCAGAAAATGAAGAAAATCGGGATCGGGCCGGGTCAAGTCGGGTCCCGGGTAACCCGGTTGTTGACCGGTTTTCTTCACTTCCGGGTCTCCCTTGTTGTTTGGCCCGGCAAGGCCTATGGGTCGCGGGCTGACTGGGTCGACCCGCCGGGCCGGGTCAGGTCAAACAACACTGGTGATGGTGGCTATGCATGGGCAACCCACCTTAACAAATCCAAAAGTTGCAAACCTGATTCGAAAATTTTCCATACTTCTCGTCCAACCGTGCTGTTCACAAGCCCAAAATGACAATTTTTTCTTGTGTCAATCTACCCAAAACAACAAGAAAAAAACTAATTCCCATTTTCAATATAACTCCTCTCCTATCCGCAAAGAGAAAATGAGAATGTAAAAATAAAACTTTACCACTATTCCACCACACAACTTGTTTGATCCAAACCCAAACAACAACTGTTTTTTTTTTTTTTTTTTTTTTGGTGTGACCTCTGGGTTGAACAAACCCGAGAAGTAAGAAAAATCCAAACTTTTCCCATTTTCAGCCCACTTACCCTCCACCATAGCAAAAACTTCATAACAAATTTGTGAGTTCAGGAACCCAAGGCCAGAAATGGACTGCATTCCTGCGATCGAGTCCCCACAGACGGCGTCAGTTGATGAAGCGCGATTTGCCGGTGAGGGTCTTCGGGTCGAATCCACTCCGATTCGTCATCTCCGACTCTTCTACTATCGGGGGAAGTCCCTCGGTTAAGCTCCGATGCCAAAGTTAGTGTTTAAGACATAGGAGAAATATAGTAAAACTAGAGAGAAATAGTGAAAAGGAGATCCCCTCAATGGTTATAAAGTTACCATTTTATAGAGGTGCGGGTGTGCCATTTGGATCACCGGTTCTTGTATGTCATCCGATACGACGAGGCGTGGAAATGTCTGTCGGTCCTTCTGTGTTGCCCAATAGGATGAGGAATGTGATCGTCCACTAGCCTTTAACGTCCATCTCCTCATTTCGTCGTTATATAAATAGTTTTCTGTTGGTGGGCCAACTTGGCCGGATTGTAAGCTTAGTAATTGTGTGAGAACCTAGAATTTTGGACTAGGATTTTAAAACAAATAAAGGGTAAAATAGACGTTACTTACTTTTTAATTGTGTAATGTAATTAGAGAAAATTGCGTATTGATTGAATGCCTAATTGATTGATTGAATTGCTCGATTGAATAATTGGTTGATTGCGTGATTGATTGCAAAAATTGATTTATTGAGAGTTAAAGTGGGTATAAAGATATCCTAAAATAACATAAGGAAAGTAGGAAAAATGAAAGGAAAAGAATATGTAAATTGCATCATGCGAGTTTATGTCCGAGTCGAACAGAAACTCGAATAACACAAAATGGAAACAGGATCCGTAAATATGGAATTGGAAATCGAGATCAATCTGATAGAAGAAAACTACCAGATTTACATCTAGCTTAATTAAGGATGTTTCTGCAGTACCCTAACCCTAGTGGTTTCCTATAAATACAACATCAAATAATGAATTAAAAGTTTGAACTTCTAAAGAGCAAAAGCTAAAGAAAATAGGGAGTTTCGTGAAAGAGAAGTGGGAGCTACCGTCGCCACTTCCGTCACCCCCTCTGAAGTTCTGTGAGTTCGTGGTAATCTTAGGACCCCACGGTGAGTCTTAATTTGTGGTTTAGATGGAGATTGGATATAAGGAAGCATGAATTTTATGAAACTTAAAGAACAAGTAATTCAAGGTTATATGTGATAAACCCGTAGGAAGCATGTTCTTAGGATGTTATTAGCTTTATTGAATGTTAAACATGTTTAAGATTTATGCCTATAACGTTTAAACGGTCCGTAGTAATTAAGTCGAAAAGTCGAAACCGGAAAATATACATGTTCAGAAATAGTGTTCCGAGCCTTGTTCGGAGCAAGATTTAGATACGTTAAAGTAATTCGTTATACAAAGTAAAAGCTTCTAGGTATTGCCTGTATGCTAGACTTTAAATCTATGATTTTAATTTGGTTAAAGATGATCTGGAACAGTGTTAAAACATAGCCCGAAAGTAGTATCTAGAACCAGAAGTTTCTGGAAAACTTCACCAGTCGTGCGAGTTAGTGTCAAAGTCGGACATAAACTCGAACAAGCCTCTAAAAATGATTTTCTGAACCTTCAAAACCTGAAACCCAAAGAACATGAAAACCTCTGTACGAGTTGTCATCCGAGTCGGACAGTAATTCGTACAGAACTCTGAAAACGATTTTTCTGAACCTTTTAGAACCTGAGAATTAAAGAATATGAAAACCCCTGTACGAGTTTTCATGCGAGTCGGAATGGAACTCGGATACCCTCCATAACCGAATTTTTGCATTATTTCTGAAATTGAACTTTATCCCTAAAGTTTACCTTAATCCTGAATTAACCTAAAAATTATTTAATGATACTAGCCTTAAGGAAAATTGACCTAATTCTTGACCATCGACCGTTGACCTAGTTAACCCAAAAGTCAAAATCAAACATAGTCAACCGTAGAGTCAAACCTTAAAGTAAAAAGTATAGTTGACTTATATTAGAATGCTTGAATTGCAGGAGTTAACCGTTAACCGAAAAGTGAACCCGTCAACCGTTGACCGCTCACGCTTAAGAAAGGTGGGATTTAATCGATATTTTTGTAAAGGTTAATTGAACTATATATGGTATGAACATGACTATAACATTAATTGCTTGACTAAACTAAGAGGTTGTCCACGCCTCACTTGCCTGAAATTGGAATTGAAATGCTACATTATGAAATGATGCCATGATTGATTGCTTGATTTGCTATACATGAGATGTATGCCTGAATTGCTACTTGCTTTATATGAGTACAAGCATGTATACTTATTGATTGATTATTGATCGCATGAATTGTATTGATTGAAAATATGATTGATTGTACACTATAGAGAAGCATGATGTACTTCTAGGTGTAGAATGAGATACAAAATACCTATGCCATGAGTAGGTTATCGATTGCATATTGAAATGTTTAGGATTATGAAAGCATGCTAGAGATGCCATGTTTGCATAACAATGAGAAAAGGTATAATACATTTAAACTAGATAAAATAATGTGCGCGTCTAGTCTTAATTGATCGATTGTAATTGCCTGCACGTATTGCCGTGCACGGTGAGGCCGCATTGCAGTTAATCAACACCTCCCAATTAGGGGAGATTAAGGGTTGCAAGTATACAAATGGGATCCAAAACCCCTTACCGCCAGGCATTCCAGCCACTGCTAGTGCTGTCATCGCTTGGGTATTGAGGTGTTTGATCAAACTACCGCCTATCGCTAGATCGTATTCTTGATTATCGCCTTAGCTTTAGATAAGAAAGCTATCTAGAAATCAGATGATTGAATAACTAAGGGTGAATCGTTAGATTGATTGTTGCATATGGTTAAGAGCATTCCATGTTACTATATGAATATCTCTGCTACATGATTATAGAGATGATTGATTGATTGATTGTTTCCGCATTGACGCATAATTTGTAAATGCTATGAGCAGTGTTGTCAAACTCGTTCCTGGACTCGTAGACTCGCCCGAGTCTACGAGTCCACTCGCCGGAATCGAGTTAGACTCGTTGGAATTTCGCAAAATGGCTGAACTCGGTCCAGACTCGGTAGACTCGTCCAGACTCGGTAGACTCGGACGAGTCTACAAGGCTAGACGAGTTCAACAAAATGTGACTGTGCTGCATATTTTACAAGATTGGGCTGCTGGAATTATTTTTTTTCAAAAGTAATTGGGCCAATTTTGGCCCAAACCAACCAAAATTTTTATTTTCCCGGTTTTGTGAGTATTTTGCTGCCCTAGTGTGCTTATCAGGATTCATTAGCTCTAATCGGGGAAGGGAAATTGGAAACAGAGAGAGCCGAAGCCGAAGGTGTTGACTGCCGACCGCCAACCGCCAACAAAGAGACCCACAGAGACGTGACCGGCGAGGAGACGAGACCGGCGACCGGGAAAGAGAGCTGACCAACCTTCAACTCAAGCCTCAAGCTGCTCAACTACTCAGCTCCATAATTCAATTTTTTAATTTTCGAGCTGTAGACTTTGGAGAAGGCGGGAGAAAAGACTTCGGAAGTTCGGAGAGTTGAGTCCAAAACTTTTAGCAGCCGCCGTCTCCAATTCTGGGCTGTCCAACTCTCACCCGAAATGATGAAGATGGTGATCTAGAGAAAGGCCAATGCGGTAATTAAGTCTATCAATTCAATTGGATTGGGATATTTAATGCTTAATTGCTTATGGTTGCTCTTGCTCACATGTTGTTGAATCACTATGTATATTAGCTCAAAAGTTCAGTAGCAACCTTTGTCTTGTGCTTAATGAGCAAGTGTTCAGATAGAAATGTTTCTTTGGCCTATCTTCTGGTCCCCTGTGCCTCGGTTTTTAATTTGTTATTAATTTTTCTTCTAAGAGGGTGGGGGATGGGTGCCTGAGGAGAAAAGGGTTCTTTTTGTGGAAAGTGTGGAATCACGCCCCTCTCAGTTTACTTATGTTTTTGTTTTCTTTATCACCTTTTCCTGTTATTTGGGCTTTCAAGAGCAAGATTGGGCATCATGTGCATTCTTCGTTTTAAAAGAAGCACTTCATATTAGTACAAACATTTTCATTATGTAAACTTTTACTTTGAAAGATAATTCAACTACTGAAGCCAATTTACAAATCTGGCTCTTTAATGTAGTAAATTGATATAAGTTGAAATAGGATCAATGAAGTAGGTTCTGGGAATGGTGGAAATGAATACAACTAAGAGAAGTGCAGTATTTGGCTATTTGCAATCTCCTTTCTTCTATATGGAAAGGATGGTTCTTTTCTTTTCAGGATATTTTTCAGGATAATGCGAAATGAGTGATGGTATCATGGTATTGTGCTGTAAATTGGATGGACATCATTTTGGGGCTAGAATAAGTTGGATTGAAAGATTTTCTTGATTTTGTTTCTAATGATTATTTGTTTGTAATACTATGTTAATGGGGAAAGGGGATTGGTTGATCAGGAATTTGTTTGTACTAGTGGATTGCTTGCTAGGGCTTCTGAATCTCTTATTATAATGATGAAAATTGGGTATGTTTTTAGTAAGGAAGTGCCTGCATTGGATTTGACTGTTATTGTTAACTGCTTCAACTATTTGAGTTGAGATATTGTGTTAAGTTAATTGTTATTAAGAATATGAATATTATAGCTGAAATATTGTTTAGAGTTATTTGCTTTTGGGTTGAATGTAGGATTATAATGAATATTATAGTTGAAAACTTGAAATTATTTGCTTCAGAGTTCAGACAGAGTTCAGAATTAGTTAGAATTAGTGTTGATTTCATGCTTTGTCTATGGAATAATTAGAATGAGTGTTGTTTTGTTTATTTTCTTTTTTTATTTCAGTTAAAAATGTCTTCTTCTGGTTCTGCTTCTGCTGCCACATCTACTTCTGTATCTTCAAAGAAACAAAATGCTCGTAGTCTTGGTGCACGTTTAGATGTTGGTTGGAAACATGGAATTGAAGTTGCTGGAAACAAAAAAAAAAGTTAAGTGTAAATACTGTGAAAATGAGTTTTGGGGAGGGATTAATAGGTTAAAACAACACCTTGGTTGGACTCATAAAGATGTTGTTGGGTGTGCTCAAGTTCCGGATGATGTTAGAAGAGAAATGTTTGAATTAATGATGCCTAAAAATATAAGCTTGGAGACCTTCAAAAATAATAGAAGAAAGTTTGATCCTTCCTTTAATTCCATAGATGAACAAGATGATGAAATGGAAAGTTTTGAACAAGGTCCTATGGATAAATTTGTCTCTAAAAAAAATGTGGAGGAAGACAAACAACTTTAAATGAGAAGTTGAAAAAGCAACAAAGTGCTGAACTTGATGATACAATTGCTAAATTGTTCTACACAAGTGCTATTCCATTTAATGTTGTGAAAAATCCTCTTTATGCTCTAGCGGTTGAACAAATTGGTGCATTTGGTAGAGGATATAAACCACCTTCTTATCATAGGTTGAGAGAGCCTCTACTGAAGAAACAAGTCCAAGAAACCATGAATGTAGTTCAAAGACATAAAATACATTGGAAATTAACTGGTTGCTCTATTATGTCAGATGGTTGGACAGATAAAAGAAAGAGAACAATTAGCAATTTTCTTGTGAATAGTTCGGAAGGAACTGTGTTCACACATTCTGTCAATACGACAAGCATTTGTAAAACAGCTGATAAGATATTTGAAATGCTTGATGAAATGGTTGAAAACATTAGAGAAGAGAATGTTGTGCAGGTTGTTACAGATAATGCTGCTAATTATAAGTTAGTAGGGAGATTATTAATGGAAAAAAGACAACATTTGTATTGGACTCCTTGTGCGGCTCATTGCTTAGATTTGATGATAGAAGATTTTGAGAAGAATGATCCGATTCACAAAGACACCATTGGTAAGGTTAAATTAGTGGTTTCTTACATTTACTCTTAGGGTACGGTGGTTAATTGGATGAAAGAGTTTACAAAAGGCAAGGAGTTGGTTAGACCTGCAATGACACGCTTTGCTACATCATATTTGACTATGAGACGCCTCAATGAATTGAAAGCTGATTTGATTTGCTTCTTTGCCTCAGAGAAGTGGAAATTTAGCACTTATGCTAAAAAGAAAAAAGGAGAAGAAATTTGTAGTGTCATTTTTGATACTCATAGTTTTTGGCCAAATGTTGGTGGATTCCGATGCTACACCAGCTATGGGTTTTCTTTACAAAGTGATGGATAATGCAAAGGAGGAAATCAAGGCAAATGTGAAGGGCATCAAAAAGAGGTATGATCTTTAATTTATTAATCTCATATTATTATTGGAGTATTTGCTTATTAGTTTTCTTCTATTGTAGATATGAACCAGCTTTTGCTATTATTGATAAGTGATGGGAAGAGATGCTTAGTCAACCTTTGCATGCAGCTGGTTATTTTTTAAATCCTCAATATCATTATACCCCCAGTTTTAAAGCAAATTATACAGTCTTAAAGGGACTTTATGCATGTATGGAAAGGATGGTTCCTAATAAGCAAGATTTAGATAAAATCAATGAACAATTGGATCTATTTAAATGTGCAAGAGGTATGTTTGGCCGTGAAGTAGCTGTTAGATCAAGATTCAACAAATCTCCAGGTATTCTTCATTTTTAAATGTTAGAATCAGTTATTTATTCAAAATACTCAAATGATCTATTGCTTGTTATTCTTTGTTTTTAATCTAGCTTATTGGTGGCATGCATTTGGAGTTGAGTGTCCAGAACTGCAAAACTTTGCTATAAGAATTTTAAGTTTGATTTGTAGTTCTTCAGGATGTGAACGTAATTGGAGTGCATTTGAAATGGTAATGCTTTCCTTCTTCTTCCATTTTATTTTTCATTTTTATGCAATCTCATTTCTTAGACTGGTGTTAATTTATGACAAGCTCTTTGAAAATGTGTATGGTTTTACTGACAATTAGGTTCACTCAAAAAGGAGAAATCGATTGGAACACACGAAAATGAATGATCTGGTTTATGTGATGTAAACTGGAAATTGGAAAGGAAAAAGACAGAAACAAAAAAATCAATTGTGGTAAATGATGAGGAAAGTGTCATAGAAACCATTTCATCCAATGATGATTGGATAACAGAGAAAAATGATTATGTCGTGTCCAAAGACAGAAGTTGGGCCAAGAGGTTAGTTGGAGATCAAGATTATGATGCTTCAGATGAAGAAGAAATTGGTGGAGAAGAAGATGAGGAAGAGGATAATGAGCAGCCTGAGATCATTGCTTCACAATTTTGAATATGTATGTTATTGTTATTCATAATTCTATAAAGTGTCATTAGCTTTCATATATCAGTGCTAAATTTTTAATATGCTATTTTTCTATTTTGTTGTTGTTTAATGTAGCTGATGAAGGACCTAGTACTACTGAATCTTGTTGAAAGAAAAAACAAGTCAATCAGTCGCAAGGGTTTCGCTTGATTGATGAAGATGAAGATGAAGAGGATGTTCGAATGACATCAGATGTGCATTTCCAAGATGTTGGGCAAAATGAAGAAGGCAATGAATGAAGCTTTTGAGGGTTACAGATTTGAGAAAGATGTTTAATTATTGGTATGATTATAAATGAACATGTTATGTTATTGTTATTTTGCTATGGTTTGTTGAATTAATGACTTGAATTTGATCATAATGTATTGAGATTTGAGGTTACTGTTTGTTGAGGATATTATTTTGTTTCACAATTGATAATTTGACACTTTAATGTGATTTTTTTTTATTATTTAAGTTTTATGCTATAAGTATAGTTAAATTTGTGTATGTATTGTGATTGAGAAAACTATTAGAATTAATTATACACTAGAAACCTATTTTTCGAGTCTAGGTCCGATTCTGCGATCCGATTCTACCATTCCGGTTCTAGACCCCAAACGAGTTTAGGCCAATATACGAGTTTAACAACCTTGGCTATGAGTATTATGAATATTGATGCATAAACTGTAATGTCATGTCTATATAATCGCTTTGATACTGAGACCCTTTTGTTTAAATACCACAGTGAGAATTTTATATAGAAATCGACGTCTTTTACTGAGCTTAGTGAAGCTCACCCCTTTCATAAACTTATTTTGTAGGGTCTTAATTAGGTATGGCTTATTGTTCGTTAGATGTGAGGCCGACGTTCCCTTCAGCAGTGCTGAGCGTTTATTTTGTAATAAGTACGCCTAGACATTGATTGCTTTGGTTAAGGGATAATTTGGCCTTTGACTATCCCGAATAATGTTTTAGCTTCCGCATTGGACAAGTTTGCTTTAAGAACTATTGATTGAATTATTTTCAGATAAAGGTAATATTATGTTTTTACTAATATTGACTTGTTGGGCGAGAGTCTTGAATGACGCTGTCCCTGAACCAGCCCGGACTCCTTCGCACGAATGGCTACTCAGGAGATGGGGTCGGGCAGGGGCGTCACAAATTGGGCCTCGAGTTGACCTTGTATAAACTATAAATTAAGTATGTAATTGGATACTCAATTACATAAGCCAAATTCAATGGCTGAATAGTCCTTGAAGGGACTATAATTTTTCCCCTTATTTTACACCTTGTAATCATATAAAAAATAGAATTTATCTCAAAAGACCTTTGTTATACCCAAATTAGGGGTGAGCAAATCTCATACCCGACCCCCGAACCGACGGTTCAAGTCGGGTCGGGTATTGGGCGGGGTTTTCGGATTTTTTTTTTCTTTTTTTTGCTTTCCAGTCCTTTCCAAATGAAAATGTTTCAAAATTATAATATTTATTGCTTAAGATGAGATTCAAACATGTGACCTAACCATTTAACTTTAAGGTAAGCTAATTAGCCAATCTTTCTACTATTTATTTTGTTATATTATCTTATTATATTTATTATATTATATGTTTATTTATATATCAATTCTTTATACTACATATATTATAATAATATTTTTTTTAAACAACATACATTATAATACTATATAAACTAATGGTATAATTTACATTTTGTGTTTTTTTTTTCTCTTTACTTTTTGTACCTTTCTATTACTATTTAAAAAAATAAAAATACTGTAATAAAAAAATAATAGAGTATAATTTTACTTGTTTAAGATATCAAATTTCAATTGATAAATTTCACATAGTATTTAAATTTGAAATAATATATAAATTTAAAGAATAAAATATTATTATTTTTTTATAAAAAATTAAATTTTGTTAAGACTGTGAAATACATGTGTGATGTAATTTAAGTAATTAACATAACTGAAAAAAAAATTTAAATGATTTATAGTTTAATTTGTTCTATAATACAATAATAAGAATAATAACAAAAAATAACAAAACAAAAAGTTGGTGGAGTGGTTAAGCAACTTTTCGTAAGATTGAGCTGTTAACCTTAGGTTGCATGTTCAAACCCTGGCTTATGCCAATAAACATTACAATTTTACAGGTTTTAAGTTAGAAATAGTGGTTATGGTCCCGGTTCAGGAACCATAGGCCCGCAGTTTCGGACTGAAATCGTTAGACCTATGGCTCTATCCAAAAAAAAAAAAAAAAAAAAAAATGGAGAGAGGACCGAACCGGACCCACGGGTCTGAGCCGAAACTAGACCCACGGCTGTGAACGCAAAGAAAAAAAAAAGGAAAGGAAAGGGAACCAAACCAGACCCGAGGGTCGGGTTTCTTTCGGTTCGGTTCCGGGTCGACCCGCGGGTTTTATGACCACTCCTAACCCAAATACTAATAAAATATGATTATATGTCATATATAACTCAAATTACCTTCTCTTATATCTAGTAATACAAAAATATTGTTATTATAAAAACCTATAACTAAAATTAAAGTGCATTAATTTATATTCAACAAATTTTTATTGATTATAATTGTTTACCCCCAATTATCTTAATTTTTCGTGGGGCAATACTACAAATATCTTTAAAAACAATTATATACTAATATGTTTTGTAAAAACTGAGGTGGGGCAATTGCCTGACCAACCTCAAAAGTGGCTTCGCCCTTGCTATGGACAAATACATCTCCATTAGCTTCAAATCCCTCTGAAGAGTTTAGTGATCACTCTATCTTAAATTTTTCCTTAATGTCTCAAGACTTCCTCTAGCTCTTTTTGCTACAATTTCCCTTACTTTAACGAACAGGTCAGTCGAACCAAATTCCCTCCCCCACCCTCCAACATCTCCAAGATGTCCATTATAGCAGTTCATTTCATGTGTTAATTCTCTTCTTGTTCCAGTATCTAATCTTCTTTTTACTTGAGTCGAAATTGTAATTTTTTTATTTTTATTCTAAAATTTGGGTTCGCTTGCGATTATCTAACCCTCGTTTCAAGAGATGAGTCGAATTTAATGTTCATGCCACTTAAGAATATGAAAATCATAAAAAAGCCTCAACTTTATTTTTTATTCAAAAAGGTTCTAAAAATTGTTGATCATAAGTTTTACTCGTTAAAGTTGGACATAATCAGACATATAGGCCAAATCTGCAACATTATGCAAGCGTAAAGGATCATTTCTGTAATAATGAAACACAAAAAAATCAAAAACACAACAACCTAAAGGACTAAATTTGTGATTTTTCCTCAGCTTGATTCACGGGTAAGAATCAAAACACAGACAAAAATTCTGCTGCAACCTTTTTCACTTTTTGTTCTAACTTCTAAAGCCTGCGGATCCTACTTTTAAAAAAAAAAGGCATGTTATTCGCAGTAACCATTTCGATATTTGTAGTAACATTTTTTTTATGAAAAGTCTATTTTGCCCTTTAGCTAAAAAAAATATATATAATAATTTGGTTACTGCAAATAGCAATTGTTGAAAATACCGCCCACTTTGGGCGGTATTTTCTTCCAAAATACCACCAAACTGGGTGAAAGCTGTACTTGGATTAAGTTGCCTTTGATATCACGTTATAGAAATGTTAGAATTTGAGAAGAGAAGAAAAGAACATGAATAAGGTATAGATTCTTTTTTTTTTTTTTTGTTAAAAAACCAATTTCACGTAAAAAAAAATGTATACATTATTTACTTACCGTGTAATATGGAAAAAAAAAATGTATAGATTGTTTACTTATCGTGTAATATGGATTGTCCTCGTTACTATAGGCTATAATTAGAATGAAAAGGATTTCTTTTATTTTTTTCAAAACCTAAGGGGTAATTCAGACTTTTCACAGGGAAATGTTACTGCAAATATCGAAACGGTTACTGCGAATAACAGTTCCGAAAAAAAAAGAAGGAAAAAAAAGCCTGCAGATCCCACAACCAATCAACTTGATCAAATTGTTATCGCGGTTGGCGTCTAAAACTAATCTACCTAATTCTATTTGGGGCATACTATTCGCAGTAACCGTTTTACTATTCACAAGTAACATTTTTTTATGAAAAGTCTGATTTGCCCTTTTTGGTTAAATTTTTTTTTTTCATTTTTCACCTATAAGTAAGGTGACTTGTTTTCCATCCATTTTTCACCTCCAGATTCGTATGTTGTTTTCTATTTACATTAAACTGCATAAACACTTGTTTTTTATTTCATCACTGACACGTTTATTCAAATATGATCGGTATACCCGAGGACGATCCATATTACAATGTAAGTAAACACTGTATATATTTTTTTACCTGAAATTAGTTTGCTTAAAAAAAAAAAATCTCTGTATACCCCTTCATTTTCGAAAAAAAAACCCCCTTTTGGGCGGGATTTTTTTCCCGAATCTGCGATTATCTGGCCATTTTTTGCTGGTTTTGTAACATTTTGGCTGGGGAGACCGTCTCCCCGGCAGGAATTTCCCGAAAATACCGCCGGACGCGCCATGTGCCTGGCGGGAAATACCGTCGGCGTCCGGCGGTATTGACCGAAGAAATACCGCTAGACGCCGGGCGGTATTTCTTGGGTAATACCACCGGTGTCGGTCTGTATTTCTAGGGGGAAATACCGCCGACGGTGTTTCCGAATGAAATACCGCCCGGAGAAATACCGCCGGCGGTATTTCAATCTGAAACACCACCGCCGGTATTTCCCCCTAGGCAGTATTTCTCCGGGGAAATACCGCCGGTCGCCGGCGGTAACCGCCGGGCGCCGGCGGTATTTTTTTGGAAAAAACAGCCGGCGACCGGCGGTATTTCGCCAGAGAAAAAATCGTCGGTGTTTCCGGCGGAAAGCTGGTTTTCCTGCCCGAAAATGTCATGACATTCGTAATATCCCTCCGCCCTATGCTAATCGCAATTCTATCAGAACTTCGGCTCTCGCCGACAAGATTATTGCGCAATTTATTGGTTGCATCTAAATTTTTAGGTTTAAGTATGCAGAACCAACTTTTTTGTATTAACTGGATTTCCGTATTGAGAGAAATGACATTTATGCTGACCACACCGAAGTATTTCAGACGAACGAAGAGTTCAGAAGTAGGGAAGATATAATTGCATGGTTTAAAGCACGAGCAGCTGAAAACAATATGACGGCAAAAATTACTTCCTCTTCGAAAATGTTGGGGCTGTTCCTTACAAGAGGGAGAAAAGGTAGAGTTGAGATAGGGTGCGATAGATCAGGAAAAGTTAGAGAGAAGGCACCACTACCGGAAGGGAAAAGCAGGTGGAGCAATACAAGCAGCAAGATGACAAATTGTCCATTTCACTTGAAGGGACGAGAAATTGCTGGGGGAAATTAGAAGTTAGAGGCCATAAACGGTACGCACAATCATGAATTAGAAGAATTTCAGAATTGGTATTCAGCGCAGTCACGGTTAACAGAATTGGAGAAGAAGAAGATTGCAGACATGTCTAGTATTAATATCAGGTCGAAGCATATATTGGCCCAATTGCGAGCGGATGATCTGAAAAATGTCAGCCACATAAGACAGGTGTACAACGAATCAGCAAAAAGTAAAAGGGATGCAAGGGGAGGTATGACTAACATGAAGTATTTCTTCAAACTTCTGCATGATCACGAATACTTCTATGCGTACTTAGGTGATGACGACAGTAATGCGCCTCGTCTACTTGTTCTGTTTCCGTACGTGTTGTTTATGGATACGACTTATAAGACAAACATGTATGACATGCCTCTGCTGCAAATAGTGGCTCATGTACCAACAACTCAGTATGTTCATATCGCGTTCGTTTTCATGAGGGATGAGACTACCCCGAGATATTACTGGGGATTGGCGCAATTGAGCAATTTATTCGAGCGAAACAAATACCCACATGTGGTCATCATTGATCGAGAGATTGCCTTAATGAATGCTGTTGAACTAGTATTCCCACATACTACCCAACTACTGTGTAGGAGACACATTGAAATAGATGTCAAGAAACATGTAGTATCGGCTGGCAACGACAAAACTACAACGGATGTGTTTCTATATCGTTGGGGCGAGTGGTTAAAGCCTTGACGTATGAACAGTTCACGGAAGCTGTGGATTATATTGATACTAAATATGGAAATAAATCTAGATTCATAAATGTTATTCCATACTTGAAAAAGACATAGTTGGATCCCTACAAGGACAAGTTTGTGTCTTGTTAGACGAAAAGTATAAAGCATTACGGAGGGCACACAACGAACATGTAAGTTATTTATTGGTTTCATTTATGATTTGTATATTGTATAATTACATGATCTTTAATATAATGCTTTATGTTATATGAAGAATTTAATGTCAATTGTCTTTTAGGGTTGAGAGTTCACATGCACAGTTGAAGAAGGCTATTGGTACGGATAGAAAGGCATTTTCAAGTATTTTTCATGACATTAATATTATGATAGGGTTGCACCTCGATAAAATTCGGAGTAAAAGGGAATCTTCAAGCAGCAAAACATACCGGAAAAGTGACTACCTACTGTATAGTAGGCTTAACGGTAGAATGTCTTTCGCTGGTATTACAATGGTGGAGGAAGAATATACAAAAAGAGTTGGCCTTATCGGAAATGATGGTGCGCTTTGTGGTTGTAAACTCTGAACAATTTGCGGTCTGCCATGTGCATGTGAGAAACAACAGTTGGTGCGCGTGTACCGTCCAATTGATCCTATCGACGTTGACTCGTTCTGGAAGACACTGCATTTGGGAGATAATGATATTCCAGAAACTCAGGAGGAGAGGCAAACCGCTGAAGGCCGACTGCATGACATGTTTGTGGATGTAATGACGCGTCCGAGCGCTGAGATATACAGGGTCATAGGTGTGGTGCATTTGACGCTTTATCCGAAAACTGTTGATCTAGCTGAGCTAGTTAGTAGGCCACACAGGGGACGGCCCAGACATAATTGAACCCAACGAGATCTATCAGGGTACGAGCATGCCGAAAGAAATGCACTACAATGAGATACGAATATATGTATTTAATTTTAACATGTCATTGTGGTTAAATACATATACACATACTCAATTTAATATGTTTTACACTCGCAGGTTGGCGATCCACAGGCGAGCAGAGAAGACGAATGGTTGTGAGGCCCCACGCTTCTGAATGGCCTTACGACCTTCTCATATTTCTGAAGTAGTTCGTGTTCGAATACATTACCGGGCATGTTAATGTAGTGCCCGATGGACATTGTGGTTTTAGGGTAATTTCCTATTTCGCACACGATGCAGATGAGGCACAGTTGTACCAAGTGCGCAGAGACCTGCACCAAGAACTCTGGGATGAAGCTACTTTTTGGCGCTTCGTTCTTGGGGCAGTCTATTACGATTTAGCATTCAAGTTGCTAGATTGTTATGTAGTTCCGGCAGATGAGGAATTCTGGTTTGATTCTCATCTTCTGGGAATACTTGTTGCAAAGAAGTACCAGAAGGTGGTTACATTATATGCACAGCAGAGTAATACTTTTCTTCCGCTTCTGTGGTAGGGGGCCGGCGTCTCTACTGATCCGCGCAGCTTCATCAATATGGGTCTAATAAGACAAAATCATTTCATTGCTTTGTTAACGACAGGGGAAGTCTTGCTATCCCCAATCTATCCGACGTGGAGAAACAGGGTCTCAGAACAAATGCAGCTTTGGAAATCCCATTTGGATGAAAAATTTGGTGAATTTCGGAATAAATCGACTGCTGAGTGTTAGTATAAGATATTTTTCATATCAACAGTTTCACGTTAACTGCAATTTAGGTTAGATTTTACATTCACAAGATAAGATTCTCATCTTTTAACTTTCTTATGTAATTAATTTTAACATTACTAAAGTCAAATAAAATATATATACGCTTCATCCCGAATGAAATATTACTTTATACAATGCATAAAAAAAAGCGACTAAAAACAGTGAATAAAGCACATGGGACCTTGCCGCAATCTACTCCAGTGCCGGCATCAAATCCTCCAAATGGCGAGCCACCTCCTCTATAGCACTCTCTCTCACGTCACTGGGGACGGTATGCCAGTTTCGGGGATGAGCATAATACATTTTACTTGCTATATATTGCAAGCACTGCATTTGGAAGAAATATAGTAAACAATATTGACGAAAATATATAATTAATTGACAGAAATAAGCATAAATGTGTAGTGTTTACCACAACCGCAGATAGCTTTTTGGGGTCTAGTTGCATGTCCACTTCCATGTCGTCGGGACTAACAAGAACGTGCGTTCGCGGATGGAAGTAGTCGAGGTACTCAAGGCACGACTGATCGGGCCAATGAGCCCTCTCCATCCCCTTTATCACCTTACTCTTGTACATTTGCGGGGCCTTAAGATTCGTATCATACACGCAGGAGTATCTTTTATTTCAGGGCCTCTGTAACAGCTCTTTGGCTCTAAAACTGTGTGAGGGATCGATTGAATGAATCCAAATTGCCGCAGGAACCGATCAGGAATGTATGGCTCTACGACTCCAGGGCAATGAATAAGACCCCTGTACAAGGTTATTGGGTGCACTCCTGCAGGATTTGGCCCAAAAGGAAGCCAATTGACCTAGTTCATGTTCAACATAGTGAGTGGATAATCGACTAAATCGGCTATTACACTAATAAACAGTAGAAAATTTAAATGACATAGAAATATTACCGCTTCGGATTTCATCCGTCCAGTGCGCGTCTGTATGACACCAAATCCCAGTTAGTCTTGCGCTTCCTGCCTATCCCGATGTGCCACTTGGTTGCAGCTGGCCACTCGACATCCCACGATTCGTACAAACCTACAATAAGGTCAGACACCCGCCTAACTGGGCACCGTCCGCCCTAGAGGCCCTACCAAGATTGCGATAAAGGTTCGCCAAACAAGCTGCACCCCACGCAAGTCCGCTTACGCTTTCTACATCGCGGAGGTAAGATAGAAAATGCCCAAGAACGTGGGTTTTTTTCTTATCCACGAACAAGGTGTTTCAACTAACTACAGCAAATACCCTGCGGCAAAATTGGCGGCCTCCACCTGTCCACTGACACAATGTTCGCGAAGAAGGGACATTTTCACACTTGCAAAATCTCGATCCCCGAGCTGGTCTTCCTCAATCCCCAACAATTCTAACAGCAGTTCCTTCATCTCTGTCGGCTTAATTTTCCAACCAATTGGCGTCCCGCCAATTGGAATCCGCAATATGGAGTGATATTCATCTCTCCGAATGGCATGTGGAATGAATTAGTTTTCGGATGCCATCTCTCAAAAAAGGCACTTAGGAGTGCAAAGTCTAACTCTGGATGCATGGACCAACCCAAATGTGCCAACCCGGACTGGTCAACTATACTTTTTATTTCCTCATTAGCTAACTCCCACCTTTGCAGATTGTTGTAGCCATTATGGCACAACAATGCACCACGTTTCTACGTAATTGAATAAATAAAATAACACATTTTAAAACCCAACGTATTAATCATAAATCGGAAATAAATAAAAATTATATCAAGAAATATGTAATAAAGCATAAAACAGTACCT
The DNA here is from genome assembly GCA_016801395.1 of Leptodermis oblonga. Lineage (NCBI taxonomy): Eukaryota > Viridiplantae > Streptophyta > Magnoliopsida > Gentianales > Rubiaceae > Leptodermis > Leptodermis oblonga. The sequence continues at coordinate 21,820,678 of CM028756.1, read as the reverse complement.
ATCGATGCCATATGTAGTAGGCAACATGACCTTTAAAACTCTGTAACAACTCTGGATCTGAAGGTCCACCGTCAATTGGACCATCTAGAGGCCGGTAAGCCTTCTACCCGGCATCCCTCCCGGAACCAGAACCGGACCCAGACCCTGACACTGACCTACGCGAGGAGCCCATTAATTCTTTGCCTTTTTCTCTCCTTCGTTGGTTCGGTGCCTTTTCCCCTTCATTTTCATCCTCCAACCACCCAAAATTCCCTCTATGTACCCCTGCGACTGAGACATGTCCATCTCAAATCTTTCCGCATTTTTCTGAGCTTCCTCTTCCTCCGCATTTCCAATGTATGGCGGGGGAAATTCTCTTTCGCCGTAATCAATGTTACTTTCCCTCGTCGCATTTGATAAGCGAGAAGAGCCATGCGCTCTTCCTGCCACCCTTCTCTGCCGCTCGGATGCAGTGGGAGGTATTCGGCCACCTACTTCCTCAGAGGAGGACTGTGTCGCCTCAGTGCATCTCTCAACCAATTGCAAATTGTCATATTTTTTGCTTTTGGTTAATATCAATTTTAATTTCCTAAATGCTTTTGCCATTTACAATAATATAAATACGCATTTATCAATACGAAATTAATTGATAACATATAAGGAATAAGAACACAATTAGAGTTAAAGAACATTTAAAATATTGGCTCAAACCTCGTCCCTTTCGGGCAGAAAATCCCAACAATCCAGCCGATTACCGGAAAATATCCTTCGGCGAGCGGCGGTATTTTCCCCAGAAATACCGCCGGCGGTATTTTTTCCAGAAATACCGCCGGGCGACAATGATATTTTTCCAGAAAATACCGCTGTCGCCAGGCGGTATTTCTCGCGGTAATACCGTCCCTTTCCGGGCAGTATTCTGAGGTAAAACACCGCCGGTGACCGGCGGTATTCCTGAAGGCGGTATTTGCCTCAGGAATACCGCCGGTCACCAGCGGTATTCATTAAGGAAATATCGCCGGCGACCGGTGGTATTTCATCCCCATCCGGCGACAACCGGCCTAATCTGCGCAGATTCGGGGAAAAAATTAACAATTTCGGGCAAAATACTAACAAATCTGGACATATTACAACTAAATTAATCAAAACAACAAATAAAACAATACCAAAAAAATATTAATTTTAGGCACTCACATTTTGCCGATCCGATTCGTTTCGACTTTTATCCGTTGGCCAATTTTTTGATCCCTTCTTCTCCAAACAACTCCGCAGCCTCACCTTTGATTCTGTTTCCTTTTCCTTTGCAGTTTATTTATAGACTTTTGTAGAACCATTATGTTACTTTTGCTTTTTTTTTTTTTTTTTTTGTGTCAGGGGCATGTTAGACTTTTCACAGGGAAATGTTACTATAAATAGTAAAATGGTTACTGCAAATAACAATTCCGTTCTATTTTTCTTCCAATGCCGCCAAACCCAGCAACCAAACCATTTGTTAAACAACACGAATAAGACAACAAGGCCATTTGCTTCACGACACAACCTTCCGACCCAAGGTTTCCCTTTTCTTTTACCCTTTAATTTTTTATTCTTTGTTTTTCACAAGTTTACACGATATTTAAAATTTTTTTCCTAACAAAACCGTCAACACCCCAAAACTTTGTGTGGTCGCTCGTAACTTTTCAGAAATTTTCTTTCTTAATCTGACATTGGTACCACTTTGTTAAAAGATATATACGGATCTTTAGTATCATTTGTCTGGAAAATAATCCAATAAGAATACAGCAGAAATGAAAACGGTAAATAAAAACATAGAAAATAGACAAGGGTTTAATCAAATAGAGAATTAAAAAAAATAGAGATACTTTGTATATTTTACCTCACAGTATATACAAACTCTCTTTGCCATTGATTCAATTTTAAGTTTATCTCTAACACTAGTCTAAAATTCCTCCACCAGCACTCCCTAGTACTATACACCCTATTATATTACAAGTAACTCTTATTTATAATAAATACAGACAAATCTTATTGGGTTTAGTTTTCACAATCAATTCAGAATTAAATCACATTATACTATATTTTAATTATACTAGAAATTAGAGGAATTACCTTATCACCATGAACGAAAATATTGTGGACTAAAATGAACTATAAAATGAAATTAAAGAGCTAAGTAGAATGATTTTTAACTTGGGGATGAATACAAATTAGGGTGGAGATCAAGATAGCAAATTACTCTACAAACTTTTTAGTACTACCATGCATATAGCATGTGAGAAAATGGATTTTTCAATCCTTAGAAAGTTGCAGGAAATGTGATCGAATAGGCATTTGGTTGAAACGACACAACATGAAGTTACAACTTATAAGTTGCAACTTTTGAGAACTAATTGGATGCAACCTTTTACTTGAACAGTCATAACTCAAACAAGTTGATAACCTTTCATAACATCTAAAAGGATGCCATGAACTCTATAAAAGGGTCATCTTGGGGTTTAGATGCTGCATAATTCAGATCAACAAGAATCAGAAAATCTCTGCTCTCTGTGCTCTTGTCTTAAGGGATTGAGGAACTTAGTGCAAGAGTTCACTCTCTCAACTTCATCTTATCCCAAAGGAAATTCGTCTTGAATACTATTGCACATTATGGTGGACGAATTAAGCCTTAAGGAAAGTGTCTTGTACACGATTTGAAGTCAAATATATAAACTTATATACAACCATCTTGCACCTTCTCTTATTTTTTCCAACAGTCTTAAGCTACTACAAAATGGACTTTCTACGGCGGTGCTTTAACGGCGGAAAGACCAAAATCACCATTAAAAAGAAAGTACGGACTTTCTACGGCGGTTCTATATAAAATCGCCGTAGAAGTAACCGCCGTAGAAAGTCTCTTTCTAGATGGTTGTATTTTTAACCGCCGTATAATTAATAAATATGATGAATTTTACTATAAAAATTGATAAATAGTAAAATATATATTTATTATTAAATTTAAAAAAAATTTGGGGGTTAATTTACAAAAAAAGAAAAACTAGAAATTAATAGGAATAGAGGAACGGGCGGGAATTCACAATTACGGGCTTTCTACGGCGGATTTATTAAAACCGCCGTAGAAATGGACTTTCTACGGCGTTTGTAATTAAAACCGCCATAGAAAGTTACTTTCTATGGCGGTTTTAATTTAATTAAAACCGCCTTAGAAAGTCCATTTCTAAAGTGGTTTTTATTAAAACCACCATAGAAACTTGATTTTGTTTGAATTTTAAGGGTTTCCCTTTGTTTCCATCTCCAGCTAGCTGCGGCTTCCCCCTGTTTCCATCTCCAGCAAACCGAAGCGTTCTCTCGTTGCTGATGCCCATCCTCTCTCCGTCGGTTTTTTCTCTTGTCTTCCCCCGAAGCCGTTCTTCCGGCGGCGTTGATAACAAGATCCGCCGTCACCCAACTCCGGAGATGGTTTCTTAATCGGCCATCATCCACCACTTGGAGTTAATCCCCATCATAATTTCACCACAATCGGTCCCTGTTGTGGGCTTCAAATCATAAAAAAGGTAATATCGAATAGTTTCAACTTTATTTAAGCTTTACAAATTTTACTGTTACTTGATTATTGTGATTGGCCTAGGGTTTATTATTAGTGTTAAATTCGAGTTTGGTGAGATGATGAATGATTAAATTTGGGTTTGATTAGTGTTATATCGGTGATTATTGTATTATTCTTGCTTTTAATGATTAAATTAATTAGAATTTGATGGATGCACGCAAAAATTTTGTGAAGTTTGGTGGTTGTTCGGTTTATTAGCATGGAAGATATATATTTTGAATAAAGTTGAAATATATATATATATATATACATATATATATATATCAAAACCTTTCTAAGGCTGTTCTTGTTGTTTTTGATATATATTTTTTGAATGTAGAGAAAAAAATGAAATATTAAAATTTTTTTACAAATTTGGTACTTTCTACGGCGGTTATCTTCAAAACCGCCGTAGAAAGTTAACTTTCTACGGCGGTCCTTGCAAAATCTTATGGAAACCCTAATATTCTTGCAGAGTATATAGCCGGAAAATTAAAGAACCGCCGTAGAAAGTTAGGACTTTCTACGGCGGTTTTGAAAGCCGGAAAATTAAAGAACCGCCGTAGAAAGTTAGGACTTTCTACGGCGGTTTTGAAAAAAACCGCCGTAGAAAGTAGACATTCTACGGCGGTTCCTAAGCAAACTGCCATAGAAAGTTAGAACTTTCTACGGCGGTTTTGAAAAAAACCGCCGTAGAAAGTCCGAACTATTTGCAGTGACGATTTTACTATTTGCAGTAACCTTTTTAAGTAAAATGTCTAAATTGCCCTTTAGGCTCAAAAAAAATTAAAAAACTTTATAAATACTTCTGCAAAGAAGTGGGCTGTAGAAAAATTTTCTCTCCCATTTCTCTGCTATGCTGTGTAGAGACTGGCAGAAGCACAAAATCAGCCAAATCAGATAAAAGTGCAGACGAACAGGATCGGCAAAGGTGAGTTACTAAAGTTAATAATTGTTTCTTTCATGTTTTGTTTGTTGTTTTGATAAATTAGTGCAAAATTTGTCTGGATTTGTTATGTTTTTGCCCGGATCTGTGATTAACCGGCCGTTTTATAGCCGGATCTGTAAAATGTCGGCCGAGCAGACACGCGACTCGGCCGAAAATCGTCCTGAATACTGCCGGTGACCGGCGATTTTTTTCGGCAAAATACCGCCGGTAGGCGGCGGTTTTTCTTGTATAAAATACTGCCGGGTGGTATTCTGGCGGTAGGAATTCGGCTGACTACCGCTGACTTCCAGCGGCCAAAACTCTAAAAAGGCCGTCGGACACCGGCGGTAGTCAGCCCAAGAAATACCGCACCCGGAAAGACCGCCGGAGGCCAGCGGTCTTTTTGGAAAAAAACTGCAGGAGGCCAGCAGTAGTCTTTGAGGGACTACCGCCGGCGGTAGTTTTTTGGGAGAAAACCGCTACAGGCTGGCGGTTATTTTCCGGCGGGCGGCGATATTTTCCGGTTTTTTCGTCGATTTTTGGCCGACAATATTTTTAATTTTTTAAGCTTCAATTGTGTTATTATTCCTTATATATTATCAATTATTTTTGTATTTATAATTGCGTCTTTATATTATTGCAGATGGCAGAAACGTTTAAAAAGTTGAAATTAAAATTAATGAGAAGCAAAAAGAATGGCAATTTGGAAATTAATGAAGCCAATGAGGCAACAAACTCCGCCTCTGAGGAAATAGTTGGCCGAATACCTCCCACTGCATCTGAACGGCAGAGAAAGGTGCTAGGAAGAGCGCAAGGTTCTTCTCGATTTTCAAATAATGCAGCGGTGGCAAATAACAGTGATTACGGTGAAGCAGAATTTGCACCGTAATACATTGGAGATCGGAGGAGGAGGAAGCTCGGGAAAACGCTGAACGCTTTGAAAGGGAAATGTCTATGTCGCAAGGGTACATAGAATGTAATTCGGGGCGAATGGAGGATGAAAACGAATGGGCTAATGACCCCAACCAACCAAGGCGGAGTGGAAAAGGCTTAATGCTCGCCTCACGTAGGTCAGTTTCAGGGACCGGGTCAGGGTCAGGGAGGGTTGCCGGGTGGAAGGATTATCGGCCTCTGGATGGTGCAATTGACGGTTGACCTTCAAATCCAGAGTTGTTAAAGAACTTTAAGGGTCATATTGCCTACTACATATGGCATCGACAAGTATCTTATTATTCTTTATTATTTATTGCGAAATACTTATTATTTATTGTTTAGATTTATAGTTAATAACTTGGTGCCTAAAATGTGTTAATTTATTTATTAAATTATGTAGGGACATGATATATTGACATGCCATAATGGGCACGAGCGGTTGCAAAGGTGGGATTTAGCCGATGGGGAAATGAAAAGTATAGTGGAACGGTCCAGGTTGGGATATTTGGTCTGGTGCATGCATCCAGAGTTAGACTCCACACTCCTCAGTGCCTTTGTTGAGAGATGACATCCAGAGACTAATTCATTCCACATGCCTTTCGGAGAGATGAGTATCACTCTCCACGATGTGGCCTACATATTGGAAATTTCGATTGACGGATTTCTCATTCATTGGAAAATTAAGCCGGCGAAAATGAAGAAACTGATTTTAGAAATGTTGGGGATAGAGGAAGAGGAGTTCGGGGAGCGAGATTTTGCAAGTGTGAAAATGTCCCTCCTTCATGACCATTGTGTCAGTGGACATGTGAATCCTGTTAATTCTGCCGCAGGGTATTTGTTGTGGTTAGTTGAAAACACCCTATTCGTTGATAAGAAAAAAATCCACGTGCTTGGGCATTTTCTGCCTTTCCTCCGCGACATAGATAAAATAAGCGGACTTGCTTGGGGGCAGCTTCCTTGGCGAACATTTATCTCAATCTTGGAAGGGCCTCTAGGGCGGACGGTGCCTAATTAAGCGGGTGTCTGACATTATTGCAGGTTTGTAAGAATCAATTTTAAATTATTTCAAAACTTTATACTGGTTCATTAAAATTCTTAAATTTTTTTTCTTACATTTAAAAGAGTTGGATATACGAGTACTTCCCCATGTTTAGTCCTCTAAAGATGAGATCCTGGGATATTTCCTTGCCTGCTGCAATGAAGTGGCACATTGGAACCGGGAGGAAGCGTAAGCCTAAACGGGATTTGGTGTCCTACCGCCGCGCACTAGATAGATTAAAATCTGATAAGGTAATATTTTTATATCATTTAAATGTTGTAAAGTTAATTACTGTCATATCCTAATTGGTCGATTAATCACTAACATTCTTGCAAATAAACTAGGTAAATTGGTTTCCTTTCGGGCCAAATCTTGCGCACGTGCACCCAATAACATTGTTCAGGGGTCTTATTTATTCCCCTTCTGTCATAGAGCCCTATATGCCTGATCGGTTCTTGCGAGAATTTGGATATGTGCAGTTGATCCCAGATAGAGGATTTGAGCCAAAGAACTATGACAGAAGCCCACAAATTCGTAAGTATTCATGCGTGTACGATACATATTTTATGGCTTGGTAAATGTACAAGAATAGGATGTTAAAGGTGGAAAGAGAAAATGGAAAAATTGATAGAGAGAGAAAATAAGAAGATAAAATATAGATAGAGAAAATATGATGATAGAGGTAGGGAGAGAAAAGGCTTGTAGAAGTAAGGGCTTTTTTTGGTACAAAAAAATAGTGCTTACTCACTTCTGAATCAGATTTGATGAATAACATGGGGGGCATATATTTGAAATAAATGAGTGATTGAGGAATTTTGATTTCCATTACCCCCAATCAAGCATCATCAATCGTATTCATTCCTTAGTGACTCCCAATTGCCCTCTTCTACTACTCTCAACCAAGCACCTCCTAAGTCGTCAGATTGAAGTGTAATATGCCATAGGATCAACACTAAATACCATTGAATTAGTCTCTATAAGATTTCAAGTAGGGCTCAACAAAATTATCCGCGGTTCAGGTCGAACCGCAGATCCAATCCGAATTCGATCTGAAATTCATATTGGATAATTTTTTTCGGATATGAAACGGTTTCGAATTTGAGTTTCGGAAATTTCAAAAAAATCCGAAACTGATCCGATTTGCACCAATCATTACAAGTGACTTAAAAAAAAAGATTTACCCAATAATTAATAGCATTAATCAACTAGGTTACATTACAAGTGAAGTTGATTACAAGCTAGGTTGGCTTCTCGAAACCGTCGGGCTTGAGCTGCGGCGGCTCCTTCTCTGGAGACCAAACCCTAGATCACCATTATATGTCTCCATGGTGGTAGTGGTCCGGCTCCGTAGCAATTGATAACGAGGAGAAACCCGGAAGAAGGAGAAGAAGAAGAGTGGGAATCGTCGTCTCTTGGAAGCAAACTGTAATATAACTAAGCAATGAGGTTAAGGAATCCATATCTAATTTTTTTTTTGGATCCAAGGAAAGTTTGTGTGGAGTTTGAGATAAGAAGTTTTGTAGGCTTGTAGAATAAGAGGACATTAGCGACCAAACATTACATTTCAGATAAAAAACAGCATTTCAGATCATAATCGCAGTTTCAAATAAAATCCGAAGCGACCCGATCTAAAACCGTAGCCACGGATTAAAATCCAAAACTGACCTGAAACTTCGGTTTTGAATTGGATCAAATCTGTTTTGGATCTGTTTGCTGTTTTGTTCAGCCCTAATTTCAAGGGCTTGAAGGCGCAAGGGAGTGGTTATTCTAGAGAGAAAGAAAGCAACACTATATCTGTAGGGTACTGGACTAAGGGAGGGAGGAACGTAATAAGTCTAATAAATTTTATTAATTGAAAAAATCACAATTGTAGTTCTTGATGTTTGGTTTTTGTATTTCTAGTTCTTTTTATTTATTATATATACGTCACATAAATGTCTTTCACACTTGTATTGTTTCATTTATCGTTTTAAGGTGGTAATTCTGTTGTGTCCACGTTGACAGGTTCATGTGTCAACACTCTTGAACCATAATATTAGCTGCTTAATTATTCATGTTTATTTGTGACCATTCATTTAACCTACCAAGCCCAAACCTTAATCCGTTTATAACATGTCAAGACTGTGTCAGATTAGAAATTATTCGTGTTTTGATTCATGTATTTAGATTGGCGTGCTCGTGTGTCGACTTCCCAATTCTAACATTACACGTTTAATTATTACACACACACACTACACTTGGCACTTTAAAATTTTCTTCTAAAAATAACTTTAAAAATTCTTTTCAAAAACAATTTAGAAACAAACTTGCCAAGTATAGTGTGCGTAAAGTGATATTTTAAAAACATGAAAGAAAATAAACAAGAAAGCAAGGCACACCAAATTGATCCCTTGAATCCTAGTCCACTTCCCAAATTCTACAACTTCAAATTTATCTAATCTAATCTAAGGAACACTTAAAGGTGTTTCTCAATAGGGGTGATAATGAGCCGAGTCGAGCCCGAACACACCTGTGTTCGAGCTCGGCTCAGCTCCTTTTTCTTGGGCTCGAGCTCGAGTTGAGGCCCCAAAATAGAGCTTGAGCTCATTTCAGATTTAAGAGCTCGAGCTTGTTGTGTATAGCAGCCGAGCTCGGCTCTGCTCAAGCTCATTTTGCTAAGGAGCCGAGCTCGAAATGGAATAGCTCTTGCTGCCAAGTTTCTCATCAATTTATAAGGGAGGTTTCTTCCCAAATTTCCTCCCATTTCCGATGTGGGATTGGGGGAGATTAAGAAAATAGAAACAAATTTAGCCTTAGGAAGGATTCGAACTCTTATGCTTGCATTTCTCCTTCACTTGCTTTACCACCAGACCAAATTTATTTTTATGTAAGTATATACGAATCATAGTTTATCGAACTATTCACGAACGTAATCGAGCTTTCAACCCCCTTGTTCATTTATTGTTCATTTATTAATCGAGCCTAAAATTTTGTTCGTGTTCATTTATTAATAAATAAACGATCTCGAACCGAGCTTTTAACGAGTCGATCCCGAGCTTGTTCATGAACGTTTGTGTTCATTCTCAACCCTATTTCTCAAAACCCTTACAAGTGCTTAAGATCAAACTCTTGATCCTAAAACTTTGATATGAGCTAGATGCAAGCTACTCACGGATGCAGATACGTATGCCAAGAAGGTTGTCAAACGGAAGATCAGATTTTGCTTACTTCAAAGTTTGAATCACAAAATAGATTCAAGAAAACCCAACTTATACCCTAACCTAATTTGAGAAGCAAAGGTGAAACAATAAAGATGAAATTAGGTGAAGCAAGAACCTATTTATCTAATTTTTGAACTTAATCGCGTTTTATAACATGCAAATACTTAGTTCAATAAGAGAGAATTAAGCAAAGAAATTAACCTCATAAACATCAAAATTCTTTATTTAATTTTCAGTTATGGCATCCCTTTAACTAGGGGTTTTTGCCGATTTTTCCTACCCTAATTACAAAAGGAAAAGAATTGAGAAAATTGCTAAAAGTGAAATTCAATAAGAATTGGAAATTTCTTACAATTCAAAAAGAAGCATGAATTTGGTCACAATTGAAGATGAATTCAGCTGCTTGAAAGGGAAGCAAACACTGATAATGTCAACTCCCAAAAGTGGAAAAGACTTACAACTCAAAAAGAAATGCAGGAAGTGCAACCTTTTTTGAACTACTAAAACTAGTTAAAGAAATTACCTAAAACTAATTAATTAGTAAAATAAAGGAAGGATAAGGAAACATGCACAATCCTTATCACTTTTCAAAAAGAAAAGCAATTTCAGAACGAGGAGGGACAAGCAAATTTTAATTACTATCATACAATATCTTAGAAAAATAAATCTATTATGATCACACACAAAATTTGAACACAGATAATATCTATTAGTAGATGAAACAAGAAACAAATATCAGACAAAAACTTGAAGCAACTCATTCATATATGCATAGATTATCGTAGGGTTCCATACCAAGCCCATACCAAGCACACACACACACACACACACACACACATATATAGGTGGCATTAAATGGACCCATTCTATCAAAGACTGATGCGGACTGAGGCGCGTGAGTGGATTTCCACCTCAAAGCCTCAGTCCAAAATACGAAAATACCCCTGTCAGATAAGTAACATCTTTCCTCTCTCCTCCTCTTTTTTCTCCCACATTTACTCTCTCATTTATCCTCTCTCCTCTCTCATCTTTTTCATGGGTTGCTTTCTTCTTCCCTTTTTGTCTTCTCTGCGTCTTCTCTGCTTCTCCTTCTCTTTCTTTCTTCTATGCTTCTTCTTCTCTTCCTTTCTTCTCTATTTCTTTGTGGTGATATTGCTAAAGTTAAAGTGTTTTTAGGATGCTAATAAGTATGCTTACACTGTTTTGATTAATGGGTTCTTTAAAAAGGGACTTAAGAAATATGAATTTGAGTTGTATGAGAAGATGAAAAATAATGGTGAATTGTCTGATTTGTACGCACCTTTCTTCAACAAAACAAAAAAATAAAAAAAATTGAACAATATTATTCAAAGGTTGAACTATTTTAATACAATACATGAAGAATTTTAATATAGTATATGAAGAATTTTGATACTCACATTGTAATTTCTTACTTCAAAACATAATTATTACAACTTACATATTAGAAAGATACATTTAAAGTAAACATTTGATACAACGACGTGCATGTTAAAATAATACATTTAAGTCAAATATTTGATACAACATGCGTATTAAAACGATACATTCAAAGTAAATATTTGATGCGACGTGCATATTAAAATGATACATTTAAATTCAAAATTTTATAAATATACAAAAATTGAAATAATGAAAATTATTCATTCAAAAGTTTTTTAAAAAATAGAAGGAAATAAAAATAATAAAATTTTTTTATAAAAAACCCAAGATATGTAAATAGAAAATAGAAAATAATATCTATCAAAAATGCATATTTCTATTTATATTGTAAAACATCAAAGTTTTTGTTTTGATCATTATTTGTACTCTTGAAAAGTATCGCTGGTATAATTTAGCATAAAATAGTTAAACTTATATTTTCTAAATGTATAATTTATTTGATAAAGTAACACTTATACTACTAAGCTCAAAAGTTTTAGTTTTGATAGTTACATTTATACTTTAAAAGTAAATAGTTTATTCTAAAAAGTATAAGAAGGATTCACTTTATAGAAAAAATATAAAATGTAATAGATACAACACATGTATTAATATATGAATGAGAAAAATCTAGCTAGAGTGTGTGTGTAGGAAGATAAACTTAGGAAGACATTATTTATACTATCAAGAGTATGAACACATAAGTGAGAAATTGATATTTATATTTATATATATAAAAAATTACTAATTGTTGTACTACAAATAAGATTTGTAGTTTCAAAAATATTATTTGGTGGATCCTAATAAATTTAAATGGTCACAAAAAAATGCGTATTAAAATAATACATCTTAAGTAAATATTTGGTATGAAATCCCAATTAGCAACCTAAGAGGGGGAGGGGGTGAATTAAGTTGTTAGTAGAGTAAAATTCTCTTTTGAACAATTTTGAAAAATTCTTTTTTAAAATTCTTTGAACCAAAGTGTAGTGTGTGAGAAGTGTTTTGAAATGTTTAGGGCAAAGTAAAGAGAAGACCAAACACACACGATTTATAGTGGTTTGGATTCTCCTTGAATCCTTATCCACTACCCAAGTCCTACAACTTGGGATTTTCTAACACTTTCAACTGAATTACTTAAAGGTGTAGTTCAAACCATTACAAATGCCAAAATTCTAACTCTAGAATTTAGGACTTTTCACAATTGTCCAACTTAGCTCTCTAAGTTAGGTCTTCATACCAAATGCCTAATCTAACTGTAAACTTAGGACTTCACACAAATGCCTAATCTAACTCTAGACTTAGGACTTATACAACTCTTCTCCTTCTCTTCTTACTCCCCATTTCTCCTTGCATATCTCTTCAACAAGAAATTAGGACTTTTACAATGTGCCTCAACCAATCAATTGGTTAGGACATAAACAAAATTTATAATGAAGCTTTTGCACTAAACAAGTGCTAAAAAGATGACTATTGAAATTACAAGTGAACTATGACAAGTCTCTTTTAGAAGAATGCAATGCTTTGATTTTTCAATTGAAATGAGTTGGGCTGTTGTAGAGGAAAGCTGAACTCAATTTGGCATTCTTGATCTTTGAATGGAAGACTTGAAGTATTTATAGGACAACCTCTTTTTCTTTCCAACGGTTATAAAGTTGATGCTGAAAATTGAAACTTCGAGGTCGACCTTCGAGCTCGAGACTTCGAGTTCCATACTTGAATTTTGAATTCTTCTTTCTAATGTACACTTTGTTTGGCGTGTAGTGTAATAAATGTATTTTGGTGAATTCTTTATTTTACTAGCTTCGAGCTCGAGACCCTGTCGATGTTCGAGCTCGAGACTTCAATTTTATTTCAGCATTTCCATAATGAGAGCTTGACTGCTATCGACTACCTGCCGACTTGATCGAATTCAAACAGTTCTGGGCGAGCTTCAAGCTCGATTTCCTGTCGATGCCGGGGCTCAATATTTTCTGGGTTTGAGTTCGAACTCGAGCACCTATCGATTGCTAGAACTCAAGACTTTTTGGGTTTAGTTTCGAGTTCGCGAGCCTGTCGATACTTAGTTTCAAATCTCTCCATTTCTGCACTTTCAACTCAAGCAAACTTATTAAATTCCTTTCTCATATTTGTTTAATCATCATTCAAAACTTTAGGATTGAGACCATAGGTCTAAAAATCTCTATATTTTTGATGATGACAAAACAAATAAACAAAATGCACATTCTTCATGTAAGAATTGAATTTTAGAATTTCAGAAAATGAATACTATATGAAAGGTACATTTTGAAGTTTAGAAATGCTCTTTTTCCTCCCTCTTTTTGTCATCAATAAAAAGAAGGTTTTAAAAGCTAGATGTGCAAAAATTTGGACAGAGTTTCCTCTATTTAGACATGAAACAACTCGAAGGTTCGTAGCAATTCAGCACAACCACTATATGAAATAATCTTAGGGCAACTAATCAACATATTCAGCCGTCAATTTGGCCTAAAAACAATAATAGATAGCTCAATCATAGAAAGTTCAAATTCCTAAGAAAACAGAAAAAGTACAGCACTTTAGATGATTCTCTAAAGTGATTAAAAAGTCTTGTTCAAAGCTAAAGATGTAAAACTCATTCCAATCAAGTATGTAAAAATGAATTTAGTCAAGCTATAGTCATTCAAGGCTAGCAATCAACATAACATGCTCAAATCATAATCTGTCAAAGCAATCAATTCAGCAATCTAACAATTTAAGCAACAATCCAACAGTCAAACAAAAAACACAAAGCATCCAAGCATAACATCAATCAAACATAATGAAACTAAACATTTAAAAAAAAAAAAAACATCATAGCCATGCAAGGTTCAAAAGTTAGCTAAACATTAATCTACAATCCTAAGATTCTCTTTCGGTTTCAACTTCATTGGTGTCGTCCCCACGGTTTGAACTTGCCGTGGAGTTCTTTCCTTAGTTGCACTTGTACTTGATTCAACATTTTCTTCAATCTCTTCATTTTGGGGAGACTTGCTTATCCTGGCCTTAAGATTATTCTTGGCTTTGCCACGGAGTTCCATCTTGAGGGCTTTCAATTCCTTGTGCAACTCCTTGTTATTTTCTTCCAATCTTTGTTGGTTGCTTTCCATTTTACGAAGAGTCATGGTGTGCTTCTTTGAGGTGGATTCGAGGCTTGAGACCATATCCAGAATCTTTTCCAAGAGAGTTTTGGATTCATTCATTGTGGCCTTACCTTTAGCTCCCAGAGCTTGATTTCTCTTTTTTCGTGTCAACATCCTTGAATGTCTTACACCAAATACCATTTGCTCAACACCAATGCTTTTAAGCAGAGTATTTCTCATCATAGTAGGCAATCGGAGAAGGATGAAAGATAGGGGTAATATTTTTCAACTTCATCAATCTAGTAATGAGATTGCCATAGGTCAAACTTCTTCTGGAGATCCTCAAACAACTCAGCATAAAACAAAGAATGGCATATCCCGGGTTATATTTAATGCCCTTAAGCATGCAATGATAGATAACTAAGGGTGTGATGGTACACTCCGAAGGATGACCATTTGTAGGAAACAAACCATTTACAAGCATTTCATAAACCATTCTTTGCTCGTTCGTGAGGGAGTGACATTTTTCTCAATTTCATTTCCTTCTCATTTACTAATTGGCCAAAAGTCTCTTCATTCATAACATGAACATTAAATCCAATTTGTTCTTTGGTGGGCCAAGAGCCATGATAGTAAATGTCTCTAACCTCATCATCATCCACAGGAAAGCCTATAGCTTCATTAATCACTTTAGGATCAACATGAAATTCCTTTCCATTAATTTTGGTCTTAAAATATACCTTGCCTCCACCTTTTATTTTGCATAAATTGGCGTAAAATAACTTAGTTTCATGCTCCTATGCATTTTCATCTAAGGTGAGCAGACCAATCAAATGGTGAGGTTCAAAATGTACTAGAATATTTTCCATAGTCAAAACTTCCCTGCGTTCACTTTGTAGGACTCTGACCTCCATACATTTTCTTGAAGCAAGTTTTTCTTTATAGAACTCAAATGTGCTTGGTTAAGAAATTTTACCAAATCGAAGGTAGGTTCATCGGAGGAGCTCGATCTTTCGTGGCTCAAACTTTTCGTTTTCCTTTTCCTTTGGGCGATGGAGAGGGGGTGGGTTCCTTTTCTTGTGCCTTTTTCTTCCCTTTTCCTTTCTTCTCAGAAATAGATTGAGTAGAGAGACTTCCTTCCTCAACTTGCTTCCTTTTTGCCATTTTCCCAAAAAAAAAAAAAAAAAGAAAAACAGAGAAACGTAGGAATTTAGGGCTTAATGATTTTGTTGAAATATGATGGAATAGGGTTAAGAGATAGTTAGAGAGAGATAATGAGATGTTGTTAAGAAGGAATTTAAGTGGCAAGACTGGAGAGACAGTTTTGAGTTCGAGCTCGTCGACTGCAGCATTTCGGAGGAGAGAGTTCTAGGGTTGAAGTTGTTCTGAAATTTTGTTTCACACTCAGTTATGCATATTTATGCTCGTAAGTTTTTAAGTCGATAAGATGTCAAAACCCAGACTCGAGACTTTTGCTTAAGATTTTTATTTAACTAAAAACATGAGTCTAATTAGTAAAGTGTGACTTATGAACCCAGAAAGTGTCGACTGGGTTTCGAGTTCGAGACTCAAAGTCGAAGCTTTTCCTTATTCAATCTCAACTTGATTCTTAACTTGATTTTTAGTGAATGTATTGAACTTCTAACTTGGTTGTAGTACCGTTTTGTACATTTTGGACTATCATTCTAGTCAACCGCAAGTATTCAAAGAGGCTTATCCACAGAAAGAGTATCAAAGTACAAGCTAACAAATTTTCAATTAAGCATAATGTAACACATGAATTCACATAATTTCACATACATAAGCTAGGAAAGATAGATGTTACCTCAAATGAGCAAATTTATTCTTTTACCCTTCTTGAGGCCCTTTCAAGCATTTAGTGGTTTCTTTCCTTGTAGCTTTCACTTTTCATGCTTTGAAGTTCCATATTTCTTCAAAGTATAGACCACCCTACAAAATTCAAACATAGGCTTTTGGTACCCAATTGTTCTTGGGTCCTTGATGGTTAGTTGTTTTTCTAATTTGCCATGTCTTATGTCCATGTTCAACTTCAACTTTGGCAAAACATTTGGAAGACTTGTGGCCACACACCACAATAAGGGCATCTAGTGGGAAATACAAACTCATTTTCTCTTTTTTCCTTTGCCATATGAAAATGGTACATTAGAGTACCTCTTATTTTCAAAGTAAGGATAATTCCTATTTTGACCAAGTCTACCAACATGAGGAGAAACAATTTAATGATTCCAATGATGTCCAAAATCACCTTTTTCATTTTCATTCTCTTTGGTCTATAGAAATTTTCATCAAGACTTTCATTTTTAGAAAAATGATTTTCCTTTCTAAGCTCATTTGTTCTTTTAAATGTGTCATATTTTCATGCATGATTGACAAATTTCTTTTCTTTCTTATACACATCAACAAAAATAGAGGAAGATGAGGATGGTTTATCATTTTCATTTGCATAATCAAATCTTAAACCATGTTTATCATTTCCAATCTTTTGTTTACCTAACTTCTCCAAGTTGTTTTTACCTAAGGTGAGCTTTTCCAAATCAATGCTCAAGTCATTAATTTTCCTTTTCTTTTCATTATATTCATTTTGCATCAATTCAAATGACTCAACCTTCTTATGCAATTTGACTTTCTCATTTACAATTTCTAAATTGGTCATTTTCAAGTTTTTAATCTCGAGGTCCTTTTCTTCAACTAAAGAGGTCAATTCCTTGATTTCACTTCTAAAGTCTTCATTTTCCCAACTTAAAATAGAGTTTTCTTCTTTCAAGGATTCAATTTCTATTTTGAAAGAATTGACTTTCTTTTCTAATTTCACATTCACTTTCATGACACAAAAGCTTTCATAGTTTCAAGAAATTCATTTTCATCCATTTCATTTTTACTTGGTTCATTTTCATAACCATTATCACTACAACAAGAGAAAGAAGGGGAAATAGCACTTAATTCATGGTTTTATTTTCCTAACATGCATCTTGTCAAAGCAATAACTTCTTTCCTTCTTTGAGAATTCTCCCATGTTTCCTCCCTCCTTGCAACTCTCTTGGCAATCTTACCCTTTGCCATTTTTAGTTAGGTAGAAAATGAAAAATGACAAATGCAAGTATGACAAGTATGAAAACAAATCAAAGTTGCTAAAAGATCTGAACTCTAAGGTTTTAAAACCTCAAATTAGAGCCTAGGCTCTGATACCAATTGAAATACAGATTAGCAACCCAAGAGGGGGAGGGGGTGAATTAGGTTGTTAATAAATTAAAATGCTCTTTTGAACAATTTTGAAAAATCCCTTTTTAAAATTCTTTGAACCAAAGTGTAGTGTGTGAGAAGTGTTTTGAAATGTTTAGGGCAAAGTAAAGAGAAGACAAAACACACACGATTTATAGTGGTTTAGATTCCCCTTGAATCCTAATCCACTACTCAAGTCCTACAACTTGGGATTTTCTAACCCTCTCAATTGAATTACTTAAAGGTGTAATTCAAACCTTTACAAAATGCCCAAATTCTAACTATAGAATTTAGGACTTTTCACAATTGTCCAACTTAGCTCTAAGTTAGGTCTTCATACCAAATGCCTAATCTAACCTAGACTTAGGACTTCACACAAATGCCTAATCTAACTCTAGACTTAGGACTTATACAACTCTTCTCCTTCTATTCTTACTCTCCCTTTCTCCTTGCATATATTTTCAACAAGAAATTAGACTTTTACGATGTGCCTCAACCAATCAATTGGTTAAGACTTAAAAAAAGTTTATAATGAAGCTTTTGCACTAAACAAGTAAATGCTAAAAAGATGAATATTGAAATTACAAATGGACTATGACAAGTCTCTTTTAGAAGAATGAAATGCTTTGTTTTTTTCACTTGAAATGAGTTAGGATGTTGTAGATGAAAGATGAACTCAATTTGGCATTCTTGATCTTTAAATGGAAGAGTTGAAGTATTTATAAGATAACCTTTCTTTCTTTCCAACGGCTGTAAAGTTGATGCTAAAAATTGCAGCTTCAAGGTCGACCTTCGAGTTCGATACCTAAATTTTGAATTCTTCTTTCTAATGTACACTTTGTTTGGCATGTAGTATAATAAATGTATTTTCGTGAATTTTTTGTTTTTACTAGCTTCGAGCTCAAGACCCTGTCGACGTTCGAGGTCGAGACTTCAATTTTATTTTGGGATTTCCAACTTGAGAGCTTGACTACTGTCAACTGCCTGTCGACTTGATCGAAGTCAAATAGATCTGGGTGAGCTTCGAGCTCTATTGCTTGTTGATGCTGGGGCTCGATATTTTCTGAGTTTGAGTTCGATTTTGACCACCTGTCGATTGCTGGAACTCGAGACTTTCTGGGTTTAGTTTGGAGTTTGAGAGCCTGTCAATACTTGGTTTCGAATCTCTCAATTTATGCACTTTTAGCTCATGCAAACTCATTAAATTCCTTCCTCATATTTGTTTGATCATCATTCAAAACTTAGGGATTGAGACCGTAGGTCTAACATGGTACAACGTGCATATTAAAATGATACATTCAAAACAAATATTTGATACATTAAATTCATTTTAAAGTATAAATGTAATTATCATTAGTAAAACTTTTAAGTTCAAAAGTGTTACTTTATAAAATGAATTATACAATTCAAAAATAAAAAATATATAAGTTTATTTATCTTAGGCTAAGTTCCATTAACAATGATACTTTTCAAAAGTGCTAGCTAAAAAAAAATTATTTTACAAGATAAATAGAATTATGAATTTTCAATAGATAATATTTTCCATTTGATTTCTTTTTATTTAGAAAAAAAAAACTTAAAATGATTAATTTTCCTTTTTTCACTTATTGTATTTTTAGAAAATTTTTAATTTAAATGTATCATTTTAATATGCATGTTTTTATCAAATATTTGATAAGCACGCTATATCAAATGTTTACTTTACATGTATCATTTTGATATGTTCATTGTATCAAATGTTTACTTTAAATATATTAATTTCATGACTAATATGTATTGTCTTACAATAAAAATTATATGGTAATATTTAATACAATTGTATTGATTTTATAAATAGAAAAATTTAAAATTGTGTGGTAATATTTTATAATATTGTATTAATTTTATGGCTACTATGTATTGTTTTACAATAAAAATTTATGATTATATTTCATATTATTGTATTGATTTTATGAATATTGTGTACTGTTTTATAATAATATTGATTGTGTGACTTTTTTTAAAAAAATAAAATAAAATTATTTCATTAAAACTCATAAACAGAAGTCCTAATCAAACTAGACAACCACAAAAGAAAACCTAACTACCACCACCACCGTTCACCCACCGCCATTAAACTAGACAACCACAAAAGAAAACCTAACTACCACCACCACCGTTCACCCGCCGCCTGCCGCCAATAGTAATTAAATTAATCAAAATTAACAATTCTTCATTTTTTCTTGAGCGTCACCAGCTTTGTTGATTTGATTGTTCTTCCTGTGATGAACAATTTTTGAATGCCTGCTTGCTCGTCGTACTTCAAGTAGACTCGGAGATTGGCCGTGAGCTTCGGTAATTGATTCCTCACTCAGATCAATAACCACCATTCCTCTCCGCCGCTAGTAGTTAGAAGAACTCCAAATTTTCGAAGGATTATTGATCTGGTAGAGGTGGATGTTATGGATTTCCCTTTTCTTTTGCAGAGCTTCACGCTTCTTGGCCTTTTAGGCTCTCTCTTCCTCCATAAGCGCCTTCTCTTCCCTTATGGCGATTTTCTCTTCAGCTTTCATATGATTATTGTACAACCCGTACCCAAAAAGGACGACCACCGGAACTAACTTAGCTTCGATTTTGCCCATGGAGATCGACGATCGAGAAGTGATTGTATAACTTAAGAAAACAATACCAATTCTCGTAAGGAAACAATCCATTTTCAATAAATAAAAAAAAACATAGAACTAGTCAATAATTCCACCACACATTCTATGAGGTAGAAACAACAGAGAGTGGTGGTGTCAGAATCTGAAAAAGAATATGAAAATCCAACATAGAAAAGGAAGAGGGAGGAGAGAGAGGAAAGAGAAGGGAGAAAAGAAAGAGGAGTGTTGAATCTGAACATCTAACCAAAAAAAGAAGAGGGAGGAGAGAGAAAGGGAAGAAAGTGTTTACACGCGAGCCCATGTGGATTCCCACTACGAGGGGCAAATATGTCAAATTGGTATATAGGACCCCCATTCTGGAACTTTGGTCCATGACATGCTCGGTCTAAAAATTATTTCTCTATATGTTTGTGAATCCATATATTGTGGAATTGAGTACCTTTTTAGGTAAGAATTGATTTCTTTAATGCTTTTTCCCATAGCCTATAAGAGACAAAAGCAAAAGTCGACAAACTTCATACCCATATAGTCAACTCATATATTATTTGGTTTATTGCTATTCAAGTACGATAAGTAAAAATAAATTAGCATAAATACAAGAAAAATGAAAAACCTAGTTACTTTAGTCTCTTGTCGAACCAAACAATTTGTGAATATAGAAGAGAAATGATTTATACGAGGAAAATTAAATAGAGAGAAGAATGAGACAACCAAGATACACAAATTGTGTTGTTACTAATATGAAAAACAATACAAGAAAACACGGATATTAATATCTACGGTATGTCTAAAAGCAAGGAAGGAGAGATAATAGTTTCCATTTGTACCAAAATTTACCCCACCACTAATAAGTCAAACAATCCCCACAAACTCATTATTTCCATGCGTATCCACCATCTCTTCCAGTTGTTCACCGGAAATCATTCCGTCGCCACCGACGGAGCTAATTTAAAACCTTAAATTTATTTTTTTCCCTATTATTTATAAGAAAAACCTGCATTCTCACCGGATTTGGGTGGCACACCATTTTCGCCACCCTAATCGGGCGAGAAATTGCCAGATCTAGCTGAATAAATTGTAGCGGGAGGCCAGCTGCAGCAACTGAAATGAAACCCAGCG
Source organism: Leptodermis oblonga (assembly GCA_016801395.1). NCBI lineage: Eukaryota > Viridiplantae > Streptophyta > Magnoliopsida > Gentianales > Rubiaceae > Leptodermis > Leptodermis oblonga. The sequence goes on along the minus strand of CM028756.1, from coordinate 21,799,480 downwards.
TGGGTTTCATTTCAGTTTTTCAGTATGGGTTTCATTTTTGTGATTTTTTTTTTTTTACTATTTTGTTTAGGGAACCTAACCCCATTTTTGGGGGTTAGGAATCCTAACTCTCGAAAATGGGTTAGAGCACCTAAACCCATTCTCGAGGGTTAAGATGAAAATGGTTAGGGCGCCTAAACCCATTCATGGGGGTTAAGATGAAAATAGGTTAACCTAAACTCACTATTTGCAGTTAGGATGAAAATGGGTTAGGGTGTCTAAACCCATTCTTGGGGGTTAGGAAGAAAATGGGTTAGGGCGCCTAAGCCTATTGAGATGGGTTTAGGCACCCTAACCCATTTTCAGGTGTTAGGGATGAGGCGACAATGGTGCAGGAGGCTAGCTGAATAAATTGTAGCGGGAGGCCAGCTGCAGCAACTGAAATGAAACCCAGCGTGGGTTTCATTTCAGTTTTTCAGTATGGGTTTCATTTTTGTGATTTTTTTTTTTTTTACTATTTTGTTTAGGGAACCTAACCCCATTTTTGGGGGTTAGGAATCCTAACTCTCGAAAATGGGTTAGAGCACCTAAACCCATTCTCGAGGGTTAAGATGAAAATGGTTAGGGCGCCTAAACCCATTCATGGGGGTTAAGATGAAAATAGGTTAACCTAAACTCACTATTTGCAGTTAGGATGAAAATGGGTTAGGGTGTCGAAACCCATTCTTGGGGGTTAGGAAGAAAATGGGTTAGGGCGCCTAAGCCTATTGAGATGGGTTTAGGCACCCTAACCCATTTTCAGGTGTTAGGGATGAGGCGACAATGGTGCAGGAGGCTAGCTGCTGCAGCTGGCCTCCTGCAAGGAAATGAAACCATAGCAAGGGGGTTTCATTTTTGCAGCCAGAGCTGCAAAAATGGTGATAGTGCAGCTGTAGCAGCTGGAGCTGCACCAGCTTGAAGTATATATTTTTTTTATCAAAAAAAATTGGAAAAATTAAACCGACTGCGGTGCTCCGGCGATTCTCCACAGTGATGGGCGATGATTCCGGCGGCAGCAAAGTTTTTTGACAGAAATAAGAAATGGTGGGTCTGGGGGTGAAATTGTAGGGGTAAGGGTAATTTTGGTAGAGATGTAAAATACTATCTCTCATTCCCTGCGGTTAGCATACCCCAATATCTGTATATCATATAAAAGAACAGTAATTTTCTCTTTGATTTGATGTTCTATCTAACCAAAATGTCAAAATCATTCAATGCAACACCAAATTTAAAAAATTAGTAAAAGAATGAACAAAAGGGCATGTTCTTTTAGTTTTGGTTTTGGTAATGGTTTTGTTTCAACACTAAATTTAATATATTATAATCATTTTTTATCATTTCCAGTACAACTTTTAACTATTCAACTATACCTTTTTACATTTACAATACATTCAATTATTTTTTCAAAAACAATGTTTTCAAAACTGTTTTGAAAACATCATAAATAACACATTTTTAATGTTCTTGTTGTAACAAAACTAAAAAACTTTAGAGTTAAAATCCATAGAAAGCCTTGGTTTTTGATTCTTGTTAAATTTTATTCGAATTCCATTCCCCCACTTTACAAATATGACAAGAGGTAAGAAAACTATGAAAAAAGTGAAGATTTGACATTACTCCTAAAGTGAAAATGATGTGGCCACTATGAGGAGATGCTTAATGAGACATAAGCATCATGCAGTAAACCTTTTTGATTTGGCTACTCAATTGCATGCTAATATTTTATATGATTTAAGGAAGAACACAATTTTAGAAAATAAAAAAATTAGAAAATGATTTATTACATTTAAATGATGAAAATTAATTTGAAATTGTAAAAATGAATATTTGAGATTGACCATTTTAGAAAATGAAAATGATATTGAAACTAAAGGTTTTAAAATGTTAAACTAAGAATAAGGTCAATGAGTTGTCCCTATTAAAGTTTGGTTTTATATCAATAAGAAAAGTACCATATGCGTGTCACTATAGATCGATGGTGATATGTGTCTACTTACAAATACCGTTGTGCCACACCAAAGTGGTCTATTATAATAGGTACTTAATAGAACTCCTATCAAACACCTTTAAGCTATAATGAAGTTGGTCTTCCTCAATTAAACATATAATGATAAACAAATGATAGAAACATCAATAATATGCATAGCCAATAACACATGATCAAGTATTAAGATTGCATGTCAATCATCAATCTACTTTTTTGTTTTTTTTTCTACTTTATCAAACTACTAGTAACTAAGTAAACCATAGACAATCACAATAAATCAGATATAAAATCACAGTAAAGGAAACAAATTGTTATAACTCGTTGTGGATAAAGTGTAATGTCAAACTTTCCTTTAAATTGTATGATCTTTGATGAATTCCTAAGTTACTACTACAAATGGGTGTTTGACACCAGTTATTGAGACTTTGTAATAATATAATAGTCATCTTTAATGAGAAATTAGGACCAAAAGCTTACATAATGAAAATGTAATAAGTAGAATTTTTGCACTACACTAAACAAAACAATTTAAAAATATGAAAAGATCAAATATAAGGGATCAAAAGTATGTTATAGATTGATAAATCTAAGTGACAACAATAATCCAAATGACATGGATGGAACTATATGGTTTATGCCCATTAATCATATTGAAATCGTAATACAATATCCTTTACTAACAACAATTTCATAATTTATTATTTATATTTTGCAGGTGAAATTCCAAAAGTTATTGGGAATTTAACTATGTTGGGACTATTAAATTTACAACTGAATAACATAACAGGTACACTAATTTACTTCAAATTACAAATTCAAATATAAAACAGCGTTTAATGAATTATTTATATGCATGTTCAATCTTAATTTTTGGCAGGAGTAATTCCTCACCAGATTGGAAACATTTACCAGCTTCAAAGTATAGACCTTAGTTTCAACAAGTTGATTGGTTTCGTCCCAGCACAAATGTTCAATATTTCAACTATACACTAGCTCCAACTTGAATCAAATCAACTTTCTGGTTCTCTTTCGTCAATAATAGGTGATGGACTTCCAAATCTAGAAATACTTGGTCTTGCTGATAATAACTTTTATGGACTAATACTAGAGTCAATTTCAAATTCCTCAAGACTTAGTATTCTTGAACTTAGCAAAAGCAATTTGACAGGCCGTATCCCCAATTCCATAGGAGACCTAAGGCTTCTTGAATTTTTAAATCTTGCTAGTAATGATTTAACAAGTGCCATCTCTTCATCATATCAATTGAGCATCATAATAGCATTCAAAAATTGTGAATACTTGGACCTACTAGTGTTTTTCGACAATCCACTTAATGGAATTTTGCCAGATTCATTTGGAAATCTTTCTACCTCACTTGGAAAGATGATTCTAAACGGGTGTGGAATTAGGGGCACTATCCCAAGTGGAATTGGCAATTTGAGCAATTTAGTTCACTTGGATCTGAGTTCTAATCAATTGACAGGGTCATTGCCAGATGGAATCAAAGACTTGGAGAACCTTCAAGGTATATATCTAGGGGGGAACCAAATAAGTAGCGGTCTACATTTATTTTGCTTTTGTCAAAATTTGGGAATTGTCAATTTAGAAGACAATCATTTGTTGGGCCCCATTCTTGAGTGCTTTGGCAATATTACTTCCTTGAGAAATATTTACCTTGGTTCCAATAAATTAAATTCTAATTTGCCTATGAGTATATGGAATCTAAGAGATCTTTTGGAGCTCAACCTCTCTTCAAATTTGCTGAGTGGTACTCTTCCTCCTGAAATGAAGAATTTAAAGGTGGTAACTCTGATAGATTTGTCAAAGAATCAATTGTTAGGTGGCATTCCAAGCATGATTGGAGAGCTACAGAATTTGAATTCTCTCTTATTAGATTACAACAGATTTAGTGGATTAATTCCAAAGTCATTTGGCAAGTTGTTGAGTTTGCAGACATTGGATCTATCTAGAAACTTTTAAGTGGTATAATTCCATTGTCATTAGAAACCCTCAAGTATCTTACACTCTTCAATGATCTAAGAGGTGAAGTTCCTTGTGGAGGCCTATTTGAAAACTTCACCGCTGACTTATTCCTTGTAAATGAAGCATTATGTGGAGATCAAAGATTTCAAGTCCCACCATGCCCAAGTGTTCCTGCTCACAAGTCAAATACCAAAAAGGTGCATCAAATTGTATTTCCTTTATTGGCAGTGACCATAGTAATGGGTGCCAAAATTTTTGGATTTGTTTGTCGAAGATATCAAAGGCAAAGAAGATTTTCCCACGTTGAAGCAGATTTACCATTGGTTACGTATGAAAGAATCTCATACTATAAACTTTGACAAGCAACTGATGGATATAATCAAAGTAATTTGTTGGGGACTGAAAGTTTTGGATCAGTTTATAAAGGTACTCTTGATGATAGGAGGGTTGTAGCTATTAAAGTGTTCAACTTACAGCTCGAAAGATCATTTGATAGCTTTGATGTAGAAGCTGAGGTATTGTGAAACCTTCGTCATCAAAACTTGACAAAAGTTATTAGCAGTTGCTCCAACCCTGACTTTAGGGCATTAGTTCTTCAATACATGCCTAACGGAAGTCTTGATAAGTGGCTATATTCTGAAGATTATTCTCTCAATGTCATGCAAAGGCTGAACATAATGATTGATATGGCATGTGCTTTGCAATATCTCCATTGTGAGAATTTGACCCCGGTGATCCATCGTGATTTGAAGCCTAGTAATGTCCTCCTAGATGAAGCCATGGTCGCCCATCTAGCTGATTTTGGTCTTGCTAAATTGCTTGGCCATGAGGAGAACAATAAATACATTGAAACACAAGCAACACTATGCTATATTGCTCCAGGTGAACTATACATTACCACTTTTCACTATTATTTGTTTTTTATTTAAAATTGTGTACTAAATTAGTTATCTTTCTTACAGAGTATGGGATGGATGGATTAGTGTCAAAAGAATATTATGTTTATAGTTTTGGAATCATGATGATGGAAGTTTTCACTGGAATAAATCCAAGCAATGAAATGTTCGGATAAAATTTGAACTTGAAATGTTGGGTGGATAAGTCCATACCTGATGGATTAGCTCGTGTTATAGTTGCTAATTTGTTAAGGGAAACTAAAAGTGACTTTTCGAAGATACCAACTTACTTTTCATCAATCCTAGAAGTGGCTCTAACTTGCGCAAAAGAGTCTCCAATAGAGAGAAGCGACATACAAGATGTTGTAGTGGCTTTGAATAAGATAAAATTTCAGCTTATACAATTTCAAGGAGGCATTCAAGGTGTATGGTATAGTTATATATAGTCATATACACACACACACACGCACAATTTTCAATAGGGTCTAAGTGCATGGGTTTTTCTTTTTTTATTTGTAACATTTTCATCATGTTGCGTTTGCAGGTGCTGTGGGAAATGTTAATGGAAGGAATCACAATAGGATTATCATTTGATTGTAGTCCTATGAAACTGGTTTTTGATATTACAAATAACTCTTCTCAAGTCCTTAGTTTAGTCTGCTGCAATAACTGCATAAATGGCCATAATATGTCCATGCGATGCTCATTTTCGTTGGTCTGCCCCTACAGAAAAACATTATAACTATCAAGAGCGGATAATCTTAAAATGAAGAGTGGACGGCTCATTATGTACTTATACTTTGCATTAGTTCACGGTTATGTACCTATATTTTTTTTTAGCCCAAAAATCACTATACTTTTAGCAATGTGTCAGCTATGTCATCGGAGCTAACAGAATTGTGAGCTCAAACGACATGAAAGACATGTGCATCTCATATGTTACTTTTGAGGGGTAATTTAGTCTCTTTATCACAATTTTCATTTTCTTCTTCCCCAAAAAAAAAAAAATTTTGTTGTGCAAGGCAAGGAAATTCACATTGGATGAACAAGAAAATTCTTTGATCCTTCATTTTCTGACCATGGATGACCAAGAAAATTCACCCGTTACAGTCCCGGACAATGACGGCGACATCGATGATTATTGCGACGATTGTACCGGTACCAGCGGTGTTCTCAGAATAAAAAAACCCTAATCAATCAATCAAACCCCCGTGAGATTTTTATTTGCATCTTTGCATTGAAATCATGTCCAACAACAGCACTCCATATGACGATTTCTTCTCGTCTTTAATTTCAGAGATTAAATATTACAGCGGCAAATAGCCTCTTCTTCCTTGGCTTTGGTAAGTGCAAAAAACACGAATCTATTTTCTGAAATTTCCCCTTCTGTTACATATTTCCCTTTTTGAGTTTTCAAATTGATTGTCTTTACGCTAATGACTTGCGTTATCTTTGTGTTGGGCTTCAATCGAGTTCACTGACGTAGTAATATTTTTATTAGGTTTCAATTCGTGCCTTTCACATTTTCTTTTTTAGTTATACTATTCACGATGTAATGAATGTCCGAGATATGGTCTAAATAGTTTGTTAAAAAGATTGAGTAAGGAAGTGTAGATGAATTTTCAGTTACAGAGTTATTAGTTTGATTTGTACTTTGGTTGTGTTTATCTTTTTTTTTTTTTTTCTTTTTTTCTCTCTTTCATGGTCTTTTTCATTGTGATAAACTGGATAGGATGCCAGAAGATAATAGAAAAGGGGGTCGGGAAGAAGAAGATGGAAATTGTGACAAAGAGACTAAATTGTCTCTCAAAAGTAACATGTGAGATGCACGTCTTTAATGCCGTTACAGTTAACGGTTTTGTTAGTTTCGATGACATAGATGACACATTTTTGAAAGTATAATGATGTTTTGAGCTAAAAAAAAGTGTAGGTACATAACCATGAACTAAGGCAAAGTATAGGTGCATAATGGGCGGTTCACTCTAAAATAAATTCAACTGTCCAAGTAGTAGTTTGTTTGAATTTTTTTTTTTTTGGTGGTAGTAAACCTCAGTTTTTAGTTTTGGGGAAAAGTCGGTGATGTTGAAATAAAAAAGAGAAAAAGAAAATGCATTATCTTTTTCTAAATTAGAAAAGACATTCATTTTGTCTTGAAAAAAGGTCTTATTTGATTATCTTTCTTTCGTTTTATTTATTATTTTTATTATTTTTACATCAAACAATTGAGATTTAGTCATTCAAATACAGACAAATTATTTTTATATAAATTTTTTCTCTTCAAAAAGATCAAGTTGATGAAAATTATGGAGAAAATAACAACTATAGAAATAAAGAGAAGAAAATGAATGTAAGAGTAGAAAGAGGATTGGAAAATAAAGATAGAAAGAATTAAGGTTGGAGAATGAAAAACAAAAGGCAAGAGTATAGAGGTAGAAAAATAAATTTAAAAGGAGAGATATAGAGAATTTATTTATTTATTTATATGAATCAGATAAGTTAATAGAAAAAATTGAACCAAAGTAGTAGGAAAAAAAAAATGAAAGAAAAGAACAAATTTTAATGTAAAAAATAAAATAAAAATAAATAGGCTACCCATTTACATTGCCCCTTTGAAAAAAAAGCAATTGTAGCGTTTCTTATTGGATTTTTATGGGAACCCATCTAATTCCAGCCGCCTGTTCTGGAACTGGAAGTTCCGATCGAACAATATAGATCTGTAAATAGATTTGTATGTATAGCAACTTCAGTCGTGCTCGTCATTTTTCGAAAGTATCATTTTCTTGAGAACATGGTCAACCAGAAATTATTATGTTTCATCCATCGATGTAGAAAATGCCTATTCTCATATGCAGCTGGAAAGTGGATTGGCAACAGGTTGGCACGAAATGATTCATCATGCTTCAAATTTTCTAATGAGAAATTATATTGAAAAATTTTCTCCCAATAAATCAAATCTCATTGAAAACCAATGAGAATACCTCTAGCATAGACTATAGGTTATGAGTTGGAACCATCGTTGGCAAAATTCAAATATTTTTGAGTGAAATTATCTGAGCCTTTAGATCTTATCAGATCAATAAATTTTTGGATCTATTTTGTTTCCAGATCAGGTCAGATCGGATCTATGACACCCTAGATTTACCACCCTGCATACAAAGGGTTGGCTTCACCAGATGTGTGCCTGGTTCACACCAGGGCTCAGTATGATTCAGAACAAACCAAACATTCTGTATTTCAATAATATTAAATCTATTACACATCCCTATTTTACAAAATTCTCAAAATATAAACCTAATAAAACTTTCTCGCTCTTCAACTTCAATAAACTATTATCGGGGTTCAGGTCGTCCTAACCTCAATAGTGAGCACAGTTATCCGGGTACGACCTATTGTAACAATTTCATGGAAGACAAGAAACAAACAAGAAAAATGGAATGAGCCCATGCCCAGTGAGAGTTCACCGTTTTCTCAAACATTTACCGAGTTGCATACATTACCATGCATATAGTTCAGACAAATCGTAACATATAGTAATCATGATTTAAGTGGTAATCACATACATATAATGAGTATGAAAGGCAGCCGTCAAGGTTCTATATGAACAATGACCAGACCGACAGTTCACCTTGGCATTCATACATATATTCCACATTCATGTAGTTCAGGCATTCGTTAATAAAGATTCCTAACACAAGTTCATAACACAGATTCATACATGAACAATCACAAGTTCGAGTATACAAACCAAGCACATAGATTCCTGGCAATAGATTCATAATAGCAGATTCATGATACATAGATTCTTGACAACAGAATCCTGACACATAGATTCCTGGCAACATTTTCATGATAACAGATTCCTGACATATAGATTCCTAGCAACATATTCATGATAACATATTGATTCCTGCCAATGATTCTTGACAATGATTCCTGACAACGATTCCTGACAATGATTCCTGACAATAATTCCTGACAATGATTCTTGAAAATGATTCCTGACAACAGATCCATTTCGCCAATCATGCTCTTTTATTCATTTGTTCAATTCGGGTCTCATTCATAAAATAATAATCTCAAAAGGTACACATAGTTCACATAGCCAAGATTCACACATGTACAAACACAGGTCACAGTATACACACAAAGCACATTGAGAATATTCACAAATACATATGCACCCAAGCAGATATATAAATGCGAATGAGCTTTACAAATCTCAAAACATTTCACACATCATTTTAAAAGCTTTGTAAAACATGCCACCATAATGAGTTCAATTTAGATTCAATTATTAATTGCGTTAAAACGGTATCCATTTTTAGTGAGAAACTCACCTCAGTCCAAAGATCTACACTCACGTACTACCTATCTATTAGATCTGCATATTTTTTCAGGTTCTGACAATTTAGTACTATTTCTAATTAATAGAATTCTGATTTCTAACTTATTCCGAAATTTTTTCTGATGAAAGGTGTAACGCCCCTCTCCCCGACCCCATCTCCTGAGCAACCTTTCCTACGAGGGAGTTCGGGGCGGTCCGGGGACAGCGTTATTCAGGGCTTGTGCCCAACAAGTCGATACAGGTATTAGTAAAAAACATAATATTACTTTTATTTGAAAACAATTCAATGAATAGTTCTTAAAGCAACTTATCCAATGTGGAAGCTAAAAACATTATTCGGGATGGTCAACGACCAAATTATCCCTTAATCAAAACAATCATTATCTAGGCCTACTTATTACAAAATAAACGCTCAGCACTGCTGCAGCGAACGGTAGCCTCACATCTAACAAACAATAAGCCATATCTAATTAAGCACCTACAAAAATAGGTTTATGAAAGGGGTGAGCTTCACTAAGCTCAGTAAGAGACCTCGGTTTCCATATAAAATTCCCACTGTGTTACTTAGACAAAATGGTCTCAATTGTCCAAGCAATCATATAGACATGACATTTTAGTTTATGCATCAATATTCATAGTATTCAAAGCATATACAAATCATGCATCGATGAGGAAGTAATCAATCAATCATCTTTATAATCATGTAGCAGAGATATGTATGGCAACATGGAATGCTCTTAACCATATGCAACAATCAATCTATCAATTCACCCTTAGGTATTCAATCCATTTGATTTCTATATAGCTTTCTTGTTTAAAGCTAAGGTGATAATCAGGAATACGATCTAGTGATAGGCTGGTTTGCAATCAATCTGTCATTTAGCCCTTAAGTTTCAATCAATCTGGCATTTATCCCTTAGGTTTCAATCAATCTGGCGTCTAGACTCAGGTCTCAATCAATCTGGCATTTAGCTCTTAGGTTCCAATCAATCTAATCTCTATATAGCTCTTGCATCTAAAGCTAAGACAATAATCCATAATACAATTTAGCGAGTGGCTGTAGTCTTAATCAATCTTTCAATTTAGATCAATTTGGCTGTATACATACAACCCTTAGTTTCCTCTTTAGGGAGGCGTCGACTAACTGCAACGCCGCCTCACCGCGTACGTCAACACGTGCTGGTGATTACAATCAATCAATTAACAGTAGATGCTCACTGTCTTGTATCTGGTTTAAAGGGTCACACCTTATCTCTTTACTATGCACAAACTTGCATCTCTAATAGGCTTTTCTAAATCCTCGACAATTCAATATGCGATCACTCACCTAATCATGGCATCTCTAACATGCTTTCCTGATCCTCGACAATTCAATATGCGATTAATAACCTAATCATGGCTTCTCTAGCATGCTTTCCTAATCCCTAAACATATCAACAAGCAATGCAATAACCTACTCGTGACATAGGTATTAGGCATCTTCTGTTTACACCTATAAGTACATCATGATTCTCTATAATGTACAATCAATCGTGCTCTCAATCAATACAATTCATGCGATCAATCATCAATCAATAGGCATACATGCTTATATTCATATTAAGCCAGTAGGCAATTCAAATCATACATCTCATGTATAGCAAATCAAGCAATCAATCATGTCATACATCTTATATGTAGCAGTTCAATTCCAATTACATGCAAGTGAGGCGTGGGCAACCTCTTAGTTTAGCCGATCAATCAAGTTTATAGTTTACACATACTATATATAATTCAATTAAACATTTACAAAAATATCGAGTAAATCCCTCACCTTTTCTTAAGGCGTGAGTGGTCAACGGTTAACGGGTTCTCTTCTAGATCAACGGTCAACTCTTGCATTACGATCGTTCTATTATAAGTCAACTGCATTTTGACTTTACGTTTTACTCTTGTTTTGACTTTATGGTCAACTAGGGTTGACTTTGACTTTTAGTCAACTGGGTCAAAGGTTATTGGTCAAAGGTCAACTTTGGAAAATAAGGTTAAATTTTATGAATCTATTATTATTAGGTACTTTTGGGGTCAATTTAGAATAAGGTAAGCTTTAGGGTGAAAGAGCAATTCCAGAAATAAGGCAAAATTCAGGTTCTGGATTGCGTTCGAGTTTCTGGTCGACTAGTACGAAAACTCGCACATGGGTTTTCATGCTTTTCAATTTTCAGGTTCTAAAATGTTCAGAAAATCGTTTTCAGAGAGCTGTACGAGTTACTATCTGACTCGGATGACAACTCATATAGAGGCTTTCATGTTCTTCGGGTTTCAAGTTTTGAAAGTTCAGAAAAATCACTTTCAAAGGCTTGTCCGAGTTTCTGTCTGAATCGGACATTAACTCGCATGACTGGTTAAATTTTCCAGAAACTTCTGGTTTTAGATACTACTTTCAGGCTATGTTTTAACACTGTTCCAGATCATCTTTAACCAAATTAAAATCATAGATTTAAGCTCTAGCATACAGGCTCGGAACACTGTTTCTGAACGTGCATATTTTCTGGTTTTGACTTTTCGACTTAAATACTACAAATCGTTTAAATGCTATAGGCATCAATCTTAAACATGTTTAAAATTCAATAAAGCTAATAACATCCTAAGAACATGCTTTCTACAGATTTATTACATACAACATTAATTTACTTGTTCTCCAAGTTTCATAAGAATTCATGCTTTTTTTAAATCCAATCTCAATCTAAACCACAAATTAAGACTTACCGTAAGGTCCTATGATTACCACGAACTCACAGAACTTCAATGGAGAGGGTAGAAGCGGCGGCGGCGGTTGCTCACGGAAGCGGTTCTCCAACTCCTCTCACGAAACTCTCTATTTTCTTTGGCTTTTGCTCTAAGAATTTCCAAGCGTTTAATTCATGATTAAAGGTTGTATTTATAAACCTTTAGGTTGAGGGTAATTCAGAATATTGGGCAATTAAGATACGTTCAAATCCGATAGTTTCCTTCTATCGGATTGATCTCAATTTCTCATTCCTTATTTACAGATTCTATTTCTGTTTTGTGCTATCCTAGTTTCTGTCCGACTTGGACAGAAACTCGCATGATGCGATTTCCAGATTCTTTTCCTTTACGTTTTTCCTACTTTCCTTATATTATTTTAGGATATCTTTTATACCCACTTTAACTCTCAATCAATCAATTCATGCAATCAATCGGTTAATCAATCAGGCAATTAATCAATTATTCAATCGAGCAATTCAATCAATCAATTATTCAATTGAGCAATTTAATCAATCAATTATTCAATCGAGCAATTCAATCAATCAATTAAGCATTTGCTCAACACGTAATTTTCTCTAATTACGTTATACAATTCAAAAGTAAGTAAATGTCTATTTTACCCTTCATTTGTTTTAAAATCCTAGTCCAAAATTCTGGGTTCTCACAAAGGGCATAATGGTAATTTACCTATTTTTCCTTAAAAGCACACATATAAAGAAAATAAGTATTTTGGAATTATCTCACTTGAAAATAACTATGAAAACATCATAATTATAACTTTTAAAGAAAATATGTTTGGTGCCGTAAATTAAATTTACTTATTTTCTTAGTTAGAAAGAATTTATAACTTTTAAACATTCATTATAATTCATTTCACAAATAGTCCTAAACTTATAAAATTAATACTTAAGAAAATAAAGGTGTAAAATTCTTAAAATACTTGTTAAAATAATTTTTACAAAATTTTATAAAAGGATTTATAACAAAATAAATAACAGAAATCAAAATTGCGGAAAAATCATTTTCCTTATTTCGGATCGGTTTTACCCGAGGGTAAATCTGTCAAAACCGATCCAAAATTTCCAGAAAACACTGGATCGGTTTTGCCCAATTTATAATCGGCTAAAACCGGTCCATTATTTGCAAAATAGTCCTTACTAATTTCAAAATCTAAAAAAATGGGCAAAACTCATTTTCAATCGGTTTTTCCCGATTGAAAATCGGCCAAAATAGATTGGAATCAGTTTTTCCCGATTCCGTTTGGGCATGAATTGGTTTTCCCCGATTCCGAATCGGCTAAAACCGATTCGTGCCCAGAGAACTTAATTTCTAATTTTTCATTCGGGTTTGCAGAAAAATTCTCTAAAATTTCATTTTTCTTACTTTCTTTGGTGTAAAATCAACCTAACAACATCTAGGCATCATTTCTAACATTTCCTAACCAAATTTTCTCATAACAACTACAAGATCTCAACCTTAAATTTCATAAAATTCTAAAACCTTCAAAATCTTGAAATATACATTATTTTCTAAAAACTAACCGAAAGAATACGTTGAATTCCTCACCGATGCATTCTAAATCCCTCATAACAATTAATCCACAGCTCTGGAATCAATTCCTAGCTTTGAGCTTTGTTCTAAGCTTTCCCTTCCTTTCCTTTCTCCTTTCTTCCTCTCATTCTTCTTCCTTTTCTACTTTCTCCTAGTTTTTTTTTTCTTCTAGCTTGGTTTGATTTTGGCAGAGTTTGGCATAGTGTGGGTGAAGAGAAATGACAAGAGAGGAGGTATTTTTAGGCACAAAGGCCTAATGGGACAAATGAATCGTGATTATCCTTTTTTTTTTTTTTTCATTTCTGGCACACAATCGGTTTTTCCCGATTGCTCAATCGGTAAAACCAATTCATGAGGCTGTACCATTTGGTTTTCCCTATTGTGAATTGGTTAAAATCGATTCGTTAAGTGGTGTTAATTTTTTATTGTTTTTCCAATCGGTATTACCGATTGGTGAATGTGTTAAAACCGATTCATCCCAAATTCTATCCATTCCAATCGGTTTTACCCGATTGTAAATTGGTTGGCCTTAAATTCTATCTTCACCCAATCGGTTTTTCCCAATTGGGAAATGGGTAAAACCGATTCACACCCTTTTTTTTTTATTATTTTTCATTTATTTTTCTAATTTTCTAATTCTTATTCCGAAAATTCCATAAATTCCCAAATTATTATATTTCTAAACACATCATATCTTATGAAATTAAGAATCCAAGTTATCAAATTAATTCAAATAAATAAAACTTGAAATTAAGAATAAGGAAATTCTTTTGAAATAAAATAGTTTTATGATTATAAAGTTTTCTAAGGAAAATAGTTTTTAATCCATAATTCTTTTATAGCAATTCCTATAATTTGTTAAAAGTTCAAAAAATATTTTTAAATACCTCGATACAATTTTTAGAGGTATATGCTAAAAATTTACTGGATCCGCATCTAAAAATTAAATATATTGAGGTATTTAAAAATTTACGGGATCCTCCCAAGTGCGGGTATAACCACTCTATAAGGCAGTGAGATATTTTCTTCACATTTTAAAGGTGGTTTCAATCGGTTTTATCCACTCTAATGTTGGTAAAAACTGCAATTCGACCTTTTCCCCTATTATTCATTTATTATCTAATTTTTTAATTTTTATTCCATAATTCCCAAAATAATACTAATATACCAATTCCAAAATATACTTAAACATAATATTATGCTTAATTTAACATATTAACTTTAAATTAAGCATAGAAGATCATGATTAAAAAATAATTCCAAATAATCAAATTTTTTAAGAAAATTACACAAGTTTATACTTACACATAATTGAGTTTAAAAAGAATTTACATAAGAAAATACAAAAACCTAATGGCTAATCCTAAGATGAAAAATACGACATCTCACAGCAACGATAAAGGTTAGGGTTTCAGTTAGGGCTCGAGGTTTATAGCTCTTGCCCTAATCTTGCCGGGGACTTTCTGATGAGGGCATCCCAAGTCCAGCAACAAATCCACAAGAAAGTGAGTCCAGAGAAGCTGAGGAGGTTTGAGTTCTACATCGAGGTCCAACAATGCTTCAGGATCCAAGTCCATATCAAAGGGATCCACTTGTAGACATCATTGGGCCAATGACCAGAAGCAGAGCAAAGAAGGTTCAAGAGACACTCAACAACCTTGTACAAGCCTGCCATCAGGACGCTCAATTGATAGTAAAAGCAAACGCCTTGGAGAACAAAGACGGAAAGGTTCAAATTGCGACTCTCCTAACCATTCTTGAAGAAGAGACGCAATTCCCCAATCCACAATGAAGAAGAAGGCTGTTTCTTGAAGTTCTTGAAGAAGCCGGAAGGTTCTTGGACTTTAAAGAAACATTTCTTGAAGTTCTTGATTTTACTTAAATTCTTGAATTTCATATTTTACAGAATATTGAAGAATCTTGAAATCTTGAAAATCTTGATTCCGAAATGATTCCGGGAGGTTCCAGAAGATTCCAGAAGCTCCCTACATCATTCCATAATGCGACATCAACATTGGGCCGACCCAACTCATGGAGTCCATTCCACAAAGTCGGCCAGCCCACTACAAGCCCACACGGCCAAGCTTAAGTCATTAGGGTTGGAAGTTTAGGGTTAGGGTTTGGGGGAAAATAAGGGTTTGTGCATGTTCTCTATTTTGCCCTTAGTTTATTAAGTTTCCTTCTTGTTTCCAAATTAGTTTTCCTTCTTGTTTTTAGTTTGTAATTTCGGCTGCCACTACAATTAAGGTTGACCGAAACTTCCTTTTTGTTTTGCCATTACCCACTTCTTTCAGGGTTTGGTATTGTAAAGGAAATCAATCTCTTGATTGATTTCCAATTCTACTTCTTTCCTACTTTTATTGGTACAATTTTCAGCTGCCTCTTACCTATTTATAGTCAGCCAAAACACATTAATAAAACATGTATTCAGATCATAAAAACTATTAGTTTTAAGTACTCTCCCTTTATTGCTTTATGTATTTTGCATGATTGTAGTTTACATATTGCATGAAACTTAGCTAATTAGGTTAATTGCTCTACCTAATTATTCGCATGTTTCAACTCTTCTTACTTGGTTCGAAAATTCTTAAGTAAACTTAGCTTAGGTTAGTTTATTTTTGTTCTTTGAAATTCGGGTAAGTTAGAGCCTACACGAGCTACGCCACTTAATCGCACTTTCCTTGGCAACTTTCATCCGCATGTGTACAACCGTCCACATCAATTGGTATCAGAGCTTAGGAGTGGTTTCGTGGCTGGAGAAGGTCGAAGTAACCCGACCAACTCTTTATCAGGTGTTTTTCTTTTCCTTGTTAGTCTTGTTCATCTTGAAATTCTTGGATTTAGAACGCATCTTCTTGGGGAAATTTTTTTTTCTTTCAATCTTTGAATTTCGGTTTTTAGTGCTGGTTACCCTATCTTAAAAATCAAAAATTCTTGAGAAAAAATTGAACCAAATTTTAAAGTACTGAAAAACGCAACTTAGGGTTTTAAAATCACCTTCTTTTTGCGAAAAGCTTGTACTGTTTTGGGGCTGTTTTTCTTTTATTAAAATCGCATATCCCTTGCTGTATTTTTGAAATTAAAATTCAGGCTTTAGAAAGCCAACTAGGGTTCGGGTTTTGGCTAGCTAGGGTTTCAATTTTTTTGGTTGATATTTAGTCTCCTTGCTTGCGACACTAGGGTTTTTGAGAGACGCTTTAGTGTTGCTGTTTTAGCGTCTAAATTGCTGGGTTTTGCAACTGTTTTTTTACTACCCCTCTTGTGTTGATTTTGTGAAAATTGGTGAGTTTTTGTCGTTGATGTTAAGCAGCTCACCTTATCTGCGCTTTGTGAATTACATGCACTTGTTTTGGATACCTCATTTTGAATTCTTGAAAATATAGTGAATTCTTAATTTTCTGTCCTTGTGCTGCTAAGATTATCCCTGGGAATTGGTTAGTGAGTCAAAATTGAACTTTGCTAGCCCTAGGGTTTTCGTTTCTTAAATTCGCATATTGCTTAATTTTTCGCCACTTAGGGGTTTAGAAATTCGTAAATTGGACTGTTTGCATATTGAAGGAATTAATAATTTGCTGGGATTGGTTTCTTTGATTACCTATTGGGTGGGCGATCTCTTCTTTGGGTAGTTTTAGGACTTTCCTAAAGTTGTTTCAACTCTGCTTATTTTTCTTTGATTCTATTCAATTCTTGAATTGCCCGGCTTTCAACTGCTAGTTTATCTTTTCAAGCGACCTGAACATTTACTCTTAAATTATAGTTTGGATTTTGTCATCGTGCACACCCATCTTTTCTGAAATTTGAGGGCTTAACCCCAAAATTTTCTTGTTGTGTACTTCTTATCTGAACTATATTACAAATATCATTTGCGAAAAGATTTTTCAACTCAAAATAGAACCAAGTGTCTATTTTCGAAAATCTGTGCTTTTTCCTTAAGTGTCATTGCTTTGTGTGAATTACTGTTTGCCTTATACATTTGTCAATACCGGGAGGTAGAGTGGAAAAAGGCTTGAGTGAACATACTATAAGGGCGCCACCCTAGAGTGAAACACTGGTTTGTGCGTAGCTGTTAGGTGGGATACACTTGGGAACAAGGGGGTAAGGTTACTACTCCTTTTTCCTTGTTCTTAGCAGACAGGTTTTCGCTTTAACCGATGTCAGGAGGAGGTGCTTCTGCCCCTTTGGGGAGTGAGCAAATACTGGCTGCAATAGCGCAACTCTCTGTGTGATTTGCTACCCTCACGGAGGAGGTCACTGAACTATGCACTGAACGAGAACAACGGCATACAGAGTCAGATGATGATATGGCAGCACCTGACAACAATGCCACTGCCAAGCCTTTTGAGGGTCTCAGTCAATGCAAAACGACTGTTCCACCCTTCGCCGGCGGTACGAATCCGGAGGATTACTTAGACTGGGAGATGAAAATGGAGCGCATCTTCGAGCTTCATGCGATCCCAGAGCACAAGAAGGTCCCACTCGCGGTGGTACATTTCACGGACTATGCTCTGGTCTGGTGGAATCAAGAGATGGACCAGCGAAGGAATACGCGTCCCATGTGAGCCCGTGCTCCGCCTCTAACATGGTTTGATTTGACTACTTCTATGCGTAGAACTTTTGTTCCTGATTATTATTTTAGAGAATTGTATAGGAAATTACATACTCTTGTACAAGGTTTTTTATCTGTAGACGCATATTATAGAAAGTTAGAGATGGCCAAAATTAGGGCAAATGTACAGGAAGATGAAGCCGCATCAATGGCTCGTTTTCTTAATGGCCTAAATAGGGGTATAGCTTTAGCTGTTGAACTTCAGAATGCGACAACTCTGACGGACATGTTGCACAAAGCTCGGGTCATGGAGGAATACCTGAAGATAGTTCCACCCGTCCGGACGCCTACCAGCACCCCACCAGCTTGGAAAAAGAATCTGGTCTACTCTCCACCAGCTAAGAAGCCGTTCACGTCAGAAAGAAAGGCTATAGTCCCCGCCACCACCTCGTCTTCATCCCAATCCAGAACGCCATCAACACCTCGGCAATCCATCAGCAATGTCACTTGCCACAAATGCTCAGGCCGTGGCCACTACATGCGCGATTGCCCTAACATCCGAAAGGTCTTATTGGGGCAAGATGGTGAGTATATTTCAGAAGAGGATGAAGAAGACGATCCTACTGTTGACCCCTTGCAGGAGTTAACTGACAGCACTCCGTCTGCACCAGTGGAGCAATTCGAGTTCATAGAGGAAGATCCCAATCAGAACTTGGTTACTCGCACCTTGACTACAGCTGCTGTCCAGGACACATCTCAACGGACAAACATCTTCCACGCCAGGACTAAGGTAAATGGGAAGTTGTGTGTTCTGATTATTGATGGAGGGAGTTGCACCAACGTTGCCAGCGAATACATGGTCGACAAACTGAAGCTCCCTATAATTAATGGCTCAACAGCTCAGACGGCTACAGAGTCACCAAGCAGGTAAGCGTACCATACGCTATCGGTAAGTTCGAATCCACTGTTTTATGTGATGTTCTGCCAATGGAGGCTTGTCACATTCTACTCAGACGACCATGGCTCTTTGACCTGAAGGCAACACATGATGGAGTCACCAATACTTACTCGGTCTGCCAGGCGGGCAAGATCCACACGTTCCTCCCTATACAGCCTAACGAAGTGCGATCTGAAGCCATTCGCATGAAGGACGCCATCGCAAAGTGGGAAGCTGAAAAGCGCCAAGAAAAAGGGAAGGGGAAAGAACTTGTAATAGGTAGTAAGGCGAACTCTGATAAGCCTACACAGGAAGAAGTTAAAGGTAGCTGTTTCGCTACAGTAGGGGAAATAGGACAAGTGTTAGATAGCAAAGATGATGTACTAGTTTTAGTATGTAAAGATACTTGTGCTAACCCTGAAGATATCCCTCGGGATATCCCTATAGAAGTCGATTCTTTGTTGCAGGAATTCAATGATGTCTTTCCAGAAGAGCTGCCGCAGGGATTGCCGCCTCTACGCAAAATTGAACATCAGATCGACTTCATAACTGGCACACCTATTCCAAATCGACCTGCCTACAAAGCTAATCCGGAGGAAACAAAGGAGTTACAAAGGCAGATCAACAAGCGTTTGGCTAATGGTCAGGTAAGGGAATCTCTAAGTCCTTGTGTTGTACCTGTAATTCTGGTCCCTAAGAAAGATGGTACATGGAGAATGTGTGTTGATTGTAGAGCTGTTAATAAGATAACAATCAAGTATAGGCATCCTATCCCTAGGCTTGATGACATGTTAGAAGATTTGTATGGCTCCACGATTTACACTAAAATAGATCTTACACAGGGCTATCATCAAATTCGCATGAGGGAGGGGGATGAATGGAAAACTGCTTTTAAAACTAAATTTCCTTTATATGAGTGGTTAGTCATGCCCTTCGGCCTAACAAATGCACATAGTACTTTTATGAGATTAATGAATCATGTGCTTAGAAAGTTCATAGGGAAATTTGTTGTGGTTTATTTTAATGATATTCTGATCTATTCAAGAGACTTAAAATCACATGTTGAGCATCTTCGCTTGGTTTTGATTGAATTGCGTGCTAATCAATTGTATGCCAAGATGCAGAAATGTACTTTTTGTGTTTCAGAAGTTATCTTTCTCGGTTTTGTAGTCTCTAAAGAAGGTGTCAAAGTTGACGACGCCAAGGTGAAAGCCATTAGGGAGTGGCCCACACCAACCTCGGCAGCACAGGTAAGGTCCTTCCACGGCTTGGCTGGATTTTACCAACAGTTTGTGAAGGATTTTTCCACCAAAGCAGTGCCTCTCAATGATTTGTGCAAAAAGAATGTTCCATTCGTGTGGGGGCAAGCTTAGGAAAATGCCTTTACGGTTCTTAAGCAAGATCTCACTCATGCACCTGTGTTAGCATTACCTGATTTTGATAAAGTGTTTGAACTAATGTGTGATGCATCAGGTATTGGAATCGGTGCAGTCTTAATGCAGGAACACAAGCCAATCGCCTTTTTCAGTGAGAAATTAAAAGGGGCTGCCTTGAATTATCCAACTTACGACAAGGAGCTCTATGCAGTGGTCCGTGCGTTCGAGACTTGGTCACATTATTTAATGGCCAAAGAATTTGTTGTACACAGTGATCACGAGTCCCTAAAACACTTAAAGGGACAGAATAAATTAAATAGACGTCATGCTAAATGGGTTAATTTTATTGAAACTTTTCCTTACATTATTAAGTATAAGAAAGGTAAAGATAATTTAGGCCATGTGTGGTATAATTTCCAAAACATGGTTTTGAGATTTATTTTGATTTTATAATATTAAAATTGTATTGGGAATGTAAAAAGGTGTATTGAAAAATGTAAAAAGGTGTATTGAAAATGATAAAAAATTATTATAAAATTAAAATTTTTCTCAAAATCATGTTTTGAGAATCAAAACAAACAGGGCCTTAGTTGCTGACGCTCTATCTCGCAGGTATGAAATTCTGGCTCTTTTAGATCATTCTTTGCTAGAATTCGCATATCTCAAAGATTTGTATGCTTCTGATAGTGATTTTTCAGATTTGTATAAAGCATGTGAATCTGGTGCACTCCATAAGTACTATAGACAGGATGGTTTCTTGTTTAGGGAACATAGGTTATGCATCCCTCGTAGTTCTACTAGAGAATTACTGGTTCGTGAAGCTCACAATGGGGGTCTTATGGGTCATTTTGGTGTGCATAAAACACTTGAAGTGTTACAAGAACATTTTTATTGGCCTCATATGCGAAAAGATGTACAGCATGTTTGCACTCGTTGTATTAATTGATTAAAAGCTAAATCTACATCTAAACCCCATCGACTTTACACGCCTTTACCTATTCCTTCTTTACCTTGGACTGACATTTCAATGGATTTTATTCTAGGTCTTCCGAGGACGCAAAGAGGTAATGACTCCTTATTTGTCGTAGTTGATCGATTTTCTAAAATGGCACACTTTATTCCTTGCAGGAAATCAGATGATGCCAGACATGTTGCGGACTTGTTCTTTCAAGGCATTGTTCGGCTGCATGGTATCCCGCGCACCATTGTCTCTGATCGCGACGTCAAATTTCTGATTTACTTTTGGAAGACTTTGTGGTCACGCCTCGGCACAAAACTCCTGTTTTCGACTACAAGTCATCCACAGACGGAAGTCACCAACCGCACCGTTGGCAATCTACTTAGGGCGTTAATTCAAAAG
Organism: Leptodermis oblonga; assembly: GCA_016801395.1. NCBI lineage: Eukaryota > Viridiplantae > Streptophyta > Magnoliopsida > Gentianales > Rubiaceae > Leptodermis > Leptodermis oblonga. The sequence continues at coordinate 21,777,712 of CM028756.1, read as the reverse complement.
AATCTCAAACGTTGGGAAGAACTCTTACCGGTTGCAGAGTTTGCATACAACCGAACAAAGCACTCCTCAACAGGGTTCTGTCCATTCGAAGTTGCCTACGGCTTCACTCCTTTGACGGTTATGGATCTCATCCCTTTGCCGCTAAAGGAACAGGTTAATCTCGACGGCGGCAAGAAAGCTGACACTGTCAAACGCCTACATGCCAAGGTTCGGGCAAACCTGGAGAAAATCTACGCCAAAACCGCCGCCCATGCAAACCAACGGTGCAAGGCTGTGAACTTTGAACCAGGCGACTGGGTTTGGGTTCACATGAGGAAGGAACGATTCCCTGCTGCGAGAAGGACAAAACTCCATCCCCGGGGCGATGGACCTTTCCAAATCGTGTCCAAAATGGGGCCTAATGCTTACAAGCTTGATTTACCAGGTGAGTATGGTGTTAGTACTTCATTTAATGTTGCTGACTTGTCTCCTTTTGCTTATGAACAGGGTGCTGATTTGAGGTCAAATCCTTTTCAACCGGGAGGAGATGATGAGGGCATCCCAAGTCCAGCAACAAATCCACAAGCAAGTGAGTCCAGAGAAGCTGAGGAGGTTTGAGTTCTACATCGAGGTCCACCAATGCTTCAGGATCCAAGTCCATATCAAAGGAATCCACTTGTAGACATCATTGGGCCAATGACCAGAAGCAGAGCAAAGAAGGTTCAAGAGACACTCAACAACCTTGTACAAGCCTACCATCAGGACGCTCAATTGATAGTAGAAGCAAACGCCTTAGAGAACAAAGACGGAAAGGTTCAAATTGTGACTCTCCTAACCATTCTTGAAGAAGAGGCACAATTCCCTAATCCAGAATGAAGAAGAAGGCTGTTTATTGAAGTTCTTGAAGAAGCCGGAATGTTATTGGACTTTAAAGAAACATTTCTTGAAGTTCTTGATTTTACTTAAATTCTTGAATTTCATATTTTACAGAATCTTGAAGAATCTTGAAATCTTGAAAATCTTGATTCCGAAATGATTCCGGGAGGTTCCAGAAGATTCCAGAAGCTCTCTACATCATTCCATAATGCAACATCAACATTGGGCTGACCCAACTCATGGAGTCCATTCCACAAAGTCGGCCAGCCCACAACAAGCCCACACGGCCATGCTTAAGTCATTAGGGTTGGAAGTTTAGGGTTAGGGTTTGGGGGAAAATAAGGGTTTGTGCATGTTCCCTATTTTGCCCTTAGTTTATTAAGTTTCCTTCTTGTTTCCAAATTAGTTTTCCTTCTTGTTTTTAGTTTGTAATTTCGGCTGCCACTACAATTAAGGTTGACCGAAACTTCCTTTTTGTTTTGCCATTACCCACTTCTTTCAGGGTTTGGTATTGTAAAGGAAATCAATCTCTTGATTGATTTCCAATTCTACTTCTTTCCTACTTTTATTGGTACAATTTTCAGCTGCCTCTTACCTATTTATAGTCAGCCAAAACACATTAATAAAACATGTATTCAGATCATAAAAACTATTAGTTTTAAGTACTCTCCCTTTATTGCTTTATGTATTTTGCATGATTGTAGTTTACATATTGCATGAAACTTAGCTAATTAGGTTAATTGCTCTACCTAATTATTCGCATGTTTCAACTCTTCTTACTTGGTTCGAAAATTCTTAAGTAAACTTAGTTTAGGTTAGTTTATTTTTGTTCTTTGAAATTCGGGTAAGTTAGAGCCTATACGAGCTACGCCACTTAATCGTACTTTCCTTGGCAACTTTTATCCGCATGTGTACAACCGTCCACATCACTTTCTTATCCATTTTGACTGCAATTTTTGTATCTAAATTAATTGTTCTTTGATTCTTAAGATATATATTGGATTAAATAATTAGTTAGTGAAATTGAATCAGAAACTATGGAATTATTTTGTTGTGAAATTTTGACTTTTTGATTAAATTTTCGTGAGCACTTATGCTATTTTATGCGACTAAGTGTCTATAATGTTTAGTGGGACTTGGTTTTTTAGACTACCTATTAGGTAGTTTAATTTTTTCAACTAATTGCTTAAACTGTTACATTCCTTTTATGCTACATGAACATTAGCTCTTAAACATCAATTTGGATTTTGTACTTGTGCACATCACATTAATAAACTAAAATTGATGGCTTCTCCCCGAGTTGCCTTCTTGTGCACTTCATATATGTATTGGTTTACAAAAATTTATTTTTTTTTAAATATCAAAACCGAAAGTAGAGTTCCAGCCCTCTATTTTTGAGAATCTTTTGTTTTTTTCCTGAGTGTTACTTGTGTGATTTATCTACTTGTTTTATACTTTGTTGAAACTTTGAATCACCTTGAGGATGGATTTCAGAAATGTGAAAGTTAAGAGTGTGAATCATTATAAGGGTCAACCAACCTAAGAGCGAAACACTAGAAAGTGTGTAGTTTGATAGGTGGGATACGTAAATGGGACAAGGGGTAAGGTTGTTATCATCTATTTAAACTTGTCTTAAGCAGCTACATAGGATAACAGAAGCTCCCGATGAGCACCCTTCTCAAGGTAGTTGCCAAGATGACCGACAAGTTTAGTACGCAATTTAACGAACTCAAATGACAGCTTACCAATTAGAGCCGAGACTTCCCACAACAGAGAGGAGAGGCCCAACACCGACCTTCAAGAGGAGGCGCCAACTAACAATTGTCACAACGATGACCTCAACAGCTTTAAAACAAAATTTTTGAGTTTCACAAAGGGTTTAGACCATGAGGAATACTTGGATTGGGAGATCCAGATGAAACGGATCTTTGAACTCTACGAGGTCGCTAATGACAAAAAGGTCAAGTTCGTTATTGCCAACTTCTGGGAATATGCTTTTATCTTGTGGGATCAAGAGTTTGATTAACAATGCCAGGCATGCCAGCGTCATAGGGCACGCGCACCATCATTAGGGTGAAAACTTTACTATTTTATTGAGGTAGAGGTTTGTTCCAGTCCATTATTATCTCGAATGGTATAAAAGACTTTATGCTGTGGGTAGGAAAATAGAACAACAGATGATTACTACAATGAGCTAGAGAAAGATAAAACTAGGGCAGGCGTCCAAGAAAACGAGGAAGCCAGCATGGCGGTTTGTAAGTGGTCTCAATCGAGAGATTACCCTCGCTGTTGAGTTGCAGAATGACACTAGCTTAGTGGATATGCTACATCGCGCTAGGGTTATGAAGTTGTACAACAAAATGACCTGTAGCTTTACCTCAGCACCACCTAGCTATAAGAAGCTCGTCTCACCCACTAGTTCGGGTTTGTGAAACACTCAATCTCCTGGGTTTCAAACGAAAGCCATCATGCGCACACCTTTTTAGCTCCACAAAGTTGCCATCAACACCAAGAACGTCAGCAACTTCCATCACTTGTTTTAGGTGCTTTGGTAGAGGACATTTTATGTCTCAATGCCCTAATGCGTGAAATGTACTAATGACTAAATGGCGACTCAGACATGCTAAAGCTAACACTTGAGGAAGACGTCATCGATGAAGAGCCATCCAACGATGATGATGCCTACATCAGCACAGAACACCACGAAGGCAATGTGTATAACATTCAATCCTTAAACGCCAGGCTTATGGAGGACTAGAGCCAACAAACTAACATTTTCCACTCACGAGTTAAAGTAAATGAAAGGTGGAGGTTCTTATCGTCGACTCCAGCAAAGCACCAACGTTGCAAGCACATTCCTAGTCAAGAAGCATGTCATGCAGCTTGTCGATCACCCAGTATCAAAACAGGTAAGGGAGATAATCGAAATTGGACTAGGGGGATTCAGCGGCGCTGTCGCGCCTCCATCCTCATCTAGTCATTTCTTTATGAAATTTAATTAATTATAATAAAAATAACATAAATTAATTAAGAAAGTAACATATAAATTAATTTATATGCATGTGAACATATAAATTAATTAGTTCTGACGCACCTTCATCCTTATCAAAAGGTTGTAATCACATTTCTCTTCAATTGCTACTAAATTATGGAGTTTTAAATTTAATCACTGATAAACCAAAAAAATAAGCCTCTCTAACAGTGATTTAACATACTAAAATGATAGGCAGTTCCATAAAAGCAACCATATTCAAACTCTCAAACAGTTGATTTGCTGCATCATCCTACAACATTAAGCCAACGGTATAATCATTTTTATACTTCTAAGACTAAGAAAAGCCAAACCACACCCTAATGTAAACTTCACCCCAACAATCCCATCGCCTCTATAAAATCCCCTGCTTTGTCATAAAAATGCATAGGTCCTTGGTTCCCTTTGGAACACCCATCTTCTCTTCTCATGAATTCAGTGATCAATTCCATATAATTGTTGCGATAGGAATAACTGAAATTTCAAATCTCATGCGCTTAAGCAAATAAGATTTTAGAACTGGGAGAGAACGGAGAGGTTTGCTCGTGATTAATGTACAGGTTTTCTGGAGTCCCCTGAACTTTAACTCGGCAATGTTCCAGTAGTTCTTCATTTCCCTTATACGAAGCAGAAGCTCTAAAGTAGTTATATTTCACCATTTAAGGAACACCACAAACACCAAGAAAGAGAGTGATGGAATAATACACAACCTTATGTGAATCAATTGCTCCTTTGTAGCTCAAAGATTTGAATCCTCTGGTTGAAGCATTTTGCACAGTGCAAATGCCTCCTCTAAGTTCCCTGATGCAATAAGTTGTACAATCTACAAATAAGCACAATATTCAGACATGTCAGCAGTAAGTCAGCAAGACTGAAAAAATACCAATACCTAACCTCATTAAGAATATCCTTACCTGAGCCATTACAAACATCAAATTCAGTTATAAAAGCTCTTGCATATTCAGAGCCATACAAACTTTTCAATATCAGTATACAATACCATTCCAGTGCATTATTTCAATTTGTGCAATCACCTAATGGAAGAAGATAGAAGGTGCAATAAAGTACTTAATTGCACACTTTCCTGAAAAAATTTCACAAAATATTTAGGGCTGGCTAAATTAGAACTAAAAACTCTTTGCCCAATATTCTAAGAAAATGTACGTTCTAATTGTCCATTGGTTTGCCGGTGCGATGCAGTGCTCATGCTTTGTTTATTGCCTAGGGATTCTTACAATCGCTTCTAAAGTCGTGATACTTAATACTTAATGGCACTCCATGGAGTCTCACAATTCCTTCTATGTAAAGTTAGGCTAGATTCTCTAAAGAGTCTCTCTTCATGTTGTACCCACAATATAATTGCTTCAAATCTTGATACATCTTGGTACTTCCAGGGTGTACCGTGTAACAAGTACTATGGGCTTCTTCTAAAATTCTCTGAATTAGGTCAGGGTTCTGAGGTAGATACACTCTGTTCCTAAATCTTAAAATTTGTCTTCCTTTAGAGTGTATTCTGGAAACTCTCCTCATGAAGCTTTTTCTCTTCTTTTTGCCAAAGAGGCATCCTTTAATTGAGCTTCCTTGATCTCCGGACGTAACGTTAGTTGGATGCTAATCTCTTGTATCAGCTCTCCAATCGTCTAGTTGGGATATCAGATCTATCTCCCTGGCTCGAAGTCTAGCTACATATGCTTTCTGCTAAGGGCATCAGCTACTACATTGGCTTTTCCAGGTGATACTTGATACTACAGTCATAATCCTCTAGGAATTCAATCCATCGTCTTTGTCACAGATTTAGATCTTTCTGTGAGAATAGGTACCTAAGGTTCTTATGATTCATAAATATCTCAAAAGTTATCCCATAAAGGTAGTGACGCCACTTCTTCAGAGCAAAAACTACGGCAGCTAATTCTAAGTCACGAGTCAGGTAATTCCGCTCGTAGGTCTTAAGTTGTCTGGAAGCATAGGCGATTATCTGTCCATTCTGCATTAACACACAACCTAGTCCTTCTAAGAATGCATCGGTGTAAACTACGAAGTTATCCCTTCCTTGAGGTAAGGTAAGGATCGGGGCTGTGGTCAGTCTGCGTTTTAGTTCTTGGAAACATCACTGGCTTTCGAGTTCCATTCAAACTTAACATCTTTTCGAGTTAACCTAGTTAAGGGTTTTGCTAGCTTAGAAAAGTCTTGGATAAAATGTCTGCAATATCTAGCCAATCCTATGAAACTACGAATTTCTGTTACAGTGCTAGGTTGTTTCCATTTGGTCACGGCCTCTACTTTGGTAGGTTCGACGGTTATTCCATTCTTGGAAATAACATGACCTAGGAAAATTACTCGATCCAACCAAATCTCACATTTGTTGAGTTAAGCGTATAACTTATATTCCCTCAGAGTCTGGAGTACAATCCTCAGATGTCTCTCGTGTTCCTTGACTGATTTGGAATAAACCAAGATATCGTCTGTAAATATTACTACAAACTGATCTAGGTATGGTCAAAAAACACAATGCATTAGGTCTATAAATGCAGCTGGGGCATTGGTTAAACCAAAAGGCATTACTAGAAATTTGAAATGCCTATATCGGGAGTTAAAATCAGTCTTTGTTATATCTTCTTCCCGAATATTCAATTGGTAATATCCTTGCCTTAGGTCAAACTTAGAGAATACTACAGCTCCTTGTAGTTGATCAAAAAGTTCATTTAACATTGACAAGGGATATTTATTCTTTACTGTAACATCATTCAGACACCTGTAATCCATACAAAGTCTTAGGGTTCCATTCTTTTTCTTTACAAACAGTACTGGGGCTCCCCAAGGCGATGTTCTGGGTCGAATGAATCCTTAAGACAAGAACTCTTGGAGTTGAGTTTTCAATTCCTGTAGTTCTATCGGAGCCATCCTTAGGGTGACTTAGAAATCGGAGTCGCTTCTATAGTTAGGTTGATAGTAAACTCAATCTCTCATTCAGGGGGTAGAGTAGTTAATTTCTCAGGAAAAACTTCCGGGTAATCCCAAATTACTGAAATAGTCTCAGCTTTAACTTGCTCCATCAGGTGGTTAATCAGGTATGCTAGGTATCCTATGGCTCCTTTATGTAAAAGTCTTCTAGCTTTAATTCTAGAGATAGCTATCTTTATTTCTTTTAGGCATGGTAACCTTAATTTCAAGTTCTCCTTGTGGTCGTAGCCTAAAAGTCTTGATCCAACAATCCAATTGTGCATTATACCTAGATAACCAATCCATTCCTAGAATAACCTCACATCCCTAAATTGGCAATAAAATCAAGTCTACTAACAAGGATTTTCCATTTATCTCTATTTTACATCTTTTCTTACCCAATCCATATAAGCTTATTATTATTAGTAGGCATACTTACTTCTAAGGCAGAAGGCAACCTTTCAGTCCTATGATCCAAAGTGCTAAGAAAATTAACACTAATAAAGGAATGCATAGAGCCAGGATCAATTAAAACTTTAGCTAATCGGCCAAGTACAGGAAAAATACTTTCTATCACATCAGTGCTGGGAGGAACTTTAGTGTCCTCTAAAGCAAAAACTTGAGTAGGAACTTGAGGCTTATTTCCATTGCCACCACCATTCCTCTGTTGAGGTCGACCAGAGAGTTGAGATGGTCCAGTTCTAGCACCAGTGTCTGAGTTCTTCTTTGGACATTGACCGACCTGATGATCAAAACTACCGCATGCAAAGTAGCGGTTTCCTTTCCTCCAACAACTCTTTTCCTCATGTCCCATTCAATCACAAAAAGTACATCGAACAGGAGGGACGTCAGGGGTACGAACAAGTACTGCTCCTCTAGGTCCTTGTCTCAAGTTAACCTTACAGGTCTGTTCCTAGTAAAAGTAGGATTGAAATTCCTCTGTACAAAACCCTGGTTGGCCTGCCTCCGTATTTGTCCCTCTCGGGTTGCTTGTTTTGCCTCTTCAACCCTCTGTGCACTCTCCACTGCCTTTACAAAAAGGTTATGGTGCGAAGTAGCCAGAGCCTCTTGCAGCTCAGTCCTAAGATGAACCTTTTCTTTCTCTGTCCATTCGTACTCACTAGGGCTAGCACATACTTGGAAAGTCAAGTAAACTTAGCCTCGTATCAGTCCCTTTTGTAACCCGATGAAAGCATTCTCTCGCTTCTCTTGAACAATCATTGGGATATACTTTGCTTTAAACTCCAGCGCAAAGTTCTCCCAAGTCTTAGGGGTTCGGTTATCATGCCACTTTGTCTGAATCAAAGTCCACCAGTCTCTTTCATCCTCATCCAACTGAAATATAGCAAAGTTCACTTTTCGCTCTTCAGAGTAGTCCAAAGCACGAAAGATTGTCATCATGATTTCCAGCCAGTTCTCCTTATCTTTATTCCCCACCTTGCCATTGAACTTGGGTGGATGAAATTTCTGGAACCTCTCCAAGGCTACGTCTTCAGTCTCACCTCGACGACGAGGTTTGCCTTGTCCTCTAGCAATAATGTTGGTTACTTGCTGTAGCATAGCAGTAACCTAACCAGTAAAATGCTGTAATCTCGGCTCCTATTGCCCTTGATATTCTTATTCTTGTTCCATTTCCTCGTGTTCTCCTTCGGCTTATGCTTGGCCCAGATTAATATATTCTCTCTCATGTTCCTGCCCTTCCTGAAACAGGGCAATAGAGGTTAAGGTTTTCTAACTAAATCCATTATTTTCCCCATTCAATCTTTTAGGATTCTATTTCCAGGCACTAAAAGAAAATCTATTTATATAGTATATAATTAAAGAAATTGGAAATAAATTGGCGGAAACAAACACAAAATCATACAATTTTTATTTGTTAAACATAACTCCTATTATTACAAAGCAACCATATTTTATACATATCTTACATAAGTTTATTTTTTGACTACTTTTTAGATCTGAGAACTCCCCGATATGTCCGCTTCATAACCAGAGGAACAAAATGACATGCTAGTGCTTTGATCAGCGAAATCCATGATCCCTACTGGTACTGGTCCTTTTACGTTCTCAGAATTCTTTTCAACCCTTATCAGTTCAGTGTGGATCTAGGATTGAAGTACTTGTACATTTGATTGTAGGTTATCTATATTGTTCAGAGTAGGTTCTTTCATTTATTTAATGGTTCATTCCAAAAGATGGCCACAAGGTATCTTGATATCCATTAAGGCTTCTTTATTTAACATATGTTCCTCTCGAGCTATTCTCCTTAAGTGAGTATTTTGAGTATCAAAGCATTGTAAGATTCCCTTTGTGCCTTCTAATTCTTCTCGTTGCTGATTTATCCTCCGTTTGAATTTTTTATTCCTGGCATGGATTATTTCTAAGGCATACTGAGTTTCAGACAACTGTTGTTCCTTCTTAATGAGTTTATCCTCAGCAGCTGCTAATTTTAGTTGATATTGATTCCTTTCATCCTTTATAGCACCAACTATTCTGTTAGGAAAACACTTTCTCCATGCAAGTATAGCTTCCATATTTTCAAAGAGAGGTGCATATATCTTGCTTGGTGTATCGATTGAATACCTATAGAAGATAGGCCTACAATATTCCAAATCTTTTATTTCATCCTTGTCCATAACGAGCCTATAAGCAGGATTAAGATTAATCAGTCTTATGAAAAAGTTCATAAATAAAACATATATTCAGAATCTTAATCATATCAGGCCACAGAAGTATCTATATGCACCATAAAATGCAAACCTAAGGGTTGCTATATGCCTCGGGTTTCAAGTCTCTAAATTCTTACTATCTATCCTAAGTCTTATCATTTTTTATCCCAAATTTATGCTTAGATACCATGCCCGTGACACCCCAGATCCACCACCCCGTATACAAGGGGTTGGCTTCACCAAATATCTGTCTGGTTCGCACCAAGACTCAGAACATGCAGAAAAAAGTAGTAATAATACTTCTTTTATTAATCAAACTGCCAAACCTTAATCTACACAGATCATTACCTAATATAAAAGCGGAAGCAGGGCTAAACATAACCCCTCTTTGTACATTCCTATCCAACTAATATAATAGGTCCGACCCTTATGCAGTCCCATCCTAGTATTGATAGTGAGCGAAGTCCTCTTCATATTAAGAATCTGTTACAAAATTTTACAAATAGAAAATAGGAAAAAAAAAAAAAATGGAATGAGCCCTTGCCTAGTGAGAGTCCACCGTTTTCACAAACATTTACCAAGTTGTAAAGTTTACCCATGCATATAATTTAGGACTGTCCTAACAAATAGCATTCATGACTCATGCAGGATTCAAAGACATATAATGAGAATGAAGGGTAATCGCTTAAGGTTCTATATAAACTATAAATGAACTAACCAGTTCATCTCGAGAATAAAGGGCAATCGCTAGCGTGTACATGTACCGTCAATGATGGCCAACTTACCTAGCATACATAAAGAAAATGAGAGGCGTTCGTCAACGTGCACATATACGATAAACGAAGGCCAGCTCACCTCCGCATAATAATTATAATCATATACATATCGACAGCCACTCCCAAACGTATACATGCATATATGGGCCCCTGTGGTTGGGACTGATTTTGAAATCAGGAACGCAAATGATCCAGACGACCAAGCCTTACACTGGCTCGTGGGATCAGATAATCATATCATATCAACATAATGGATCCGACACAACTTACGCTCAAATAACAGATTCAGTGTCCAAAGAAAGTGCAATTGAAGCATAACAAATACATATGCGTTCTAGCCTAATATTGCATGTTTGGAAGTTTTAAAACAAAAAGCATTTCAAACATTTTTCGCAAATATTTCAAAACATGCCGCAAACAAGATTCAGTGCAATTTATAAATATTGAAAGGTTCAATTTCTATTCTATTCTAAATAAAATTGAATTTCTTATAAACCCTAATTTTCCTTTTAAACCTAAATTTTTGATAAACCTAATTCTTTTCAAAAACTAATTCCATAATTCTATAATTCCATAAAGGCATTAATTTGACTTATTTACGGAACAAAATTACAATAGGAATTTATATAAAATTTTATGAAAATTTCAAAAATCACATTTCCTGTCCCGATAGGTTTTTTCCCGATTGAAAATTGGCAAAACCTGATTGGAATCGATTTAACCAATCTTCAATCGGCTGAAGCATAACCTCACTCATGTTTCTGTTTTAGCATTGCCAGATTTTAAATGAGTTTTTGAACTTATGTGTGATGCTTCAGGCATAGGTATAGGCTGTGCTGATGCAAGAAGGAAAGCCTATCGCCTACTTCAGTGAGAAGTTGAAGGGAGCTGCCTTGAATTACTTGACTTATGAAAAGGAGCTCTAAGCAGTGGTTCGTGCTTTAGAGACTTGGCAGCATTACTTGATGGCCAAGGAGTTCATTGTGCACTCAGACCATGAGTTCTTTAAACATCTAAATGGAGAGGGTAAGTTGAATAGACGTCACGCTAAGTGGGTATCTTTCATTGAAACTTTTCCTTATATCATTAAGTATAAAAAGGGAAAGGAGAATATGGTAGCTGCCACTCTGTCTAGAAGGTATGAAGCCCTTACTTTACTTGATCATTTATCATTAGGGTTTGTATATCTTAAGGAATTGTATGCTTCTGATTTAGATTTTTCCAATATTTATGAAGCATCTGAATCTGGTGCATTTCAGAAATTCTTTAGGCAAGATGGCTTTTTGTGTAAAGAAAATAAGTTATGCATACCGCGTAGTTCAACTAGGTACAGGTGCGTGAAGCGCATAGTGGGGGGCTAATGGGTCATTTTAGAGTTTGTAAAATGCTTGATATGCTTAAGGAACATTTTTATTGGCCTAAAATGCGTAAAGATGTAGAGTCTCTTTGCTGACGCTGCATTGAATGTTTAAAAGCAAAGTCTACGTCTATGCCCCATGGTCTTTACACACCGTTACCTGTACCTTCTGTTCCTTGGACTGACATCTCTCAATGGATTTTATTTTAGGGTTGTCAAGGACACAGAGGTAATGACTCACTCTTCATTATCGTGGACAGATTTTCTAACATTTCTCATTTTATCCCATGCAGGAAATCCGATGATGCAAAGCATGTTGCGGACTTGTTCTTCAAAGAGATAGTTTGGCTACACGGTATTCTACGCTCCATCATGTCAGATAGAGATGTGAAGTTTCTGAGTTACTTTTGGAAGATGTTATGGTCTCGATTAGGAACTAAGTTGATGTTCTCAACCACCAGTCATCCATGAACGGATGGTCAGACAGAGGTAACCAACTGCACAGTAGGAAATCTACTGAGGGCGCTGATTAAGAAGAACTTGAAGAGTTGGGAACAAGTCTTGCCGATTGCAGAGTTTGCCTACAATCACTCCAAGCATTCCTCAACAGGGTTTTCGCCCTTTAAAGTCGCCTACGGCTTCAACCCGCTGCCAGTGATGGATTTACTGCCACCTTCCATCAAAGGATCAGACGAGTCCTGATGGAGACAAAAAGTAGAAGCCGTTAAGCGGTTGCATGAGAAGGTTTGTCAGAATATAGAGAAGACGAACACCCATAACTCAAGGCTGCAAATCAAAGGCTTACGGCAGTGAGCTTTGAACCCGATGATTGGGTTTGAGTTCACATGAGAAAGGAGAGGTTTCCAGCTGCCCGGAGGATGATGTTACACCCCCGAGGCGATAGGCCCTTTCAATTTGTCTGTAAGAGTGTTTGTACATCTTTTAATGTTGCTGACTTATCTCTGTTTAATTTTGACCAGGATCTTGATTCGAGGTTAAATCCTTTCCAACCGGGAGGGAGTGATTAGGGCATTTCCAGCCCATCGACAAGTCTAAGCAGAGAGGATCCACAGATGATGCAGAGGACTCGAGATTGGAAGCAGAGCCTGTTCATGTTCTACACCGAGGTCTAGTTATGCTCCAAGACCATATCCCATACCAGAGAGATCCAATTATAGATATCGTTGAGCCAATGACATGTCGAAAGAGAAGGAAACTTAAGGCCGACCTTGAGAACCTAGTCCAAGAATGTTACCGGCAAGTCGAGATGATATCTGAAGCACAAACCCCTGAAGATAAAGCCCAGAAGAGTAAGAAGGGTAAAATGGTCATTTTACTCACTATTTTCGAAAAGGGGTCTGAATTGAAGAATCATGAAGAAGTGAAGAATTTATAAAATTTTGAGTTTCAGAAATGATTTCGGATGCTTCCAGAAGCTTTCTACATTTTCCGCAGACACGTCATTCACATTTTGGGCCGAACTGAATTGCAGCCCACCTCTATAACATTTGGCCATCCCAGAGTGCAATAAGGAGAAGGAAAACCAAAATTGGGGAAGCCCAATTGAGCAGCCCAAATTTGAATTGCAGTTAGAGTTTTAAAGGAGTTAGTTTGAGTTTACAACTCCAATTAATTCTAGTAGTTTATTTCATTTTTACTTCTAATTTTTTTATAAATTTCGGCTACCATTTAATCCAACCAAAATATTATCACTTAAACAAACCTAGTTCCTTTAGGTTTGTTTCTTTTTAAGAGATCAATCTCTCGATTGATTTCTATTTCTTAGTTTTGATTCATTTCTACTTCTTTATTTAGCTAGGAATTTCGGTTAGGTACACTAGTAAGAAAACTGAATTCATCATTTAACTCAAACCTAGTTCTTTTAGGTTTCAGTTTGTAAGGAATCAATCTCTTGATTGAGTTCCAATTGCAGTTGATTTCTACTACTTTGTACTGAAGAATTCGGCTGCCTATTCGGCTGCCTATAACTATAAATAGGGCTCCTCTTCTTCATTTTTCAGCACACAATTTTGATTCAAGTAATAGAATAATATAGTTTATACTTTTTGAATCATTCTCTTATTTTGAGCTTTCATAGTTTGCACACTATGTGAATTACTATAGGTTTAGAAACTATAGCTTTTTAGGTAATTGCTCTGCCTAAATTGCATGCTTTTGTTTCGACTCTTTTATTCTTAAACTTGGTTCGATTTGCATGTTTAAAATTAGCTTAGGTTAAGTTTAGTAGTCTGCCGAATCCGAGGTAGGGATTTTAGAGGTTAAGAGTTGCATCTCGCAATTTCCAAACTTTCCTTGGTAAGTATTCCGCATCGTGATCTCTGATCCACATCAGCATGGGTCAGAGTGATATGTAACCCACTGGTCAACGTTTTTTTTAATAAACAAACATGACCCAGGGGTCAACCTAACCTAACCCAACACACTATAAACGGGTCAAGATTTGACCCGTAACCGACTCAACCCATAACCCGTCTGACCCAACCCAACTAGTTAAAAATGTTGGGTGGGTTGGGTCGGGTTAATGGGTTATGGGTTGGATTGCCAGGCCTAGGTCTGAAGTAGGAAGGAGGCGAGAGGAAGAAGATGGGTTTGTCCGTCAATTTTCTCTTTTTAATTTTAATATTAGCCACATCATATTTGCAATTAATTTTTTATATATTTTTTATTCTCTTGTGTCAATTATTTATTGGTAATTTCCACATCAGCATGCCATGTCAGCATAGGAGGGGCTATTTTGAACTACTTCTAAAACTTCGAGTGCTAAATTGACCCTAAACATACTTCGAGGGCTTATTTGTACCCTTGTTGAAACCACGGGGCCAAATTGCACCATTACCCAAATAACAATAACAAAAACCCTCAAAAGCAGGTAAATGCTTACACCAGAGATCAAATTAGCAAGACCTGACTGGAGCAAACTGAATATTTCAACAAATGAAGCAAACAAATGTTCATAAATCCCTAACCCAATAACCTCTCAAATTACAAAACACAAAACACCACAGGGATTCATTGGGTTTTCCCTATCAAAGTACCCATTAACTTCCTAAATTTTGAATCTTCTTAATTACATGAAGTGCAAATATTGTATTGCCATATGCTTCTTAGTTCTTACCCGAAAATTTCAATAATCCTTCCGTTCAACAGTTCCCCAATTCCAAGTGATAGATTGAGACTCAATGAACCCGTGGGTATACAGGTGCTTTTCTAGAATGAAAGAATCGCTGCATCAACAAATCCCTTCCCAAGACATTGTGAAATAGCCACACGAAAAGTAGCATCTTTCTCTCCCGCCTTGGCATCATCAGGAACGTCATCAAACTCAAACTGTGTGGCATCATCTGCAAAAGAAAAGCAATACTCCCCTGACCATGTATCTTCCAACGTAGAAACCCTTTTTGAGATTTGAATGAGTAGAACATACAGGATTCAGAGGAGGCGAAAAGGAAATAAACAATGTTTTGAAAGTGTGAGGCGGCTTTATTTCCCCTCTCAAATTTTGTAAATTTTCACATTCCCTTTATTTTGTAGGTTTTTTTTCTTCACATTCTAAATTTAACTTTTTTTTCTTCACATTCTAAATTTAACTATTTTATTTTATTAAAGTAATTTTTATTTTTCAATTTGGTAAATGATGATTTATTTTCAATACGAAATGCATTTTAATTTGTATATATTTTAAGGCATTATAGTAAATACAAGTTATTATATCCTTGAATAATTTAATTTATTTATT